>OX352296.1:20348747-21548747 GCA_947086415.1 Pammene aurita | reverse complement strand
CGGTGGAAATGTTCCAGTTTTGAAAAATTTGAAAATCTCGGAAAATTCTCATATTATTGTAAATTGAAAGTTTGCATTACTTAAATTTCCAATTTCCTAATCATGAAATTTTGCTAGAAATTTCCGAGAACATTTTAAATTATTTGGAAAATTTCCGCAACTTTGCCAGTTTGGCGATGAACTTGCAATGAAAAAAATTCGAAGTCAATTAAATTGTTTGTATTGCTAATATCAATGTGACTAAATTAATGAGAGACGAGAGAACAGAAGAAGACAGGTATGGGTGAAAAATTGGATTAACAGAAGGGAAAACTACGAAGTAGGTAGGTACATGTCTGTTTACAGAAATGCCGCTGGATATATATATATATATATTTATTTATTTATTTAATTAACCTTATCATCACAAAAAAAACTTATCGTACAAAAGGCGAACTTAATGCCCTAATATAGGTGGTTACCGAAACCAATTGTGACGTTTTCAAGTCAAAGTTACATCATTGTCGGTTGTTGATTTCTAAATATTTTTTTATGGCAGTAACGCCTTTTTGACAACCGAGAATGATGTACCTTTGACTTAGAAACTTCACATTTATGGTACATATATTTGAGAAGAGAATGCTTCCAGAGAAATGTTTGCAGTTGCAGACTAAATACTGGCAATTGGCATGCCTGTAGTGCGACGGCTACGTTCCCACGTTGCCGGTTTTGTAGCCCTCCGCGACTTCTCCCTCATATTGCACGTGCATGCTAGTCAATTTTGATTTACTTGTGTGCGATCTACTTGCTTGCCAGATACAGGCATGCCAGTTAGTGTATATGTTATGGACCAAGTGATTAATTCGAGCATTATTTATAATGCCCGGGTATTTATTAATAATGCCCAGCTGTATCAAGCCAAGTGATTAATTATTATCAACATTTCATTATTTATCACATTGTCTGGTCATTATGAATAATGCTACGTGACCATTGGACAATTTGATAAAGTTATATTGGACGGGTTGCGGGGAGGAAAGCAATCGCAGCAGTGGGGAAATTTTAGAAAAATAGCCTTAAATAATTCTGGCGAAGCGTAATGTCAGAAATAAAAATACGAACACAACATACCAGAACATGTTTTTTATTACTTTGCCCATAGTTGATAGACATTATGTATAAAGCCCGGACAATTTAATTGTTTCAATAGCTATTATCGAAGGTTTATTACTCTGACAAATAGGGAATGGGCATTATGTATAATGCTTGGGCAATTTAATTATTTGAATAGTTATAATCAAATTGCCTCCTCATATTGGTCATAACATAAATTATAATGCCCGGGTATAATGTATAATGACTTATTTATCACTTGGTCCATACATACAGGGTGACTGGTAATTCGTCGTATTCCTTCAAGGGGGTTATTCTACAGCTTATTTGGAGTGATTTAAGTCCAGTCAAGCAGGGGTCAAAACTCATTGGTTTTCAAGTTATTCAAGATTATAGATTTTTTTAATAAATACCCGCTTTTTGACCTAAAACTAGTATTTTTTTTTTAAACTACGTACTTTTCAAATAAAAAAAAAAAAGATTTTCCGAATAGCCAATGAATCACTGATTACGTAAAATAATAAAAAAAGTACAAAACATATCAAAATTTTGCAAATAAAAGCATCTGAAGTCAGAAGTTTTTGTATTTTTTTTTCAAATCTTGTTACATTATAAGGCATAACTAAAAAAAAAAAATAACACTTCGCGTACAAATTACAGAATTTATTTCCTCAGTTCATAAGCTTTCTAAAAAGGTACAATTTATGACATTTTATGCTCATTTTTTACAATTAATAATAATAATACCAGAGCAGGTACAGGACTTAGCGTACTTGACTTTACTTGTTTGTGTCGTTTTAAACTCGCCGAAGGTATACTTTGTCTCCAGTTTCTTATCTTCTGAGACTTTAAGTTGCCCGGGGTGATACTTTGGTAAGTAATTAAGTAGGGGAATAAGAAAAATAGCAAAAATACAGTTTCATTATTAAATAAAATTTAATCTTAAAAAGGGAAAATTATAAATCTTGCTCGAACTGTTTGCCCTGCCTGCGTATGCAAGAACGAAGCCTTCTTCGTACTTCAGTGATTGTCACTCGCCTCGAAAGCCCGTCTTTCATCGTCTGTGCAGCTGCTAGGATATTTTGCCGTAGGTCTTCTACGTCACGTATCGGTCTGTCGTAGACCAACGCCTTCATGTGACCCCAGATGTAGAAATCACACGGAGTTAAATCTGGGCTCCTGGCTGGCCAAGGGGTTGGGCCACCTCGACCAATCCATCTTCTTGGGTAGTTTTCATCCATCCACTGCCGCACACCCCGGTAAAAGTGAGCAGGGCAGCCATCGTGCTGATAAATCATGTTAATTCTTGTCGCAAGCGGCACATCTTCCAGTAGCGTCGGTAGCTCATCCCTCAAAAAAGTTTCATACGCGATGCCGGTTAGTCGAGCTGGCAGAAAAAAAGGTCCGATTAAATTATCGTGCACGATTCCCATCCACACGTTCAAAGAAAATCTTTGTTGGTGAGCTCCTTCGTTTGATTTCTTTGGGTTTTGACCTTTGGGAGCCCAAAAGTGCAGATTGTGGTAATTTGTTATCCCGTCACGGTCGAAATTAGATTCGTCCGTCCACAAAATTCTCTTTAGGTATTCGGGATCTTCGATATCAGCATTAATAAAAAATCTGCAGAAATCCATCCTTCTTGCTGGGTCTCCCTCTTCAATAGCGTGTACTGGAGTGTAATGATACGGATACTGTCGAGCTGAGTGCAGGGTAAACCACACCTTCCACTGAGACATACCGAGCCGGTTAGCCATAATTCTCGTCGAAGTAGTACCGTCTGCCCGGAAAAAGTGCAAGATTTCTTCTTCTTCAGCAGGATCGTATTGTTGAGGTCTTCCAGCATCAGCTTGACGGCGTTTAACTGATCCTGTTTCCCGAATAAGACGGTACGATGAACCAAACACGCTTACGTGAGGTAAACGGCGGTTAGGGTAACGAAGTTGGTACTCCCTTCTAGCTGCAGCGGCGTCACCATCACAGAGTCCGTAACAATAAATGATATCTGCGTATTCTTCAAATTCGTAAGTAGCCATTTGAGAAAAAACTTAGTTATCAATATCGTCCGAATTGGAAAGAAAGTTGAAAGTAACTAACTGATCAATTACTACATGACCTATTTAAACCTGGTTAGTCTCGCCCCCACCCCATGAGAAGCATCGCCATCCAATAAAATTAAGATAAGATAAGGAACAGAAGGCGAAAAACCCGCCGTAAGAATTAAAATGACACAAACAAACTAATTAAAGTAATTTAACTTCATTAGCTCATTAGCTAATGACCCTTAATCAGTTTGTTTCACCAAAGGCAATCTGCAGTGCAGGTAGTAGGCAAGGAATAAGATAAGATAAGAAACTGGAGACAAAGTATGCCTTCGGCGAGTTTAAAATGACACAAACAAGTAAAGTCAAGTACGCTAAGTCCTGTACCTGCTCTGGTATTATTATTATTAATTGTAAAAAATGAGCATAAAATGTCATAAATTGTACCTTTTTAGAAAGCTTATGAACTGAGGAAATAAATTCTGTAATTTGTACGTGAAGTGTTATTACTTTTTTTTAGTTATGCCTTAAAATGTAACAAGATTTGAAAAAAAATACAAAAACTTCTGACTTCAGATGCTTTTATTTGAAAATTTTGATATGTTTTGTACTTTTTTTATTATTTTACGCAATCAGTGATTCATTGTTGAATAGGTTAGGTTAGGTTAGTATGCCAAATAAAAATATGCGAAAAAAGATATGCGCAACGATATTATACCATCCGATGATTCTGCCAAATGAAACTATGGGAAAAATAATTTGGGAAGTGATAATTTGCCATACAATTTTCGGCCACATATTAGTAAACCACCTTAAGCTTTAACTCCCTTGAGATACTTGTCCACTACTTTTTCAAATATTAAGAGGAGAGTCGGACTGCTTGGACTTAATGGCGAAGACTATGTATATATATTCCCAAAAACTACTTACGTGGTCGTTGCCACCGCCTTCCTAGCGAACAAACCCTCTCACACGATAGCACCCTGTACTCTCCAATCGTCCGCTCCCGAATATTCCTCAACAATTTCTTATTTTTACTGTGACTTGTTTGCCGTCATAAACTTTATAAAGAATAAGTACTTACATTTTTGTGAATCATGATAGTTTAATTAGGTTATTTTTGTCATATTCATTACAAACATAATTTTCTTTCAATAGGTTTATTTCAACACATTTAGTTTTACAGCGCATTGGCGCCCCTAGCTGTAATGTTGTAAAATGATATCTGAATATATACAAAAATGCCTATTTATTTATTAGTAGTGCAAGCATAATAAGGGAAAGTTGTTTCTTTTTCGAAACTCATGCTATAAGTAGGTATAACACAATACCTAACTATATAAATTATATGTCGCTACTATCGTGGACATCCTTGTATTCTTATCATGGTTACTTAGTTCAAGACCTAAATAGCGGCATGACAGTCAAGTGTCAAGTGGAGCGCTTGGGCGTGGCTAAATCCGCTAGGCGGGCCAAGCCCCGCCCGCGCACCCACGTGTGCACCCAAGCCACTTCGCAACTCCTCCTACTTGTGTCATCGAAAATGAAACAACTAGTTTGTTATCCTAATACCACATATGTTCATGGTATCTACCAATCAAATGGTATCTTTTTTATTTGCCTTTTGTTAGTCTGCAAAAGCAATATTTGCATGGACACATTATGAATTGATTCATAAATTGTCCATGCAATTTTGAGCCTGGGTGTACATTGTCGTTTAAGTATTGCAAATGGGTCAGACAATAAACTTTATCTACACTCATATTGTAAGTCCTCTAAAATGCGTTCAAAAACCGTAGGCTATGACCAGCATTACAACAAACGATTTCACTATGATAAGTTTCTTATCTGTGGCAGTACCGCAATGTTAACGTTTCATGCTCAGTTATTGATGTACTCTGAGTTTTGATAACATAATGTACACCTGCACGCGCCCGCGGCCGGCGACACCCGCCCGCGCGTCCGCCGGCACAATCGAGTTGGCCGCGCCGACACAATCGAGATGGCCGCGGCGGTACAATGGCGGGCATTCTATGGTTTTCGAATACGGCATTTATAATAAATAATATGAGTGTAGATAAAGCAGTGTATGCAACTGTACGTAATTAGGCCTTAAAACACTCGTGTGATCTTATTATGAAATTCGCCTGCGGCTCATTTCATAAAACCACACTCATGTTTTAAGGACCCTTATTACGTAACAGTTACATAAACTACTATAAGTGCATTATAATTTTCATAAAAATGACAATAGACAACACGATAGGTTTTCGGCGCGCCTTGCTCCCGGTAGTTCTCATTATCAACGAGTTCTTCATGATATACCATTTCCGTGATGATACAAAGTTAAAAGGTTGACCTCCAAAAAAAGACAACTTCATTGTCTAATCATTAATCAGACATCAGAGGCAAGTCGCATCGATTACTTGGATATTCTAATTTGTGTTTATCCATCTATGGAGCTGAGGTCTCGGTAGCTAATAGCCGATTAGACGCGTGAAATGAACGCCCGCCTGAGTACTCGACCACCCAAAATAGAATGTTCAGTGCCCGCTCTAAGCTCAGCTTCTAAAATCGGGTAATAAGCATATAAATAACGTAAAAAATTGGGGATGGGATGGGAGTCATCCTGCTTGCATCAGCATAAGTAATTTTCAGTCATTTTCGACATGTCGTCTTAGTCGTCTAATTACGAGTAGGATAGGGTCATGCAGGACTTGTCTGCTACTATGTGCTCGTATTGGCGAGGTAAGATGAAGTCACTACCATTAATGCGTCACCACTTTTGTAGGTACCTACCCAAAGAAGGTCGGTAGGGTTATTTAGGAACTAGATTGGATAGGACATTAGATAGGAACATGCGCAGTTTCTATATACCTAACCCATTCTACTTTGACGGAGCGCTCAATTGAGTAGATGTTAAAAGGGAAAAGAATATTGGTAACTAGATAGGAACTAGGTAGGTCGTTTTCTTTAGATACAATAGTAAGTTAGATATGACGTAAAAAAGCAGGCATAGCGATTAGCGTTTGATTTAATTATGTAACCAGAGGTGTAACTCCGGCCCCCAGATTACACTTCAAAATTACGTATCTATCAGCGCTCGATTTTGATTACATGGTGGTTCTCTTGCGGCCGCCGCCAAACGCTCCGGTCACGTTTCCCGTCACTCCGGAAAATTAGCGTATTCATGTCTTTATAACTCATCACGGCGCTCATTGTGGGCGAGATTACCACCGCGATTACATTTGAGAAATAGCTACTGTTCGGCGTGAGATTAAGTCATTTATTTTGGTCCGTAATAGCTTGAAATTATCGCATATGACCGATGGTTGATAAAATACGTGGTAATGGATTGAAATTTGTAATTTAACTTTAGTTTTTGCCGAAGTAATGTTGTTTAGAATTCTTATAGCTCTGGTTTAGCCATGTAGTAGTAGAACCATACCTTCCAAAGTACCTAATTAGGTAGGTATATGGGTATGGATATGGTAATTAGGCATCAGGCATAGACATAATTTCAAAATTAATAAATGAATGTAAAATTGATCACTTTTCTCTCTCGATGAAGCAATATGTATAATAGGTATTGCTTATCGCATATGCATATCATACTACGATATGCATATGCTTATTGCTTGTGCATATCGTAGGATAAATAAGATTTGTAATTTTTAAGCCTGTTCAACTGCTGGTGCTAATATTTGAGCATAATAACAGCAAATGATAGAACCCAGAAAAAATCCCAGTACCTATTTATGATATATTTTAACATTTTAGAATCACATTCAAATATAGCCATTGTGGAATATCGTTTAAAGATTAGTTTCAAATTAGATGTCAGGTACTATCCGAACCACATCAATTCAGGCCAAGGTGTGAAAACAATGGCAGGTGGGTTAGTAACACGGCAGCCTTCTGTAGCGCGTGCGGAACCAATCCTTTTGCCCCTAATCATCCCTTGATTGCTACTTTATTGGATTTTACCGCAGTGAAACTGATCTATCAATGGCTTCTATGTGATCTGTGAGGTAGATAATCACCGATTAAAGTTTTTTTTCTTTTAAAAGTTTAATGTCTTCATCTAAATAAACTTAAGTACAAAATAGTTGTATTAGTTACCTAGAAAGTGATAGACAATTCACAACCTAAATTATTAGAGGTAGTATCTGTCATTTTGGTACATTAAATGTCATAGAAAATAAATTAACGTAAAAAGTTTTAAGTTAAACGGTTTTATTTCAATCAAATGTTGTACCAAAAACTAGAAAATAAAAATTTATACGAATTTTAGTCCCACATACATTGCTTCCTGGAGAGTAATCATGTAAGACGGATAACAGAATAGGCATCTCGAGTCGGATGCTAAAGGCCCTATTTGTCTCCATATCAGTGGATTAAGTCATAATCGGAAGCTTTTATCAGACTAAAATAAAAACGTGGGGCGTCTAATATAAGGTAGAGTGGGTTAAGTATCTATTTAATCTAAAATCAAAGTCACGTAGCTATGCTTTAATGTTGTTGGAGGTGGCGTTAGTGTGAGAGTAGTATTCAAAATATGTATATATAAATTGTAAAATGAGTCAAATACTTAGATATTTAGTTTGCGAAATGAAATGTGAAATTAAGTAAATATGGTGAGTTAATTTGTATAAGGGCTAGCATTAGCAATTCTTATTTATTTTTTATTTACCAGTCGACTTGAGTTACCTCCACTGCTGGGCAAAGGCCTCTCCACTTGATTTTCATGATTTTAGGTCTTATAATTTTCTCTATTATTGTTTTACCATGTAATTACGATTTTGAATCACAGGATTTTCGTTCATTGGTAGCTTTACCTGCCTACCTAACTTTTTTGTCCTACCAACGCCCCACGTTTTTATTTTAGTCTGATAAAAGCTTCCGATTATGACTTAATCCACTGATATAGAAACAAATAGGGCCTTTAGCATCCGACTCGAGATGCCTATTCTGTTATCCGTCTTACATGATTACTCTCCAGGAAGCAATGTAAATATGTGGGACTAAAATTAGTACAAATTTTTATTTTCTAGTTTTTGGTACAACATTTGATTGAAATAAAACCGTTTAAGTTAAAACTTTTTTACGTTAATTTTGTTTTAAGTTTTTAGTAAAATTTTTATACTTGTAACCAGCCCAATTGACCATAGTATGTGGTGGGAAAACTATATGTGATGACATCTCAAGTGGTTATTATATTAATTGTATGTGACCTTTCGTGTGTTTAAAGTAGAGGGTACCTACATTAAGTTGGGTAGTTGGGTACCTACATATATTATAGGGTACATATATGTATACAGTATGGGAAAATCTATGGGTCCTGGAGGGGAACTAAATCCTTGAAATAGCTTAATTTACGTAAAGGACATTCTTTTATATTAAAAGTTTATGCGAAGCTAAAAGGCTGAGTACGTCACAGCGAGAATTGCTTTAGGAGCAGCATGACATGGACTGGACAAATCTCAATGGTCAAGTGTCTTAGCGAGCCCGAGGGTGAGCCGCAATCTATGCGAAGCTAAAAGGCCGAGTACGTGACGGCGAGGATTGCTTCAACAGCAGCATGACATGAACTGGACAAAACTCAATGGTTAAGTGTCTTAGCGAGCCCGAGGGTGAGTCGCAATCTATGCGAAGCTAAAAGGCCGAGTACGTCACGGCGAAAATTGCTTCAACCGGAGCATGACATGGACTGGACAGATCTCAACGGTCAAGTGTCTTAGCGAGCCCGAGGGCCGAAGGCCCGAGGGTGAGCCGCAATCTATGCGAAGCTAAAAGGCCGAGTACGTCACGGCAAGAATTGCTTCAGCCGCAGCATGACATGGACTGGACAGATCTCAATGGCCAAGTGTCTTAGCGAGCCCGAGGGCCGAAGGCCCGAGGGTGAGCGACAATCTATGCGAAGCTAAAAGGCCGAGTACGTCACGGCGAGAACTGCTTCAGCCGCAGCATGACATGGACTGGACAGATCTCAATGGCCAAGTGTCGTAGCGAGCCCGAGGGCCGAAGGCCCGAGGGTGAGCCACAATCTATGCGAAGCTAAAAGGCCGAGTACGCCACGGCGAGGATTGGTTCAACAGCAGCATGACATGAACTGGACAAAACTCAATGGTCAAGTGTCTCAGCGAGCCCGAGGGTGAGCCGCAATCTATGCGAAGCTAAAAGGCCGAGTACGTCACGGCGAAAATTGCTTCAACCGGAGCATGACATGGACTGGACAGATCTCAATGGTCAAGTGTCTTAGCGAGCCCGAGGGTGAGCCGCAATCTATGCGAAGCTAAAAGGCCGAGTACGTCACGGAGAGAATTGCTTCAGCCGCAGCATGACATGGACTGGACAGATCTCAATGGCCAAGTGTCTTAGCGAGCCCGAGGGCCGAAGGCCCGAGGGTGAGCCACAATCTATGCGGAGCTAAAAGGCCGAGTACGCCACGGTGAGAATTGCTTCAACAGCAGCATGACATGGACTGGACAAATCTCAATGGTCATGTGTCTTAGCGAGCCCGAGGGCCGAAGGCCCAAGGGTGAGCCGCAATCTATGCGAAGCTAAAAGGCCGAGTACGTCACGGCGAGAATTGCTTCAGCCGCAGCATGACATGGACTGGACAGATCTCAATTGTCAAGTGTCTTAGCGAGCCCGAGGGCCGAAGGCCCGAGGGTGAGCCGCAATCTATGCGAAGCTAAAAGGCCGAGTACGTCACGGCGAGAATTGCTTCAGCCGCAGCATGACATGGACTGGATAAATGTCAATGGCGAAGTGCCTTAGCGAGCCCGAGGGCCGAAGGCCCGAGGGTGAGCCGCAATCTATGCGAAGCTAAAAGGCCGAGTACCGCGTATTGCGTACGATCGGAACATCACAACGAGAATTACTTCAGCAGCAGCATGACATGAACTTGATAAAACTCAACGGTCAAGTGTCTTAGCCAGCCCGAGGGCCGCAGGCCCGAGGGTGTGCCGCTATATATGCGAAGCTAAAAGGCCGAATACGTAACGGCGAGAATTGCTTCAGTAGCAGCATGACATGGACCGGAAAAAACCCAATAATTAAGTATCCTAGCGGTCACGACTCAGGAGTTGGAGATCAATAAAACACGAATACGCCTATACCTAAAACTAGAACACAATTTTTAAATGCATACATTCTCCAACTGGTCCTTTATGGCAGCCAGTAGCCTAGCAGCATTACGACTGAGGAGTTGGAGATCAAACGTAACGTAAATGTCTCTAGCTAAAACTAATGCACTATTTTTAAATTGACACCTTCTGGAACCAGTCAGTTACGGAAGGCAGTAACCATGCAGCATCAGAACTGAGGAGTTGGAGATCAATATGAAATGTAAATGCCTCTACCTAAAACTAGAGCACTACTATTGAATTGACACATTCTCCAACCGGTCAGTTATGGCAGGCTGTAAACTTGCATCATCACGACTGAGGAGTTGGAGATCAATATGTAACGTAAATGCGTCTACCTAAAACTAGAACACTATTATTAAATTGACACATTCTCCACCCTGTCAGTTATGGCAGGCTGTAACCTTGCATCATCACGGCCGATGAGTTGGAGGTCAATTTGAAACGTAAATATTTCTACCTAAATCTAAAGCACTAAATTGACACACTCTCCACCCGGTCAGTTATGGCAGGCAGTAACTATGCAGCATCAGAACTGAAGAGTTGATGGTCAATATTAAGTCACTAAGGATTTGTTTACTAGCAACAATAATATAGTTAAATTAGCAGATGTGTACGACTCTCGGTTAAGGTAAGCAGTGTCTCTGCAGCATCAGGATTTGAAGATCAAAGGTTGAAAATATTATTAAAAGTTATTATCACGGAGACCTGATACGCATACCAAAGGGGTTTGGGTAAAGTTGGCGTCGTTTTGAAAGTTGGCGGCCACTCATGAAAGTTGTAAATTTTGAAAGAGCAATTCAAAAGAAACTTATTTTATTATGTAGTACATATAGCTAAATAATATCGGGGCCGAGATATCACACTTTACAGTTTCATAGTAAAAACTCATAATTCTTGTTGAAATGTATTGGAATGAGTAAAAACTACTACTTTCTTTGTTATTACTATATGTGTGTTCTTTAACCTTTTCCAAGCCAATGACTCATATATCGGCACCGCAGATCCAACGCCAACGACTTATTTATAGGCTATAGACCACAGAGTAAAATAAACCTACTTGCGCATGCATAAAGTTCAATTTCATTTTTGACATTTCCGTGACGTGGCGTCAGGATGACAATTTTTACGTTTGACATGGCGTCGAAAAGGTTAAGGTATTTAAATAAAGGTAAAAAAACAATTCGTACATTTTCGGGTAGTCATAACATTGTTGATTATCCAACCAAATACAAAACCGCTTGGATCTGTCATTGAACGAACTGACTCTAACCTACATTATTTGGTCTCGCGTTGTTCGCGTATGTGTTATTTTTTATGTGTCGCGCCGCCCTTTCGACTTCTTCTGGGTCCGGGAGCTCACCCCTTGCTCCCGAGCCTCAGCCCTCACCCTGTACCTCTCCGCCAGCACCGAGCATCCAGCTCCCACGGCGGGGTACCGGCGAGGAGGCACACCGCGGCAAAAGCCGTGGTGCAGTAGGCCCTTGCTGCCCGCTGCGCCACTATCCTTTGGGGCCGACGGAGCAAAGGTTTTGTTCTCTCCGTCAGCCGGTCCACCCATATTGGTGCACCATACAGAGCCATGCTCCTAAGCACACCCGCAAACAGTTTCCTGCAGGAGCTGTTGAGTCCACCTACGTTGGGCAGCAAGCGCCCCAGAGCCGATGCAGCTCCCACTAGCCGAGGGGCGAGCCTCGCGAAGTGCTCACGAAATTGCCAACCTCTGTCCAGGATAAGGCCCAGATATTTAATGTGGGGCTTAACCCGGAAAGCTTCCCCTCCGACGGTAATGGTTGTGTCAGGGCCCAACCGCCATTTGCCGAAGACGATCGCCTCCGTTTTTGGGAGGGACACCTTCAACTCGAGGAGCTCTATGCGACCGACAGTCATTGCCGTCGCTACGGCCGCTCTCCGAAGAGTTTCTTCGGGCTGCTTTCCCCTCACGGCCACCATCGTGTCATCGGCGTAACAGATGGTGACCATGCGTGGCAGTTGTGTCCCTCTGACGGCCCAGTCAAACCCAATGTTCCATAAAAGGGGCCCTAACACAGACCTCTGTGGAACCCCGCATGCCATGCCGTGTGCGCGCCGCCCTAGTTTTGTTTCATAGAGAACTACCCGCCCAGTTAAGTAGTGCTCTATCGCCCGCCTTAGGTACAAGGGTACCCCGTGGTACTGAAGGGCCTCTCCTATCACCGGGTATGGGAGGGTGCCAAACGCGTTAGCGATGTCCAAGGACACCGCCACCACTCCCTCCCCTTGTCTCTCTGCGTGCTCCACGTGCCTTCTCAAAGCACTCACTGCGTCAATAGTTGAGAGCCCCTCTCGGAATCCAAACTGCCGATCGGAAAGGTTTGGTCCATACGTAGCCATGTGCTGCTGGATACGAGAGGACAAAATACTCTCATACATTTTGGCCGTTTCGTCCTAGGGGACGGTATCCCGACGGTGAGTCCGCCGGTCGGCCCTCTTTCATCAGCAGCCACAATTTACCCTCCTTCCAGTACCTCGGGAAGCGCCCCGCCCTCAAACAGTCCTCAAAGAGGGTCTTAAGGCGAATCCCGAAGTGCTTCAGTGCTAGGAATAGCACCTTGCCGGGCACTCCGTCTGGTCCTGGGGCCTTCCGGCAGGCTCTCAGCCGATCAACGGTGCGGTCCCACTCGGCCTCCGTGAATGCAGGCGCGTCAAATGGGGGTCCTTCTGGTCCATCACGCTCCGGGGCTGCCATGTGTGGGGGAGTGAATGATGGATCCTCCGGTGGGAACAGGCCCTCGATAACTCTGCCAAGGAGCTCCGGATCCATGGCCTCCGTAGAGGGGGCTACCTTCACCTTGTTTCGAACCATTATATAAGGTCGCCCCGATGGGTTCCTGTCCACTGTGTCCACGAGCTCCTTCCACGCTTCGTCCTTCCTGTGGGCTATATTGACCTTAAGGGCCTCCCTTGCCTCCTTGACGGCCACGCGAAGCGTTTCCTCCTCCTGCGCGGTATGCCTCCTCCTTTGACAGCGGCCGTAGGCGCGGCGGGCTCTGTTACTGGCGGTACGAAGCGCAGCAACCTCCTCCGACCACCAATACACTTGGCGCTTACCCACAAACCGCCTAGCCCGGGGCATTGCCGCATCGCACACTGCCGTCAGGGTTGCTCTGAATCTTTCGGCTTTATCCTCTTCATCGGCTCTATCCACCGGAGGGGCACTCCAAGCTTCGATCATTGCCGCCTCATCTACCATTTCCCGACAAGGGCGGATAGCGCCCACCTTGGGAAACCACCGGCCCTAGCACCTGCACCAGCACCAGTTAGAGCAGTGGCTAACGCTGGGGAGACCCTCATCCGGATGTAGAGATGATCGGAGAGGGTCTCTACCTCCTCGAGGACACGCCAATCAGAAACACGTGCCGCAATGGCGGGGGTCGCAAAGGAGACGTCCACAATAGAACCCCCATTCCAGCGCACGCACGTGTTTATCCGTCCCCGGTTTAGCGTGTCCAGCCTAGGGTTGCCAGATGGTCGGGATTTGGCGGGATTCTCCCGAATTTTTGTATGTCCTCCCGACTCCCGAAAAACTAAAAAATCTCCCGGAAAACAGCTTAATTTTGTAAAACAATAATTAAGTTAGGTACTTAGTTCAGAATTTACGGGGCATGTGTTTCGTGCTGTCCATTCCGGTAAGCAATGCTTATATATTGAATTAAAGAGTGGGAGTTTACTAAATAATCTTTACACAAAAGAAAGACCAAAACCGAACGTGCATAGAATAGAGTTATTAAAAGCCGAGTTAATGATTCGACTCCATTTTAGGGGAAATTGTTTAAATTTCAAGTCTTCTTTATACCTAAATAGTGAAAAAGTACAAAATATGGTTAAATCTAAGAAAAGTAACACAGAACACGAGCTAAACTATAAATTTATCAATAAATTTTGTAGATTATTGATAATTTTTAGGGTCACGTACCTCAAAAGGAAACCGGAACCCTTATAGAATCACTTTTTTTGTTGGTCCGTCTGTCTGGCTGTCTATAGGTATCAAATTGAAATTAACATCAAATTCTTAGGTTTGCAGTCCCTTGCAGCTGTAAAAAATCAAGCGTCCAAGTCAACGCAATCTAAAGATACGACCATTTGTGCCTTTCTGTCTAACAGTTCGCAGGGAAATCAAATCCTAGGATACTTCTCATAGACCTGGAATTATGAAATTTTGCAAATAGGAAGGTAAAGAAGCACAAGTAAAGGAATAGTCCTAATATTGTTAATTTGTTTTTCCATCACAAAAAATCTTGAGATTTTCAAAATAAGGGAAATCAAAATCTATAAGGGTACTTCCCAATCTAAATTCCAATAGGATTGGAATTGGAAGATTCCATAGACCTAAAATCAAATTTGGCAAGAAGAAAGCTCTTACAGCACAAGTAAAGGAAAAAGTCCAAAAACGGTTAAAGTCTTGTTCGATCACAAAAAAAATCATTGCGATTTCAAACTTATTTGCAGTTGGTAAACTAATCGGGACAAAAGTTTCCCACGGAAAACTTTGACTCTTAATCCTATTTTTCCGTTTTTTACAGCAATGTTCGGTGACTGTTTAAATTGTGTTTTGTACGGAACCCTCAGGGCGTGAATTCGACTCGCACTTGGCCGGTTTTTTGTCAGTATTTAATTATGTAGACATTTCTATAGGCAGCGGACGATGTAACAATAATGTTAAATGATATTGATTTTAATATATTTACTTTAATTTGATTTTATTTTTGTTTCTCCCGACTAAAGTCCCATAATCCCGAAAAATTGTTTGTTTCTCCCGATAATAGGGTCATTCGATCTGGCAACCCTGCCAGCCCCATCGCTACCACCCAGTCATGGAGCTTGCCCCCCTTCGGATTCGTAGCGACACCACCCCTTGCTTGGTTCTTGGCATTGAGGTCGCTAATCACCATCACCTGCGTTAGGGCAGCCCTACGGATGACGCCCTCAAGCGAGCCGAGAAATGTCTCAAATTCTCGCAGCGGCCGATTGGGTGAGAAATACACCCCAATAACCAGGATTTGTCCCCATTTAGCCGCCGCGAAACCTTGTCCTCTCTCGATTCCTGTTAGGGGAGCCAGGCTGCCCGCCGCCGTCATATCCAACGACCCGTACCAATGCGGTCTCGGAGGGACCGCATACGGCTCCGCCACCACAACCAAGTCAATGTGCCACTCTGCCATATGCTGCATGAGCAAGTCCTGGGCTCTGACAGCGTGGTTGGCATTGCACTGAAGAATTTCTAATTGGTGTGGCGGCATCATCTCTCCATATCATTCTCTCCCTCGTCGGCCTGACTGGCACTTTCTTGGCTGCGCCCCGGGGCCCGTTCGGGGTTTAGCCTGCCTCTGGTCTGAGGTGGATTGCATGCCAGCCCACCCATTAAATGTCCGGCTGGGCGCTTTGCCTGGTGGCACGCAGCACAGAACGCAAGTTCCGCCGTGCACTCAGCTATTTTATGCCCCGGCTTACTACACCGGAAACACAGATTGCCGCGATCTACCGGTGACGGACACGTTGTTCTCGTGTGCCCCGTTCCCATACACCTGTAGCAGCGGAGCGGTGCCGGATCCAGGGCCTGCACTACCGCGCTTGACCATCCCACTGATAATCTTCCCCCAGCGTCCATCACGCTTTTGGTCACCGTCGCAGGGCACTTGACGAGAGTCGACCCTGAGCCATTGAAGGAAGCGCGGATTGTGCCCACCTTCACTTTCGCCACACTGCACCCGCCCTTGGCCGCTATAGCCGCTGCCACGGCGTCTGGCGTTGCCGCCTCGTTCAGGTTTGCCACCCTCAGACCAGCCATTTTCACAGGCCTGTACACCCGTGCATCATCCCCCACAAGGGCCTCCAATTTCTCCCGTAGACTGTCAGCTGCTTTCCCGTTATCAGCGTTGGGCACCTCTATTAAGCGGGCCCCGTCGGCAATTTTGCGAAAATTAGTAGCCTGCTGTCTCTTTAACCTAACCTCTCGGAGTTAGGTATATTCACTTGTCCAATAACATTGTTTCAAGGGCTATATCTTAGCTCCGATATTACTTACGGCAAAACTTATTTTTCAGATATGCTAGTCTAAGGTAGTGCTACAAAATAGTAGTAAAAAAAACGATGGCCGCTAAAAAAAAAATGACGCCACTAGTCCATACAAAGTTACCCAAACCCCTTTCATCGAAATCTGTTAAGTAGAAATGGTCGAAAAATCGATTGCAAGATTTGATGCGTATAAATATACAAACAAATAAATAAATAAATAAATAAATATACGGGGTCAAGCTAAATAAAACCGTTTAAAAAAGGCTTAGATAAGATAGTTTGAAGTCGTGTTATTGCAAAAAAAATCTTTTGGTTCTTATATTATGTATTATTATTTAATACCTGTTAACTCAACTCTTACAGAGCTTGTTTAGTGAGGACTTTGATTCGTGCAAACTTGTCGCTTGATGTTTTATTATTATTTTATATGTTTTTATTTTCTGATTAAAGCATTAAGCCAAAGTTTATTTCTAAATTTTTATTATTATGAAATACTTTAGTACATTCTTAAAAACTTAATTTTTTCTTAAAATTGCCTTAGCTAAAACATACTCTTGCTTAAAACATACCTATTTATATATGAAAATGAAAACAAAAACTGTTCCACTTATTCCTTAGAGAAACAGTAAATTATTTATAAATGAAGCATAAAATCAAAAAATGTTTCACTTATGCAGTTTAAAAAGAAACGATCTTTCAAAATATGTATACAAACTAATAGAAGTGTAGTTAGTTACTGCAAAATAGTATCAAAAAGTTGAGCAATATTGAAAAAAAAAACCTACCCAACTCTTAAAGTCTATCGGATACTTCATGCGTTCAAATGCGTCAAGCTTTTTGAGTTGTAGATCTTGCCAAAGATATTATAGAGAACTGCTAACATTAACTGAATCTCTAATGTTTAATATTTTGCGGACGTTGGTAAGTAAACACGCATTGGTGAGTATAATGTTTACGTTCAATCGCTGACGTCCTTTATTATTGTTGTTGTACGCAATAGTTATGCGATATGGTTCATCTCAGCCTCGGCATTTCCTGTTAGTTCCTGCATCTATTGTTGTCATTGTCTTCTTGTTTGTTCGCAGTTCCTACGCTAGCTGGGTTAGTTTACAATTTGAATGCGTCTTAGATATCAACGAGTCATCGCCGATTACGTAAATTGAGGAATTTACTCTACTTAGATAGGTAACTACAGGGTATAATCGTTAAGAGCTTACAGGTGATTATTCCGCAAATAAAAAACATATCAAAAATAATATTACAATTAAATAAAAATAATAATCAGAAAAATAACATCAATAACTTTTTTAAATGAAACTAGAAATATTCAAAATATTAAGTTTTAATGGACATTTAGTATGACGTTCATTAAGTGAGTAATTTCTCTGCTGTCATCGTCCTCCTAGCATTTTCCCAACTTTTTGCCTCGGCTCAATTAAACCTGGGCTCCGCTCGGCAACCTCCGCTCATGAATTGGCGTAGGTACTAGTTTTTACGTCTAACTGTATACTTTACTCGTTCAACGTCGTTACAGATCAATTAAGTGTAAGTAGAAGATGAAAATGGGTGTTGTGTGCAGACCGGATTACCACGTTGAACCAAGCAGCGCTGACCCGCTGTACCATTTACCAGGTCATGTAGGGAGATGAATAATAACGCTTATTTAAAATTGTAAAACATTTGAGCAGTGTAGTTGCAGGTGTTTCCCCGTTGGGAGTTGTTGTAGAAGTGAGGTTGAAGTGAGCAACGAGTACGAGTGCTGGCCTCTTTTTTGGGTTTTTAGCGTGCTCGTACTAGTGGCTGGTATGTGCCGTGTATGTGAGACATTTATTGGCTAATAAGCTTACAGTATTACATGTTTGTAGGAGGGTTAAAATTGATATTTATATAGGACATTTCTTCGTAAATTAGTACAAAATTCTTATAATCTAGACATTTTGCGTATTATGACATGATATCAATAAAATTAGACACAGATAAGACTTAGCAACTAGACATAGAAACACAATATTTAACACAAACAAATTGGTATAAACCGAGAAAATGATTGACTTAGATCTAGTTATACACAAACAATGGCAATTTTAAGCTATCTGCGACAATTCTCCCCCACGTGCGTCAGCACAGTCGATTGGTGCAGAGCAGATGAGAATGAGTCTGGAAACCGGGCGGCGAACTTCTCCTGCGCGAGTACGTACAATGGCTACTCTTATGTGGCCATCAGGACCTGGAAAGAGCTGTGCGATCACGCCTCTAGGCCAAGTACCTCGTGGCATCGTGCCGTCGGCTATAATTACTACATCTCCTACGTGTAGTTTCGTCGCGTTCTGGTGTGCACTGGATCGTGGCATCAGGTTTGGACGATATTCTTTCAGCCAGCGTTTCCAGAAGTTGTCAGCTAGTGCTTGAGCTGTTTTCCAGGACGAAAGGCTCATATTTTCGTCGGAGAAGACTCCCAGCGGGGACATAGCGTTCGATCGGCCGATGAGAAAGTGGTTCGGCGTGAGCGCTTCAGCCTCTAAGTCAGGATTCACTGGGGTCAGCGGTCTGGAGTTTACCAGGTGTTCAGCTTCCAGCAATAGCGTATGGAGAACTTCTTCATGGGGTGCTCTGTCTTTTAGCGTGACTTTCAGAGCTGTTTTCACGCTTCCGACTAGACGCTCCCAAGCCCCGCCGGCGGAGGGGTTGCCAGGCGGGATCTTCTTCCAGATCATGCGTCGTTCGGTCATAAATTGTTTGAGACTATCGGGCAGAGAGTTTTTGGCCTCTGATAGCTCGCGTTCTGCGCCGTAAAAGTTTGTGGCGTTATCTGAGTACAGAACGGTGGGTGCGCCGCGTCGAGACATCATTCTTCGTAGCGATAGGATCATAGAGGCTGCCGATAGGGAGGCGGCTAGCTCTAGGTGCACGGCTCTAGTGGTGAGGCACGTGTAAAGGACGCCCCATCGCTTTTCTCGGCGGCGGCCTATGACAATTTGCATAGGACCGAACAAATCTACGGCTGCTGCGGTAAATGGCGGTTGATTCGCCTTGAGCCTCTCTGGCGGTAGGTCGCCTACAGGAACCTTGAGGGTAGCTCCTTTATAGGTCCGACACCATTGGCACTTATTCGTCAGATAACGAATTGTACCGCGCAGTCCGACTATGTAATATCTTTGCTTCAATTCGTTGATCACCGTCGCATGATTTCCGTGGTTGAAAAGTGCGTGGAAATGATGGATCAACAGCTTGGTAAATGCCTCCTTAGCGTGCAAGACAGGTATATGGGCTTCGTCTCTGTCTATTCGGGCATCTAGCACAATTATTCCGTTCTTATCAAGCTTCATAGCAACTCGATGTAATGCAGACTTCCTCGGCAGTGCGCGCCCGGCTTCCATTAGTCGTATCTCTTCGGCATACGACTCATTTTGGCTCCGTTTAATCAGCAGTATCTCCGCTAGACTTATGTGTCTTTTATTCATTTCTGTTTCTGGATTTCTATTGACAGACAATCTGGCTTTGAATACCTCGGCAGCAATCAAAACTCTGGCCGTAGTGCGAACCAGCCTAGTGAACTTCGAGAATCTACATGTCTCGGGCAAGTATGCGAACTTGTTTTGAACGGTATTTACAGAGCAAATCGGTTTTATGACGCGCTCTTCGCACGTTTCTACGACGGGTTCTACTGTTTTCTCGCGCGGCCAATGCTCCTCGGCTTGCCGTATAAAATCAGGCCCTATAAACCACCGGTGGTTAGCTCCGAACTGGGCCGGGACGCCCTTAGTAGCGTCGTCGGCGACGTTTAACGCGCTAGGTACCCAACGCCAATCGGTAGGTTTAGTTGTGTTTTCTATTTCGGCTACTCTATGTGCGACAAAGCTTTTGTACCGACGTGGATCCGACCTTATCCAGGATAACGCTGTCCGAGCGTCGCTCCAGAAATACCTATGTTTGATGACATAATCGGACTCCTTTACTACTGTGTCGGCTAGCCGTGTCGCTAGCACACAACCTTGCAATTCTAACCTAGGAATGCTGACAATACGCAACGGTGCGACTCGCGCCTTGGCGGCTACTAAGGCTGCGGACTTTTGTCCGTCCGGGCCTTCGCTAACTAAGTATATCGCGGCGGCGTATATCTTTTCGCTAGCGTCGCAAAAAACGTGCATGTCGGCCTCTCTATTTCTCGCGGGTACGTATCGCGGTATTTCTAACTCCCTAAGTTGCTGAATATTACTCACGAATGAATTCCACGCGGGTGCGAGCGAGGTGGGTATAACGGTATCCCAGCCTATCCCTGTACGCCAGACTTCCTGCATCAATGCCTTCCCTAAGACAGAGATCGGGCTTACGTAGCCTATGGGATCGAATATCGACATCGCGCTACTCGTCACCTGTCGTTTAGTGGGTAATTTCGTACCGTTGAGCACGTCTTCGGGCGTGTTGCGTAAATTTACGTTAAACCCTAACGTGTCGCGTCTATGGTTCCATTTTAAGCCTAATGTGCGCTCGCTTTCGCCTCCCCCGATGAGGGACGTATCCTCTTTGCTAGGAACTACGTCAGAAATTACGTTTGGGTTGTTAGAGGCGAACCCGCGGAGCTCGAACGACGCGCGTAAATTAAGCGCGTAAATTTCGTTTACTATGCGCCTAACATCGCTCTCACACTGGTCGAAAGCTACGACTAAGTCGTCCATATACGTGTTTTTTATAGTTTTCTCAGCGGCGATCGGAAATTCCTTCGCATGTTCGTATGCGTTTTTGTTTTTGACGTACAATGCCGTCGTCGGCGAAGCCGCGGACCCGAATATCAGTCTTTTCATCCTATATTCTTGCGGTGAGGCTGAGCGGTCCTCCCCCCGCCAAACAAAACGTAACGAATCTCGATCGCGTTCTATAATCTCTATCTGCAGGAACATTTCTTTAATGTCGGCTATTACCGCGGTCCTGCCTTCCCTAAAACGGACTAACACGCCGAATAAGGATTCTAACAGATCAGGACCCGCTAGAAGAGCGCTATTTAGCGACCTGCCGTACGCGGTAGCGGCTGCGTCCCAGACTACGCTCATTTTTCCGCGCTGCGGATGAAACGTTGCGAAATGCGCCAAGTACCATGCCCTAGGCGCGTCCTGCGGGGGCGGCGAGTCTACTTTTTCCGCGTAACCTTTGTCTAACAGGTTATTTATGTGCTTAGTATACTCGATTTTCAGAATAGGGTCGCGATCTAACTTATTTTCCAGGCTGTACAGCCGCCGTAACGCGTGCGCTTTATTATTTGGCAATTCTTCGTTATCGGTACGCCATAACAAACCCGCTCGGAACCTATCTTCCCCGGGGATTTTTTCACATGTCGCTTCTAGTAAATCTATTGCTCTTTGATCGGGATCGGCCCGAGGTAACTTTTTAACTACCCCTAGTGACTCGATATCGAAATGTTCCTTCATGAGAGCTAAAGCTTCATCGTCGGCCGTTTGTGGCCCCATGTGGCCTACAAACGCTACGGTTGCCTCCGATGACCTATGCGGTCCGTGCAGTGACCATCCTAGCCGCGTCAAACTAGCTACCGGGAGGTGCGATTTACCGCTGATAATTTGGCGCGTCACTATCAAATGCCAATTATCTTGACCTATAATTATTGAAGGCGCGGCAGAATCGTAACACAGCTCCTCGGCTATGTCGGCTAAATGGTCGCACTGCGCGACTATGTTTTTGGAGACGCCTTGCGCTCCTACGTTCAATCGATTGATGGTAAGCGCTTCCATCATTTCTAGATGCCTACTGCAGAAGCCGCGGATTGCGAATCGCACGTTACAAGAGTCCGGATCGCTCACGCTCCCACCTATACCTTCTATGTCGAGCGTTTCTCCCCGCTCTCGGGGCATTATACGATCGGCTGTTTCGTGTGAAATCAAACTAAGGGCCGCCCCTTCATCTAACAGGGCTAAGGCTTGCGTAGTACCTAGTGGGCCCGTAACCTCTACGGGCATCATTTTCAAAAACGTGGGCGCTATTCTAATCGCGTGAACGTTACTGACTTTTTTGTCTTCCACGGGCGCTTTAGATGCGTTCAAACCGTGTAGTAACCTGTGATGCCCGGCTTCGCACTGTTGCACTCCGCAAGCCACATACCTGCATTTGAAGCGACCACGGTGCGCCGCGCCTAGACATTTATAGCACAGCTTTTCGTTTTTCGCCCAATCCCAACGTTCGGATACCGATGCATTCAAAAATTTAGTACACGCTTCCACTTTGTGTTCATGATTATGACATATTAAACACTTATCACGTGACGTAAATCGTGCTGGTACCGAATGTTGTTTGGGCTTGGTCCCCGTATACGCGGGCCTTTTAGCCTCGCGGGGCTTCGTTTGAGCTACCGTCGGCGACCTATACTCCCCCGTGTGAGCTCTATCTACTCTATTTCGCGGGCGAGTGCTCTGGTAGCTGTCGTTGGAGTCGCTCGAATAGTCGCGGGAGAACACGGGGGCGGGAGTACGGGTGGGGGCGGTATGACGCCCTGACCTATTGTCCAGCTCAAAGGAAACCGTGTTCACGGCATTTTTCGGCTTCGGACCTCGATGACGACTCGTTCTTTTAGCCGCGGAACTAATTTCTAGCAGAAATTCTGATATCGCGACTAAATCGGGCGAGTTCAAATTAGCTTGTTTGAACTTGCCCCATTCGTACCTAACAATAAGGTTCAACTTATCGACGATCTTGTTGACTAGCTCTGGCGCGTACAAGTATTTTTCTTGCTTTAATGATTTTATTGTCGCTACTGCATTTGCGACGTGCGCGGCAAAAGACACGATATTACTGTTATCTTCGGCTAGGCGCGGCATGCGTTTAACATTATGTAGCTCAGTCAACACGATCTCTTCAGGGTCCCCGAACTGCCTCTCTAAGGCCTCCATTATCTCGTATGGATCCTGGACGGTATACATTATGGATTTCACCGCGGTACGCGCTTCACCTTTCAACGCGCGCCTAATTCGACTGACGTTATGTACGTAACTAAACATGGGCGCGGTATCGTTAAATTCGGCACGGAATGCGATCCATTCTGTGATATTACCGTCGAAAGCGGGTAATTCGGGTGGCCTATGCATAATGGGCGCATACTGACTAGACACATCTCGCGGCGGGCGATGAGTACTCATATGCGGCTCGCGGGGCGCGGGGGCGCTGGGCGCCGGCGCGCTAGAGGCGAAATTACGTATTGTGTGTAACGCGGACGCTTCATTTTTAGTTACGTAATTGCTCTGATCTAGCTGGGACTGTCGTTCTACCCAATTCCTCACGCGTTGCTCGTCTTTTTCGACAAGAGGTTCGGACTTACCGCTAACAGATTGCGCCTCATGCTGGGCAATCTGTAGCCTTAACTTGGCAGTTTCCGTCTCTTTATTAGCAACGGCGAGGGCGGCTTTATGAACCTCGAGTTCCGCTAGCAACAGAGCTAACTTTTCGTCGCACTTTTCACTATACACACTTCGATTTTCGCGCACTTTTTTACTACCGCGGTCGCCGCACTGAGAAAAGCGGTCTTTTTCCCCGGCGGACGTGTTAGGTTTACACGATGTCCCCGGTGGACTTTTAACTAACGTCTTCTCCGCCTCGTCTTCCGATATTTCGGAATAAGCGGGCGCCGGCGCTATTGCCGGCGGCGGCTGTAGACGCGGTTCGACACTAGGACCATCGCCAAGAGTGCTGGTGGTGCCTTTGTCCCATGTATTGGTATCGCCGGAGGTTGTTTCACCAGACGGCGGGGGTAACGGCTCTGGAGGGTTGTCCCTTGTGTGAGCGAAGAGACATCTTGAGCGTATGATCGGACATCTTCTTCTTTCTTCTTGCTTCTTGACGCACGTGGGGTTCCCTAACCTTACCTACCTAAAACCTAATGGCTGACACTGCCTAGTGCAGTGAAAGCGGCCCTACGTTCACTTTACTTACTCGTGGGCGTTAATCCCTGATGCACTGAATCTCGCGCAAAGGCTAAGTGCAAGTGCCAGAGCGTCCGAAAGCAGTGTGAAGACGTCAACCATGTGACGTTGCAACGAAAGTTGCCAGGACACGAACGTGGAGTATGGCCTCTACACGAGCGGTCCGTCCAGCAAGCTGGTAAATAGCACAGGGCTCTTCCGCGAAAGCGGGCAGGTGTATCAGCGGTTAGGCCGGACACCGTATGAAGATTCTGAGCGAAATTAATCCAGCTCAGCGCGTACTTGTTTCTTTCTTCAATTGGCCGCAGTTTTCTGATATCCGGAGCTCGAAGGACCAGCTGTTGTGTGCAGACCGGATTACCACGTTGAACCAAGCAGCGCTGACCCGCTGTACCATTTACCAGGTCATGTAGGGAGATGAATAATAACGCTTATTTAAAATTGTAAAACATTTGAGCAGTGTAGTTGCAGGTGTTTCCCCGTTGGGAGTTGTTGTAGAAGTGAGGTTGAAGTGAGCAACGAGTACGAGTGCTGGCCTCTTTTATGGGTTTTTTAGCGTGCTCGTACTAGTGGCTGGTATGTGCCGTGTATGTGAGACATTTATTGGCTAATAAGCTTACAGTATTACATGTTTGTAGGAGGGTTAAAATTGATATTTATATAGGACATTTCTTCGTAAATTAGTACAAAATTCTTATAATCTAGACATTTTGCGTATTATGACATGATATCAATAAAATTAGACACAGATAAGACTTAGCAACTAGACATAGAAACACAATATTTAACACAAACAAATTGGTATAAACCGAGAAAATGATTGACTTAGATCTAGTTATACACAAACAATGGCAATTTTAAGCTATCTGCGACAATGGGAATAAATTGATGACTATTTTGTATCATTTTTTTAGTCTGTATTATGAACAATATGTGATAGCATTTTTCGCGTACTAAAAAAACTCTCTGTTAAGAATTGAAACAGGTATTTTTTCCACACAAAAATTCGTAATTCGTATTTTCCATTGCTATTTCATGATTAATCGCATAATCTAATACCTATATTACGAAATCGTTACTTAAATACATTATTAAGTTCCTAAATAAAGCATAAACTGTTTAAAAAATAGATTAGAGCGGTGTTTTTTGGGGAAACAGGTAACGATCCGTTGCTTGTCAAATAGTTTTACATATTTATTAACAAACATTTTCAAATCAGATGATTAGATAAATATAAATACAACACGACGGCACACGATACAGAACACAATGAAATGACCATAACTCGCGTAGCCAGTTAAAAGGCGGAAGTCCATCTAAGGCGTACTTCGCGTCTCCGGACGCGGCGGAAGTGCAGCCCGCTTCAGCCAGTCCGGAGGGCCGGCTTCCTGTCCGATTCTGTGGGTTCCGCTTAGTCTTATGCAAATGTCTTGATTTCCTTTTCTCGGTCTTAAGAATTATTGTATATTATGCAAATTTTACTCCCTATTGTGTCCTTTGTATAAGTTTTTTTAAATATTTTACTCTAATAATATAACTGTTGGCGTCAAAAATTATTTTCATTATGAAAAACTAATTTAGAATCATTGTATGAATTAAATCCACTTTAGCCACAAAGAAGATTTTGTCCAATGTGCACAAAAAGCATCCGTCAAAAATATTACCGAATATTTCTATATTAGTCATATACTCGTAGTCATATCATACCCACTCCAGCCACATGCATCGTCAATCGTCATCAATAAACCAGGTTGGTTAAACCAAAATTGAAATGAATTGAAAATGAAAAAAATTTAGTGCTTGTAGATGAAGACCTCCAAGACTAGGCCCTCCAAAAAACGTCACGCTAAAATCGCTAAATGCGACATTAAATTGAGAGTTTAACAATTGTAATTTTTACGATACACAAAAGATATCGATTTAAACTGATTGGGTGGTGTGAAATCGTAACGACACCATGAATCGATTGGAACGTTTAGCAAATCATAGGCATTAGGCAGGTGTCTGTTACCTCAATGTAATTCAGGCTGCAGGATTGTAATGCAGTTATTCCCAATTACATTTACCTTAGCAAACCACATTAAGAGTGGTCTCTGATTATCTTATTGCCTCTATTAACAACAACTCCCTTTGGTAGACCTTATGACGCCGCAATACGATTTACAATTGCTCAGTAAACATTGTCGATGTACGGTTCTCGTAGTCACTGGTTTTCTTGAAGTATACAAATAAAAGCGCAGGTGACGGCGGCGGAGCGAGACCGCAGCATCATCCACCTGCGTGCGCGCCGGAACTACGTGCCGATTCGCTCGGCGCTTGCGCGGAGGGGCAATTTCCATAATGTCTGTTTTATGGCTCTTTTTTCTTTACTATGTTGAAACCTTTAAGTATTTAGTTAATATTATGAAAAAGCTGAAATCATTATCATCTACATATGGGTCAGAAATGTCGTCGATCATTACAGCTCTTTGATTACTTACCCAACAACAAGAATAAAATGTTCGGTTGAAGCATATCTTCAGTGATATACTTATACTTATATAATTAAAAAAAAATGGGAATTTTCTTAGTCCTCTGTTGTGTTGATTCTCTTTTGAGTCCGTCGATTGTTGTTGGTCCTACCACTTACTTGTCATTGCTCCTGTTCTGTGTGTTAGGCACTCAGACTCTGTACTCTCTGACTTATTTTAGCGTAGGCCTTGATAATCTTGACAGGAAAATATGACGTAGAACCGGCTTAACCCCAATAAGGACTATTTTCCCTTTTGAGTTTGAAAGGTTATTTCCGTAAAAAGTAAAAACTTATTATATTTAGAGCCGGCGCTAGTCCTTGAGACTAGGTTTCCAAGCGGCCCGCATGCTCGGTATGCTCTGTTAAAACGAAAAACGGTAATTATGAGGAGGATAAATAGAGGAGAGGCTGGCTAAATAAATCAAATGCCTCAGACAGCCTGCATTTTTCTCAGAAATTAGATGAACTGCTGTAAATTAAGTACGTTAAAGTATAATTAAATGAATTGATGTGTGTGCATGGTTTTGCGAATAGTTGGTAAATAGTTTTTTCGGATTTCGTTGTTTATGCGTTTGCTTTGCTACCCGATCTCATTACAGCAATTAAATAGTTTGTTATTCAGTACTGTCGCCTTGTACAGCGACAGCGTGTTGTAATCAAAGTCGTGCAGACTAACTCGCCATAGCTCACCAAGAGCTGGTAAAAAGCTGCGTGACGCTCCGTGAAAATGGCGGCTCACGACCGGCCAGGGCCAGGCCATGTATTTCTACTGCTTATCTAACGCAAGCAAAGTTAGATACCAGTGTTACTGTGACCACGAAAACGTATTGATGATGAGTGACTGGAGATCGCGCATAAATTGGTGGTTGATGATGGACCATGCAGTCTGTAGTCGCTTAACGATCAGAATAACATCACTGCTGGGACAACCAGTTTGTCGCGGATTCGGTATTTATTATATTGTGTCTGTACAATTGATCTACTTAGAGACTTGACTATAGATTATTCTATTGTAAAGTCAGTTTTCAATTCAATGCACAACTTTCCACTTATGAAGAGTCCAGGACTTTCGTATTTTTCGCAAACAGGCGTTGTGATATGAAAGGTATCTTTTCAGATAAACTGTTTGTTCTGCGTTTACGTTTCAAGTTATACGTCAATCCTTGGGATTAGGTAGGTAGGTAAGCAGATCTTTTAATCGTTTAATATGAAATTGGACAAACGCTAGGACAAAGTTCATAAAAAAATCCTGAAAATCATAGTCACACTAGTCGGGCGTCAGGGTGACCTCGGCGTTGTAGGCGCTGAGAACGCGCGGATTGTCACCAAAATGGGCATGCCTTTCCATTCGTTCCACCAGCACACTATGGGTCTTAGTCATGCTCTCAAGCTGTTCAAATTAAATCGCTCGCCTCTAAATTACTCTAACTGGATCAATTTCCCACGCGTTGCCAGCGTAGGCATGTTATTCAAAACTTTTTGTATAAAAAAGGTCCGTCGAAATTTCGTTTCTGCGGCGACCAAAGTAATTACGCTACCGCAATTGGCAATTTTAAGCGTAATCTACGTCGTTACCTATTTGTTCATGCTCATCTACGATTTAAATGTTCGTTTTGTTTTATGTAGAGAAACGTGGAAACTAATGGAGCGTGTCATGCTTATAGGAGCGGTGTTACGCGTGATGTGCTAATGTGTGTAAGCACTTGTATGTTGCGTCTTCCGGGAGGGTGGTTGCAATTTAGGGTTCACGCCCCTGTTTTCGCAGTCGAAGAGTGATTTATTGTGATACTAAAGGCACCTGAGTGAACCACTTTGAATTGTCTTCTTACATGGCGATGGCTCATCATATAAGAAAACAATTGAATATAAAATAGGTACTTACGGTACTGTACAACATATCACTGAAACATCAGGTACATTAGATACCATCAATTGGTTTCGTGTATAGGATCCACCACCATACCATACTATATTATGAAGAAGTATGACTATTTAGGCAAATCCCGATAACAACGTACAAAGTGAATTGGCACCCGGAGAGGTATAGAGTGTAGTTATCGTGTTGGTTTTAAATTAAGAAAGATAGTTTTTAGTAAACCTGCTCCAAATATCATTTTGCTGTGTCATACTTACTTCTACGTAATCACGGATGTGGCTCTAATTCGAAACTGTCACCAACGCACAGGTACTCAAAGGCGTGAAAGATATCACCGTCATATCAGCTAGATCAGGCGCTACGGTCACGTATCGCTCCACTCCCACGTCGTAATTGACCCATTTCGTGTGAGATGTGCGCGGACACCGCGCCGCACGAGATCGCGCGCCGCGTCTGGGATACGATCACCGCGCGACGTGATCGTCGCACGTCGCGCGCGACTCTTACACACACTGTACCTACCTTTACTTCATCAACCCTATTTTAAACTTTGCGCTGCTTTTAAATATAAACCCTATCCTATATATAACAAGATTGATTTTAAATTCCTGAATTGAGGGCTGACATTCTACCAGTCCTACCACCAGTTAACCGATAACTCGATCATTATCATCGCGAGCAAGTTTATTACGTAGATTGTCGTGTTGGAATCTGGCATACTTGCGGTTAAATGTGTTAACTTTCGTCACGATTTAATGTTTATGGATGTAAAACCTTCGTGTTACATTTAGTTAATATTACTATTGCTAAGAATAAAATAAGGTTTTCCGAACAAAGTTACTTAAGTTATTAAGGTAGCAGAGTTTTTAAGGTAGCCTACTGATTACAAATATTTGCATATTATTGACTCAATGTATCAGTATATATTGACAAAACCACAGTACAGATACTGTGGTGTTGTCATGAGCAATATGCAGTGTCATTCATTTACCTAGATGTTATATATGTATTACGCACCTAGTTTTTTTATTTCTATACATTTTTTATAAATCTATTATGCATGTAAGACTCAAATAACTTTTAAAACACACTATTAAAAGTATCGACAGAGCTACTCTATTTAGAAAAAGTACTAGGACCCCGGGGTGAGTCGTCTCCCGGCGGACCACCCTGCCTCACTATCTCGCTGCGATCTCGCACAAAAACTTCACACCCTGCTCTATTTGTCTTGTGTGGCCTTCATTTTACGCTTATCAAGATCTGTGAAATTGTTCGGCGGAGAATTAAGTACCCATTTTTGATCGATCGATGTCTACGCACCCTCTATGGGTTGAAAATTAGATTTACATCCCTTCACAGGACTATACTTTTGTATCCGTTTAAAGTTTTCTTCGGTTCCCTACCGTGATTGAAGGGACAGCAAACTTATTCAAAGTTTAAACAATAGTTCGGTATATTGTGGCGCATATATTATAGAATTCCCTGCAATACTCATATCAGGGTGGGAATCTGTCTGTAACCTAAAATATCACGTATTTTCCTAAGCATCAAGGTACAGTCAGAAGCAGAATGAGCTAAAAGGGTGTGGTGTTCGATTTCGCTCAAATTTTCGATACTAATTTGCAATAACTAACAAAACTTATTGGTTTTTATACATATTTTGAACGATCGTTTCTTTTTAAACTGCATAAGTGGAACACTTTTCCGATTTTGTTTCATTTATAAATCATTCACTGTAATCTAATAGCTGTTCCGCGAATACGCGTAATACTGAAGTTTAGGTGATATTTTTGGGAATATTTTAAAGTATATCATAAAAATAAAAATGTAGAAATGAATTTGACCTAAGGGGATGACAACAGCTAAATTAAATCCCTATCTTTTTCAGCGGGAGTGAAAGAGAAACATTGTGTCACGATTAGTAAGGAAGATCATTGCAAATTGTTTCAAAATGATGAATAGGGATGATACACATGTTGAATTTTGTAATACAAATAAGTTGAATACATGCAAAATAGTAAATATATCCTAATAAAGTGAAAATTTTTAAAATCTATTGATATGGTTGAAATATATCACGCTTCAAAATGTCTAAATTTTACGATTTTTTTAAAGTACGAAATGAAATAAAATAATGGCACCATTCGATTTCTCACATATTAATGAAACATAAATTGTATGGCAACCATATACATAAATGCAATATTTCTCTGTGAAAATATAAATATTATAATTTTTCGATACTTTAAACAAGGCGACTATGTCACTACGAGGGTTGCTACTTATATATCCGGAAACAAAAAAACAAACAAACGTACACGGCTGAAAATGGTTTTATTGTTTTTCAAAGTATTCCCCTTGATGATCTATGCACTTTTGCATTCGCGTGAACCAATTTTTAAAGCACTTCTGCCACTCCGCCTGAGGTACCTCCATAACGTGTTGTTTGAATGCGTCGACAGCATCTTCAGTGGTCGAAAATCGTTGACCGCGTAATTTATTCTTTATATTTGGAAATAAATAAAAATCGTTGGGTGCCAAGTCAGGGCTGTACGGCGGATGACCCGTTAATTCCACATTTTGACCCTCCAAAAATAGAGTTGTTTCGCGTGACGTATGACAGCTGGCATTGTCATGATGAAGAATGATTCTTCGTCGCTGGTTAGTTTTACGAATTTGTTCAAATACTTCCGGTAAGCAAATGTTCGTGTACCACTCTGAATTAACCGTTCTACGGTTTTCTAGTGGCACTGTAGCTACATGGCCATTAATACCGAAGAAGCAGGCCACCATTTGTTTCAATGTACTTTTTGCACGAGTAACTTTCGTAGGGTTCGGCTCATTTTGAAACACCCATACCGTTGATTGTTGCTTCGTTTCGGGATCGTATGCATAGATCCAGGATTCGTCACCTGTATAGATGTTATAAACGGCTTTTGAGTCACCACGGTTATATTTTTTTAACATTTTATTGCACCATTCGACGCGAGCATCTTTTTGCTCTTTTGTTAAGTTGTGGGGTATCCAACGCGAACAAATTTTTTTTACAGCCAAATAATTATGTAATATGCTATTAATGCTGGTCATAGAAATACCCAGAGTCGCCTCTATCTCGCGGTACGTAACATGTCGGTCGTCCATTATAAGTTTTCGCACAGCCTCGATATTTTGTTGTACAACGACCGATTTCGGGCGACCTGCCTTAACTTCGTCCGTAAGCATACTACGTCCACGATTGAACTCACTAAACCAGTGATACACAGTAGTTTTAGATGGGGCTTCATCACCAAAAGTTGAAGTTAGTTGATCTATGCACTGTTGTTGCGTTAAACCACGCCGAAAATCATAATAAATCATAGCACGAATATTTTCACGAGTGAGTTCCATTCTTGCTGCGAGATGACATTTAAAACCCGTCAAAAACAAAACACGAGCGTTAATAAGAAAGAAAAAATATACCGGCCAGTACTTTAAAAAGTTAAAATTTTACCATGGAGGTCAAATATGCTATTTAAGAAGATTGTAATCCCGGTTTCCGGATATATAAATAGCAGCCCTCGTATTGCATATCATTTTGTTAGGAGCGTTTTGAGAAACAAAAGCGAGTGTTAAACTTTGAATTTCATTTCTGACTTTTGTGTTGCTTTAACGCAATTAGGTCCAATTGTAGACATTTGATCCTCACAACAAAAAGAATCGATTGATACCATACATGAAAAAAATCATCATGCCTATTAAATAAAAAACCGGCCAAGTGCGTGTCGGATCACGCATAATGGAGAGTTCCGTACCTTCAATGGAATAAGAACCAAACTAATTCCAAAAGGTCGTATCTGATTAATTTTCTTAGAAAGCATGTAAAAAGGCGCATCCTTAAATTTTTTCATACTTTTTGGACTTACGGTTCTATTTTTTCGAATTTCGTAGCGATTATTTCTGAAAATATTGGCTAAATCACAAAATGTTCCATGAAAGAAACCTCCATGTTATTTTTAAAGTCCTATCAATTGATATGCAACATGTTGATATTTGGTAAAAAAAAATTTTTGAAATATAGTTACAAGTATGGAGCGCCCCCCCCCCCCCCTTAAAATATTTTTTTCTGCAATTTAAGTACATAACTAAATAGCGGCATACAAAATACACCTTATGTCAAAATTTGATTACTAAACGTTTAGTTTCCGAGTAAAATGGCTGTGACATACGGACGGAAGGACGGACAGGACAAAACTATTTTTTGCTATTTTGGCTACGGAACCCTAAAAACTACGCTTTTATTGAGATATATAAAATAATAAAGTTTTTAGTATTAGTGTGGTGAAATTTTGTCCTTAATTACAGACGTACAAGTCAAGAAATTAAAGACAACACAACTGTTTAAAGCTAATTTTAAGATGAAACTTTGAAATTATTTTCTATCGAGCCGATTTCGTCCAATCGTGTATCGGAATTAACAAAGTTCTTCCAAATATAATGAATATTAATATATATATATATATATTTACCTTCACAAAACAAGTAGTTATAGGTAAAAACATGTTTAATTAGAGTCAATTTGAAGGTCATCGGGTGTTGTCAGCCTCTTAATGCTTTACTCAAAAAAAATTAAAATGTTTTAAAAGGCATAAAAAATTATAACAAAAAATCAAGCGACAAGTTTGCACGAATCATCGTCCTCACTAAACATGCTCGGTAAGAATTGAGTTTTCGGGTTTAATAAATACAATATAATAATATTAATAATATATATAGACCACAAGTTTTTTTTGCAATGACAATACATCAAACTATCTTATCGAATGCAATTTTTGTTTTCAAATCGTTACCGGACTCTTAACCTTATAGGATAGGTGTAGATTCTTAACAGCCATGAGAACCTCGGTATTGCTGACGTATTTTTAAGGAGTCATATAGGCCTATGATCCGCAATTGGCTTATCGGTATTTTAAACTGTTTATTATTAGTTATCAATTTTCCTGCGAACAATAGGTAATTGGATTATCTTTACATCATAATTTACCACAACCAGCAACAAAACTCCCCCAAACACGTCCCTAATAGAGTAGCGTAAAGGAGTTACGCAAAAAATGACAAAAGGGAGTGAAGGACATCCTAATACACCGGAATGACGGCTCAGCCAGCCCATTGATTTATTGAGACGCGAACTGACGTGTGCGCGTCCCTCGGGGCTCAGGTAGGCAAAAAGTGCCGGGGTGTTTGTTGACATCGCTGGTTCGTCATGGTATACATTAATGGGACTTGCTTCAAGTTTTACTTCGAATTGCGTTTTGAGCACTGATACAGTTCCTGACTTTTTAAAATATTTGCGGAAGTTTATTAGGAATTTCAAGATTTGTGGATAGGATGAAAATCAATCAGCTTGGATAGCACTTCAGTCTCTGCCTTTGGAAGAATTATGAACAAATGTTGACGAATAGGAATAAGATCTATTTTTATATAAATAACCTAATGTTTTACTTATGTATAGGTACAATAATGTACTTATACTATAGTACTTCATCTTTTACTATGAAAAATACCATCTTTTAATTCATGCATGAGCCAATTGAATCCTGGTCAGGGCATTTATTTGTGTGTTTATCACAGATATTTGTTCCTGAGTTATAGATGTTTTCTAAGTATTTATCTATATTTATCTATTATAGATATATATCGTCATCTAGTACTCTTACCACAAGCCTTATTGAGCTTACTGTGGGCCTAGGTCGATTTGTGTAAGATTGTACTATAATATTTAGTATTTATTTTATTATTTATTAAGTGACTAAAAAACTAAGTACCTACCTAACTATATTCAGGAGTCGGCCATTAGACAAAAATAATCGAATTTCGCGGCCGAGACAGTTAAAACGGTTGACCTCGTACTTTGCGTTTAGCGACTAAGTAAATTGTTCGCCTATTTCAACGGTTTCTAGCTCCTCTAATGCGAGAACGAGCTCTTATGGTCTGTGAATAGCCATTTAGACATATTTCTTTTTTCGCATTTAGGGCAATGTTTAGTAGTATAGTTGCAAACTCAATTTAAATGTCAAATACCGATATCATCATAGTGGATTTTTTATAACTGCAAGAAGTAAAATAGGACCTACTTATACCTAATTACAAGCATATATAATATAATGGAATAGCATTAATTCGTAGACCTGCACACAGACACTAAATTTAGAAAAAAAGCGTGAAAGTGCCTTATGAAATGGCCTCATGTCAGCATGGTGCTAGCAGCAAACAGCTATAGCAAGCAAAGCAAACAGAACGCATGTAAATAATAGCTATGCCACACTACACGCATACATACAGAGCTATAACTGACTTTACTACATAATTTATCCACCTCTACTTGATCCTTTATCTAAAGTTGGTGACAAAATTACCCAAACATTAAAAAGTTTCTAGCCAGTTTTGGAAATTAAAGATTAACGTGCCGATGAATCCACGACACCTCGGCCGCCAGATCGCTCTTGCTGCTCGCGCCGCGCGGCGCGGGTGTCAGTCCGTCTCATCAAATATTCATCGTCGAAGCTCAGGCTTGCTCGTAATTGGGATTGAGAATATATTGTAGCGTTTATAAATTATATTTCCTACTCAATTTTATACTTCTGCTATTGATTATAGTCTTGCGAGGCACAGAGGAATTAAGAGAAGTTAGGAAGGTAAGTGCTTAACTAAAGGTCTCCCATGAGTCTTAGATATACGAGGAAGTCGATATTGTACAAAAGTAGGTAGGACTTTTTTTAATGCAGACTAGCTTTAACATAATACGAGAGAAATAACGACTTTATTTGATTACTTATTAACCTAAGTATAAATTAACGTCGTTTAACGTGGAACACCATTCGTAATAAAATTGGCGAATTAGAATCTTTATTTAAATAGTATTTTTGTAATATTATGTGTCTGATCCGCAAAATGGTCCCTTCAAAGTAAGCTTAAAGTTGGAAACGAGTGGAATATTTTTAGACCCTCATCAGACCGTCTGCGGTCGGCGGGGTCGCGCGATAAGAAGCACTTTTTCATAATACTTTATTCAGTACTCCGAGACTTGGCTCAGTGACAGACTAATCGTCCATGTCAGGGTAGAGGAGGGGGTGCTTATTAATGTTTAACCCTTTTGTAACCCTGCGCCCGACAACCGACAACTCGGTGTCAATCCCGCCCGGCTTCGCGAACTCTTGCATGTTTAATGTTCATTAATTTGGCAGAATCAGTACGCCCATTAGGACCTTGCTCCGCCGCTATGTTACAAACAAACTTATTAGTTAAATGTGTGCTTAATATTCTATAATGTTTACTTTAGTTCCTCGAAAATATCTAATAGTTGGGACTATTAGAGGAAGGTTCCAGAAGAAGGTTCTAGTTTCGTACACAGCTTTACAGATGTGTGCATAATAGTTTTCCATCGTATTTTTCCGGAAAAGTTCGTTTTTATCGTGCTCTCTCGATTATAATCCAGGAACCTTGTCGCCTGAAAGTACGGGGTACTGTGCGTCAAATCCGGTAGTTCTGATTTTTTGCAGACTTATTTATGATGTTGGCCCAATGAATAATCCAAGTTTGTGACCTCGAGCGCCGAACGCAACTTTGTCAAAAATCGAAAAATCTAAATTTTTTCAGACTTTGGTGATAAGGCCTGGTTTCTGATAGGATTTATTTAAAGACGACTAAATTTACTACAATTTGAGACTAGAATTGTCTTTGTATAGACCCAATAGTTTCCGACATAAAGAGTTCCGTTTACCCTTTACCTTCTCTTCTGGGAAAAACGGTTTTATTTTGAAAAGCTTTATCTTGGAAACTAAACTATTGGGTCTACAGAAACAATTCTAGTTTTATATTGTAGCAAATTTAGTCTACTTTAAAAATGTCTTGAAAAGGTACTGTCAAAAACTAGTCTTTAAGGGTTATAATCGCCAAAATCTGAAATATAATCTGGTTATCGTTTTTTGATAAAGTTGCGTTCGGCGCTCCAGATCACAAACTTGGATTATTTATTGGGCCCACATCACAAACGAGTCTGCAAAAAATCAGATCTACCGGATTTGACACACATGATGATTGTATAAAGTTACTGGATTTATTAGCTTCAGTATACGGAACCTATGCCTTATTCATAAATTGCTTCTTCATATAATTAACGTAATCAGTCGCTAAAAACAATAATTAAACATTCAAAATAATGTTATAGGTAGCTGAATCTTCATTTATTTTGTAATCCGGTTTTACGTTTTATTATATAAGCTATATTCTACATCTACAAGCTCAGGGGTGCGATTACTTGTGAATATTTGTCAAGTTAATCCGGGAAGTGACCGCTGTGGTGCCATAGCTGTTGTCCGGGTAATATATTCCGAACTAAAAGGTAAATAATCGTCGCTGCGGAATCGCTCTCCAGCGGTTGGATATGCTGAGCGAGCGGACATTGCTGCCGGCTGGGACCAATAGTGTACAACTTTTTTCTAACCATATGACCTTTAAACATTTTATACATTCTGTTTATACTAAGGCTTTTTACGGATAGTTTTTGACATAGCGACCAACAATCAAGGTCTCATTTAAATTATGAAAAGTAGCAGCATCAATGACTAACCGACACGTTTTCCTGTGTCTTATTTAAGTGTTTCGCACGAATAAATTAACTCGGAGATCAATAAAATATGATTATAATTTACATGTCAGCTCTCATATTTTACAAAAAAAAACTTGTACTTGACCTAACTATAAAATTAGCAAGAAAGAGTAGTAGGTTAATTTTCATAAAACATGTAACAATAGGTTGTATTCAATTATTTATCCAGTTAATGTCATTCATTCATAAAATTAACAAATAAGTTAATTGATGTTATACGTTTGTTGATTACTAGAAATTCTCTTACAATTACCTCAAATTAATCTTCTAACAAATAGCAGAGGTTGAAATTGTGCGCACACTTTTTGTCACTTTTGTACAGGGTGAAAACCATACTAAAATAAAATAGAGACATAAAGAGTTTTATTTTTTTTTGCTACACAATAATATCACTGTCGCCGTGCTAATGATATAGCTAAGTAGTAGATCACAAAAACAGTAGACAAAAGAGTTGTATAGTGTGGTTAGTGAGTGGTGCGAAGCGCGGGGGGCCGGCGCCCATTGGTCGCGCCCACGCCGTGGGAGGAAACGGAGAAAATCCCCGAGTCAGTTTTTCTTGATCACGTTCGAATTTCAAAAATTTCTAAAAGCTTTTAGCGTCTGTCATTTAGCGGCTCATCATTATTTCTTGTATGTTTTATTTTTGAATACGAAATGTGAACGCGTCGCGATCGATTGATTCTCCGAGGAATTGATATTCGTAAATGGTATTCTAATATGTGGATTTTTAGGTAGGTACCTAACCTACCGAATCTTATTATTTTATTAGCTAGGTATTTCTACCATGACCTGAAAAACGCAACTTTAGATATAGGTTAGGTTAGCTAACTATGCTAACGTGTTCATATGTTGATAAGAGGAGGGTAATCAACACTAGGTAGAGTCACCTAATCGATTATTTAGGTACAGTCAGCAGCAGAAGTAGCTGAGCGGGTGAGGTGTTCAAAATGAGCTAGACACGACTTTATTGTTAAGAGAAAAAGAGCGCGTGAATGATATTTTGAACACCTCACCGGTTAAGCTACTTCTGCTGATGACTGTATATCCATTAGGTAATAGTAATAGGTATACGGTAGCTGTTTAGACTTTCAGGTACCCACTTTAAAAAAATGGGTAGACAAAAGTTCTCAACTACAAAATTAGATCTCCAAACCTCTACATATTTCTAAACTAAATGTAGAGTCTTGAGACAGTTTAGGCGTGGGTGCAGTGGAGGGGGGATCGTGTGGGCGGGTCGGAGCGCTAGGCGGGGCGCAGGGTGCCGCGAGGTGCCAGCGCCCGCCGCGGCTCGCCCACCGGCCACAGTCGCGCCGCACTCGCCGCCGCCGTCACCGGCGTACGCTCACAACACGAAACACTACATAATTACGATCCTCAAATTCACCTGTAACCAAGGTGCATGCCCTAAATGATTGTGGGTAATTAAGCCGATCAGCGGCCACCCAAATAATTGCCGTGAAGGAAGCGCAGCCGCGACGGGCGCCCCGTCAATTAACGGCACCTGGTCCGCACGCGCACGTTAATTCGCATTTGCGATAAACTGCACCCGCAAAAAAGTCCGAAATAAACTGGAACCGATGCACCTGCGGCAATCTGCTCAGTCGCGGTCCTAAACCCGGGCTCGCCTGTCTCCGACATGATCATGCTATTCAAAGGCAACAGCAGCAGGCTGGAACACCTCATTGAGAAGATTCAGGCCAACAAGGAGAACCACGACGTCACGTCTGAGGACTTGAAAGGTGAGCGGATTGTTTATATCGAGGGCAGGTTTTGACTATTGTAGACTTAAAACATGCTTTTTTATGTGATTTTGTAGGTATGTAATCAAGCTGTGCTAAATAACTGCTTCATATTGTACACATAAGTACATTTGATGTTCAGATGTTAGATTTAAGTTCCTAATGGCAAATGACTGATTTAGTCGGTCGTCGGTCCTTAATTTATCATTGACTGGTATGTAGGGGAGAGTGGGGTTCGATATGCCGATTCTCAAATATCATAAGATCATGTCATAAAAAAAAGAGTTTCAATTTACTTATGTGCAAAATATTATAAGAATGTTGATTTTTCTTTGAAACAACACAGTAATTTCAACGAAAATCTCAAAAGCTTTTTTTATACAAGCATTTATTTCACAAATTTAGGAGCGAAACATTTAGCCCCTCTTTGGGGCAAGTTGTGCCACCAGTGGGGCAAATTGTTCCGGATAGATCATGTCAAAAGATTGTCAGAATGAAAAAGATTTCTGTTATAAAACAAACTATTTATGTACTTATGAACATGCTATGCCCTGCACAACTACAGACCAAACTACTGATACAGACCAAATAGTTTAAGAGTCCGGTAAACTTTTTTTTCGATTTCGCTCAGTTTTTTGATACTGTTTTGCAGTAACTAACGAAACTTCTAGCAGTTTGTATACATATTTTGAAAGTACGTTTCTTTTTAAATTGTATAAGTGGAAAGGTTTTTTATTTTCTTGTCTCATTTATACGTAATTTAACACCTATTTCGCAAGTTTTGCTTGGAGAGGTGAACAAAGTAAGGTTTTTATTGATTAAAATTAAGTTATACTAGTACGTAAAATACATTGGTAAATGAGTCGTCTGAGGAATAACAGTTTTTTTCATTTACATATATATATTTTTAAGGGATTTGGGAACATACATATACACGGTGTAACATGAGGAAACCGAATAATTTTAACAGCGTGTTCCTGATCATAATTGGAGACTAAAATATCGTATAAACTTTTCTGGATTTCGCGAAAAAAATTTTTTTTTTTTGCTTTTTTTTTGTGTGTTTTGTGTTTGTGTTTAACATAAAAACATAAATGTTATTGGTAAAGATGTCGATTAAAATAAATTAGTACATTTTTTTCGAAAAAAGTAGTTTACGTAAAGTATTCCTTGGCACTTTGATATCTGCCAATAAGAATGTCTAGACTAGACCCTAGACTAGACCTAGATAAAGGGTGAAATAGCCATCAAAAAAGCGTTTTGCACTGAGTCACATTAAAAAATGTTTTTTTTATTTAAGTGTTAGTAACTCTGAAACTAGGCGAATTCCAGAAAAGTTTATACGACATTTTAGTCTCCAATTATGATCAGGAATATGCTGTTAAAATTATTCGGTTTCCTCATGTTACACCGTGTATATGTTTAGATAGAGAAATTTTATGAAAAATTGCCGAAGTTAGGTGATAGTTTTGGGAAGGTATAAAAGCATTTCAAAAAAATAAAAACACAGAAATAAAGTGTATTTCATGCTTTAATCAGATAATATAAAACATATTAGGAGCCATAAAAAATAATAACTAAATAATAATCAAGCGACAAGATTGCACGGATCAACGTCCTCACTAAACAAGCTGTGTAAGAATTCAGTTTTAGGGTATTAAATGTTAATATAATAGACCCAAATAACTTTTTTGCAATAACAAGACTTCAAACTATCTTATCAAAAGCAATTCATGTGCGTAATTTCATTATTAGCGGTTTTCATTTTCAAATCGTTACCGGACTCTTAAAGCACGAAAAAATTTACAAGTTATCATCCACTCAACCGTCATGATTAGTGAAAATAAAATTGTTGCCAATTCAATTGCGCATTTTGACCGTATCGCTATCTCTATTATTTAAAACGTTATTGAGGTCGGCACAATCTACCCCCGGAACTTTCAACACCGCTCTCCCCTATAGAATACCATTTTAATTGTTTTGAATGCCTTAGCTCGTTCAGATTGTCTAACTGTGATTAAAGATAATATAATATAGATCATAGGTATCTCTCATATGCCACCATTGACTTATAACCTATGTAATCTTATTTGCCTCTCGCGAGGACGAATAAAAGTGTGTGTTCGGAATAGTTATAGAGTCGATTATTGTTGTCAATTTCTGAATCTGAATCTCTGCAAAGTTGTGTAATATTTATTTAGAACAAAAGGACTAATGACCGATCTCATTATAAAGCTGTCCTTTATCAAAACAATAATCAAGCCTCAATTAATTGGTGGAAGCGGTTTGGCGCGCGCCGGTCAATCCGCCTCAATCTCGAGGTAATCAAGAACCAGATGGATTATTTTATCGTCTTCCCTTGTTTACGAACAGTTTGTATTCAAATTTGTAATACTTTTAAGAAAAATTAAAGTCTATTTATCCTGTATATAAATGATTTAATTTTAAATGTTGTAATAACTAGCCATATTGTGCCAGGTAATTTGGAAGGCCATGCTCAATAACTTTTACTATGGGACCAACTCCCAAATCACAACATAACCTCGCCGATCAGACGTCGACGTTTTCTATGGGGAAGTAAATTTTTTTTGGGATTATTTTTTTCGGGGTTCCCATAGAAAGAGTTGTTCAGTATGACTTACCTAATCATCTCTCACGATACGGCTAGTTATAGAAAAAACTCCCTATATAGAAGATTCTAAAATTACGTAAAATAATAGATTGGGGTAATTAATTAAAGAAAATAGGTAGGCTATATATATATCTGAAAAGTGCAACTTTCAAGTAGGTACACGAACCTACTACTTACTTACCTGCATGAACGTAAAAACGTAACATTATAGTATATTTTTACCGTAAACACCTTACTAAAATCTCATTATAAAGCTGTCCTTTATCAATACAATAATCAAGCGTCAATTAATTTGTGGAAGCGGTTTGGCGCTCGCCTGTCAATCCACCTCAATCTCGAAGTAATCAAATAGCAGGTGGATTGTTTTATTGTCTTCTAACTTATACTGTTCACGAACAGTCGATTCGCATATGTGTAACGTAGGTACTTAAAACTAATCATAAATATAATTATATATAGAAGATGCTAAAATTACGTAAAATAATAGATTGGGATAATTTAACTAGATTTAAACGTATTTAGCTACATACTCGTACACATAGGTATCTACGAGTACCTATCTGAAAAGTGCAACGATTAAGTAGATAAATCCTAAAACCTTCTAAATAGTAGACTAAAACCATAAGATTACTTACAGTATTTTTTGAAGTACAAAACTTACAAAACTTAATAATATTTATATGCTACATGCTGGCTACATGAGATATGACCAGTGATCGTACATTTTCCAGCAAAATTGGTGCAAAGACGTTTTTTTATTAAATTGTTGTTTAATTACCAACCATCTCTACATTATTACTTAGTTCTAAGTGGCTTTGATTTGATTTGATTCTTGGTTCAAACATTTAATAGCCTCAAAATAATAATAACCTTAGCACTGCACCAAAAATGCTGGAAAATGTACGATCACTGGATATGACAATAATGAGAACAACGAAACCCCTCTAGTTAGTTTGCTATAAGTACTATCTTTATTTCTACATCCGGAAATCTGGCAGCTGTTCATTGCGTAAAGGAAAAAACTAACCACTTGAAGAAGAACCCTAGAGTTCTGCGTTTGGTGCAATATTGTAGGATATTAGCTAGATTATATCATTGCCAGGGGTTTCTGTTCGGGGAAAGTGGTAACACTTCAGAGTTTTTCGCCTATTGTTTTTGTTTCCGTAATAATACGGAATGTTTTTTGGTCTAATGTTAAAATATAGGCTCTGTCCTCTGTAAATGAGAGAACTTTAGCAGTCTTTATCTATCTTGGGATAACTTTTTTCCTATCCAAAAATGTTGCTGGTCTGTTATTCTGTCCTCCACCAATGAATAGCTGGCAGATGCCCGGATCCAGCAACAAGGACAGTATAGCCAATTAAATAACTGGATGGGTTTCTTTGCTCTCATTATTGTGTCATATCTGACGTAGCAAGCACTAAGTCTATAAAGTCTCATTATAAAACTGCCCTTTAGTAAAACATTAAAATTAAACCTTTAATTACTTGGTGGAAGTCGTTTGGCACGCGCCGGTCAATCGCCCCAATCTCGAGGTTATCAAGCATGCAGCAGGTGTATATAGCTTTATTATCTTCTATTGTTTATGAACAGTTTGTAATGGTAGTCCCTCACCACTATCATATAACACAGTGTAACACATGTCGCTTTTTAATTCCTTCATAAAATATTTCGGGCACCTTTTTAAGGCTTAAAGTTTAATTAAGTTTGACATACGTATTGCAATTATCTACTACATGTAAATGTCTCAGTTGTCACAAGCAGATGCTTGAAATTATATCGATAATGATTTTAATATTCAACATAAACGTTTTGCATAATGGCTCCAAATTAATTTATATTTAACTAGCATTAATGACGATGTCCACAACTTAAAATGTAAATATAAAGAGAGATAATTAGTCGACTTACCTATTGAACCTTGTAAGATTTGTTTTGAAATCGGTAAATTTTATATTTGGTTTCAAGTTTAATAAATTTCAATGAAGCTTTGACTCCAAAATTATGTTACTGACATTACTAAAAATTGAAATGGCACAAATGTAGTTTAGGTAAGGACAATATATTATCATTATCATATAATATTCAGGTGGAATAAAAATATACATTAACAAACAAGAAATTGAATACCAGTAGGTATATTTGAATGAATATAGTACCAGTATACGATCCCTGGATTAAATAAATGCACATTGAAAAATTGTATTCTGTCTACCCCACACTTTATTTAAATTGCTTACTTTTTTATTATCTATGGCCACTCTTTACCCGAATGCCGAATGGAGGACAAAGTAATACATATGACATAATACACATTGGGAATCCGTACAGATGATGCATGTATCTAATACCTATTTTAAAACTATGAGACAATTCTAAATACGTCCTAGCTAGTCAAAATTTCGCATGCCCCTTTACCTATTGTTAGTTTTATCAACATAGTGTCAGCCGTTTTCGATACCTGATTGGAGTACAAAAAATATTAAAGCTTGTGAGTAAACACGTGCTACATGTGACAGCTTTTTTGCCACCACCTGTATAGTATATATAGTACAATATATACATTTTGGCATGCCCCACATGTGTTTAAATTAAAAGATTTTAGCATATCTTGGCAGGTGTCATTCGATTTACCTCGGCAGTGAGAGTGGCCCTGCTATTCGGAAAAAATGCAAGTGGGTTTTTGAAAATCAAACACGGGATTAATATATTTATTTATTTATTTTTTAATACGCTCTATATTTTGTAATACACGCAATTGCTGTTTCTGTTGTTCTGCATATAAATGCATTGTGCTATTTGGCTACGTCCATGACTAAGATACCGACTGCATTAGTTATTTGAAAGATATCAAACAATTCATTCCTAATGAGTCCGTGCAATTTTAAATTTGGGTGTACCTACTCGTACGAATAAATGTAGCCTTTTATATATGGTAGGCTTACATTGAATAACATAATATAAGCTTTAGCTTAAGTTCCATATTGGCACTACCTTGTATTAGATTAGTAGTTAATAAGAAAAAATTGCATGCTTATTTATCACTACATTTTGGAAATAAATATTTGATTTGATTTATTATGCTCGATACCATCTTTTTAAAATGTATCTATTTAATGGACACTACCTAGTTGGATACTAAGTTTTGCTACCAGGCTTCTGACTGATAAAATATACCATAAAGTTTTGAATAAAAATTATGAGTAATTATTTAATAGCTTTTTTTATACCACAGCGGTGGCAAAAAAGCATACGGCCCGCCTGACGGTAGGCAGTTATCACAGCCCCTGGCAAACCGCAGCTCGCGAGCCGCATGCGGCTCTTTGAAGGGTCGGTTGTGGCTCTTTAAGATCCTCAAATTTTTTTTTAAATCAAATATTACAGTGAAAAACAGAAAACTGCGGAGCTTCCACAACTTCCATATTTTTCGCCATCAGGCTCTTTGTCAAAATAGTTTGCCGACCCCTGTCATAGCCTATGAAATGGAATGTAATGAAAATGTTTTATTCCTGAATAAATTCCATATGTCTACAAATGTAATTAAAATTAAATTGTAATAATTCAGGTATGAATTATGTAAAGATTAGCTAGATTTTAGCCAAGTAGATTAATTAGATATAATATAATTCATTTGCGCAAATTGCAATTTAGTGGAAGTTAAGGGAAAATACCGTAACTTGTAATTTTCTGGAAACTAAGGAAGAAAATCTATCTATATATATAAAAGAAGAAACTGACTGACTGACTGACTGACATATCAACGCACAACCCAAACCGCTGGGTCTAGAGATTTCAAATTTTAATAAAGGTTCCTTATAAGGTCTAGGGGAGCACTAAGAAAGGATTTTTCAAAATTCACCCCCTAAGGGGGTAAAATGGGGGTCCAAAATTTGTATGGCGAAATAAGATTTGTTAGACTATTTTATTCGAAACTTCACAGGAGTATTCCTAACGATAAATGAGTAAACACGTGTTGCAGGTTTTTTGAAAATTCAACCCTTAAAAGGGGTAAATGTGGTCACAAAGTCTGAAACTCAACATGGGTATCGTATCCTTTTTGAGTACTTATAGTACGCGGGCGAAACCACGGGAAAAGGCTGGTACTATATATTTGACTTACACACTCATGTATTACTAAACCGCGATTAGAATGGGATTGAGATAGGTAGCTATCAATCCATATAAATTTTGGCGGCTGCATAATATCTTAGCACATATCCCGTGTCTTTCTCGGGAATAGTACGAAATGACGTAGATGTAGTGGTATCACGTAAAGGACAATAAACGGCTCGCGATCGGCGTTGATTGCCCAGGCGCCGGTCGAGGTGTCCCAGACGGCGCAATTAGGATGTACGCTTCCGCCGCCCACCGGCGCCGGCGCCACTCGCTGCTCACTTGCACGTCGTGGTGCAAGTTACTGTTAATTATCCCACCACCATCTCGCTACTCTGTCAACTAAGTACCGTTGGCCGATGTTCTTTCCTTTTTCAACCGACTTCAAGATTTCGATGGAGAAGGTTATCAATTCGTCGGGATGTTTGTTTTTTTTTTGCTATTTTTTCGATTTGGAAAATTCTTTTTTTGTTTGAAAGAGTATACTTCACAGTTGGTCCCAATGTAACCAGGTCAGGATATGATCATGGGATCCTGGAGAAATCGAGGGAACTCTTCAACTATTAGGTATAGGCACACCTATAGTGATTTGAGTATTTTTTACAGCAGCATTTGCTGTTGGAAAGGTGGATGCTAACTGAAGTCGGTACTTTTTGTTTAAAATTATAGTACCTATCTGTAGTCGTTCCTTAAAATCGGAAGAACGCGTTATTCGTGACCACCTGACGTCTTTCTTGATGTGTTAAGTTAGGGCCAGACGGCAGATAGCCGCAAATTCTGCCACGTGACCATGGTTGAAGCGAGTTGTTGAAGCGAGCGTCTACATGGTTGACAACAAGCGCCCAACTTCAGTGTGTTCGAAGCGTGGCCAGCCAATGGTTGGCAGAGTACGCCTAGCCACCAAGGGCGTTTAAAGGTCATGTAGAATTTGGCATCAACCATGAGCTACATGGTTTAAAATCTCTGTCTCTCAAGGTCTCGTGGCACAGGGCTGTGGTTGTATGCTGTCTGGCCCTAACTACCTCCATCGAATCCTCTGTTTGTGGCCATTTGTACCGTGTCATGAAACGTGTTCTCCTTTTTATTTTATTTTATTTATTTTTATTTTATCCATTACATTGATAGGCTTACAGTAGGGTACCAAATCGCCCACAATGCTAGAAACAGTAACTAAAATACTAACTGCCTAACTAAATACGTAAACATAACAGATATGTGCTGCTAAGTAAATTCATTACACATCGATTTTATTTTTGTAAGCAATGTGTGCCAGCTATCAGCGAACACGTCGGCATCCAGACTCAACACGAGTTGGTTAAGCAGCACCGGTGCCTTCTTCCTTCTTGATCTGATCAATTCACCACGTTGGAGGTTCACGTTTCCTTCTAGTAGGTAAACTAAGTATCCTAGCCTTCGTCATTGAACTGCGTTCAACAACGTGAACCCGTGTGTGTATAGGACCACATTGTCGAATGATTATATGGGAACGTTGACGTGTAAATTTTTTGGCGCACATAAAATGATACAGCCTCCTACACATTCGTGCAAACATACTTCAATTGTCAAAATGCATTTGCGAATACACTGGCGCTCCTTATTCGCGAATGATACAACGAATAAATGATTAATATTCTAACATGCCATTCGCATGCTCGCCAATTCGCAAAAGTCGTGAATTTTGGCCGGCGGAAGAAAATAATCCCGGGACGGGACACATCAGATAGTTAGTGTTTTCTTTATGTTGAGAAATCATTCACTAATATAATTGATATGTAAGTTTATGTATCGCTCTTTATCAAACAATTTGCAAACAAGGGTACATCACATGAGCGTCTGGCAACATTATCATGCTAATTATCCTGCTACAGTACGAGCACACTACTGTTATCCTCTATCCTCTATCCTTGCTTCAACTTTATTTACCGATAGTCGATCTTATTTTTATGCCCATATCAAAAATAAAAGAAAACTCTCCGTAGGTAGATAGGTACAAATACAAAGCTGTTAAACGGTATTCATCGGTACTTATGTATTTACTTTACGATTCGCCATAGATCAATAAGTAAAGCTTGCTTATTTTTCTCTCAAAATCGGAGTTCCCTAATCCAACAAATCATCAGTCTACGCTTTATCGCAAACTGCATCAAAATATACAATGAACAATGATTGGCATAGTTGGCAACACTCCAAATTTTTGGCTTCACGGGTGTTCTCCGCATAAAGGTTACCTTACCGGTACCATTTATGCGTATCTGCGCGCAAGGAACCCTCGGAGCGCGAGCACGTCACACTTAGCCATTATTTTTTATTTTTGTTTCTGTTTATCTTGTAATAAGCTCTATTGGGAATAGTCCGACTCCCACTTACCCAGTATTTTTATTTGTTTTCATTTTGATTGCAGAGTATTTTACAGAGTGAAGCACACTTGATATAGTTGGTAGTGCCATTTTAAATTTCTTTAGCTATAAAGCATTACGTGTAAATAAAGCAGCCGTAATGGCCCTGCGAACGTCTAAATTCAATTGTTATCATTTTGGCTATTAGGCCGCCGCTGGCGTCCGGGGCGTCGTGGGAACAGATGGATATTAATGGTCTTTGTTAGGGAACAGGGAGTCTTTTCACTGCAAAAATGGTCTTTTAGATAACTATGTATATATATACCTATATAAGTACTTACTGTTGTGAGTAATTTCCGCTTCCTGTATGTACCATCAGACCATCACGAACGGGGATTGGTGAGCCACTTGCCACTGTTCCGAATGTGGCCGTATAGTTATCAGGGCTTGTAACCGGTATTTTGCTCCATACTAAAATACCGGTTTTCGTTCTTTCGTTTACTATTTCATATTTAATCGAAAAATCTTACAATATAAAATCATAACCTAAAAACAATACGAGTTCAACGTAAAAACCATAAAATATGTCAACATATTGGGTTATTTCGGGGCTTTTTGCGAAAACCGGTTACAAGCCCTGATAGTTATTGACCATGTTAGCTGACAGCTGACAGCTAATCGGTAACATCGGTCATCCATTACATGGCTAAACACTGCGGCTGTGGAATGAACTCCCTGCCGAGGTTTTTCCAGCGGGCTACAGTATGGGGTTCTTCAAAAAAGGAGTGTTTAGGTACCTAAAGGGTAGGCAACGCGCTTGTGAATCCTCTGGGGTTGCAGGCGTCCATAGGCTATGTTATCTGCTTACCATCAGGCGGGCCGTATACTTGTTTGCCACCGTCGTGTTATTTTTTTTACGAACAGTGGAAGTGGCTCAACATTCCCTGTATATGACTGTATATGCACATCAGCGGCGAAGTGTCTATAGAACTCGATTACCACGGACTTTCCTAATTTTCAGATGCTTAAGCACTTTTTCAACAGTTTATGAAAAGAAAAGCTTAGGTAGCTCCGGCTTAGATACAAATATTTTTGAGGCGCTGCCGCATTTTGAAGCATTCTATCTGCGACGTTGTTAGAATATTGAGGAGATGTTGGGATTGTTTGTTGAAGACTCTACAACTATAAACCACTCTACAGTTTTAGAGGTATTTTGATAGCAATTTTAAACAAAGTATATTGCGATACTTATTTATTAGAAATCGCAGCATATAACTAATGCACTTTTTGAAGAAACCCTAATTTAATTATAATGAATTAAAATCCAGTTTTGATTTAACTTTACCAAAAAATTTGTGTCGACTCGGTTTAAGATAGCTGATCATGGTTTTGTAAATAAAAGAATTTAGTAAACTAAATCGATGCAGATGTTCACGACTAATCCGTAAGTTACTAACGTTAACAAATGCAAAGGATAACTACTTATTTGTGACAATAAATGCGAACATAAACTGAACTTATTATTATACTCTGTATTTAGCGTTGCTAGGGTAATTTCCTTGCTTGTAGGTAGTCGTGGTTTCTTTTGGAAGGATGGCGGGAGCCCGGGGCCCGCGGACATTACTCATCATTTGCGGTGATACCGCTCATCATTGCGGCCCATTCAATTTGTTTATATTTCACGCCACTCGAGGTGCTCCCGGAGATATATCGCCTTTAACACTGAAATGTGGGGCTTTCTCGATATTTATGATGGCTTTATCTGAGCCTAGAGCTATGCTGTCTGCCTTAATGTACTTTACAGCGCCTGTAAAACCGTCTCAGTTGTCATTTACTGTTTATTTGTTCACTCGCATTTATTTTAGGAATTAATAACAAGAAAATATGTTTTTTACAAGACTATATTAGAAATAGACTTTAATAATTAGTATCTTCAGTTAAGTGGCAATATGCCAATTAGTGGAATTATCAGATGCGCTGATAAGCCTGACAGGCAGAGCATCCAGAAGTGCTAGGTGACCTAAAATTATAGCTTGAAAATGTTTTATTTATATCCATGGGTGTTTTCTATGTATTTAAGTAGGTACCTACCTATTTGTCTATATTATAATAATAATAATATATCGGCATCTAGTACCCACAACACAAGCCTCATTGAGCTTACTGAGGGACTATGCTCATTTGTGTGAGAATCTCCTGTAATATTTATTATTTCTGTATTATGGTAGTAATAGTATAAGTATAACAATAATAGGTAATTGATTAATTTTTTAATGAAAGTCTATAGTTATTCAAATGATTGTCGACAGAAGCGCTGGGCAGCGTGGGCAGCACGGCGGGCAGCTCGTGGCCGTCATCGACGCCGGAGCCGTCGCCATCGCCGACGACGGACGCCGCCGAGCCCGCCGACGCCGACGCCGAGCCGCCCTTCACGCTCGGCGCCACCGAGCACACGCCCTACCAGTGCCAGTTCTGCGACAAGGCTTTCCCGAGGCTGTCCTATCTTAAGAAACATGAACAGGTACGTGACCGTTGTTGCTGATTACTGCGGACGACCAACGCCATAGAAAATCAACTAGCGTATTCAAAATCATTAAAAACAATACGAGAAGTGTTATTGAGCTATTATGCGCAGTAGGTGGTGGTTCATATGTATTAAAGGTAGAGCTTTCACAATCTCTGAACGACACATTGAGACCTACTTTTCTAATATTTCTGGTATTTATCAGGTGTGTCCTTTAAAAATTGCTTTTTGTAGGAACGGAGAAATAAAACGTTGGTGGCGAGTTAAGTACCTCCAATGTTGCAATGGAATAGGACAGTTTAAAATCACTCAACAGGTTATCTCAACTGTCTCTCGCGTCTTTCTCTGTAATATAACCTGGCCGGCGGGTTGAACAATGTGGCCATTAAATCTGTCATATCTATGAATTCACAGTCCAGTTTCACCATGCAGCCACCGCGCTTCATTAGCAAGTAGATACCCAAAACGGACCATTTACAGAGCCGGTGTGTAGATATGTATCTCAGCCGCCTTGCACCGAGCTGAGGTCTGTGACGTGAGGGCCATTACGCCGGCCGTACATCTCGGTCCCTTTGTGCGCGCCGCTCGCCCGCGATCTCGCTGCGTTACGATTACAACACACACCGCGACAGATCTAGCTGAGATAGGACAAATAGAAACGTCACTATACATGCCGCCGCTCCCCAATCCGCCTAGATACAAATCACTCGAGAAGCGACAAAAATAACACCTTGTTTGTTATGATTTAAACTAGCTAGTTCAATTAAAACGGAAAGGATTATTGATTTCTAAAGGATTTCATTAGATTATCAGAAGAAATTGCACAGTCGCCGTTGCGTCTCGGTAGATATCGATCAGTGCATGCGCAGACGCGAACTTGTATCTTAGCCGTGGTCGCCGACAAATGTATCGGGCGATGATCGCGTCGGGCTCGCGCGCGACAGAGCGGTGACGGCCGGAAATAGGCTCGCGATAACAACTCCCTAGCCTGCGCGCCACACCTTTATCATCGCACCGCAGCTTGGGAAAGGCGTTCATTAAAAATAAATCAATTGGCAGTCCACACGCAGCCATTCGTCTCGGGCGAGCAGCGCCTCCGGGGAAATCGTAAAACTGTAAAGGAGAGTGCGTTAGGAATTGCTGTCAGAGTTAATTAAGACGTCTGATACGTATTGTATTTGATAGAGGTTGATCACTCGGAGCGCAATCTGGGTAATAAAGCAGTCTCAGAAACGGCGGTGCCCGCGGTGGTGCGTCGACGGCATCACACCCACTCTGCCACTGGCGTAGCTGACTTGTCTTATTGCGATTCCATTTCTAATTAAGTCGATCAGTATTACTTTAACATTTAAAACGTTATCCTTTCTCCGAGTTTGCTGTCTAATGAGCTAATGCCTTGACTGATGAGCGATTAAGCCTGCATTGTACTGAATTGAAATGAGTTTAGAGGCACCTTTAAACAATGTAGGTACGTCTCTAAAAATAAAGTTTACGTGCAATAACACAAATAACAAAACCAGGTCGGATCAGTAGGCACTCTAAAGTAAGGAAGTAGGTACAACGTGACGATTTTGAAAAAAGTCATCGTCCTCCTAGTGGTAATGCATTTTATTACGCAGAATCTGCTGCTGTTATTCACATTACGCAATTTTTTTTGCAAAAACGGCACGCGGTTTCTCTCACTTCACAATTTATAGGTACTAGGCCTGGTACTAAGTGTGTCTCGTAAAGTACTTACGAGTTTAACTACCATGTATCTCATTAAAATAAAAAATGACAAGAAAAAGCCATTATGATACACATCAAGAGTAAATCTGTTGTCTAACATGCCTATCGCTGACTACACGGTAGGCGCAGTGGGCAATTCTGACCCCGAAGCACCCGCACAGTGTGAACAACCGCCACCTGTGAAAGTCACGGGGCCACTCGGTAGCCGCCCAGTGCCCATTCCACCGTTTTTATTGACCATCAACATTTCAAACTTGTTCTTGGTGATCTTTACTCGGAAACATTCGTCGCCCGCTCTCACGGTGTTGTGGTAATAATAAACCGTGGTTATTCGCGTGTCTTTTCACCATAAACAGAGGTGGTGTTACGGCGAGAGGCCGGCCAGCAGGGCTCTGTGCACCCAGGGGCCGGGCTCCCGCGGCGCGCCCGGCGCTCGGCTTATTGACTGCCCGCACGAAGATCTCGATGGTAAATGAATTTCGCAATGTGTTGCATCTGGTTCGCCACAGCGTGAATCAATATAATGGAAGGTTCTCTATGTATGATAATTGTATTCACTGTGGGATGCTATACGATGATCACTTTACTTTAAGTTTTCCTGATTGTGTTTCCGCCCGTACCTAATTAAGTCCCCTGAGTAATTACCTACTTACATCATAACTTATTGGAACTTGTCCTTTTATCAAATCGTATTAGTTTAACCATTTTTTTAAGAAGGAGCTAATCTAACTAAATATTAAACCGCCTCACAGACGTAGATATGACCGATTTAGGCGACCAAAATTATTTTAGGGTATAATTCGGTACAAAATGGGATAAAAAATGTAAAAACGTTGTTTTATACTAAAATCAATTGTATTCTGTCAATTAAAAACAAAAATATATATATAAAAAAAATTATGAAAAAAAATATTTTAAATTTATTTAATACAAAATTAAAATACACACAAATCTACACTGGTATATATGGTTCGGCAGGCAACAAAAGCTCGATTGTCTCAGGAAGAAAGGCTTTGTTGCAAGGCGATTGCTTTTTTGGTCTCATACTGCTGATGAGTGGAACGGATGTTAGTAAAAGTCTAGTAAAAACGTCAAAATTACATTGTTCTCTTGAAAATTTCCTTGCAAAATTTTGTCGGTATGCCCTAAAATGTTTATTTCGGGCTTCTGCTGCTTCTTCCGACAACTGGCCAATGGGTAATAGAGCGTTTTCTATTACGCGTCCCCCATGGATCAAAATTTTATGCATGGTTGGAGTCATAGGATGCCATTCCCCATACAAATTCTTATATAATGTTGCTGTATCATAAGCGTATTCGTCGAATTTAGCAATATTTATTCTATGACCACTAGATATTACCTCTAAAATAACTTTCAGCCTAAAAATCAAGTCGTAGCTGACTTTTGTGATATCAGCCGCCAATTCCGGATTATCAAAAAATCTCCTACTGGTGTTGCCGTCATTGGTGTTGCCAAAGTTAGCCTTCGGCATATCAATCAGCAATCCTGTCTCAGTTTTGAATCTCTCTTGGATATCCTTTTTTCTCTCTTCTTCCATAAGTTTTTCTTCTTGTGTTTTTCTCTGTCTGTATTTCTTTGTAGGTAATCTGTACGCTAAATGCAGGATGCTTTCCATAAAACGGATTCTAACATGTAAGACTGATAATCCAAAATCCATAGCTTCCGGACTCTCCTCATTTTTCTTGTTGAGATCATTAAAATCCTTCGTTTGATTAGCACCACATATATAACACTTGCTCGTGGATTTTGTATCTGTTGCAGCATTACAGACCTTTCCGTCAACCATAGTCATTTTAAAAATATACCCAAACAAAAATTCATTTTCATGCAAGGTTACTTTAGAATCATTTAGGTGCGCAGCAGAATTCTGCACATAATCAATTTCTTCTTTTGTAACATCTGTTGATTCTTTTACGTAACGAAATCTGATTGGACGACAAAATCGTGTCGAAGACGGTGTCGGATTATTCCAAACCACTTTTTTGCCTTCTTCTCCGCAAACGATCTGTAAAGGCACAAAAGAACTCATAAATATATTTCCATCAGAATCACTCTCATTATCAAATTGTTGCTTGAATTTCGATTGTTGAGACCCATCACAACCCCATTTACAAATTAACTTTAATGACTTTCTCTCGTGGTCATTAAGCGTTATCAGCACTTCTTCCAAAAACATTGATAAGCGAGTGGCGGTCAAATCCATCAGGGATTGTAGATTAGTTTCTGCGCAGGTAGCTGTTACCCGTAGGGATTCTTTTGGCGTGTAGCACTCTTGTTTTGCTTTCAGCAAAAGATCATAACAGGGGAAGTGTTTTTTGTTTGTTGACCTTATTATTTCGTATTGATGCCTGCTGAGGTCAGCATCTACATACATTTGTAGAGCTTCTAGTGGTGTCAGTGGAGCGATTATTTCATTAACGCTGGATGATCTTTTGTATTTACTAGCACATTCTGGAGTATTAGTAATATCCTTAAGCACTTTTGAGGCATCTCTTTTGCCACTAGTTTGAAGAACCGATTGTGCTGCATGAACAATAATTTCATCAGGTAGGGCAGCTCGAATTTTTTCGGTTTTCCTTCTCTTGCTTCGCTCACTTAATTCCCCAAAGGATTTACACGGTCGTCCTGACGTGTTAGAGGGTGCCACTGGAATCTCAAAAGTTCCTTCCAACCAAGACTCATTCAATTTTAAAAACTTATCTATTGTTTTGTTTGCTTTCAACCACCTTTGTTTTATTTGTGATTTCACATAAGAAAATTCATGTTTTATATATTTTTTGAGCTCTTCCGATGTTCCGTAGGTAAGCACAAGATAATTTTCATAATAATCGCACTTTTCACTTAAACTTGGCAAATTTTGCTCTTGTATTTGCTCAAAAATATATTTTCGAGCAAATACTTTTCTCCCCGAAGCACTGGGTTCACCTGTAAAAAGATAAAACTAAATTAACATTTTTTTTTTAAATGTGCGAAACTATTTTTTTTTCATAGGTTATCTTTGAAAGCCTCTAAGACCACATAGGGGCGGCTAGTGGCGGCTAATTTCTGAGACACCATAAAGACGACTAAGTAATCTGTTCAGGCATATACAATACAAGACAGGGACGTACCCTGAAGTATAACAAAAATACCATTGAAAATCAAAATCTATGAAAATACAACATTTTGTGAAGGGTCATATTTAACGAGCTCAAAATATATGATAAATGTCAAAAATGTAATATAAAATTATTGAGATATATAAATTCTTACCTGAATAACTGGAATCCATCAAAAAAACTTTATGAAAACGTCAGAAAAACCAATTAAACACTTGGGAAAACTTGCAATATTTTAGAGCGTCGAGAACAGAAACTTGCGCGCTGAGCGATAGTCAGAGTTCGACTGCCTGTTATGCGGTTCAGGTTTGATGATAAGGAGTGGGGAGGGTTATATAATATGCCTGGGTCTATAGACTACCTCCACGTGGTATTTTTTTATCAATATGTTGATTTTCGCAAAATCGACTTTTGGCCGCCTAAATCGGTCATATCTACGTCTGTGCGCTGTGTTTGTTAAGCAAGTTATTTCATTGTATGAAATTTAAGACTACACCATCTACAATAATCCTTCTCCAGCTTCCCCCAGTCGGTTTTTTTTCTTAAAAATTGTCTTTTTTGTCATTTAGTGCCTAATAAGACTATATTATCATCATCATCGCAAAACTAAGTAAAAATTTAGATCCAAGGTAAATACTTGTTTTTAATTGGAAGTAATGACCAGTGTCGCATACTTCAGTTTACGCAGACGCGTGGGCCACGGGCATGGGCGCTAGCGGCCGCGATTTATCGTTTGCGGACGATTGGATTTATTAATTCTGTCGGCGCGGGATTGCTCCAATTAAGCGCGGGGAGTAAACATGCCGCTGTCATGTTTATGCCGTGTGCTTGGATCGTAGTACTAGTATGAGCATCAGTGGGTAAATAGATTCGAAAAGAAACGACGATGGATACACGAGGTAAATATTTGACTTAATTCAATGTTATTCAAATAGTCCTATTAACAAGATAATAGTAAATAGGATAGATTACATACTGCACAAAAAAATAAACTGATACTATCTATGTATATTTAAGGTTTTCAAAAGGTACCTACGTAAATAAAATTGTTTACGTTATATTTTTAGTGGAGTTATTACTTAAATATTACTGTCATTACCAGTTAAACGAAATGTAAGGTTTGCTGTAACGTGACAACGTGAGCAGTGCTTAAGAGCGGTAAACCCAGGAAAAGGTGGATGGATAGTTTGAGGTATTATGAACGAATGTAAATGATGAGGCACGGGCAATGATGAGGTGTGGAAGAAAAGTCCACGCTTCGCAGACTTCGAGTAAATTGGACAAGGGCAAGCTATAAAGTTCGCTAAATAAAGTTTGCAGTAAGTTTATCATAAATCCTAAAAATATTCTTGCCTTACGCTTGAACATGAAATAACGGTAGGTTCCATAAACAAGGTCTCAATAAAACCTGATTTTAAATAGAGTTTCTTAAGCCATAATACTTCAATGTCGAGCGACTGCTAACAATTTGAGTTGATTAGTTAAAGTATGGAATCTCTCCACTATGTGTGACTGTGATGAGACGCCCCGTGCGCCGCTGTGACACGCGACTCCTGAGGGCTTACCGCAGATTTCGAAAATTGAAATGTCGTTATCTGCATCTCTTGCGATCGTATTAGCAAGTGCGATAGTGAGGGAGATAACGAGCGATTTCCGACGTTCGCGGTGAGCCCGTTCAGGCTTAGGGGTATTCTACGTACTTATTTATCTACAGGGCATTTAGAAGATTTGAAAATGGAGGCATTTATTGGGAGCCTTGCTAAAGGCTAAAAGGCCATTCGTACTGGCATTCAAGTTCTACTTCGTATCGTTATCCTTCAGTAATATCGGTTTTAGCTACTAATAATAAAGTAAACAAAAAATACTTACTTATACGCGGCACCTGTGTTGAAATACATATTTTGCATATCACAGTAGTAGGCTGAAAATGAAAACTTCAAATTTTTCTGCCGCAATTTTTGAAAGACTGCCGGATACTATAAACGTCGCTTAATTAATTTAATTGTACAATAACAAGACTTACACATATGTACAGTTACGTCTGAAAATATGGAGTACATTTTAATGTGACAAAAATATGTAGCCACGACTCTATTTATTACCAAGGCGTATGTCTTGGATACATGTTTTTGTCACATTCAATCTATATATATATAACTCAAAGGTGACCGACTGACTGACATAGTGATCTATCAACGCACAGTCCAAACCGCTGGTTCTAGAGATTCCAAATTTGGCACGTAGGTTCCTTATAAGATCTAGGGGTGCGCTAAGAAAGGATTTTTCAAAATTCATCCCCTAAGGGGGTGAAATGGGGGTACAAAGTTTGTATGGGGAAACATGATTAGTTAGTCTATTTTATTCGAAACTTCACAGAAGTATTCCTAACAATAAATGAGTAAATACGTGTTGCAGGTTTTTTGAGAATTCAACTCCTAAAAGGGGGAAATGTGGTCAAAAAGTCTGAAAATCAACATGGGTATTGTTTCTATGGTTTATCGGGTCGTTGATTACGAAAACAACAACGATTTTAAAATCCGACGTGGCGGACGTGAAATACCATCTCCCCTGTTAGGGTACAATGGGGTTGAAATGTCTAAATATCCATATGGGTGTCGTTTTTGTGTTTTTCTATATATATATATATATAACTCAAAGGTGACTGACTGACTGACTGACATAGTGATCTATCAACGCACAGTCCAAACCGCTGGTTCTAGAGATTCCAAATTTGGCACGTAGGTTCCTTATAAGGTCTAGGGGTGCGCTAAGAAAGGATTTTTCAAAATTCATCCCCTAAGGGGGTGAAATGGGGGTCCAAAGTTTGTATGGGGAAACAAGATTAGTTAGTCTATTTTATTCGAAAATTCACAGAAGTATTCCTAACAATAAATGAGTAAATACGTGTTGCAGGTTTTTTGAGAATTCAACCCCTAAAAGGGGGAAATGTGGTCAAAAAGTCTGAAAGTCAACATGGGTATTGTTTCTATGGTTTATCGGGTCGTTGAACAACGATTTTAAAATCCGACGTGGCGAACGTGAAATACCATCTCCCCTGTTAGGGTACAATGGGGTTGAAATGTTTAAATATCCATATGGGTGTCGTTTTTGTGATTTTTTGGGACGTTAATTAAGAAAATGGCATCGATTTTGAAATTTAATATTGTGGACATGAAAATTCTTGAAAGTATTTGTGCCAAATTGCAATCTTCTAAATATATAAAAGAAGAAACTGACTGACATATCAACGCATAGCCCAAACCGCTGGTTCTAGAGATTCCAAATGTGGTACGTAGGCTCCTTATATTATGCCTTATAATGGATGCACTTAGAAATAATTTTTAAAAATTTACCTCCTAAGGGGGGAAATGGGGTTCAAAGTTTGTATGGGAAACGAGATTAGTTCAACTATTTTATTCGAAACTTTACAGGAGTATTCCTAAGGATAAATGAGAAAACAAGTGTTTCAGCTTTTTTGATAATTCAACCCATAAGGGGGAAATGTGGCGACAAAATTTAAATATCAACATGGGTATTGTTTCTATGGTTTATCGGGTCGTTGATTACGAAATCAACACTTAAGGGGGTGAAATGGGGGTTGATAGTTTGTATGGGGAATTTTTAAACGTTGAACCAATTTAGATGAAACTTGGTATAGAGATAGTTTGTGTACCGGGAAACGACATGGGACAGTTTTTATCTCGAAAATCAATCTTTAAGGGGGTGAAATGGGGGTTGGAGGTTTGTATGAAGATTTTTTTACCGCGAACCGATTTAGATAATTTTGTTGTGGATATAGTTTGAGTCCCAGGAAACAATATAGAATATTTTTTAAGCCGAAAATCAATCTTAGAGGGGTAGAAAACATGTTGGTAGTTTGTATGGCGAATTATTAACCGCTGAACAGACGATTGAAATGAAACTTGGTACATACTATATAGATTGAGTCGCGGTAAACAATATAGGATAGTTTTTATCTCGAAAATCAACCCTCTAGGGGTGAAACGGGGGTTGAAAGTTTGTATGGGAAATTAATAACCGTTGAACCTATTTAGATGATTTGGTATGGAGATATTTTGCGTTCTGGGGAAGGATATATAATGGTTGTTATCCCAGAAGTCATTCCTTAAGCGGGTAAAAAGGAGGGTGGATTGTATTCCACGCAAATGAAGTCGCGGGGAAAAGCTTCTATTCAAGAGTAGAAATCTGTATTAATCATAATCTCTCGGTAGTAAGTCGTTGATGGCGTAACAATTAAACAATTATTGCAATAATTTCTTTAAAATAAAAAATGAGGGAACCACCGTCTTCAAAACGTGGTATACCGAAACCTCCAGAATGTACGAGTACTTTTCCGAAAATCGCTTCTAAATCAGTTCAGCGAAACGCAAGATGATCGCGGACAAAAATACATTCCTACATACAAACATACGAGTCTAACTGAGAACCTCCTTTTTTAGTACTTTTAGTACGCGGGCGAAGCCGCGGGAAAAAGCTAGTGTATCCATATTTTCAGACGTGACCGTACTGAAGCAAAATATTAAATATATTCTATATTCTTTATTCCTACTTAATTACCCTAATTATTATTTATCAAGTACCTATATACAAAACATAGAAAAAGAATCTTGTATGAAAGTCATACAAGTATGTAGTTCTATTTATTTTCAGTTTTCAGGCGCGATTCGGACTAAAATTGATACCAGAGGGTTTTCATGCAAAAGATCTAAGACCATAACTTTTACCAGATTTTACTACATGCACCTATGATGGAATTCGACTATTTTGTCTATATTTGAGTGACTAAGGCAAGTTATCCACAGGCGTAAACATGCGTGTGCGTCATTCGCTGGCACCCGCTAACTGAAATCACAATAGCTCAAGTGATTCGAGGAACTCAAACTAAATAGACACATATTTGTCTGCACCCAATCAAATAAATTTAGAAGATCAACATTACTTTTGGCACAAATAAATAATATTGACATATATAATTAGCAGTGAATTCATAATCTATTCTGTTCTGTGCCCGCCTAATCATTCCTATTTATTGGACCCTGCTATCCCCATACTGCGCGCGATTGAGGCCTAGATGAGAGTACCTACTACACCGAATATAAATAATGATATGTATTTCATTCAACCATTTTTAAACGATTATTTGTCCAACTATCCATCGCATATTTGTAGAATAAGTGTCTTTCGGGAGCTCAACAGTTAGGGCATAAAATTGATAAAAAAATGTTGCAGAAAAAATTCCACAATTACTCGAAAATGAATTTTAACAATTACTTGAAAAATCTTTTTTTTTTCTCAAAAACGAGGTTATTGCCCTGTACTTTTTTATTGTTAACAGTGGTAGGTTGTCTGGAAGAGATCGCTTTTTAGCGATAAGACCGCCAATTGTTTTACCTGTGATTAGTCTGTTTGTAACTTGTATTCTGTGTTTCTTTATTTTGAGGTGTGCAATTTATGTTTATGTTATGTTATGTTAACAGATAATACAGAATATCTGCTAAAAAAGCTGCTGCTGCTACGAGTAGCTTTAAGATTTTACAAGTTACCCGAGTCCAAACAAGGTCTTGGATACTCAGCTCTTGGAACTCGAATTGGTGCCTTAGAATAGACAATTACTGTAATAAACATAGCCAAATAAAATAACTATGTAAGTATTTCACACTGTCTGTTCCACAGAATACCTAACGGTGTGAACTCGAGCAGTTAAAGTTACCTATAAGAAAAATAGTTATGTGCATCTTCTGCAATTTGTGCATGTGTAGGTGTAGGTATCTACTTGTATAAGTACTTCATTAGAATGCAGCAAGCTCTTGGCTTAGATTACCTGATGTATGGTGTCCGCTAATGATTTAATTTAGATCGATAGCTTCCCATAGATCCTGCGCAGACGTCGCCTCCTAGTTTATTGGCCCTAAGTCTATATATGTAAATACACTCGTAGATAAATAAAAAACGAAGACATTTTCGTGACTCCATGGACGCAGACACAATTGGACTCAATTTTACCCTTACATAGTAGACATATTCAAAAGCTACTGTAATATGAAATATTCAACCGTTATGGACTTGGCAAATAATTACTGTTAGTAGTTAGTAGTGTTGTCAGACGTTTAAATTTTCAGGCACCTATATAGTTGAAACAGGTTTCGAAGCACTAGTCTTATTTAGTTATGTTACGGAACCTACTGATGGTATTATACCACGTTGCTTTCTTGTCGTCGGCGGAAGCGCCACCACTTAGTTCAATTAGGTCCTCAGGCCGCCGGACACCGTTATCCATAATTGCTGTAAGATTCAAATGAAATTCCCTCCATACATTTTTTAATCTTTGTTGAAATTGTAAATTATCAGTTTAATTTAGCTTTGTCAGCCTAGGTCCATTAATCAGTCGGCTTCGGTAACAACGTACTAAAAATAATAAAATTTTAATACCTATTTATTAGTCGCATCGCAGTTGCATGCATTTTGTTAGCATTAACAAGCGAATGCATGCAACTAATACAGGGTGTAACGAAAATAGTGGTGATCCGTTTAAGGGCATAATTGGTATCTTATTGCGACTAAGGAAAAAAAATTTTTTAGAAGCGAAAAAAATTTTTTTTTGTTGGGACACGTGATTCTAGCTGACCGACCCTCCATATAAAACCTTTTTTTTTACAATAGCAATTATGCCCTCAAACGGATCACCAGCATTTTTGTTACACCTTGTATACTTTCAATCTAGTTACCGGCATTTGAGAACAGTCTTACTCATTATTTTTATATCCCTTTAGTTAGTAACTGGTAGTAACAGACCCAATGATTGCTGACATCATAACTCATAATCAGGGAGTGTTTTCTCATTAGTTACCCAAGCACGAGCGGGTCGAGTTCACGAACGAACTAGTATAACAAGATCTTGACATTCTTAACAGTTGTTGATTTAGGTTGGTGATACGAAGGTTCCAGTACGTATACTGGTTTCTCTGAGCCTTGGACTCGCCAGTGATGAAGAGACTGGAAGTACTGCCCCAAGGCATGCGAGCAGTTTGTTTCGCGTTTACCTGCCCGCCGTGGCGCTAACGAATTGAGATGCGGCGCTAATGGTCCTGCCGGCTCGCCCTGTGGTAATTGGGGGAGCACGAGGCCGCAAACCCTTCTGTAAACAACAATCTTCCCATAAGATCAATACTTATCTATCGATTCTGGCATCTTGTTAGTATCCTTGCGTTTAGGGTTCCTCAACGTGTTTTTTTTTATCAACCGACTTCAAGATTTCGAAGAAGGAGATTATCAATTCGTCGGGATATTTGTTTTTGCTTTTTTTATATATGTTCACTGATTATTCGAAGACAGCTGGACCGATTTGGAAAATTATTTTTGTGTTTGTAAGAGTCACAGTTGGTACCACAAGTAAGAACACCTATTTGTAACGAATTGTACAATTTAGTTACCTGACGGTATTTACATAAGCATTGTTTTTTGCTCTATTAATGTAACGACAATATGTCGAAGCGAATCACCAGTGCGCAAAATGCATGCAAAACCATGTGTGGCCTGACGTTATTGATTCGTTCCAAATTGGATTTTGAAATACAGTTTGTTTAAGAGAAAAATGCTTCATTGCTTAAGAGCGGTGTAACAGAATGGAAGTCAATCATTCCGAGCGCGTGTTTAGCATGATAGTGGACGAGTGCCGCCGAGGTGGTCAATTAGTAAAAGCGTGAAGTGGCTGTCACAGTTTGGGAGTGTATTGTAGTAGAGTCGGGCTCGGCTCGAGTTCACGTTGGTGCGAAGGCCGATGGCTCCCATTATCTCGCTGCCAGCCAAGATTCATAAGCACTACATTTGCATCCTCATTATGGACTTATGAATAATCCTTTGAACGTAGAAGTTCATTTTTACACGTAAACTAAATTAGAAAACCATGTTTGGCATCTGGTTTCCTGGATAAACACAATGATGGGTGTATTTTTAGAAATGATAATCAGATTGTAAAACTTATTTCAGTACATATAGGCTGATAAAATAAAACTACTGATTTACCGACATCTCGTGTACTAGGTAGGTATACTCATACCTATATAATACGAGTGAAGTATATACTTATTAAACATAAGACGATCGGGTACAGTCACGTCTGAAAATATGGATACATTTATTGTAACAAAATATGTAGCCACGACTCTATTACCAAGGCGTAAAGTCTTGGATGCATGTTTATTGTCACATTAAATGTGTCCATATTTTCAAACGTAACCGTACTGTCTAAATGTGATGATCCTAATCAAATTGTTGTATAGGTAAATTCAATATAATTTTCAAGCAATAAAGGTGTAAGCGCCGATCGCCATATGGGGCCTTCTCATGTGGTTTATCACAAATTTCAGAACGTTAAGATTAGGATAGGTATAAATATGTATTATACCGGGTGCAATGTTAGCGGTGTATTCGCCGACGTAAAACAGCACCTATAGTGCTTAATTATAATTGTAATCAATTTCTCCAACTTGAATTAATATTATTAATATTTGTATAATTGTAGCCCGTTACAATAATCTCGCTTGTCACGGATTGCCCAATGAAGATGTTCCGGTGTGGCTTACCGATGTGTATCGAGCGGGCTCCCGCGCCGGATCCCGGGGAATGTTATCGGTTCCGTATCGATTGTTCACGCGCACAATCGTGGCAGCGATCCAGTATCGATCGACTATCTATCGACTTCTTTTAAACTACCTATCTGAAATTATCATTAAAGTTAAACGAATTAATACATTTGGGTTTTGATTCTGATGCTGATTCTGTACGCAGAAATAACGATATTTTAATATTGGGTTTCTGTTAGGTCTGTCTGCTAAATCCCATGTATGAAGCTTCTTCAACGAACTGTACTCATCAGCCATGGGATGGTGCCACTTATCTGCATCGTCGGCATGAGTAGATTCGTAGTATGTCGTAGGTTCACTAGTTATTGCCACATTATAAGTAAGGAAATTTGGTGGTTTCTTATCCTTTAAGGGATACCTCTGCTCAGCGAGAGTAGGTAAAAGGCAAGGTTTATGTTAAAATATTAAGAAATGCAGCATGCGAATCGAGAACATAAGTAAAGAATAATAATGTTATAATTATAAAGATACCTATGTGATATCCTTACTCGCTTACGCTGTTTCATTATTTTCATAAACATCTTACAAACCTCATTTTTACTAAATAATCGTTTGTCTTTATCTATCACTTTGACAGTTGTATTTGTTAGAAACAGACAAAACATAATTGACTAAACTAAATGAGTCTTTATAAACGGTAAAAAACTGGATTAGGTAGAGTTCTTCTCACGTTCAGTTTTCTCATAAACAGTTTTATCTTATACCTAAAAAAATTAAAAATACACTACCAGAAAGATCAGATACTTAGGTACAGCAAATGAGGTAACGTGATTCGATTGAGTGAAAGACTGAATAAGTACCTATCGCTTTCGATCTTCAGATATCTACTATAATAGTAACCAATCTTGGTGTCGTTTTTTAGCCAGTAGAATACCGATTGTTATAATATGCCGGCATGGGTGAGCTTGGCTCAGGAAGCCAAGTCATCCTGGGTCGGTTCTCACGACTTTTTGTGGCCGAGCACCCGCAGTTATTTCGACTTGATCATAGTATGACATACACATTTTAGTCGTTCTTACTCTTACCTACACGTAGCAAAGGAATTCCTGTCGAATAATTTATTTTATTATGTAAGATAAATATCATTTAATACATAGTATAATTAAGTAGGTACATGCATAATATATTGGAACGACACAAATCATCTGATCCTATTCCTATAAGTACATACCTACTACTACTGGCTACTTTAAGGCGCTAGGCGCTGATTGTGGCCGAAAACTGTTACTTTCTAAGGGATATATCTCAATAACAGGTTATTCTAAAATTTTGAAAAAAATATATGTTATTTACCATTTCATGTACAACATTGTCAACGTTTGAATAACTCGTGTAACGTATAGTTTCTCCATTATGTAAATGTAACGAAATGTCGTTTTACGGTTAATTTTGCTTATATCTACTGAACGGCTCATTCGATTTAAAATATTGTTGAACTAAAAAATATGTACTACAGAACACTACAAACTCAACGTAGGATATTTAAATTCATTAAATTTTCTTAAACAACTTGATCATAATTCCACATTTCGTGCGTTATTAGCTCGAAAACGGCGTTGCTGGCAGTCGTGAGCTAGCTTTGAGACGAGGAGGCTGTGTCGCTCGTCGCTCCGTGCTTCCTTTGTACTACATATGCTTGTGCTTGGCCCGTGAGCAATAATATCGGACTTACTGTGCCTAAAGACTAAATAACTGCAGAGGGTTCATGCGGTGCGGATATAACGTGTCTTCCCGGAATCAATAATGTATAGACGTTTTATCATTTAAGATAATGTACTCGTATGCATGTTTATGTACGTTCGTATAAAAAGTGTATTTTATTTAGATTATAATACAAGTAAAAAACAAATGAAATAAAAATGGAGAAAAAACAAAAATCATGAATCTCACATTGCTCTGAAAACAAATTTGGTCATGTAAGTAAACTAAAATTATTATGTTTTAGTAGACGCATGCATCACGCAAAATAGGCATTAGTCGTCGAGTTGCGGAAATCTGCTAGTACTGCAATACAATAGACTAATGATTAATTTAATAAAAAACTCCAAAGAACCGAATTTATTCAAACATATTTATTTAAGAATACCGTGTTATTTATTAAACACAATCTTTAATGTTATACTTTATACTAATTTATCAAATCTAGAAATTGCGAAGTAAACTGCAAAGGATTGCAGATAAACCGGCCAAGAGAATATCGGGCTATGCTCAGTGTAGGGATCCGTAGTTGCCGGCCTGTTACAATACATCCATTCAAAAGGTAGTCTATAAAGAAATATTTTGTGGCACTTACGTTATTTTACTATAGGCATAACTCAAAAACGGCTCAACCGATTTTATTCCATATCGTTTTGCATTCAAAATACGTGATAAGTATTTCAATGGCCTCACTTCCAGGAATTTTCCTAATTTTTTGGACCCACGGTTCAAAAATCAAAGAGCATTTTAACTTTTGAAGCTATTATTTACGAAAGTATTCGTTTTATCCAAAAGTTGTTTAAGGCATATTCTTCTTGAAAGACCTATCCAACAATGGATTTCAGATACTTATTGTTTTACCACTTTGTAGGGGTAATTAAAACACATAATTACTCATACCAAATTTCAGTCTACTAAATATCACTGAGAAAAGCCTGATTGAGAATCTAATAAAAAAATGCTGATATTTAAGAGAGACAAAGGAAAAAAAGCTTTTTTTTATACCACGACGCTGGCAAACATGCATACGACCCGCCTGATTGAAAGCAGTTATAAAGCCTATGGACGCCTGCAACCCCAGAAGATTCACATGCGCGTTGACTACCCTAAAAAAAACTTTACTATGGCGGTGAAATGCAAATAAATACAAATTTTATATTAATTATCAACACAAGTGAATAAATAAATTATTACTAAGGGTTAATACTACATATCAAATATCTTTAAAAGACCGGCCAAGTTTGTATCGGACCATGTATAATGTAGGGTTCCGTAGAAAGTAGTTTCTTGGAGATAACTCAAAAACGGATGATATGTGAAATAATTTTCGTAGAAAATTAAGTACTAAGCCTTCTTGGTATTTTTTCATATTTTTTAGACTTACGGATTAAAAGTTAGATGGGGGCTATTATAAATAAATGATAAATAAATAAATAAATAAATATTATAGGACAATCTTACACAAATCGACCTAGGCCCACGGTAAGCTCAATAGGCTTGTGTTATGGGTACTAGACGACGATATATATAATAGAAATATGGATAAATACTTAAATACATAGAAAACGTCCATTACTCAGGAACAAATGTCTGTGATAAACACACAAATAAATGCCCTGACCAGGATTCGAACCCGGGACCTCCTGATTCGTAGGCAGGGTCACTACCAACTAGGCTAGGAGGCCGCTTAATTATATTTAGACTTTCGAAACAATTATTTCTAAAAATATTGACTTAATAAAAACGTTTTAAAAATACTCTATATATATATATATATATACAAAAAAACATATTTTTGACATTTAGTTTGGCATATGTATGTATGGAGTGCCTCACCTAAAACATTTTTTTAGCAATTTTTGCCAGAAAACTAAGTAGCGGCACATGAAACACACCTCTAGATAAAATTTCAGTAATATATGTTTTATAATAAAAATGGCTTTGACATATGGACGGACAGACGGACATATTTCAAAAAACTTTTAAGGGTTCCGTTTTTACCATTTTGGCTATGGAACCCTAAGAAGTGTTTGCGCTGTGTTATATTTTAAAGATTTAAGAAAATGGGCTTACAGCTCTCATTTGTATGACGATTTCGTGCACAAATACCGCTCCTTACATGTGCATTTTTACTATTCGCAACTCGCAACAGGCTTAGTTTTGTTAATTTATCGTAATTAAGTGAATTTTTACGGTTCATATTTAAAATCGCAACAAAAAAATAACCATCTATTAAGCTCACTTGCACAGCAAAAAAAATCCAAATTCACATGAAAACACCGCTTTGATGTGCATTCAGTTTTTTTTGCTGTACTAGTCAGTATTTTTTTATTTTTTTCTGATATGCGGAATATTTTTAACCATATTTCGTAAATTCATAAATATTTTGCCGCTCACTGCAACTTCGCAAATTCAAAATCTAGGTTTTCATTCTTTTACATAAAAATCTACTAATCGAGATCGTTATTACTTACCTTATTTAGTAGCAATCCTAAAAATGTCACCGTAGTACTTAATCACAGTATTCAAATCACAAAACATCCACAAAAGGATTAGGTATGATTATTATAAATCTGCCCGCGCGCCTCTGATTAAAGTCATATTCTTTGAACATTATTGCGGTGCATCGCGGCGGATGTACGCACGATCGCAATGAGAAGGGTACGCGGGTGGCGCGGGTAGAGAGCGCCCAAACGCTCAAGGACACTCCGGCGACAATCGTCTTAACAGCCATAAAAGCAGCATTATTTTAAATTTACTTTATTTATTTTCGTAAAATGGTAGTCATAAACTTTGGCGTAATACCAAAACAATAGCGAAAAAATCTTATACATTTAGCGTAAAATGATATTTTGCTCCTGCACGTTACGCACTCTGTTTTTCCCTTAAAATTATTAAATATATTTATTAAATCTGCGATACTAATTTAGGTAAATCAACTTTTAGGACACCAATTATCTTTTAAAAGTTAGCAGACGACTTTAGGATGATATTAATTACGAAGAGTTATGATTAGACTTCCAAATTTACCGATCAAACCTATTAAACACATCAAATGTTCCTATAACCGGTAACGCAGGAGAAAATGCACATTTTCCATACATACCCTGGAGACAACGTGCTCTCCTGCGTTACCTTACCAAATAATTTAAAAATGTATATTTTCATCGACATGTACACTGAAGTGTTGGCTTGTTTGTCTGCCTTAACAAACATGTGGACAGAATTGTAAAAAAATCTATTCTTTTTCCAAAAAAAATATATTTAGGGGAGCATGTCGAAAAATTGCTAATTTATATAAGATCACCCATTTATAGTGTGGGAAATCTACCGGGTCGTTGTATGGAGACCTCGCATTAATTCCTCAGTCGATTATTCTTTTGCTAGGATGTAGTATAGGTCATAACAAACACAAAACACTATTTTTCCAAAAAAAAAAGTAAGTCAGTTTTGGTATTTTTACAAAAATGTACAAAAAGCTTAATACTTTGTACTGGAATTTTTCTCAGGGTATATTTTTTTCACTAAACAAATTATTTTGATTACTGACAGATACTATGAAATGTTCAAAAAAAAATTCAAATAAAACTGTCACTTTTATTCAAAAGTAATTGGTAACACTCGTCATTTTGTTTGGAAAATTTCTCAGTCAGGTTTGTAACAGTGGGTGTTACGTTAATCTTATTTTAGCATAATATTTACGAATATCCAAAAAAAATTTCTAAAAATAAAATTGTTATTACAGTATATTTCATAAACTTAATGGAAAATTTCTCAGCCTGGTTTCGTTTTTTATTCACGTAAGGTAGTGAATTCAACAGCCACAACCGAAATTTCCAAAAAAAATTCCACATACAATACGTCAAATCTCGAAATGAAAAATTTGTCTAGCCTTTTAAAGCGAGTGAGCACGCAGTAATATGTCGTCGTGCTTCAGCTATTGACTCCAGTTTAGCATGCGCGGCTACGACTCAGCTATGCTTGCGTCATAGTGAAAAAAGTGGAGTAAGTTACTTCAATTATATAATTGTCTAATTTCATATTTGTACTTAACTCGTATCATTATAATTTTAATAAATATTTTGATGGCATATTATTAATTAAACAATTTAGTATTTAATTGAAGCATCAGAGTATCATTACCTCACTAAATAGAACACCATCACCACTACTCGCCAACAGATGACGCTTGTAGTGTCATAATGTACACAATGCAGCCGCATGCACCGATACAACTACGCTTCGACACTAGTCACGCCGCCTACCAACAGGTGGTACATTGATCGAGTTATATAGATGCCGCTAACGTTTGTTCAACGCAGAAACTTGACCCTCGGCGCATTGCCGAGGACTTTTTGAGAAACGCCCTACCGGTCTCAAGGTACGCATGCTATATGCCTCTACCAAGTTTGAGCATTTTAGTGTTGTGACACTAAGCCACTAGGCCAGTAATTTGTCCTAAGGGCACACCGTTAGGACAAATTACTGGCCTGGTACACATCTACCTAGCTGGGTAGTACTCGGCAAGTAATCACTAGAGAGAAGAGAGTACATGTAAATTTCTAAAGCAATAAATTGTATCCCATCAAAAACATTACATGTACAATAATGCCAGCCTCGCAACGCAGTTCTCCTACTTCAAAAAGTAATGAGGTCTAATGTAAAACCAAGCCGGTGTGCTGGAGTTTACTAACAACATGTCATTGTGATCTTTTCAATATTAGATGTGTATATTTTTATAATAAAAAGAAACAGAAAAAATAACTTTGTTTCTGCATATATTTATATGGGATTACAATGTTAACTGCGGTTTTGTAAAACTAGAGAACCCGGGATATTGCGGTATGTTTTAATTTTCAGTGGCTTTATAGTCTAAGAGTTAACCCTAGAAGTTAGAAGTGTTCAAAATTTGGAGCTTGTGGGACTGCTAGAAGTATTTTAGATATACGATGATCGTAATCAGTGAGTCAGTGACAAAATTAAGGAATTTTGACTTGCAATAGTTCTTAAAGTATATAGTGAAATTCAATGATATTGGGATCTTCCTTGTGTTATGGCCTCTTTGTCACAGAAATTTCAGCCTTCTAGCTTTATCGATAACAGAATTAGAGGGGGGTCGAAAATGGCCTGAATGGCTTCGGAAAAAGGATGGTTCGGCCGTGCCTTTGTTTTGCTCGACTTGGCAGAGAAACTGCCGTGCCCACAGATCTGGTACGCGCGACTTTTTGTCGTCGCCCCCCGCCTCCCCGCTAGAGCGATAACCATAGATTTCTTCATAACGGGTATATCAAGACATATGCGAAACAGCACATTTGCCAGATGACTTAAACTTTTTATTTTACCCAAATTTAAACATAAGTTGTACTTATAAATGACGCTTAAATAAGATTTATGTCTGTTGTGTAATTCACCTGTGACAACTGTATTTTTTTCTCTGTGTGTAATATTTAATTATTTCTTTTGTTATAAGTCGAAATACGAGTAGATGTCATATGCTTTAGAAAAAGTGACCAAGTCCTCCGGTATCCGAGGCGAGGCCAGCAGGGAGGATCTTTTTTTTGGCATCTACCTATGGTTGATATAACTACAAACATTATTAGACATTCAATGACATAACATGCAATAGAATCAACATTATTGTACGCCAAACACTGGCCATTGTCATGTGTTGTTTCGTAGGTACAATAAACGATTTGTATCTGTATGGATCGAAGCGAATACTTACTCCGAAGACCGGATAACCACTTATCCACATAGTGTAAGGTGAGGGTTCGGAGTTGAGTGGAAACGAGTGTTCAGCTTAAGTGATACTTTATTACTGGCATCAATACATGAGTAAATGGTTCATATATACATCCTATGAGCTAAGTACATAATTATATCTAGTATACACTACACTATTCATCGCAAGATTAAAAAAATATACATAAGAATTATTTTATTTTTTTACTTACATTGCCTATATATAGGTACCTATAAAGCATTAAATTAAACTAATATTAATCTAAATTAACCTAATTTACACACATTAAGTAATAACAACAATATACATTCTTATGAAATACATGGCTTGGTGCGATTTTTGTGCACAACATCTTCCTTGCCATTTTTAAGTATTTTAACATTACATCCTAGATCCTCTAAAACTAAATAAGGTCCTAAATAAATGCTTTGCATCTTATTATCTGACGTATTTCGTAACCAGATGTAACTATCCTTACTATAGCTGACAGGCCTCGTATGGGAGTCATATTTCTCCTTCCTTTTAAGTTTGCTGTTTATTAAATGGTTACGAGCGTCTGCCTGTGCCAGCCCAGCTGTAATCTATATTTTAATTCTAAAGGATAACTACCGTGACTATATAAGGGATTAACGTTACTATTTCTTAAATTACTAGGAAGCATGCATAACTTACCGAAAACTAATTCATGAGGCGTGTACTTCGTCTCCGTGTGCACCGTGTTGTTATACGTAAAGCACCAATAAGGCAACCAGTCGTTCCAAGAATTCGGTTTATTTTCGCATTGTATTCTTAAATAAGCTCCCATAGTTTTATGCGAATTCTCTAGGGCTCCGATTGACTCATGGTGATACGATGTGGAGGGCAAATGAGTAATTTTTAATAAATCACATACCTCTTTCATTGTGCTGCTGATAAACTCAGTTCCTCGATCTGTTGCTATTTCGAGTGGAATTCCATATCGTAGTACAAAGTTCTCTACGAATGATCGAGCTACAGTGGCTGTATCTTTGGAACGTAGGGGATACGCTTCTACAAACTTTGCCAGTTCACACTGTAGGGTCAGCACGTAACAATAACCATGTTCATCTTTTGGAAGAGGTCCTACGGTATCTAAATAAATCTTTTCCAAAGCGCAATTAGCAGTAGTTGTTATCTCCATAGGTTGTTTAGTTGGTGCACAATATTTTTGTTTTTGGCATTGAGTGCATTTTGACACAAAATCACGTATGTCCTTTTCCATACTAGGCCAATAATAGTGCTTTTTTATATTATTAGACATTCTCCTAATCCCCGCGTGGCCACTTGTGGGAAGTAGGTGAAAATCATTTATTATTATTATTACGCGTCTATCATGTAAATTATTTATTCTTTGTACATTACTTAACACACATATTCGCGGTCCGGACCAAATATCGTACCTATTTATTTCTTGTATTAAGCCCGCAATAAAATATTTATTTACTTCGTTCAATAATATGCATAATTCATTAACATTTATTTTCTTGCAAATTGAATCCAAATCTCTCGCTAATTCGGCTCGCGACAGTAGCGATTGAGATGTAGGATTAAAATAAACACACGATTTGCTGGGCACGTAACTAAAATACTTAGACGTCTCTTTCACGAAATTTTCTCTAACAACTTTTTTATAATCTCTACATGACGTAACTCAGTAAAATTTCCCGGTTTTTTAATAATATCCACAACTCTTGGGTGATCAAGCCTCGAATCAGTGGGCACATTAGTAACCGAAGAATTTGTACTGTCTGTACCTTGCATACTCTCGATCTTTCGTCTTTGCGCTCGCGTCATCACATTCATAACTTGCTCATTCATATGTTTCAAATCCTCTGACGTGACATTAATGCGAGACAGAGCGTCTGCCGCGGAGTTCTCAGAACCTTTCAAATACTCGATGGTAAAATCATACTCCTCTAATTGTAATCGGAACTTTAGTAACCTGCTGCTGGGATTTTTCATGTTAAACAAATACACTAGCGGTCGGTGGTCTGTCTGTATTTTAAACTGTCTGCCATATAAATAAGGTCTAAAATAGCGCACACTCCATACGATTGATAAAAGCTCCTTTTGAACTGTTGGGTAATTTAATTCAGCCTTGTTAAGACTTCGACTAGCGTATGCGACAGGGCGTCCATTGCCATTGCAGTACTGAGCCTAAAGCTTTTCCTGAAGCATCACATTGTAAAAGGAACTGATTTTTTTCTGATAGATCTGGATATTGAAGTACGGGTGGTTCAACTAAAGCCGATTTTAAAGTTTGAAAAGATTGTTCGCATTCTTGGGACCATACAAATGGTACATTTTTGCAACATAACTTATTGAGTGGATACGCTTTATCTGCAAAATTGACAATAAATTTACGATAGTAACTAGCGAATGCCACAAACCGTTTAACTTCGTCGGCGTTTTGTGGAGTCGGATAATTATTAAGAACTTTGGTTTTCTCAGGATCCGGTAAAATTCTATTTTCTGAAACTACATGACCGAGATACAATATTTGTTTTTGTAAAAGTTGGCATTTGGCAGGGTTAAGCTTTAAGTTTACCTTTCTTAATCTACTAAAAACATCTAACAAATTTTGATTATGTATAGCAAGGTTTCTTCCGAACACTACTAAATCATCCTGGTATACCAAACACCAGAGCTCGGATTTTTCACGGCAAAACAAAACACTAGCGTAATTTAGCCAGTGCTTGAAATATTATTTTATCGACACCTATCGAGTCTTACTAGAGTATATGACAGGTATTGCCTCAGTACATTTTTTCTTTTTTTATTCGATGGTACACCTATCAGTGTGAATGTCAAAATTTAAAAACTAACAAACGTGCGAAAATTTCGAAAAACAGGAGACTTACTAGAGCTCAAAATCAATATTTTTGACCAGTCTAAGGTGACCTACTGGGGGTTAGAAGGTTGTGCATTAATTACCGGACATCCTGTATAAGTAATAAAATAACTTTTCATTTTAGCTTTGCCATAGTCGAGCAACAAAGAGGTAGGTCTGCATGTACAACTTAGAACGAAGTAACTATACCACCTCATTTAAAATGATAGAAACGACTGCAAATTTCATCTCACATGACATATGACATTCACACTTTAACTGTCATTTCATTACGTATAAAACGTAAATTGCATCTAGGTATTATTTATTTCGCAACGCATTGAATCCGACGTGTTGGATATACGTATAATAACTTAATATTGCAAGGTATCAATTAATACAAAAATGAGTAATGTACAAGATCGGATCAAAACGTGGATTGAAAATCACCCTGAGTTAGTCTATAATGAAGTGACCTCCACTATATACTGCTCTATGTGCGATATGCATCTAAAACTGAAGAAATGCAATATTGAGAATCATGTGAAAAGCAACCGCCACAATTACCGTTCGGGGCAACCAAATAGGAAACATCAATTTTATTTCGATTTAATTATTTTTCTTATTTCATGCAACATACCATGGGCAACAGTCAACAACAATAATTTTCGTCATTTTTTTAACAAGTATTTATGTTGCGACTGCTCTATGACTTCTTTACCGGACGAATCGACCCTGCGAAAAATTTATTTAAATCTCGTGTACAAAAAAACTATACAGGGTATAAGAGAGGTAAACAAAACCAATTATTTGTGGATATCTATAGACGAAACACCAGATTTCATGGGAAAATGTGTGACAAACGTGGTGATTCGGTCTTTGCAAAAAAATTGTTCTAAGCAATTTTATCTTTTGGGGTCGAATGTTTTAGAGAAGGTAAATGGGGAAACAATAGCAAACCTAATAATAAACCAATTAAAATTTTTGTTTCAAAATTCTTTCAATGATAACGTAAACAATTTGCTTTTACTTTGCACAGATAGTGCCGCATATATGCTTAAAGCCGGTCGTATTTTAAAAGCAACGTTTCCTCGTATGAAACACATTACGTGTTTAGCTCATGGTCTGCACCGGGTTGCCGAAGAAGTGCGAGATAATTTCAAAGGTGTGGATGGGTTGATATCGAATGTCAAAAAGATATTCCTAAAATCTCCAGAGCGTTTACGCCTTTTTAAGGCAAAATATCCGTCCATTCCCCTACCTCCCGAGCCAATTATCACCAGATGGGGAACTTGGATATCTGCTGCGGTATATTACGCTCAATAATATGAGCAAATACGTGATGTCGTCTCCATACTTGCTAATGACTCGGCAGCTATAAGAGCTGCAAAAAAATGTTTTCAAACACGCAAACTACGACCGGAGTTAAATTTCATTCGCGACAACTACGAAGTAATAGCCTCTTCAATAGAACAATTGCAATGTTCGACTTTATCCATTGCGGAATCCTTCCTCATTCTGGATACTGTTCGTTGCTACGTAAACTGGAGTAAACTTTTACCAGTGATACGTAAATTTGAAGCCGTGCTCGAACGAAATCCTGATTACGAAATTTTAAGAGACATATCTGAAAATATTACCCGAACTGATAATGAATTCTATAAATTTGCTCCCTTGACGTCAACTGAAGTTGAACGTACATTTAGTGTACATAAATGGATTTATAGTGATAAACGCAACTGTTTACTCCCAGAGAATGTTGAAAAGATAATGATCATCTACTCCTATCACTATTACCCAAATAAAATGTCTTGTGCTGCTGTGTGTACTGACGTAGATTTTGAAGAAGAAATTGCGTCTGTTTCTAATATATAGTAACTTTATACAAATGTTTTTATTAGTTTTATTACATATTAATTTTATTTGGTGACTTTTATTTCTTCTAGTTCTGAATTATCGATATCGATAAAATAATATTTCAAGCACTGGCTAAATTACGCTAGTGTTTTGTTTTGCCGTGAAAAATCCGAGCTCTGCCAAACACTGTTCGTAATTTAGTTCAGACATGGCCACAGTCATCATTCTTGAGAAAGCGTTAGGGCTAGTTTTCAACCCTTGGGATAATCTAGTAATCTGATATTGATTTTTACCGGTTTGGAAAGCTGTAAGTGGGCGGCTAGATTTGTCTAAATTAATTTGATAAAAACCCTGATATAGATCTAAATGCGAAAAATAGATAGCACCTGATAATGAATCTAAAACTTCAGTTATATTCGGAAGGGGAAATTTGTCATCTTTTATCTGGTTATTTAATTTTTTATAGTCGATGACCACGCGCCATTTCTTTTGTTTCGAAGAATCTGATTTTTAGGGACTAACAGCGCCCCTCGCCATGCGCTCCTCGCCTCTTCAATTATTCCATCATCTAAAATTCCTTGAATTTGCCTATCAATTTCGGACTTTTGCGAGTAAGGTAACCTGTAAGGTTTTACATAAACTGGTGAGCTACCCGGTTTCAATTGTATCGACTGGTTATAAAGCATTGTGGTGGTTAATGTATCACCCGGTAGGAAAAAGACATCCGGATATTTTGCACATATATTCTCAATGGATTTCTGTTCTTCTTCGTTTAATTTATTGAAGTCTAGTGCAGAAAATAATGACTTAACTCTATCGGCATTCATAGTTGGTTTGTTAAATTCACAAATAAAGAAATCGCTCAATCTACTCTTATTAATTGTGAAACGGCTTAAATTTACGTCACTATCTCGTGTATTTAAAATTTTAATGGGTATTTTACCCTGGATTGGTTTAACTATAGCACTTGCTACGTATAGCAGTTTTGTGAGTGTTGCGAGTTTTGTGAGCGGTACATACCCATGACCTCTGGTTGGCTGGATGTTGACGGCCTCGGAATGTCCTCGTCCTGCGCAGCCTGGATCGCATCCTTCAGACTATTGAAGTTCCGCGCCGTAATGATGGTGCCGAGCCTTGGGTCCTTCAAGCCATCTGCGAACTTCTTAATGCACATCTTTTCGTTCAGCGGCTTTAATACGTCATAGCTCGCCGAACCTTCCGCCTGAGTGATTAACTCAGAAAAAAGTTTTTCTACCTCGGACCCGTACTGATCTATGCTACGCCAACCCTGACTTATATGTTGAAGTCGGGAATGGATGGCTGTGAAAGATTTTTTAGGCAAAAGAGAGTTACGCAAATCCCTTATAAGTTGCTCTACGGTCGTATAAGTACCTAACATGCGCAATTTTGCACTTTCAGACAGTCTTCCTTTTAACACAAATGCAATCAAAGATTTTTGTCCTGCCTCACTAAGCATGTCAGAATACATATCTACAGCATCAATTAACCTCTTTGTTGTCTCCTCGGTACCGTCCATAAGGGGTATAAGGCTACACGCCGATTTTAAGTCGAACTCCATGGTGTCAATTTCAAAATATTTACTGTCACTACTTGTATTTTCCTTTACCTCAGGCATTGAACATAACTTTAAAATATCATCATGTAAACAAGTAATTTTAGCTTACAAATTATTGGTCTCCTCAATAATTTCAGATTTTATGCCCGTAAGTAAAGAAAATTTAGTAATAAATTGGTTGCACCTAACTATAATATCATTAACTTTTGACAGTTGATTCTTTGTTATGTTACCTTCATACCTCGATTTTCCTTTTTTAACTAAATATTTCCTTATGTAGATTAATTCCTCGTAACATTCCAATAATTCATCTGCCATTACAAAATAATATACATAGGCTGCTATTTATATATCCGGAAACCAGGATTACAATCTTCTTAAATAGCATATTTGACCTCCATGGTAAAATTTGAACTTTTTTAAGTACTGGCCGGTATATTTTTTCTTTCTTATTAACGCTCGTGTTTTGTTTTTGACGGGTTTTAAATTTCATCTCGCAGCAAGAATGGAACTCACTCGTGAAAATATTCGTGCTATGATTTATTATGATTTTCGGCGTGGTTTAACGCAACAACAGTGCATAGATCAACTAACTTCAACTTTTGGTGATGAAGCCCCATCTAAAACTACTGTGTATCACTGGTTTAGTGAGTTCAATCGTGGACGTAGTATGCTTACGGACGAAGTTAAGGCAGGTCGCCCGAAATCGGTCGTTGTACAACAAAATATCGAGGCTGTGCGAAAACTTATAATGGACGACCGACATGTTACGTACCGCGAGATAGAGGCGACTCTGGGTATTTCTATGACCAGCATTAATAGCATATTACATAATTATTTGGCTGTAAAAAAAATTTGTTCGCGTTGGATACCCCACAACTTAACAAAAGAGCAAAAAGATGCTCGCGTCGAATGGTGCAATAAAATGTTAAAAAAAAATTGGTTGTTTGTAAAGTAGGTTTACGATCGAGATGTTTACGTGATAACGTCTTATTGGTGATATAAGTTTTTGGGAAGTAAGGAATTAATGAAGATAACAATTTTTTCAAATTTTAAATTACATCTTAGATTAAACATTCAACGAAAACTTAACCGCACGAGAAAATTTCCATTCGTTTGTATGCCGCTAGAGTGAGAGAGACGGAAGATCGGTCCACTCACTCGAACGCTATGCCAGCCTCCGCTCGTGAGGATTCCGCGTGACAAGTTTCACGGAATGACTGGCAGCGCTCGAGATGAGACGGGAGATCGGTCCGTCTCTCTCTCGTTATACCTGCGATCGCGCTCGTGAGGTTTTGGTGTGACACAAGTTTCTGAACATGTCACCGACCGACTAAAACGATTTTAAAGACGTTATCACGTCAAAAAATATAACCGTGGTGACTCAAAAGCCGTTTATAACATCTATACAGGTGACGAATCCTGGATCTATGCATACGATCCCGAAACGAAGCAACAATCAACGGTATGGGTGTTTCAAAATGAGCCGAACCCTACGAAAGTTACTCGTGCAAAAAGTACATTGAAACAAATGGTGGCCTGCTTCTTCGGTATTAATGGCCATGTAGCTACAGTGCCACTAGAAAACCGTAGAACGGTTAATTCAGAGTGGTACACGACCATTTGCTTACCGTACCGTTTTACGTATTTGAACAAATTCGTAAAACTAACCAGCGACGAAGAATCATTCTTCATCATGACAATGCCAGCTGTCATACGTCACGCGAAACAACTCTATTTTTGGAGGGTCAAAATGTGGAATTAACGGGTCATCCGCCGTACAGCCCTGACTTGGCACCCAACGATTTTTATTTATTTCCAAATATAAAGAATAAATTACGCGGTCAACGATTTTCGACCGCTGAAGATGCTGTCGACGCATTCAAACAACACGTTATGGAGGTACCTCAGGCGGAGTGGCAGAAGTGCTTTAAAAATTGGTTCACGCGAATGCAAAAGTGCATAGATCATCAAGGGGAATACTTTGAAAAACAATAAAACCATTTTCAGCCGTGTACGTTTGTTTGTTTTTTTGTTTCCGGATATATAAGTAGCAACCCTCGTAAGATTAATACCTACTTATTTTAACTTACGTTTGCGATTCACATTAACTGTTCATTGTTTTCTTCATTTAAAAGTTTGTTCACCAACACCGTTAGTAGTCTATTTTTCAGTACATAATTACACTACCACCAGAAACCGATATACGCCACTAACACCACACTCAGACACTTATGGGCGCTGCACGAGCAGCACGCTGCAGCTCACAGAGAGCGAACTCCTGACGCATCCATTTCTTCTGGGTTTTCTTACACCTTCTGTACAGGGCGTAGCCTCCTCCTAGAGAATGCTGCGCATGGCCCCTCGCATCCCCGCTCCCGCGTCCTGCGTTCTGCACGTGCGCATTCCACTAACGAGTGAAATATTAGGTATCTTTATTTGTGACATGATTTAACTTTTTAATACGCAGGATATTTTTTTGGATTTTTGTACAGTCGCAAGAAAACTCTTGAAGGAAATATAATATAAAAAAAAGATTGACGGAGCAATATTCTACTGCGAATAATAAACAAATTTTTATACTGAAAAAGTTTGATGATGAAATTTTTGGATTTTTTTGTTGTCATACGTAGAATACATACATTTAATGTCACTTCTGTAAAAAAAAAAGACGGAGCAAATTTCCGATGTGAGTTACACAAAATAAAATATTTTTTATAAAAAAATATGTTCAGTTATGGATTTTTTTTTGATATTTTTAACATTGGTTACATACATCAAGTCAATATTTCTAGTGCAATAAAATGAGACTGAGCATTTTTCCAAACGTAAATATGACGATATAAGAGTTTAGATAAAAAAACCTAAGAAGGACAATAGTTATTTTTTTGGAAAAATATATATATACCATCTACTCCTGACACTTTATCATGCTGTAAAGTTTTTATGGACTGAGGAGTTAATGCGAGGTCAACCCCTCTATTGCCTGGCCTATTATGTGTACTTAATGAATAATGACCAACGAAAATGAGCAAAGATAAAACGCCAATTCGAATAGCCTCGTACTTAACATTTTTGCAATGACTAATGTACTTATATTCTCATCGTTTCAGACCCATTCGGACCAAATGCCGTTCCGCTGCGAGTTCTGTTCGCGGCACTTCAAGCACAAAAGGTCCCGAGACCGCCACGTGAAGCTGCACACCGGCGACCGCAAGTACCGGTGCCCGCACTGCGAGTCTGCCTTCTCCAGGAGGTAGGACATTTGTGCTCTACTGTTCTACTCACTGATCATTACGATCACCACAGGGGTGTGCTTACATACCTTTTTCGGGGTATTTCTAGGGATGTCGTGTAATATTGTTGTTGTAACTAAGTATTTAACAACAAATATGTTAAGGTAGGCACACCCTAACACAGCTTAAAGTTAGCCTGAAGATAAGAACACTCACATAACACAAAAGGATATAGAAATGGACGCACCATATGAACAAAATTGTTTCTCTAATTCTAAAGCTTAAGGAGAATCCGTCCTAATGGTTGTCACCATAATTAGATTCTTATAAATAAGTAAGTGAAAAGCCTCGAAGCCAGTAGGATACAAAATCCTTAAGTCAAAGCCTATTGATGTTGGTGCGAGTATGGCACAACGCAACGGTAAGACGTCGCGAGGTGCGACAATGGCCCTCTAAGATTGATCACCGCGGCACAAAGCTCGCTCCTCGACCACGATGCGTCACCTTTTTCGTCACCTCGCCGCGGTCACGTGAGTAATTCCACGCAATTTGTCGGCCCAACGACGGTCGTCGAGTGAAAAGAGATGATGCGCTGACAAATGGCGTCGAGGGTCTCACAAAAATGAAATAATGGCCCGTACCTAAACTGGCACGACGAGCCCGGCCATTAGCGGAGGTGTTTGGGCGAACGCCTCTATTCTGTAGTTTGCGTGAAAAGCCTCTTTGTTAGTTCTGTTTGGTCCGTGCTTTATGTAGGCACTTATGTCTCATATGACAAATTGTCATCAGTGGTCACATAAAAGACGACTTTATTTCTCGTGAATGTTTTCGAAACGACATTTACATTTTTTGTGGGTGTAATTTTGGAATGTTTGAAGCTCATAAAAATGGACCTTTTTGTTTGAAATTATAATAGTTCAAGAAATACCGATCAAGTTTTAGATTTAACAACATTAATGATCACCTTATTCAGAAGACATGCTAAAAACATAATTTGTACGAATATTATTTATCTAATAGGGTAATACACACATAATAAGATCGCAGAACATTTATCTACCAGGTTTTAGCGTTAAAGGTGTCCCATAATCATGAATGATTTTGGTAAAGTGTTTTAATCGTGACATAATGAAGAGCTTTTTAGACGAGTAAGGTGCGTTGGGATAAGATTGAACGGGTTTTAGACGAGATAAGTAATGTTTTCTTGAAAGCTCCATTATAAAAACGACATGAAGACCTGCACGGCTAGCACGTCTTATAAGAGCGACTTAAGCCGCGAGTAGGGAAACCTTCTCGCGCCTGTCAAAAATCTCGCTTTCCGGTAGCATAACATGCACCCGCGGCTACAACTGACACGAAGAGAACTCAAAGTTATGCAAAGGATTTTAGTTAAAAGTCGCGAGTCACTGTCATTTTATGACACTGGCATTTAATCGCGAGTCTGTCGCTCCTTTCACGCGCAAGTTGTGCTGCCAACTAGCGACAACGCATGAAGTTGCGCAGATCTGTCTTTTGTCACGCCAGTCGCGCGTAAGACGTGCTAGCCGTGCAGGTACATGAAACTATGTTTTTAGTATAGAGAACATATTTACTTAATACATAATTTTAAAAAACTTTTTTACCACCAATATTATGACCATAAAAGCTCCATCGAAAAGTATGCACTAGTAGTTCGGTGTACAAAGTCTTAATTCAACCATTATAATCGACGAGCAGAAAAAAGCTATAACAGCACGTATGTAATTAAGTAAGTCTAAATTTACATGGAAAAGTAGTTTTTTGTGTTAACTACAAAAAGAAACAACGACAGCTGTAAGCTGTTTTTACTGTTTCTTAGTTAGGTTTTTCTCTTTTCCAGTGATCACCTAAAGATCCACATGAAGACCCACGATATCCAGAAGCCTTTCCAATGCACCGTGTGCAACCGTGGCTACAACACTGCAGCAGCGTTGACGTCACACATGCAGGGCCACAAGCGCGACCGCGAGGGCCGGGAGACCGACCGACGGCGCGCTCTGCGCTGTCCGAGATGTGGGGACGCGTTCCGCAGAACTGATCTCTTACAGGTTAGTAGCAATTCCTTATAATATCATACTGGCTTGTTCAGCCACTGCTACAACACCGCAACGGCGTTGACATGCAGGGTCATAAGCGCAACCGCGAGGGCCAGGAGACCGACCGTCGGTGCGATCTGCGCTGTCCGCCATGTGATGGGGACGCATTCCGCAGGACTGATCCCTACAAGTTATAAGGAGTCCCTCATTATATTATGCTACCTCATTCAGTCATATGTAGCTCCTATACTATAACGCAGCGGCGCTAACAGTGCATAGAAAGGCGTAAACTAAAAATAATTCCAATTAGTTTACGTAGCTGTTATTAAAATAACAGTTTTTTTTTTAAATATGATGCGAGATTAATATACTTACTTACTCGTATTATAATAAATAAATAAATAAATAAATATTATAGGACAATCTTACACAAACCGACCTAGTCCCACAGTAAGCTCAATAAGGCTTGTGTTATGAGTACTAGACGACGATATATATAATAGATAGACATATATATAAATACTTAAATACATAGAAAACATCCATAACTCAGGAACAAATATCTGTGATAAACACACAAATAAATTCCCCGACCAGGATTCGAACCCGGGACCTCCTGCTTCGTAGGCAGGGTCACTACCGACTGGACTAGGAGGCCGTTAAATTCGTATTGTTGTTGAACAAGCACAGAGAAACATTTTTGGTCCGTTTCCAGGCTCACATGACAAGCGCCCACGGAGTTGACGCAGCAGCACTCACACCCCCGCGGCGCGTCGCCTCGCAGCCGCCACCCACGCTCCTCGCCTGCATCTACTGCACACGAGACACCTTCACGAGCATGGAGCAGTTGCAATTACACGTCCGAGCCACTCATTCAGCGTTACTCAACGGGGAGACCCCTCCTGACCAAAGCGTGGAACAACCGGCGCCTACCGATCTTAGCAGAAGAGCTGAAGAACCGTCGGTTAAGCGTCGGCGTTCGGATTCTGCGACACCCCAACTGGCTTTATCACCTGGAACTCTTCTCTGTAATCAATGCGATGCAGCGCTCCCTGACTTTGAAGCGTTTCGCGCCCACTTGAAAGGTCACCTCGAAGAGGGTGGAGAAATTAATCGAACCAGCCCAACGCCGTGCCCTCACTGTGGGGCATCGTTTGCTGATGCAGCGGCTTCAGAGCGTCATCTCGCCGCACACTACCTGGCGGTGTCTTGCGAATACACGTGCCACAGCTGCGCGCGCAGTTTTCCAACGCCAGATGACTTGCAAAAACATTTACTGGATCTGCACGCTCATCACCTCTACCGCTGTTCTCTTTGCAAGGAAATCTTCGATTCGAAAGTAGCCATTCAGGTGAACATTCATCTTAGTTATTATTACAAATAGATACATACATATATCGATTTTGATTGCAAGCTCTAACATTTATTTTATTACAGTTTAGAGTTTTTTTTTATTTTATTCAATGAATTACCACAAGTTGAGCTAACGTGAGGTAATTAATTGAATGTGCACTTATCAATGATTAACCGTAAAGTATATGCTCTTAACTAGCTGTTCTCCTTACAAGGCGTTGTGGTGTGGTCCATCAGGTACACTTCGCAGTGGCGCATAGCGGCGAGAGCAAAGTATGGGTGTGTCGGTCTTGCGGCGGGTCGCCGCTGCGCTCAGAGGCGGAGGGCGCGGCGCACGTGCGCGCGCGTCACAGCGCGGCGCGGTGTGCGTGCGGCGCCGTGCTGGCGGGCGCGCGCGCACTGCGGGCGCACGCGCAACTGCACGCCTACCGCTGTCCCGCGCCCGGCTGTGCGGAATCTTTTGCCGTGCAGTACTTGCTTGAGAGACATATGCAGGCGCACCACGCCGTCAGCCATCAGGTTAGAATCAGGATTCACTGTGGCAAACTTCGGCTTCCTTAAACTTAAATTACAAAATTTTAATTTTTTTATTTAGATTTAATAGATAGTTGAAGTGACGAATTGTTAAATATTATCAGTTTTACTCGGATTATTCCTTGAACTTCTTCAAGATCTGGCATGTACTTTTGGCTTCCATATTAGTTACCAAATAAAACCTTATTTTAGGGATTGAACGGCGACAGCACGCGAGCGAAGCGAGTTGAAAACAACAACTCTGGGGATGGCGCTGACGGTGCTTGCTCGCCGTGCGCCGGTGGCGAGGCTGGCGGCGGCGACGAGCGCCGGCGCAAGAACGGCGCCGTTGCGCTGCAATGCGCTTATTGTGGCGAGCGGACGCGCTCACGTGCCGAGCTGGAAGCACACACGCGCGCGCACTCGGGTGCTGCTGCCGCCAGACACAAGTGCCTCATCTGTGACGAGATCCTGCCATCCGCTGCGGTGCTCGCTGAGCATAAACTCACGCACTGCAAGGTATTAAGCTACCCAAATATTTAATATAAATTTGGTATCAGGAGTGCGATTTTTGAATCTCACTAGTGATATCAAAGTCACCGGTGACTAAAATTATCACCGATGACTTTTATGTCACCATTTTTTGAAGCCGTATTTTTGAAAGTCACACGCTGTTTACCAACATACAGAAATTTTACAATGTTACAAATTTTACCAATGGTTTCGTAAGCCGATATTTTTTTTTAAATTTCGCATTAGACATCGCAAATGCTTGCTCGTGATGAATTCTTTCTGCAACGCCTACCGCAGCTGGATTATGTTGACGGTGAGGAACGTCGTCTTCGTCGCTGTCCGTGTCCGTCATCGTCATCATAATGTACTCCTCCAGGCTTGCCATTTTTAGGGTTCCGTAGCCAGAATGGCAAAAACGGAACCCTTATAGTTTCGTCATGTCTGTCTGTCCGTCCGTCCGTTCGTCCGTATGTCACAGCCATTTTACTCGGAAACTATAAGACGTATCTTAATAAAATTTAGATATAATGTGTATTTTGTATGCCGCTATTTAGTTATGTAGTAAAATTGCTGAAAAAAATATTTTTAGGGGTGGAGGGGGGGCGCTCTATACATGTAACTAAATTTCAAATTGCACATCAATCGATAGGTCTTTAAAGTTAACATTCAGGTTTCTTTGAACAATTTGTGATTTTCAGAAATAATTGCTTCAAAAGTAAAAAAAATAGCGTCCCCCCTGTAACTTTTGAACTGTACGTCCAAAAAATATGAAAAATTTTGAGAAGATGCGCATTATCACAAAATTTCTACGAAAATTGTTTTGAACATGATCGGTTAAGCCATTTTTGAGTTATTTCCAAAAGAACTTCTTCAATAGGCATAAGATACGACCTTTTGACATTAGTTTGGTTCTTATTCCATTGAAGCTACGGAACCCTCCATTATGCGTGGTCCGACACGCACTTGGCCGTTTTTTATATTTTCATTAAATCGTCGCAATCACAAATGTCACAATCGAACTCCGCTGCTAATTCTTCCGAAAAATATACGTCAACTGTCAAAAACAATCGCATGGTGATTTCAATTACGAGTGGGTAGGGGCACTCGTAAATCGATATCATAGGTATGACCCGTATGACGAATGTAAGTCACCGATGAGTTTCAAAAATACGAACTTTCGGAAATCACTCACATCGGTGAGAATTAGTCACTTGGTGAGATTCAAAAATCGCACTCCAGGTATCAGTTATCACATCAGCGAGAACAAGAGTAAAACTTGATTACGACTACACAGTAATTATTTTTAGATATTACACATAAATGATAATAAAACTTAACTTCCGATTTCAAAGAATTTATGTTCTCTGTGACTTATGTACACTAACGTAGATAATACCGTAGGATCTTAGGGTAAATGAAATTGTAATGATCAACTATATAATAATTTCACTTATTTCAGGTGGTAGCGGGTGATACGTGCGCTCGATGCCGCGCACGGCTGCCGTCCGAGGAGTCTTTTCTGAGCCACATGGCGCGCCACCACCCTGCACTGCCCGCACCATGCGTGGTGTGTCGCCAGACGCTGGCGTCCGAGGCAGAGGCGCGCCTCCACGCGCGGTTCCATCTGCGCTGCTCCGGCGATGAACAGCGCTGCGCTATCTGTCTGCGCACGCTACCCGACGGCGAGGCTGGCTCCGGAGCGCGCGCCTGTGCCGCATGCTACGCGCGCCATGCGGCTCCGCGCGCTCCTCCGCCCGCCGACCATGACTGCCGACTCTGTCGCCGCGCTCTCGGCTCGCCTACACGCCTGCAGGCCCACCTGATAGAGCACACGTTCGCGGGTATCGGCGCGTTCACCTGCTACCTTTGCTCGGCCGTGTTCACGAGCGCGGCCGGTCTGCAGCGTCATCTTCCCGAGCACGCATCCGCACCGCGACCTTACGATTGCGCGCGCTGCGGCCTCAAGTTCTTCTTCCGCGCGGAACTCGACAACCACTCGTTTGTGCATCTCGAGGAGGCGGAAATAGCGCAACGAGCGTTCTATGAAGCGTACGCGCGCGGAGCGGCTTCCGCGTGGGCCGCGCTGGCCCCTCCGGAGCCGGCACCGACGCCCGCCGCCGAGCCCGATGCACCCGTCAAGCGCGAACCCGAGATAAAGGAGGAGAAAACGGACGAGTACATTGAGGTGGGGTCGCCGCCGCCTCCCCCGCCGCCGCCTCCCCCGCCGCCGTCGCCGCCGCCGGCCGAGCCCGTCGTGAAGCTGGAGAAGCCCGACGAAGACTGAAGGGTCCGTTGATCCATTTCGTCCGTGACGCGGGCCCGTCCCCGCTGCAATACTAGATTACGTCCCGACTAGCTTATGTTAGATAGATAGTTATGTTAAAGTTAATATAATAATCGTTGAAATTTTGCGTTTAGAACGCCGTATTTTCAGTAAGTAATAGCATCATTATGTTGATTAAGTGATGTATGTTTTATAATGTTTACATGCCTATTTGTAAAAATTGTTAAGTTAATAAATTATCCTGTTAAGCTTCACTTATCTAAGCTAATATTTGTTTATTTTACCTTAGAGAACGATGAATGTCATAAAAATGCGCGCATATACATTAAAAAAACTTTATTAAATCAATGTTCCCATTAGGTTAGGTAGTAGCAACCTGAGTCTGTATCCATGGTAGGAGCGCAGCGATGTTGACGTATGCGGCGGGCACGTTGGTGTTGGCGCAGCCGAGCCCCCACGCTACCAGCCCGACCACCACCCACTGTCCGTTGACTTGGCACACCAGCCCAGACCCGCCGTCGCCCTGAAACAGTTGAAATTGGATTTAATTGGTTACTACTGACGACTGATAGAGATACAGATTTTTTCACCTCACTAGCTCGGAAAGCTCTTTTTTAGGGTTCCGTAGTCAACTAGGAACCCTTATAGTTTCGCCATGTCTGCCCGTCCGTCCGTCCGTCCGTCCGTCCGCGGATAATCTCAGTGACCGTTAGCACTAGAAAGCTGAAATTTGGTATTAATATGTATATCAATCACGCCGACAAAGTGGTAAAATAAAAAGTGGATTTTTTATTATTATTAGGGTACCTCCCCTATACGTAAAGTGGGGAGTGATTTTTTTTTTCATTTCAACCCTAACGTGTGATATATTATTGGATAGGTATTTAAAAATGAATAGGGGTTTCCTAAAATCATTTTTCGATAATGTAAATATTTTCGGAAATAATCGCTCCAGAAGTAAAAAAATATGCGTCCCCCCCCCTCTAACTTTTGAATCATAAGTTTTAAAAATATGAAAAAAATCTCAAAAGTAGAACTTTATAAAAACTTTCTAGGAAAATTATTTTGAACTTGATAGGATGAATAGTTTTTGAAAAAAAATACAAAATAATTTCTGAACTAAGTTTGTAATTTAACCGTATAAGCAGGTGTTTATTGTACCTGTAATTTCTACAAAATTACAATGAAATGACGTGCTTTCAAATAAAGTAAAAACGGTGAAAATCGGTTCACGCAATAAAGAATTATCCCATAAAAATCATCTTCCATACTTTATGCTCGCGCGCAATAGTTTACTTAATTTGCCGATAGATGTCGCTGTACGTGGAACTCTCATATCATATCCTACATGGCGGTGTTATTAACTCTTAAGTGGGGACACTTACTGTGACGGACGGAAAACTACGGAACCCTACAGTGAGCGTGGCCCGACACGCTCTTGGCCGGTTTTTTTTCTTTAAAAACAGATAGCAAAACTGCATTTTATTCACAAGAGTGCAAAGAATATTTGAAATTCGAACGTGATATTAATCACTTTTTTAAACATAATAACATGTAAAGGCCACTCCAGACAGGACAATCTTTGCCCATCTGATTAAATTGTCTTATCAAATCAGGTGCTGTGGACGCAAAAATTATTTTATATTTAATTGTTTTCAATTAAAAACATTTAGTGTAAACAATTTTGTTTCATGATTTTACCATAAAACGCTTTAAATCTTTCAAGAAATATTATTTTGATCGATCCATTTTAATTGATGAACTACCTGTCATGGAATAATTCGAAAATTGTGCATTGTTTTTGTTTTATCTGTGACATGTAACTTTTTAATTTTAAAAAGTTAGTTTACTTATATGTTTAAGTTTCAGATTGCGTTTTTTATCATTCATTATTTCATTAATGTAATATCTGCCATCACCTTTCAATAAATGTATTAAATCAACGCAAAGACCAGCTGAGATATTTATAAAGGTGTAATACATTTTTCGTGATATATGTGACTTTGAGGTTATGTAGAGTTTTGTATCGAATTATCATTTCAAGTTCTTTCTTTCAGTGTAAAATCGAATAATTGAAGCGAAAACTAGTGCTAAATGAAGTGCAAGATCGTTTGTTGCATAGGAGCAAGTGCTGCATATTGTCACAAAGCAAGAAAACACTACAATTTTACAGGTTTAAGGCGCTAGGCGCTGAATGTGGCCGAAAACTGTTACTTTCTAAGGGATATATCTCAATAACGAGTCATTCAAAAAATTTGAAAAAAATATATGTTAATTACCATTTCATGTACAACATTGTCAACGTTTAAATAACTTGTGTAACGTATAGTTTCTCCGTTATTTAAATGTAACCTAATGTCGTTTTACGGTTAATTTTGCTTATATCTACTGAACACCTTATTCGATTTAAAATATTGTTGAACTAAAAAATGTGTACTACAGAACACTACAAACTCAACGCAGGATATTCAAATTGATTAAATTTTCTTAAACAACTTGATCATAATTCCACATTTCGTGCGTTGGTAGCTCGAAAACGGCGTTGCTGGCAGTCGTGAGCTAGCTTTGAGACGAGGAGGCTGTGTCGCTCGTCGCTCCGTGCTTCCCTTGTACTACATATACTTGTGATTGGCCCGTGAGCAATAATATCGGACTTACTGTGCCTAAAGACTAAATAACTGCAGAGGGTTCATGCGATGCGGACATAACGTGTCTTCCCGGAATCTATAAAGTATAGACGTTTTATCTTTTAAGATAATGTTCTCGTATGCATGTTTATGTACGTTCGTATAAAAAGTGTATTTTATTTAGATTATAATACAAGTAAAAAACAAATAAAATTAAAATGGAGGAAAAAACTAAAATCATGAATCTCATAATTCTCTGAAAACAAATTTGGTCATGTAAGTAAACTACAATTATTATGTTTTAGTAGACTAATGCATCACGCAAAATAGGTGTTAGTCGTCGAGTTGTGGAAATCTGCTAGTACTGCAATACAATAGACTAATAATCAATTTAATAAAAACTCCGAAGCACCGAATTTATTTAAACATATTTATTTAAGAATACCGTGTTCTAAACGAATGTAATATGCGTTTTTTTTAAAGATTAAACACAATTTTTAATGTTATACTTTATACTAATTTATCAAATCAAGAAATTGCGAAGTAAACTGCAAAGGATTGCATATAAACCGGCCAAGAGAATGTCGGGCTATGCTCAGTGTAAGGATCCGTAGTTGCCGGCCTGTTACAATACATCCATTCAAAAGGTAGTTTATAAAGAGATGTTTTGTGGCACTTACGTTATTTTACTACAGGCATCACCGAAAAACGGCTCAACCGATTTTATTCCATATAGTTTTTATTGAAAATACGTGATAAGTATTTCAATGGCCTCACTTCCAGGAATTTTCCCAATTTTTTTGGACCCACGGTTCAAAAATCAAAGAGCATGTTTTACTTTCGAAGCTATTATTTACGAAAGTATTCGTTTTATCCAAAAGTTGTTTAAGGCTTATTCTTCTTGAAAGACCTATCCAACAATGTGTTTCAGATACTTATTGTTTTACCACTTTGTAGGCGTAATTAAAACACATACTCATACCAAAATACTATCACTGAGCAAAGCCTGATTGAGATTCTAATAAAAAAAAAACCGGCCAAGTGCGAGTCGGACTCGCGCACCGAGGGTTCCGTACAAACCTTTACAACTTAAAGGTATTATAGACCTGAGTATTTGATATGAATTTCAATTTAATACCTCTACGCGTTTACGAGGAAAAAGGTAGTAAGTTTAAATTAAAAAAATATATTTATTGTATGATTTTACTAAAAATGTCTACTTTTCGTAATTTTTCTTTTGTCTGTACTATATGAAGTTTCTTCGTGCCAAGTTTCAAGTTTCTGAGTTTACGGGAAGTACCCTGTAGGTTTTGAGTTTCTTGCGAGTACTCAGTTTCAAAATATGCGACTTAAATTGCTATTTCTTTTGATTGCGTTGACATAAAAGTTTGGTTTTGCTACATCTGAAAGGTCCTATAGCCCTGAGTATTTGACATGAATTTCAATTTAATATCTCCACGCGTTTACGAGAAAAAAGGTAGTAAGTTTAAAATTTAAAAAAATGTTTTTTTGTATGATTTTATTAAAAATGTCTACTTTTTGTAATTTTTCCATTGTCTTTGCTATATGACGTTGCTTCGTGTCAAATTTCAAGTTTCTGAGTTCACGGGAAGTACCCCGTAGGTTTTGCGAGTGCCGAAAAACTAAAATTTGCAGCATAAACGACTGTATCTTTTGATTGCGTTGGCTTTTGAGTTTGATTTTTTCACAGCTCGAAGGGACAATAGACCTGAGTATTTGGTATAAATTTCAGCTTGATACATCCACGTGTTCCTGAGAAAAATGGTCTTGACAGACAGACAGACAGACAGACAGACAGACAGACAGACAGACAGACAGACAGACAGACAGACAGACAGACAGACAGACGGACAACAAAGTGATCCTATAAGGGTTCCGTTTTTTCCTTTTGAGGTACGGAACCCTAAAAATGGCTGATATTTAAGAGTTCAATGTATGTAAGAATAAAGGAAAAAAGCTTTTTTTTTATACCACGACGCTGGCAAACAAGCATACGACCCACCTGATGGAAAGCAGTTATAAAGGCTATGGACGCCTGTAACCCCAGAAGATTCACATGCGCGTTGACTACCCTAAAAAAAACTTTACTATGTCGGTGAAATAAATACAAATTTTATATTAATTATCAACACAAAGTAAATAAATAAATTACTAGTAAGGGTTAATACTACCTATCAAATATCTTTTTCTACTCCAGCACTTCTATATGCCAATTAAATGACTGATAGTGGTATCTAAAACTACATCATTTAAGTGAAGGCGCTAAAGTCTATTTGTCTATAGGTACTTTCTATAACTGCTACCAGTCACACAAAACATATTGTGCAACTGTTTTTGTTTTTTTAATACACTGACTTCCAGGTGCCATGTCTAAAAAGGGTTCGTTCTTGTTTACAATATAAATTATATTTTCAAATTGATATATACTTGAAATTATTTTTGCACAAACTATGATAAAAACATTATCATGTCTTTTTTAAAGTATTAATATCTTAAATCATTTAGTTTTCATATTTATGAAAAGCATAATAGTACTTTAATGTAAACTTTTGCATTGAGAGTTACTTGAACGAAGCCATATTTTTTTTGTACTTTGAAATATTTGCCTTTATTTACCTACCTAAGCTTATAATAAAATAAATAAACACCAAAACCTCACGTGCGTTTATTGATTATTCAATTATACAATTCGTACATTAGATTAAATAAGTGCCTACCTAAAATAGTCGTCAAACGAAATGATAAAAGGAAATCATAATAACTCTCTATAATGAAGCTAATCCTGTTCCATAACTGAAAAGTTGTATTTTCTGGTCGATATAGGTAGTTACTCGTTTCCCTCGACTGGCCTTATGATTTTAGCAATCATTGTAAGGATCAATGTTTCATTCCTTCCTGGATATCAACTATCTTCTGTCATTTTTATGTTGTTATTTTAATTTCTTCGCACCTTCTTTTCATTGTAAAGTCCATAAATATATCAGAATTATCAATTATTTTATTATTAAATGCAGAATTACAATACTAGAAATAACGTACAAAAGCGCGCGACAGGCGTCCAAAAAATACTAAGTTTTGTTTGATGTACATTGCTACTGCGTTCGTTGGCTGGCCAGACTATATTTTCCTCGCTTTAGTGAGGTGAAAAGATGTGTGTTACACACGGCTGCAAAGTTATTTTTACTTCTCGAGCGTTGCAACACTTGCTACGCTCAGGATTCTATTTTTGAACTACTCGTTTCGCTCAGGATTCTATTTTCGAACCAACCATAGAATCCATTCGCTACCTCGCAGTTCAACCCTAGAATCCATTCGCTAGCTCGTGCTTCAATTCCACACTCGCGGTTAAAATACAACTTTGCACCCTTGTATAAAAAATAACTATTGACGGATAACTGATTTTAATAAAAATAAAATGCATATTCCACTGCTATAATTTAGCTAGCAGATACATAATACTCGTAGCAATCACGTTTAATGAGCGATTGTTAACTTTGACCTGTTTGGTTGACCTACTTTTCGATTAATAACGAAGCATGAAGGTGCCAAGTTACAAGGGCACTCTAATTTCATACACTTTAGGGCCAATTTGCATTGACATACCTCGATTAAAAAGTAATCATCAGACTGATGATTGCTCACCACCGTGCTAATGATGTTATATGGAACGTAGGATGTGAAATAGAGTAATTTTCAAAGCTTTTTTTATTTCACGCAATAGCAAGCTCCCCAAAAACTATGAGGGCTCCGGGTTCCCATGGCCCGTGTGCCTCCAATACTGTAGAACGGCTAAAACATGTATCCTGTCCCCAGTTCCCAAGGAATTAATGTGATGGATGACCGACCGCTTTTGCTTTCTCCGTTGTTTAATATTATCGCTTGTTCCTTTAGCAGCATTTGTTATGATTAGATTTTCTATCCATGTAGGTAATCAAGTCAAAAAATCTATGAATCTACATCTACTACTTCGTTGATCGCGTATACTTTGGGTAGGTACTCACTGTACAAGCATCCTTATTAGCTTCGCCGCCAGCACAAATAAAGGACGTGGTGTCCAGAGCAAAGCTGGATCCCAGGCGTGCCGTCTGCATTTGAGTTTGACACGTAGCTGGGTCTACAATTGGCACGTCTACTTTCTTCAAAATCTGCTGGTATTGTCCTTGCAGGCCAAACATATTTTTACCCCATCCAGATACCCAACATCTGAAATCATTATTTCAGGATTGAGTAGTTACTAGTCTTCGTTGCACGTATGTGTATCTTATATTAGGTACCTATACTTTCATGAAATATAGGTACCTATTAGTTACCTATTATCAAATTATTAGACAGTAGCTGCCTTACATATTAGTATGAATAGTAAGACATATGAGTTATGACCCTATATTTTACAAGTATGATGTTTCAGAAAAAAATTCCGTTTCTGGTAAAAATGTCTTTCTTTGACCTTCCTTATCCTAGCGATTTGCTTGTTCTTAAAACCACTGTGGAAATATATCTTATAGAAAACTTAACATTGATCAAACCAACTGAGTAACATACCTCTGACCAGTGTAAGTAGCCGTATTGGACGCTGGCAAGCACGCTCTGTTGATAGTAGTCACAGAGCCAGTCATAGGCGTTAACGGGACTGGAGTCGAGAGTCGCAAAACAGTGATATCGTACTGCAAAGTGGTGGGGTTAAAGGAGGGATGGCTGAATACTCTGGCGATCATGTACTCTTGGTATGCCACTGGTTCGTAGGTCCCGGCGGCGTCCCACTCGCCCAAACGGACCTTGATGTTAGGAGCTGTGCCTGAAACACTACAACATGAGATTAATAGGTACTTAAGAAGATAGTCTATAAAGATATAACTTTCAACAGGAAATTAGTTTATTAGTTAGGGAAATAGATGGGTACATTGAGCGCGGGTTTATTAATCTGTTACTTAAAATGTAGTTTGGTAAGTAGCGGTAACGTCTGAAAACATGCCAAAAAAGATGTGGTATCCAATGTGTACGCTTTGGTAATATAGTCGTGGTTACGAATTTTTGTCACATTAAATGTATCGATATTTTAGCTACTTTTTGACTTTTGTACAAAAGTATTATTCTTACATGTATGTAGACAGTCGATGAGTCACGGTTAGTATGTTGAATTGGTCAATCAGTACACCTCCTGCGACGTAATCGTTTTGTTTTGTCAAAATAAGTGCCTGTAAAAAATTACGAGAGCGTATAATATCGATTCATGACAAAACTACGTACTCAATTCTTTCTAAATCAGTCGTAGCTTCGTTACCTGCCATGGATATTCTCCGAAATTGGCTTGCCCAGCGGAGGGAGCGATCGCCGTGGCGGGTACTGTTTGCAGGGTGCCGCATGCTACCACCGTTGTCGAGGTTCCACAGCAGAGTACCTGTCCGGCAGGACATGCAGTTCCTCCACCACCCTGGAACGTTAAGAAATTACACGCTTCGTACTTATCTACGATAACTATTCGTGGCATTTGATATAATAAACGAGTCAAAACTTACCGGAGTTACAATTCTTATATCAATCAAACCAGCTCCTGCGTTAGCTCCATTATTGGTGCAAGTACCCGCTGCTACGCACCTGCAACCTGCTTGTCTTTTGCGAATTCGATGAGTGTCCATTTCCAACAGGCCCAGTCGCTCCCATTTATTGGTGGGTTTCGTGTTTAATTTAATACTCCTGCGTTCTCTGGGAAACCTGACAGCGGTGTTGTAAGACGGCACTTGTGCACTGTAGCCGATAATCGGGGGCACTTGCAACGCCGCCGACGGCGCCGGGGTGGTGCCGAGCCGCGGGTCGATCGACGGCATGCCTGCAGCGGTTTCGTCAGGATTAACAATACATACAATTTCAGGGTTATCGCAAAGTATTACAGGTAAAAGAACGCCACCTATAGTCGCCGGTGGAACCGTTGGTGCGGCCGTTGGTGCGACCGTTGGTGCGACTGTTGGTGCGACTGTTGGTGCGGTCATCGGGGGGCCTGGCGCACCACTCATAGTCGCAGGTCCCACTGTAGTCGTAGTTGTGGTCGTAGTGGTCGTTGTAGTAGGCACGAGAATGGGAGGTGGAGGAGCCCCTACAACAATGACGTTTGTAGGGGGTGAGTTTGTAGGTAGCAAACCCAAACATGCAGTCACAAGCCACAGACACATTTTGCCTGGTTAAATTATAGTGTTAACTGGAGTGCGCACAGCACAGTAGGTGGTTTACGACTGATGATCAGTTATGGAATCGGAGATGGTGATGAGCAAGCATTAAATATGTCCTTACCGGGTGCAATTGATGGTATTCCCCTAACAATTGTAGCCTTCATGGTGTAATAGTAATCACATAGCGACAAATTGTTGCAATTTACAAAATGTGAATAACTAATTTGTTTTACATTTTGTAATCCTATTCATCATTTGTAGTAATAATGTTGTACCTAGACAAGTATGACGTAAATTTATTGAGTGATGATTACGAGTATCTGCTGTGATTCGCATGAAATAAGTAAATCGGTTCATTGTCATGATTTATAGCAGGTGGCAATAATAATAAGGTTTAAACATTAATAACGTCATGCAGATATATGTGTTTCTAGTGTCTACAACATAGGTGCATACAAATGTGTTACAAGTTGTGTATGAGGCGGGGTCGACTAACTCTACAGCTTACGGAACAAGTTGTACCGACGTATAATAAATAACCGATCAGGAACTCTTTTAATTATGTCTAAGTTTTGAACAGGAGCGGGAACAAAATAAAAGTGAAATAATTAAACTTCGTAGAGGTACTCACACAACATTATCGGTCGAGCCATTTTCAGATATATGGCCCATCGAACGATATTAGACTTATGGCCTGTTTCCCAATCTCCAGTTAAAGCATATCTGTCAGATAAATATTTGCTGTCCTTTTCTTTTATATGACTGGAGATAAGTTTATCTCACGTTATCCACGTTAATCACCTGACCTCGATCACCCAGATGATTGTATTGACAATTTTGTCTTCTGAGATCCCCCAGGTGATCCATTTACGTTATCCATAAGTGTTTCTTTTCCAAACAACATTTCCTCCGCAGCTTAACTAGACGGAGCCCCGCTTTGCGGGGCTCCTATTTCTGGGCGGTTTGCCCTTCGGGCATCTGAAGCTACCTAACGAACCTAACCTAACCACATGGTCCAATAGGATCACCTGGGGGATCTCAGAAGACAAAATCGTCAAATACAATCACCTGGGTGATCGGGGTCAGGTGATTAACGTGAATAACACCGTTTATCTGGAGATTGTGGAACAGGCCCAGTCTAATACCGTTCGAGAAATAGGCCCAAGACAACACACTAAAAATATTAGTCTAACCCAAAGAGTTAGTATCGTCTAACCATTCGAGAAATAGGCCCATGGACAGGCTGGGAGCGAAGGCTTAGCTTAGCATTGGCACCATTCGGATAAGTACCTACTTAATCCTGAAAATATGGACATCCTGAAGATATGGATCATGTGATATGTGATTCATGTGAGCGGTAGTTTGGTTTGCACTAATAAGAAGTACTTAAATGGGTACGTATTTATGATTTTTTTGCTTTAATCACCGCACCAGTTTATGGCCAAAATAAGTAATTACGGATGGTGTGAACTCAGAACCGTAATCGCTGTGATTATGGGGAAGTGGTTTAAACGGAGTCACGTTCACGAGTTTTCATATAATTTGCCTAAACCATGAAGGTATTGAAGGTATCTAGACACACGGCAGTGTGTCCGCCAAGTTCGAGCAAAAAAAAGCGACACACCGGCCGTGGGTTATATTACACGAACCATTTCGGGCCAATTTCGACCACCCTATAACTCAAAACATATTTTATCTACGCATATGAAATTTCGAGTGTCTGTTGACATCCCCTTAATTGTCTAGAATACAAAATTTCATTATTCTACCTATAGCAGTTCTTGAGATATTGACGTCAGAAAATCGCTATTTTTACTATACACTCACTGACTCACTGACTCACTGACTCATCAAAAACCTAGACCACTTCCAATGGTCGTACTGACTTGAAATTTGGCATGGAGATAGGTCTTAAGGTCAAAGTAAAGGGAAAAATCTGAAAACGGCCAAGTGTGAGTCAGTTTTAAAAATAGCGAAGGTGTAACTTTGTTCTACTATGAAGTCATAGTGAACTAAATGGGTCTATCTTCCAATGGTCGTGCCGAACTGAAATTTGGCTCGAAGGTTTGTCTTTAGGTCGAAATAAAGTAAAAATCTGAAAACGGCCAAGTGTGAGTCAGTTTCGAAAACAACGAATGTGTAATTTTGTTCTACTATAAGTAGGTATGGAGTGGAAATGAGATAAGACTTATTTAAATTTAGATACATACCAATTTAAGACAATACATGTTTGTCTTAAAGACAAGAACAATAAAATTGTTCACCACTCTGTGTGTGTCTGTTGCGGGAACCGAACCCACGATTTACGAAGTACAAAGCAGGTCACTAGGTACACTAGGTGCGCTAAATCAGTCAAACAAAAATGAAAAGACTATTTTTTCTCGCATAGTCTAAATAATTTCTAATTTTACAACTAATAAAATCGCAGATTCAAGAACATGGAAATCATATATACTCTAAGATGGAATTATATATACTACTGCCCATCTCACCCTCCGATACGCCACGGGATGAGATGGGATGGTGCACTTCTAGGGCTACATAATAGGCCACCAATTATAATACCTACTGGTAGGTAGGTATTACCAAGTTATTAATTATCGATGTAGGTAGCGTACTTACAAACAGAATAAAGTACGTTATTGATGTATGTAATTATATGTAAGTAGGTACATTTTATAGGTGTAGGGAGCCAGTTTATTTGTAAAAATCACCTATAAATAAATAGTAAAATAGAATTAGACGCTTAGTATAAAGGGTATAGTATAAAGTACATACCTAAGTGGAATGAGACATTTCCTGAAGCAAAAGTGATAAAAAAAAAAATAAAGAACTTACACCTAACAAAAATAAATGAAATCCCATCAAAAACATAAATGTGAAAGGCTGCCAAGTTCGATACTATGGGAATGCTTCGCCTATAAAAGAAGTGAGATCTGAATAAGTACCAAGTTCCATAAAAATCTCAAATCATAAATAGTTATAGGAATGCACACTTGATTTCCAGCAGTTTTTAAGGTACATTTTGAATAAGTATCACGTTACATAGAAATACCTAAAATTATAATAGTCAGAGAAACGCACACCGGTTTTTTTAGCAGTTTCCTGATAACATTTATTATTTTCAGTACTTTTTAATGATGTAACTTGGCAAGTTTTAATAGAAAATTATATACTTGACACATTGCAGTCCAAAGGTGTCGATTCATTGCATTGAAAAGGTGTGTGGTGTGTGAAAACTTGCCAAGTAACATCATTAAAAAGTACTGAAAATAATAAATGTTATCAGGAAACTGCTAAAAAAACCGGTGTGCGTTTCTCTGACTATTAAAATTTTTGGTATTTCTATGTAACGTGATACTTATTCAAAATGTACCTTAAAAACTGCTGGAAATCAAGTGTGCATTCCTATAACTATTTATGATTTGAGATTTTTATGGAACTTGGTACTTATTCAGATCTCACTTCTTTTATAGGCGAAGCATTCCCATAGTATCGAACTTGGCAGCCTTTCACATTTATGTTTTTGATGGGATATTATATACAGAATGCAACAAAAATACTGGTGATCCGTTTAAGGCATATACAAGATATGTCAATACTTCGCTTAGCGCGTTATTTCTTTGAAACCTATATAAACTGCCAAATAGAAAGGGTGCGGGAGGGAACAAGCATTGCTAGACAGGGAACGCGCGATTGTTCCGTGGGGCGTAAGAGAGAGTCGACATTAATGGTTGCCATGGAGACGTACCACGTTTACTGTCACTTACAATAAATTAGTGTTTCACCGTGATCTCACCATAGGGTGAAATTACTTCGAGCGTGGCAGCACTGGCAGCGGTGGTCGCCCGGCTATGTGGGGTCTTGGGGAATGCTCCCGGTCTGATTTTGTATGGCGAGAACCGGGAATTCCCGGTTCCGGTACTGGATTTGTATAGAAAACGAGTACCGGGAGCAAACCCTAGTCTTGGGTTATTATTAGTCTATGGTTTAAGGGCATAATGAGGGTTTCTGCGATTGAGATTTTCACTAGATGGCAGCACCGTGACGACAGGTCTTTTTGGCAGTAGCTGTCAAAATCCACCAATCAAAAAATATATGGTTAAACATGATTGGTGGATTGTGACAGCTAGACCTGTCGCCACGGTGCTGCCATCTAGTGAAAAACTCGATCGCGGAAACCCTCATTAGTATCGTATTGCGAGTAAGAAAAAATAGGAGAAACATTTATTGGACGCAATCATATTTTTTAGGGAAACAAAAAGCATATAATAATACAAGAAGGTAAGCATATAAGTTAATACATAAGCCAAATCAGTTTCCACTTATAAGCAATACAGAATTCCTTTACTATACCGAAAAATTTAACTAAATGTGACATTGTCATGGTAAAGGTAATATATTGTCGGTATTGAGTTATTGGTACCTCCTTATAGTTCAAAACATTCTCCTTCATATGCAAAAAGAACGAGATCGCTATGTTGAGTATTTTTATTTTTAATAATTTTTTGAATTTTCAACATATCTTTGTACTGTTTTGAAATATTCGAGTTTAAAGTTTGAAAGCCTAAAAAACCTAGTTATAGGTTAAAGTTATGGAGATAGCGGTTTTAAAATGTTCCACATACATTATATTACTCGACAAATCATATGTTGTCTCTAACATTTTACATTTTATAGAAATAATACAATAATAATGCACGTAGGGTGTAGAGTCAAGAATCAAAAATAAAATCTTTTATATAACTCAAAATCGACAGATTTTCAGCTGGCTTATGTTGATTTCTGAATATGATGTAGGTAAGGTTTATAATAAAAATAATGAAACAACCATATCTCAAGGCATAATTTTTTTAAATAATAAAACAAAAAACCAACACTTACATAAAAAATATATAAAATCAACATTATTATTTTTAATTCTCATAGTTTACGTTAATTTAGGAACATAACTAACGATCAAGTGTAATTAAACGAAAAGTAATGTAGTTGTCTATCAAAAAAATGACTTCAAAGTTTAGTGATTTTTTGTATGTAAAGTGATCTAGGGTACCACATGGTCGCTATTCATAAGTTTAGAGAAATAAGAATTCTACTTCCATTATTTAACATAGTGTCCGCACTATGAGTGCATATATCTAATACGAATATTATTATGAATCAATAACATAACTTATTTTATAAAAAATAACAGTCTTTTCGTCAGCTTTACTAATTTAGATCAAGTTTGTTAGTTTAACATTCCTTAGGGTCCCACCTTGTCGCCTTATGACTTATGAGATCAAACTTATTATTAAGACTTATTATAATAAAATTATTACTTACAAAAGTAATAATTTGCATTTAACATCATCATGAAAATGATTTACACTACTCAACCTCGCACCTAGGGGTACGTAAGTGCTGACGCCAAGTCATTTACATTCTTACGTCTGATTGAGAGATTGGTGACTTTGTACGAGTATTAACTGATTATCTATACGGCTGTCCCTCAGAAGCTTGTTAAATATAAGTTAACTATATTTTCTGTTAAAAAAAATTGATTTGTGACTAACTTATATCCCTCCCCTTATTTATATTTAAGTTTTTGTTATGTAATTAAACAGTATTCAAAGCATCTGCCAGGCACCCGGCAGCCAACGCGCCACTTAGGTAGGTAGAAATAAGTGTGGTTTACATCGAATCAAAATTATTTTAATTAAATTTAGTTTAGGATTTAGAACATGTGCCTAACAAACTAGTACAGCGTGTTAGTGTGGGTGATAAGTGTGACGTGAACAAATCATACCTACTTAATTAATGTTATTATTTTATGATAATTTTATATTTATAACGCATTTTATATCTGCAATTATTACATGTTATGTTTTCTAAATTATATAATTAAATTATGTTTACTTAAAGCTTATGAGCGACAATGTGGTACCCTAGTCGGTAAACTTTGACCGTGTTTTTTTCCTACTTTTAGTTAAAACGCTTAACTTTTTATAAATATATAGTATTATTTTAAGTGTGTAGAAGCTATTTTTAATTAAAACCAATTTTCGCTATTTTCGAGTTGATTAACAAAATCAGTGATATCTGGGAATCCATAAGCGACAAAGTGGTACCCTAACCATGCTAACGTCACAAATATTTAATAGACGCGTTTTACCTGAAATAAAACGCATATTAAAATACTTACCTCACTGGAAGCTTTATAATTGGAGATAGCATATCTGTTTCCGTCGAATTATCACCAGCAAAGTGCTTTATTTGACTTTTGATTCCAACGACAGTGGCGACACCTGGATCGCGCCATTTTACACAGGTAAAAAATGTCCGGTGATCGCTTTGTCATTGGCTCAATTACACCAGGCAGAAATGAAATGAAAGCTTCCAGTGAGGTAAGTATTTTAATATGCGTTTTACTTCAGGTAAAACGCGTCTATTAAATTACTTGACCGTCACTGGAAGCTTTATAATTGAGACTCTGTTTGTTATCGCCTGGTGCCGCCACTGCTAAGGTTGATACTCAAAAAACTAATGTAATGTAACGCTAATGTGATGGATTAGTATCTGGATGTACTAGTTATAAAAATAAAAAAAAATACAGAAATAGTAATTTCAACGAGTTAATTCTTTTACCAATTAAAATTTGTAATAACATAATATATTGACTTTGCTTAAAATAAAAAGTTCAACGTTGCGTAAGTAATAAGTTATTTTATTACTTATAACATTGAATACAACGCAAGTGCCTTAGTACAAATCAGATTTACATGCCTATATTATTTATTATAAATCACTAATCACTATACAGGATTAAATAATTGTGTGACATTTGTATTAGAAGTACTTGGTATTGCTACTTCTCTCCTATAAAATCGCTGGAAAGTGTTGGCTGATTGCAAATTTCCACGCGACATAATTTCATCGAGGGAATGATTTTCCCACCAACTTTAAGAGGCCACAGCTGATCGGATGCTACCTGGAGTAACTGTTATGTTTGCTTCTTTAAACAATGTTTTAATCCAGTTAGCTATAACCGTCCGTGAGGCCGGTTGCGGTCTACAGAGTTACAAATAAATTTAACGATTTAGCAGAATTACGTCTTTCATTCAAAGGGGTTCGTTCAATCCAAAAAATAGGATTTAGCTTATGATTATTAGTGTTAGGCAACAGCTTCCAACCGGACTACCTGTAATTACCCGTGTCTGTTTTTGAGCCAAATTGGGACCAAAATATTATACTTTCATTTGATCTTATACAATTTCCAGGGTCAATTGTTAGCAAGATCAAATCATGTATGCGTCTAACAGAGCAAAGAAGTAGTAAAGTGGCTGTATGACGAGTTGTCTGAAAAATATTGTTTTCATCTACTGTATAATCAGTTAAAAAATCAGCCAGCTTACTAACATCCCAAACTGGAGGTTTACGTACTTTCGGACACCTTAGAGAATATGCTTTACCAGAACATGTGAACTTAAGCAACTTGAAGTTTCAGTGTTACACAATATATAAACTACTGTTTTATTATGTAAAAGTATGGTATTATAAGATAAGTTATCTATTAAATGTAAATCCGATAAAAATTGTGCCAATTGTGATCCTGTGGGATTTTTTGGGTTTACATTTTTTTAACTGGACCATACCAGGAGATCCAACGCTGCCAAGTTGTTTTGTAAGTTCTTAATGTAGACTTTCTCCAATAATTTTTAAGCAATGATTGTTGATCCGTGTTCCAAGACACTAGCGCCTCGGACCACCCACACATTTCCAAACCTCGAGAATTATTTTCTCGACCTGAGGAGGCGGCAGCCCTGTCGCCGTGTTGACGAGATTTCTTTGTAGATTCCTCAGGGTTAGCGGCGCAGCTAGCGCTCAAGCTTTCTCCTAACGAGGAACTACTATGAGAAATATCCCGGTCGACTCAAATGAGACGGGACTTTGGGTATCAGAAACGGTGGTGGAAATACCCACGCGAGAGGGTAATACCAAGGAGTGCTGAATGCATCGTGGTAAAAGGCTACAGGGTCTTTCAGGTCTCGGGATACATAATTGTGTACCAGGTGGGCTGTTGCCGAGGCAAACAGATCCACAACCGGTATTCCCCACTTCGCAAACACTATGTCCACACAAGCTGGTAGTAAATGCCATTCCGGAGGAAGGCGATGACGCGATAGGTGATCGGCTTGACAATTGTTCTTGCCCGGTACATAGTGTACGCTGAAGTATATCTGATTTTGATCTAGGAGATCGAAGATCTGATAGGTTATGTTTACGAGGGCTACCGATTTGGCCCCCCTTCTTTCCTTAGATGGGCTACAGCTGTTCTGCTGTCGCATTGTATGAGCATCGAACTGTGATGCAACAGGTGAGTGTAACCCTGAAGAACATGAAGGAGAGCTAACATTTCCCTCTGATTGCAATGAAGATTCTGTTCTTCTCGTGACCAAGACCCCGAGAGAGCTAGGTCGTTCAACTGTGCCCTCCTAACCTTGATCCAACGCATCTGTCACTAGAAAATTGGTGGGGGGAGGATGATGCAGGGTCGTTGATGCCTTACCCACCAATTTAGTTCGTTCAATATGCTTTGCGGTATCGGAAAAGGTTTGGTTGAGGGATCTCAGAAACAGGGAGTTTAGAAACATTAGGAGTCGTCGATGGTTGAGCCGACCCCGCGGGACAACGAAACTGGCGAAATACAGGGACCCTACTAGTCTCTGGGTGCTTTTCAAGGTCAGTTTTCCTTGTACGAGAACCTGATTAAAGTTTTGGCGTAATGTTGTTACTTTTTCTGTTAGTTGTTTGGACAGTAGTTTTGACATGATTTTGGAGGACTCGTGCATTTTGATGCACAATTAAAAAGTCGTCCAAGTATACTAAAATTCTGACATTGCACTGTTGTCGCAAGATTTGAGCTACCCAATTTGTCAGCATTGAGAACGTTTTCGGAGCCGTGCTTAACCCAAACGGGAGACAGGACATTTTTAGCAATTTGCCGTTGTAAACTAGGCGCAGGAAGCGCCTGTGTATCTCGGCTACTTTCACATGGAAGTACGCTTGGGATATGTCGACTTTGCACATCCAGTCGTTTGGTTGTAGGAAGTCGGGAATTCGATGCATGTTTAGGATGTGAAAAGGTTCGGCTAGTACATGATCGTTTAGCGTTTTCAAGTTGAAAATTGGTCGAGCAGATCCGTCTGGTTTTGGCACAAGGAAAAGAGGAGAGATGAAGCTCGGTGACGGCTGTGCTACCTTTAAAACACCTTGAGCTTTCATTGTGTGCACTATTGCAGACATCGCCTTTGACACAGGGGTGTGAAAGGGGCCCGAATTCACATCGGGAAACACCAGTGGGGGCTTTGAAAGGAATGGTATGCGATACCCTCGGATTAGTTTTAATGTTATTTCTGGTGCTCCCATTTTCTTCCATTGCGTGTGGAAGTGCGCTAACTGGCCTGTTTGAAACGGTTCTGAGTCATGGTTTTTGCCGTTTTTGGTTACCTTTGTAACCTCTAGCGGCATTTCCTCGTCCTCTATTACCTCCACGATCGGAACGCGAGCCTCGACCATGAAATGACCCTCTTCCACTTGTGTGGTAAGCGGTCTGATTGTTTGGAGGTTGATTTACCCATGGGTAATTTGCATTGTGACAAGTTTGCATATGCGTGTTTTGCATGGGAAAGTACCATTGCATAGAATTCCACGCGATGGAATTGTAGGTTTTCTTAAGCCTTGCCCCCGCGAGGGGCGGCTGTTAGGCTGAGTTGCCTTACCAAGGGTATTTTGTTTAAGAGGCCAAATTTGATTGTTGACAATTAGGGCAATGACATACACCCCGCGAGGGTGCATTGTGCCAAGTTTGCATATGCGTGTTTTGCATGGGAAAGTACCCTGAGATAGCATTGCATAGAATTCCACGCGATGGAATTGTAAGTTTCCATATGCCTTGCCCCCGCGAGGGGCGGCTGTTAGGCTGAGTTGCCAAAAAGCTTTTCGAACTCCCCCTGCTTTTTCAACAGCTGATGTAAAAGGATTGGGATCAAAAATATTAGCTGTGGAAGGAGGAATCTTATTTAACAATGCCTTGACAAGTGGTTCTTTAATTTGGCTTGTAATTGCGTCTCTGCGCATTTCAATAGCTTCGGCGCGGGGACCACAAACTATTAGTAAAAGATCAGACGAAATCTCTTGTAGGTCGCCTTTTTGAAAAAGCTCATAGACCTTAGTGTTTAATTCGTCATAAGAAAAATTCATACTCTTTGCCCATGATAAAAGACTACGAATACTATCTTGTACCGCTATATAGTGTGAGAAATCTACCGGGTCGTTGTATGGAGACCTCGCATTAATTCCTCAGTCGATAATTCTTTTGCTGGGATGTAGTATAGGTCATAACAAACACAAAAAACTATTTTTCCAAAAAAAAAGTATGTCAGTTTTGCTATTTTTACCAAAATGTACAAAAACCTTAATAGTTTATACTGGAATTTTCCTCAGGGTATGTTTTTTTCACTAAACAAATTATTTTGATTCCTGACAGGTACTGTCAAAAGTTCAAAAAAATATTCCAAATAAAACTGTCACTTTTATTCAAAAATAATTGGTTACACTCGTCATTTTGTTTGGAAAATTTCTCAGTCAAGTTTGTAACAGTGGGTGTTATGTTAATCTTATTTTAGCATAATATTCACGAATTTCCAAAAAAAAAACCTTAAAGAAAAATTGTTATTACAGTATATTTAATATGCTTCATGGAAAATTGCTCAGCCCAGTTTTGTTTTTTATTCATGTTAAGTAGTCAATTAAACAGCCAAAACTAAAATTTCCAAAAAATAATCCACATACAATAATCTTGAAATTTTAACTTTGTCTAGCCTTTTCAAGCGAGTGAACATGCAGTAATATGTCGTCGTGCGTCAGCTATTGAGTCCAGTTTAGCATGTGCAAACTACGACTCAGCTATGCTTGCGTCATAGTGAAAAAAGTGGAGTAAGTTACTTCAATTATAGAATTTTCTATTTTGATATTTGTATTTAACTCGTATCATTATAATTTTAATAAATATTGTGATGGACTATTATTAAGTAACCATTTTAGTATTTAATTGAAGCACCAGAGTATCATTACCTTACTAAATAGAACACCATCACCACTGCTCATCGACAGATCACGCTTGTAGTGTCATAATCATAATGCACACAATCCGCATCACCGCGCAGCCGCACGCACCGATACAATTACGCTTCGACACTAGTCAAGCCGCCTACCAACAGATGGCGCAGTGATTAAGTTGGATGCCACTAACGTTTGTTCAACGCAGAAACATGACCCTCGGCGCCTTGCCGAGGAATATTTGAGAATCGCGATAGGGTCTAAAGGCACGCATGCTATATGCCTCAACCAAGTTTCAGCATTTTAGTGTTGTGACACTAACCCAATATATCCTTACGACAAATTACTGGCCTAGTACTCATCTACCTCGCTGGGTAATACTCGACAAGTAAGCACTAGGGAGACGACAGAGTACATGTAAATCTCTAAAACAATAAATTTTATCAGCTACACGCGACTCTTAGTCTTCGCCCCCCACCACCCCGCTCTACAACTGTAGGTTTCTTCATAATGGATATATCAAGGTATATGCGAAACAGCGCATTTGCCAGATGACTTACGTAGACTCTTGATTTCCCCGAAATTAAACATATTTATTTAACATAAGTTGTATTTATAAATGACTCTTAAATAAGATGTACTTTAATGTCATGAACATTTAGTAAATGTAATTATATAATATTAAGGTATTGTCTGTTCTATTGTCTATTTCACCTGTGACAATTGTATGTTTTTCTCTGTGTGTAATATTTAATTGTTATTTTGTTATAAGTAAACTGAAATAGATGTCATATCCTTCAGAAAAAATGACCAAGTCCTCCAGCAGGCAGCACTATCTCTCTTGTTTCTTTTGCTGTTTTAAACGATTTCTATCATATGACATATATTTAAGTTTACTTATAACAAAGAAACAATTAAAATTACACACAGAGAATTTTTTTTTACAGTTATCACAGGTGAAATAGACAATATACATACATTAATATTGTATAATCCACCACCATTTTTTTTCCCGTGAAAAAAAAAAATTCCTTAGTTTTTCTTAAATATGAAAAACTGGAAAAAAATGGTTTTGTATAGAGGGTTGGCCGGTCGAAACGATATGCCCCATAAAAAATAGTAGTTTATGTAACTGTTACGTAATAAGGGTCCTTAAAACATGAGTGTGGTTTTATGAAACGAGCCGCAGGTGAGTTTCATAATAAGATCACACGAGTGTTTTAAGGCCTAATTACGTACAGTTGCATACACTGCTTTATCTACACTCATATTATTTATCCAAAATGCCGTATTCGGAAACCATAGAATGGCCGCCATTGCACCGCCATGGCCAACTCGATTGTGCCGGCGGTCGCGCGGGCGCGTGTCGGGCTGTCGGCGGATGCGCGGGAGGGTGCAGGTGTACATTATGTTATCAAAACTCATATCACATCAATAATTGAGCATGAAAAGTTAAAATTACGTTACTGCCACGGATAAAAAGCTTATCATAGTAAATTCGGTCGTAGGAATGCTAGCCATTGCCTACCGTTTTCGAACACGTTTTAGAGAACTTACAATATGAGTGTAGATAAAAATATTTTCGCACTAAAAAAAATTTTCTCCTACTTTTTCTTAGTCGCAATACGATATCAATATATTGGTCATCGTGCCCTGTAAGGGATTTCACCTTGGTTACGCGCTGTTTCAAATGTCAGCTCTACAATCATGCAGCGAAGACCTGCAAAATGGAGAATAACATCTGCGGCCACTGCAGCGAAGCGGGCCACTCATTCAAGGAATGCACAAAAAAGGACGAAGCACCAAAATGTGCAACATGCTCGCACTACAACAAACCATGCAACCACCAAACAGGCGACACCGAGTACCCAGCTAGACGTATGGCTGAAAATAGGTATTTAAACTCCATAGACTATGAGGGCGCCTAAGAGCGCTAACTTTCACATTTTCTTTATAGCACTTCTTGTTTCTTTAGTTTAACTGTCTATGAATAATAGCATACTCTCTGACCTACATAGCATCTCCGTGTCAGATTCTAAAGCATGCGATGTCGAAACTTGCAAACAACATATTCGACTCTGTCTAAGTCCATTATCCATTATAACACAAAACATACGCAGTATTTCCAAAAATTTTGAGAATTTTAATGTATTTCAACATAGACTAGATATTACTTGTGACATCATTGTCTTGACTGAATGTTGGCTTGGTACCAATACCAATCTACCAAATATGCCCGGCTACTTATCGTATAGCACTAAGATTAATTATAACCAAAATGACGGGGTAGTAGTTTATGTTAAAAATTACTTAAATATCACAGTTGAGGAACGCCAGATTCTAGATTGCAATCGGCTTTTAATTAAAGTCGGTTCAGATACTGCCATACTAGCCTTGTATAGACCCCCTTCCTTTAGAGATATCAGTAATTTTATTAAGTCTCTTGATGAGAATTTAAGTAAATTAACATCCTTTAAAAATATAGTATTGATAGGAGATATTAATATTAACATTCTATCTGAAAGCAGCGAATCAACTTTGACAGCCCAAAGCTACCTTAACCTATGTTCTTTTCATGGCTTACTCCCAGCTCACACGCTTCCTACGCACCAAAGCGGATCATGCTTAGATCATATTATGGTAAAATCTAATTATTCGGCATTAGCACATGTTCCTAACTCTACAGTGACCGACCACAAAGCTGCCCTACTAACCCTCTATCGTAAATCACGTAATACATGCACGCGCACGCAATTTGTCAACAAATTAAATATAAACAAACTTGGAGATGATTTATGCAATATTGACTTCGGCCCCATTTATAATTATGCTGACGCAGAAAATAGTATGATGTACTGGATTAAAAATGTCCAACAGGCAATATTATCTAACACAAATAAGACACGTCTAAATAACAAGAATTTTAATAAAAAACCATGGATTACCCCAGGACTTCTTCGATCTATGAGACATAGGGATAAGTTACACTTGAAAGCTAAAGCAAATCCAGACAATAATATATTGCAATTATCATATAAAAGATATCGTGACTTTTGTACCAACTTACTGAAAAAAGTAAAAACAAACTACGACAAAAAACAGCTGGAAATAGCTGGAAAAAACAGTAAATTAGTTTGGAAATATCTTAAAAACGTAACATACACAGCAAAACAACATGATTCATCTGCAAGTTTGTTGCAAGCAGGTTCATCCGAATTGCTGGCCGCAAATAGCACAAATGAGTTTTTCGTCAACATAGGCAAACACCTGGCTGAAAAAGTCCAGGGTGATTCGTCGTCACCCTCTTCAACAATAAAATCCAATTCAAACAAATCTTCCAAATCATTTGTGTTATTAAACACGGATGAAGCTGAAGTTGAAAGAATTATCATGAGCCTAAAAGATGACTCCGCGGTTGGTTGGGATGGCATCTCGAACAAAATAATAAAGACCTTCAGACACATCCTGGTTCCACCGCTAACACACATATTCAAAATGTGCATCTCTGAAGGAATTTTTCCGAAATGTCTGAAAAAATCCGTTGTAATCCCTGTCTATAAATCTGGTAACAAAGTTCAAGTAACAAATTATAGGCCGATTTCTCTGTTACCAGCGACATCAAAAATTCTGGAAAAAATTATTAACAATAGACTTGTTCAATATCTGGAGAAGCATTCGCTTTTGGCAAAAACGCAGTTTGGCTTTAGGTCCAAATTATCAACCGGAGATGCTGTACATGAACTGACTGACTATTTAGCTCAGGAATTAGACAAGGGTAACAAGACAATAGGAATCTTCCTGGACCTTGCCAAAGCTTTTGACACTGTTTCTACTTCCATTTTACTGCACAAGCTTGAATCACTAGGCATTAGAGGCACACAGCACAAATTAATCGCGAGCTACCTAGACGGACGTACGCAATGCGTAAAAATAGATAACATTATCAGTTCTGATTTAGAAAACACATCTTTTGGCTTGCCACAAGGAAGCGTTTTGGCCTCAACCCTATTTTTAATTTATATTAATGACCTATGCAATCTAAAAATAGATAGTGGCAAAATCATTTCCTACGCAGATGACACTGTCCTCCTTTTTTCCGCAAAGTCAACAAACGAGGTCTACGAGTACGCACAACGCGGATTTAATGTTGTAACTAACTGGCTAAAACTTCATCTATTAACACTTAACTCTGACAAAACGAATTTTATAAGTTTTGCCATGCGGAAAACAGATCCGGACGCACATAACCTCAAACTCTACGTACATAACTGTAAAGAAAAATCAAATAATCTTTGTTCATGTCAATCCATAGCTATTACTGACAAAATTAAGTATTTAGGAGTCATGATAGACGAAACCCTCTCCTTTAAAAACCACATTGAAGCATTGTGCAATAGAGTTCGAAAGTTAATGTTTGTATTCAAAAAACTTCGTTCAATCGCTGACCCAAATTTAATCAAGCAAGTATACCTTGCACTATGTCAATCGATACTAACGTACTGCATTTCTTCTTGGGGTGGCACAGCAAAAACTACACTTCTAACCCTAGAAAGAGCTCAGAGAGCGGTACTAAAGGTAGCTACTTCCCGCCCATTCTTATACCCTACTGACCTCCTTTATAAATCATGTGAAGTATTAACTGTTCGTCAATTATATATATTAAGCACAACGCTAAAGCAGCACGCCAGAACTTCCTTTAACCCTGAATATAGAAATAAGAGACGCAAAGATATTGTAGGTATTAAAACAGTACAAAAGAAACACGTATTTTTATCTAGATTCTTTGTCTTTGCGGGCCCATTTTTGTACAACAGGTTAAATGCAACACTAGATATATACCCACTTAGCTATGCCTGTTGTAAGAATACTCTACGACGCGCCCTTCAGAAAATGACGTACGATGATACAGAGAAATTACTATTAGTCATAAAATAACTACCTATATACTGTCCTATATATTTAATACTTAAGAACCTACTTATTTTGTTAAGGTGATAAGAGTTTTATTGTGTAATATATAGTTTATAATTAAGTGAATAATTAAAAATTAACTAATTTTGTCCTTCGCTGCCTGAAACACAGGGAATCCTAGTTCAGGCATTTGTTAACCACTTGTCGTTAAAAAAAAAAATTCTTAGTCCGTAAGAACAAACATTGTACTATACTTTTCTCAATAAATTATTTGTATTTGAAAAAAAAAATAAAAAAAAAAATAGTGCCCTTAAACGGACCACCAGTATTTTTATTACAACCTGTATAATTTTTTAAATTAATTTTCATCCACCTATGTTGATATACTCGTAACTTAAACATTATCAGACATTAATAGTAGTTTATGTAACTGTTTCATTTGTCATAGATTGTACTACTTAGCCACATATGTTTGTTACCTGCCGTAATTTTTTCACCGGATGGTCTTTTCGGAAGATCAGCGCTGGCTAACGCTAGCAACATGCTGAGAAGAGGCCATTTCGTGACACTTGTCTTACTATACAATTATCTGTAATTTATTTGTTTTTAGGGTTCCGTACCTCGAAAGGAAAAAACGGAACCCTTATAGGATCACTTTGTTGTCCGTCTGTCTGTCTGTCTGTCTATCTGTCTGTCTGTCTGTCTGTCTGTCTGTCTGTCAAGACCATTTTTCTCAGGAACGTGTGGAGGTATCAAGCTGAAATTTATATCAAATACTCAGGTCTATTGTCCCTTGGAGCTGTGAAAAAATCAAACTTCTAAGACAACGCAATCAAAAGATACAGACGTTTATGCCGCAAATTTCCGGAAACTTTCGAAACTCGCAAGGGAATCAAAACCTACAGGGTACTTCCCGTGAACTCAGAACATCTTTAAATTTGGTACGAAGTAACGTCTTATAGCACAGATACAGGAAAAATTGCGAAAACCGTAAATTTTTAGTTACATCATATAATAAAATATTTTTAATAATTTTAAAGTTACTACCCCTATATACCTCTAGATTTGTACGGAACCCTCGGTGCGCCAGTTCGACTCGCACTTGGCCGGTTTTTTTCTGTAATGTCACGAATAAATATATTTCTATTTCATAATAAGATCACACGAGTGTTTTAAGGCCTAATTACGTACGGTTGCATACACTGCTTTATCTACACACATATTATAAATCCTAAATGATGTGTTCGGAAACCAGTAGAATGACCGCCATTGCACCGCCATGACCAACTCTATTGTGTCGGCGGTCGCGCGGGTGTGTGCCAGCGCTCGGGGGAGGGCGGATCTTGGAACGTTACCGTGGGTAATGAATTTTCATACGTTTTTACCACACTGTCAGAGATGTTACGTTACTGGTTGAAATAATGGTGGTACGGTTTCCGAACGCGGAATAGAGGATTTATGATATTGGTGTAGATAAATGATATTACATGCAATAAAATCAACCTTATTATATATACGCCAAACACTGTCTATTGTCATGTACTTTGTGTAACATGTCCCATCATTGATAATACTCAGTTTCGTAGGTACAGCCACCGGCAATAGTATCTTCCTACACGAAGGCCGCAAAAATATGTGACACGCTCTTATTTGTAGTGCCATAAGAGCGTGTCACATATTTTTGCGGCCTTCGTGTCAGAAGATACTATTGCCGGTGACTGTACAATAAATTATTTGTATTTGTATGGATTGAATCGAACACTTACTCCGAAGACAGGATAACCACTTATTTAAGTAGTCCCCGCTGGCAATCTACTGGCAGTAGGATGTCAGAACGTCCCCCTCCCCCAACCCGCAATACAAAGAGGCAATAAGTTGAGACAGATGTAGGCTAAGCCGGTCTCGGCTGGAAAGACCTAGAAGTTTCCATTTAAGATCGTTGACAAGTGAAAAACTTTTATGCGAGATTATTTTATGGGACAACAGGAACAAATTTACGTCACCACAGTTACATTAGTGACCGATTTAACATCTTTGTTTGTTAAAAAAACGTTCTTTTTTTTTTATTTACTTTGCCAGTTCGTTTCCTTCATCGTACCATATGAAAAAATTAACGTAAATAAAAAAACTGGCCAAATGCGAGTCGGACTCGCACACCAATGGCTGCGTACCATTATCTATAAAAACGACAAAAAAAGCATGTTGTATGGGAGCCCCCTTAAGTATTTATTTTATTCTGTTTTTTTAGTATTTGTTGTTATAGCGGCAACAGAAATACATCATCTGTGAAAATTTCAACTGTCTAACTATCACGGTTCATGTGATACAGCCTGGTGACAGACTGACAGATGGACAGCGGAGTCTTAGTAATAGGAAAAAAATAGCTTTTACCCTGCAAATATTTAAGAAAAAAATGTTTAGTGACTCGTTTCCTTTGATAAAAACATCAATCCTCCAGCAATTCTGGGCAAGGCCGTAGGCCGAGCCACGGTAAGGACGAACTAAGCGGAAACCGATATAAATCCATGTTATGCAAGCCCGAAGGGCGAGCTTCAGGCTGGGAGATCGAAAGCTGACCTCAGCGGAGGGCCGAAAGTCCGAAGCCTTCACCCAGGGTCTCCAATCGTTCATACCCGAATAATTTGATTCGAGGCAGTAGGCCGAGCTGGGGGCATTTCGAGCGTCCGAGCATTTTATTAAGGTAAAGTCTCTAAATAAGCGTAGAACGAATAACGAAACGAGCGAAGGCTGAAGGCCGAGCTCCGCGTCGGGCCGAAGGCCCGAAGCGTCTACGAGAGGCGCACCAGCGTCCGAGGCCGAAGGCTGAGCTGCAGAAAGATATGCTCGCACGCGGTGCACTTAACACAATCACAAAACACAAATTCCTTCTAAAGCTTTTAGGCAAACCCAAAAATGCACACCAAGACTTTAAACACAAAACCAAAACAAACACATAAATAAAACTCAATACAAAAGACAAGCACACAATAGAAACACACAAGACAAACATCAAGACAAGCATAAAGACAAACACAGACACATAAACAAAAGCCAACACCACCACCGCGGGGCCCTCTGGCCCCGCGCACCCGCCCTGCATACTAGTTCCTTTTCCTTTTGAGGTACGGAATCCAAAAATTGTAAGTACAACCCTATACGCAGTTGGTAAACTAATTGCGATTTATGTCGCTGTTTGGAGGCAACAGATTTCAAGGGAAAGTCAAAGTTTGTCCTTAATCCAATTTTTCTATTCGTTACAGCAATGTTCAGGGATTGTTAAAATTGTGTTATGTACGGAACTATCAGGGTGTGAGTCCGACTCGCACTTGGCCGTTTTTTTTTATAATTACAACATTTAATCATCAATTCCCCTAGCGTTTGTCTCGGCTTTTACCACGGCTCAATTGAGCATAGACTGCTAAAATCATAACCCTTCCTTTTATCTTCGCCGTAGTCAAAAGTGAAATGTATTACAACTGGCGTACTTTTTTATTTACTCTGTGACTAGGCGTTTAGCACCACTGCGAATTATATCAAATCAAGATAAAATTGCTAACAGTATGGGTGTATTCATGTAAGTGTGTAAAAACCATAAATGTAAACTGTTTGTTTGAGTTTATTAAAGAGGATCATTAAAAAGTGTATAGGAAGTCACACGCTTTGAGCGAAAGTAGTTAGAGCAACATTGTTTAGTCAAAGTGCTTACACACGCTGCGCATGGCCCCTCGCGAGGCATCCCCGCTCACGCGTCCCGTGTCCCGCACGTGCGCATTCCACTAACGAGTGAAATAATAGAAATCATTTTTTGTCACATGATTTAACTTTTTAATACGTATGATATTCTTTTTTATTTTTTTACAGTCGAAAGAAAAGCCTTAAAGGAATTTTTTTTTTTTTTTAAATTGACGGAGCAATATTCTACTGCGAGTAATAAGCTAATTTTTATACTGAAAAAGTTTGACAATGAAATTTTTGGAAATTGTTTGTCTTAAGTAGAAAACGTACATTTAATGTCACTTCAGTAAAGAAAAGTGACGGAGCAAATTTCCGATGTGAGTTACACAAAAATAATATATTTTATAAAAAAAAAATAGTCTGTTATGGATTTTTTTTTTAAATTTTAAATATTGATTACATACTTCAAGTCAATATTTCTGGTGAAATAAAATTAGACTGAGCATTTTTCCAAACGTAAATATAGACGACATAAGAGTTAGGTAAAAGAACCCAACTAGACCATTGTTTTTTTTTGGAAAAATAATTATATACCATCTACTCCTGACACTTTATCATGCTGTAAAGTTTTTTTGGACTGAGGAGTTAATGCGAGGTCAAACCCTCTATTGCCTGGCCTAATATATGATTTATCAGCATAAGCTAGATGACGTAAGGTATTATACATTTTTACCTCTTCGTTTGTTTCCAGGTCTACGAAACCTGGGGTATGATTGTATAGTTTTTGTGTATATCTAACATCAGATCATGCTGCGCTTCCCCAGCGCTGAACGTCAAGAAGCATTTTCAGAAAAAAAATTGAAGATTAGGGACAGATGGCTCTTTTAACTTCGTTTCAATATCAAAAGTGAAAGGCAAATTTGAATTTGCGTCTTGACTTTCAGCGTAAGGGCACGGAGCATCACTAACATCATTACCATCATACAATTCACCACTAACCTCTCACAAAATTGACAAATTATCAGGACAAGAAAGATATTCATGTGAATTTACATGGCAAGTTCTATTTTCATAACAATTATTGTGGTCAGTAGTCTTATCACACTTATCATTGCATATCACTTGGGCCAGGCTGCGGCTCTGCCGAGACCTTTATCCGTTTCTGAAATAGAAATAGTATTAATCAAAGTTCAAAATGGCAACTGATTGTATTTTTGTAACGAATATTTTGACAAAAATACAATCGGAAGGTTCTACCTACAAATAAAACACTATAGACTGGTTTTATGCACAAAAAACGTATTACGTAATGGTCCGAACAGAAAAACTGTTAAAATGTATGACCACTTAAATATTTTAGTAATCGGGTACTTACATGTTTGATAAAACACTTTAACACCGAATATATTTTAAATAACATAATAATATTTTTCACAATTTTAGAATTGTAACGGTCAGAGGACCTGATTTGCTGTGCACGTGTTGCTTCGACGGGAAACTGATCGCCAATGACAAAGCGATCACCGGACATTTTTTACCTGTGTAAAATGGCGCGATCCGCCAGGTGTCGCCACTGTCGTTGGAATCAAAAGTCAAATAAAGCACTTTGCTGGTGATAATTCGACGGAAACAGATATGCTATCTCCAATTATAAAGCTTCCAGTGACGGTCAAGTAATTTAATTGAGAATTTAAGAGTCTAAGAATTTTGCAATATCCTTATTATTGTTAGGTTAGAAAAGAAAAAGTAACATAATAATAACAATAACACATACTAATTTAGTGTCAAATCAAAAGGTATACATGCACGTAAGTGTAACGAATACAAATTGGATTTAGGTACAACATGCAAAAGACTTAATTTGTAAACTTTCTTAATTTCTACTTTTAAGCTTCTTTTGTGGGAGTGCCTATCACTCCGGGCGGGCGGTATGCTTAGCGGCGCGTGGAGCGTCGCCGGGCGGTATTACTCGGGCGTCATAGCCCTGTGGAACTTCGCAGCTTTGAAATACGAAAATCTATTAGGGCTTAATAGACGCGGAAAATTAAGGGCTTTAGGATAGTATAAACAAATATTGGAAAAGTCGATTATTTCGATTATTTCAAAATCTATGTTTTATACGAAGATCTATTAGGACTTAATAGACGCGGAAAATTAAGGGCTTTAGGATAGTATAAACAAATTTTGGAAAATTCGATAATTTTTTTGAAAAATTAAATAAATCAAAAAAATCTATGTTTTATAACATATTTTTTAACAACTGAAACAATTATTCTAATAAGTACATAGCTAGCACACATAAAGATATGCCGTTCTCGAGAACATTCCCGAACGAGAGAATGTTGCGAGAAAGTTCTCGAGAACGTTCTCTGTGACGAGAATTTCCGAGAAAGTACATCAAATCTGCACAAATTCAGATTTTTTTATTTTATGTTAATCTTCCTAAAGGTGTTTGAAAGATATTCACGATCATTGTAAACCGAAAAAAATATTCTAAGTGCAAAAATCTCTGCTATCTCGGGAAATATCCGAGAACGTTCTCGGGAACGTTCTCACGAGAACATTCTCGAGAACTTTCTCGCATATTTCTTTGTACTTTTATTGGAAGAGGACTCATTTATTTCTTAATATATATATTTATCTTTTCTTTTCTTCATAATTTTACCATATATGTTAATTGATACTGGTACAGCAATTTTGTCTCCAATTGAGATTATTAACATTAAAACCGGCCAAGAGCGTGTCGGGCCACGCTCAGTGTAGGGTTCCGTAGTTTTCCGTCCGTCACAGTAAGTGTCCCCACTTAAGAGTTAATAACACCGCCATGTAGGATATGATATGAGAGTTCCACGTACAGTGACATCTATCGGCAAATTAAGTAAACTATTGCGCGCGAGCTTAAAGTATGGAAGATGATTTTTATGGGATAATTCTTTATTGCGTGAACGGATTTTCACCATTTTTACTTTATTTGAAAGCACGTCATTTCATTGTAATTTTGTAGAAATAACAAGTACAATAAACACCTGCTTATACGGTTAAATTACAAACTTAGTTCAGAATTCAAAAACTATTCATTTTATCAAGTTCAAAATAACTTTCCTAGAAAGTTTTTATAAAGTTCTACTTTTGAATTTTTTTTTCATATTTTTAAAACTTATGGTTCAAAAGTTAGAGGGGGGGGGACGCATATTTTTTTACTTCTTGAGTGATTATTTCCGAAAATATTTACATTATCTAAAAATTATTTTAGTAAACCCCTATTCATTTTTAAATACCTATCCAACAATATATCACACGTTAGGGTTGAAATGAAAAAAAAAATCAGTCCCCACTTTACGTATAGGGGAGGTACCCTAATAAATAAATAAATTCCACTTTTTATTTTACCACTTTGTCGGCGTGATTGATATACATATTAGTACCAAATTTCAGCTTTCTAGTGCTAACGGCCACTGAGATTATCCGCGGACGGACGGACGGACGGACGGGCAGACATGGCGAAACTATAAGGGTTCCTAGTTGACTACGGAACCCTAAAAAAGCTTAATTCTCTTTGCTCCGGAGAATGTTCTCGGAAATGTTCTCGACTAAGTTTTATGTGACTACTAGCTTTTGCCCGCGGCTTCGCTCGCGTTAAATTCGGGGTAACACGGTTCCCCTTTCCTGATTTAAAACACAGAAGAGAACTCGGAACAGAATAAACCGCAGAACCGCACACAAATAGTCCGCATACCAATTTTTAGCTTTTTACCTTGAAAATTGAGGAATGCTCCATACAAACTTCCACCCCCCATTTTAGGGAAGTGGGGGGTTAGAAAGAGATAAAAAGTAGCTTATGTCACTCTCCATCCTTTCAACTATCTCCACTTAAAAAATCACGTCAATTCGTCGCCCCGTTTTGCCGTGAAAGACGGACAAATAAACAAACAAACACACACATACACTTTGCCATTTATAATATTAGTATGGATTAATTTAAAAATAAATATGTAATGTCCGAAAAATATGTAACAAGCATGTAATTAAAACGAAAACGTTGGTATAAAAAACGAAACTTGTTTATATTTTAAACTTATCTTATTTTTTTATTTATATATTTTTTTATTAACCGTCCGAGAAGGAACTTTGTTCCAAAACTACCACCGGTTCTAACCCTACACCTCTGGCCCAAGAAGTATTATGACCGAAAAGAAACTCTTCTTCAAGAAGACATATCAAAACAGCTTGAGAGACAGATAATGTACCTACTCGTATTGTTTAATTATAACGAAAAATAAATCCTAATCTGACTGCTTCACAAAACGTTTGATATGTTTTCTACCTAAACGGTGTCCTATAAATGTTAGATGATTTTGTAGTAGTTTCTGGTTTGGGTCATGCATCTTTGTCCGTCATATATAGTCCTCGAACCTGCAATAACCCTTTGACATTCATGACATTTTCAAATATTTCTTAAGGTAAAGGTAAATTTAAAGCATCGACGGGTAATCCATACTAATATTATAAATGGGAAAGTGTGTGTGTTTGTTTGTCTGTTTGTTTGTCCGTCTTTCAGGGCAAAACGGGGCGACGAATTGACGTGATTTTTTAAGTGGAGATAGTTGAAGGGATGGAGCACTCTCACTATAGGTATATAGGCCTATGTCACTACATAGGCTACTCTTTGTCTCTTTCTAACCCCCCACTTCCCTAAAATGGGAGGTGGAAGTTTGTATGGAGCATTCCGGGGGGCAAAGGGGATCCGTTTTACCCCGAATTTAACGCGAGCGAAGCCGCGGGCAAAAGCTAGTATGTTATAAATATGAACACCTTGACCAAAAAATTACAAATTATTTTACTACCAAATTTCATCTACAGTACAGCGGTTATTGGTTGTTTCTTCCCCACGTAAACTTCCACCCCTTTTGCATCCGCTTAAGGGATCATTTCCGAGATAAACAGATAAACAGACAAAAATTCAAAAAATTGTTGGAACGTGTTCTGTTATCGATTCTAAGTATCCCCAGCCAACTTTTTTTCGAATATATTCCATGAACAGACTTTCGACCCTCTTCAGCTTTATTATATGTATAGATATTTTTTATTGAAAGTACCTTTCAGGCTTCACTTCCATTATTTTTTTCCATTTTTTTGGACCTACGGTTCCAAAGTAAGATGGGGGGGGGGGCTTTTTTGAAGATGAAACTATCCTTTGTCCTTTCTCGAGACCTATACTATCTCTATACCAATTTTCATCTAAATCAGTTCAGCGGTAAAAAAATCCTCATACCAACTTCCAACCCCCTTTTCACCCCCACAAGGGTTTGAAAACTATCCTATGACGTTTCTCGAGACTCAAATTATCTCCATATTCATTTCTATCTAAATCGTTTCGGCGGTTAAAAATTCTCCATACAAACTTTCAACCCCATTTTCACCCCCACCTGGGTTGATTTTCGGGATTAAAACTATATATTATCCTTTCCCGGGACTCAAACTATCTCTATACAAAATTTCATCAAAATCCGGTCAGCCGTTTTCACGTGATGCGCGGTCAAATAAACAGACAAACAGATAAACAGATAAACAGATAAACAGATAAACAGATAAACAGACAAACAGATAAACAGACAAAAATTCTAAAAATTGTTGGAACGTGTTCTGTTATCGATTCTAAGTATCCCCGGCCAACTTTTTTTCGATTATCTTCCATGTACAGACTTTCGACCCTCTTCAGCTTTATTATATGTATAGATTAGCTATCCAATACTTGGACATTGTGAAACAGGCCCTTAAGGTCTTAACTTCATTTTTTTTTAACTTCATTAAGGGCCTGTTTCACAATTTCCAGATAAACTTATCTGCCAGTTAAAATTATTTCTATCCTTTTCTCCAGTCATATAAAAGAAAAGGACAGCAAACATTTATCTGACAGATATGCTTTAACTGGAGATTGTGAAACAGGCCATAAGACTTACATTATAAAAAATGAACAACTGTAACTCACAGAATAAACGTTTTTAGACAACGCCTTATTACATGTATTTTTACTTTTTGATAGATACATACATTCCATGGTTTGGAAAGGTAAAAACAAAGAATATATATAATATATGTCAATGTAAATAGAACAGACATGTGATGCAATTCAAAAGAGACATCAGCGACCCTGAGGGAAAATACCTTCGTGGCAAATAATTTATTTTACTATGGGGTTGTTACACCGATAAAAAAATATCATCGATCAATTCATCTAAGAAGTCAATTCATTAAATGATCTAAGATCATTAATTTACATGTCAATGTTCGTCGATAAATGTTAATGTTTAAAGTCGACATTATATTACAACTTTTTTAATATAGAATTGGTCAATAAAACTAATCCACAGCGCAGGCTTCGTCATTACACATTCTTCGACATTATATTGTTTAAACTTTAAACAATCTGTGTCGGACACTACCCGCCATTTTATCAAAATTATATCTATGATGACACACATATGTCAACTTATAACATGTGTAAGAGGTACTTAAAATATGCCGACAAGGTGTCTTATATTACGTTTTCTTAAAAATTTACAGTATATTTATATCATTCAATAAAAATCAGGGACACTTCAGTAGAGAACACGACATTTAGGTATGTCTTAAATTTTGGAATTCTTATAAGCTATGAAAAACAATGTGGAATTACGTTCCCAATAATCCCAATGTGTCACGCTCTCATCAGCCTATACAAGGCATAACAACATTTCAAAACGACAGACTTTCTCATACTTATTCATCAGCAAATAACGACCTAAGAAATATTCACAAGATCCAAACTCAATTTCAACACCTACGTTGGTGCTCGCAATGTCATTCATATTATTATTCTATCTCTGACTTTGTAACAAGTCGTCCGATTCCACTTTATAATAGATTGAGTTCACTGAAGACATTTCTATCAATATGTTACTGTTATCAATGTGTTAGCTTCACATCTTTAAAATAATATATGGTTATTTATGAAAGATCAAACATGTAGAACCCTGCACAAATGTGCTAAGATATTATAGGTAGGTTTATACACCTACATTTATTTTTCTTTACTTAAATATGTTTATTACTGAAAATGTAGTCCATTAAATATTCACATTTTAATGTAAGTCGAATACGAGTAAAGTTTATCTTGATATACTATGATTTATGTTTATCTTATCATGGGTATATTATGTAATATACCTATCATTTAATTAAAAAATATAAGGAGAAATTTGTGATAGAATCACCGACAGTCTTTATATTTACTCTTACTTACATGTCTAATTAGATTTTAGTATTTTGTTTTTATTTTATTTTCTAACTTGTAATGCTAATATGGGTGTATTGTCAGAAAATAAAACTTTATTTATTTATTCGAATTATCTTTAACCATTAACCAAAAATGTAATGAAATGAAATCGAGTTTATTTTATGCAAAAAAGAAAAAACCGGCCAAGAGCATGTCGTGCCATATGCTCAATATAGGGTTCCGTAGTTGCTGGCCCGTCACAATTGCGATGCCGCGAGCGAGTGAACGAGCATGTATCAAAAATAGAGAGAAGTGTGCAAGGCTTTTCGCGAGATCGAGCACTACTGAAAAGCAAAATGTTGCCGTCGATAGTGAAGCAGGCGCATCGGCGTCCACGGTGGCAGATATTGAGGCGGTGCGAAGTCGATGAAGCTGAGTTGCGCATTCGCACGCTGCGCAAGAACAGATTGGACAATTTCAAAAATTATATGAATGTTAATTTCTATGCATACACGCTGCATACGCACTGCCACGTTTGTGACGGGATCTGGTGGAGCAACAAGTTGCGCGTGTTGAAGAAAGATTCTGCGGTGTGGAAATATGTTGCGAAAATAGGATACGATCCGTCGGTCGATACGTTCAAAGTGTGCGGAACGTGTCTGAATGAGCTGCGTCGAGGACGAACGCCGCTGTTGGCAACGATCAATGGCTTCGTGTATCCGAAAGAGGCGAATTTGCCGGCGTTGTGTCCCATAAGCGAGCGACTGATATCTCCGCGATTGCCATTCATGTCTATAAGACACGTGAGATTTTTCGAAGGATCCAAAAAATTGTACGGCCAAGTTATCAACGTTCCAGTCGACGTCGACACTATGATGAGGGTGCTGCCTCGATCATTGCACGACGGTTATGCTTTCAACATCAGAATTAAGAAGAATTTGTTAAGCGAGAGTTCGTATATGGCTGCGTACATACATACATGGAGCATGGTACATGGAGCGTTTCGAAGAGCATAATAAAGGAATGGTTGCGCTTTCTCGTTAATACGCCGCTGTACAAACGACACAACGTGCAAATCGATCCGCTGTTTGCGGACAGAGACCCCGAAGTTCCAGACCCCATATCTGATAGCCCGCAGAAGCGTGTAATTCATCAAGTGAGAAGACATTGTACTGTGGTGCCGATCGGTGAAGAATTGCGTCAGGGCGGTGAGCACGTGCTGTCGCAGTTGCAGGAGACTCTGTTCTGGGGCGAAAACTTTATTCTGGAGATGGCGATGAGAACACGTGTGCGGCGCCGGCGTCCAAGCGTCCTCCTTATCGCGACGCGACCGTTTAAAAAGGAAACGGGATCGCGCCGTGAGAGGGGAGTGTGAGAAGTCAGATGACTAGTGTTACAAATCCCTTAATATCTTCCTACACCGGGCCTCTGGAATGTCTATCAACTACTTCGTTGTTATATTCATATTGTAAACACAGTACCTACCTACTTACTTGTGATTCTCCGAATTCAATGGGTGACGCGTTGAGTAGTTTGTTTATAGTAATGGACCTACTTTATACCTACCAAGGCTGCCTCGCATCACGCTTTGCGACACAGAGCTTTGATTGTGTATCACTGTGTAGTAATAACTTATATTTTAATTACGTATTGTAGTGAACTAGCGAGTGGATGGTTCATTCTCGCCTCGTCAGTCACAGCTTGCGCCACGATCGGTCGTGCGGTGGTATGTCTTACGGAACATCGACAGCAAATACATTTTTTCGAATCGTTACACGATCAGGATCAATCTTGCGTCGACGATGGATAGTGAGAAGAAAGAGCCTAGCGCGGTTGAGGCTGCGTCGACCGCGCTGGAAAAATTCATGCAGAAAGGCAAGCGAACCGCTAAACCTCGAGTCAGCACTTCGTTGAGCATATCCTCTCGCGCGACTACTCCTGTACCGCCCGAGAAGAAATCAAAGCGGAAGATTTCGGCTTCATCAGACGAGGACGACACTGCGGAAGATGCCAGCCAGCAGAATGTGGCGAGTGTGTATCAAGCTCGACCGATCCGCGGTGTGTTTGCGGACGCGAACAAGTTGAAACACTTCATCGACGAGATTGTGACAAATTTGAACTACGTTCGTCCGGATGTGCCGCCGATAGTTCGAGATGCGAGTGACGTCAACGGTCTTCGTGTCAAACTGAACATGATCCCTAAGAAATCTACACATTTCTGTCAATTCTCGTACAAGGCCCCGATACGGCTGGTAGTCGTCGTAAATATGTACGGAGTGTTCGTTAACACGGTCGAGGAATTTAATGAGCGCAAGAAGATTTTTAATATGGCGCATCTGGAACCGAAGCATCGACTGTCGATGTTGGTATCGTCGTCGGAATACTGATGGCATGAACCGAGCAAGAAATTGATGCACTCGTTCCTGACGAATAAATTGGCTCACGATTTGAAGTCTGTGGCGTCGAAGGATGACTTCAACGAGTCTGTGAACAAGTTTCAAATCGATCCTGTGCAGGCCTGGGCCAATTTGAAAGATAAACTGTTGACTTCGAAAAAACCGAACAGTAAAGTAAAGGTACCATGTCCCCAGGAGTGTGGAATGTGAACGTTCAAAATACGCAGACCATGCCGAGTACCGTTCCTATCCAATTGATGGAGTTCGTAAATGACAAGATGCAGTGTCTGTGGTAAATGGAAACGGCTCGTAATGGAGCCGAAGTATATTCACGCGTTCGCCGTTATTAACGTCGGAGGATTCAAAGTCACTCGTTCGGGATTATCTCTGGACACGGACCTGGAGTTCATGGCGTACAATAACGTGCCGTTCGAACTTCAGACGATCAACGAGGGTGTCGCAGCGCAACCTAAAAATTTCATCAACTGTTCGTTTCTCAGTAACGAATCTGTCTCCACCGACGAAGAGGACGATTCTTCGTCCCAGAAGCGAACGTATGAATTTAACTGACGCCGTCTGATTTTAGATGAAAGATTGTTTAAATAATTTTTAACAAAAAAAAACCGACTTCCATGGGGGTAGCCGGTGAAGCATTATTGTAGATACACTTAACAAACGCAGCGGAGAGGACAAATCGCCAAACCTGAACTATGCGTCGTTGAAGAGTTCCGTTCTGATCATCATCAGCAGTTCCACTTCATCAAATGTCACTCTTTTGAATGAAAATGCTTGATTTGTTGATAAAAATACAAAAGTCACTTTATGTATGCCTTTAAGATTTGAGGAATTCCCTCGATTCCTCATGGAACTCATCATCAGAACTTGAGGTTGACGAAAATTGGTCCTGACAATCTAACTTGCTTAACAAACACAGCGAAGGGGACGAATCGCCAAACGTGAACTATGCGTCGTTGAAGAGTACCGTTCTGATCATCATCAGCAGTTCTACTTCATCAAATGTCACTGTTTTGAATGAAAATGATGGATTTGTTGATAAAAATATAAAAATCACTATATGTATGCCTTTAAGATTTGAGGAGTTCCCTCGATTCCTCATGGATCCCATCATCAGAACTGCGTTTTGACAAAAACGGGACCACTCTGTATATATATACTTACAATTAAAAAAAGAATTTTCAAAATCGGTTCAGACATGACGGAGTTATGGAGTAACAAACATAAAAAAAAAAACAAAAAAAAAAAAACATACACGCCGAATTGAGAACCTCCTCTTTTGAAATCTGGAAGTCGGTTAAAAAGAGAGAAATATTGTACGGTGATGGGAAATAAAATTTTCATTTATGTGTGTCTAAAATTAAATTGTTACAAAATTAAAAAACGAAATATGTATATGTTAAGTACGAGTACAATACTGTATTTGCGTTTTGTGAGATATATTATACGGTGATGGGAAATAAAATTGTCATTTATGTGTGTCTAAAATTAAATTGCTACAAAATTAAAAAACGAAATGTATATTAAATACAATGCTGTATTGTCATTACTGTGTTTAAAATTAAATGTTAAAATTAAAATGAAATGTACGTTAAATACTGTATTTGAGTTTTGTGACAAATGAGCACATAAAAATATATTACAAATATGATTTTTTTTTTTTTTTTCATTGTTAATCTATAATAGCTAGGTTCATTTTCAATGCCCTTTCAAGTCGTGTAGAGCACGAGATCTGTAAATTTTTTTTTTTAATTGTAGAACAAACGTTTCATTGTTTGAGGAGTAGAATCTACGTTTTAATGTATTGCTCTTATTACAGGAAACATCCTGTATATATATATATACACGGTGAATCTGAGTAACCCGACAGATTTTAACCATAAATTCCTTATAATTGACTGATAAATAACTGACTGAGACTAAAATGTCGTATAAACTTTTCTGGAATTAGCCTAGTTTCTAGCAGAGTTCTTCTGCTTTGTCGTTACACTCTTTACAGAGTGGTCGTGGCCAAAATGTACTAATTTATTTTAATCGACAGTTTTACCAATATCATTTATGTCTTTATGTTCAAAAGCATTTAAAAAATCTAAAAAAAGAAAAAAACATTTTTTTTGGCGCAGTCGACCTAAATTCATATAGTTAACATTTATTACTCCTTATGACTTCAGGAATTTATGGTTGAAATCTGTCGGGTTACTCAGATTCACCGTGTATAATAATAATAATAAAAAAACCCGTCCATATTGAATTTTAAAACAGATATAATTTATACACCCCGAATAATTAACCTAAAATAACTGCCATAACGATTTTTCAGTAAAAAGCATATAACCGGACCATCTTGGATGGTGAAATCAGAAATAATTTTCGAAATTACATCCCCTGATTATAAATATTATTTGAAACGGGGTATTTACCTCGCACCCGAAATATCGGGTGCCCAAAAACGCATGGCAAATACATGGTAAATACCCCGTTTCAAATAATATTTATAATGTGAATGACCATGTGAGCTTAAAATCGTATATCCCGTAATTAGCTGAAAACGACTACCAATCCCTACGCCAATTCATGGGATTAGGTTGCCAAGCGGACCACAGGCTCAACTGAGCCGTGGCAAAAGCCGGGACAAACGCTAGGAGGATGAATGTATTGGTTTGTGTCAAATCGATTTGAAAATGAATAAAAATTGTGTTTTTATTATTATTCAACCAGTTCATTCAGTTTTTATTATTGGACCCGGAGTATGTCCTAAAACTACGGCCAAGACCATCGGGGGATGGGCAGCAGCATCCTCGGAGTGCGGTGGAGATACTGCGATCGCCAACCCGCATGCCAAGCGTGGCGATTACGGTATTTACCCCCCATGGAAAGAAGACAAAAACCACGGCCCCGAGTGTCCGGCGACCCCCGGTGCCCTGGTTATGGTAGCGGCCATGGTACTAGCGGGGTCAGGGGTGCTAAGAATCTCCGGCGAAGATCCGGCTACCACCACCGACGACTTCTGGCCCTGGCAACTTATAACACGCGTACACTGCGGACCGACGAAAAGATAGTGGAACTGGAGGAAGGATTGAGCAAGTTGCGTTGGGATGTCATAGGGTTATCTGAAGTCCGAAGAGAGGGGGAGGAAACGATAATCCTAAAGTCCGGCAACTTGCTTTATTTCCGGGAGGGCGACCAACAGTCCCAGGGAGGTGTCGGGTTCATCGTCCATAAGTCCCTCGTGAACAACGTGGTGAAGATCGAGAGTGTGTCGACTAGGGTGGCGTACCTTATACTCAGAGTATCCAAGAGGTACTCGTTGAAGGTCATACAGGTGTATGCGCCGACTTCGGCACACTCCGATGACGAGATGGAGGCTATGTATGAGGATATATCAAAGGCCATGCATAGCTCCAAAACCTACTTCACCGTTGTTATGGGGGACTTCAACGCGAAACTGGGCAAAACGGATCTCTAAGTCCCTTACCCGTGATTTGCGCCAATTCAATACAAATCGTATTGAATAGGCCATTGAGCAGAATAAGGGCTCTAAAGTTTTCGCAAGGGATCTGTCTATTGGGCAGAGCCAGCTCGCCAAATTAAAAACTGAGGATGGTAGAATCGTTTCATCCAGACCCGAACTTCTGGGGGAGATAGAGGACTTTTATGGACAGCTGTACACATCAACTAGCAGACCTGAAGCTGATCTGGCGGAAGACCCTAGAGCTAGACTGACCCGACATTATACCGAAGACATCCCGGACATCAGCCTGTAAGAGATTAGAATGGCTCTTAAACAGCTCAAAAACAATAAGGCACCTGGTGAAGACGGAATTACAGCCGAACTTCTGAAGGCGGGTGGTAAACAGAGGTGTGGTGGTATTGTTCTTCAAAAAGGGCGATAACGCGTTACTGAAGAACTACCGACCCATTTCACTTCTGAGCCATGTCTATAAGCTGTTTTCAAGAGTCATTACGAACCGTCTCGCACGCAGGCTAGATGACTTCCAGCCTCCCGAACAAGCCGGTTTCCGAAGAGGCTTTAGTACCGTAGACCACATCCATACGATCCGTCAGGTTAGACTGAGGAGTATAACCTGCCCCTCTGCTTAGCGTTCGTGGACTACGAGAAAGCCTTCGACTCGATCGAAACCTGGGCTGTACTACAATCTCTCCAGAGGTGCCAAGTGGACTATCGCTATATCGAAGTGCTGAAGTGTTTGTACGAGAACGCCACTATGTCAGTCCGACTCCAGGACCAGAACTCGAAGCCTATTCCGTTGCAGCGGGGAGTCAGACAAGGAGATGTTATTTCTCCTAAACTGTTTACCGCTGCACTGGAGGATGTTTTCAAGACTCTGGACTGGAGAAGGCTAGGCATCAACATAAACGGCGAGTACATCACTCAACTTCGGTTTGCTGACGATATAGTAGTCTTGGCTGAGACCATGGAGGATTTGAGTACGATGCTCGATGACCTCAGTAAAGCCTCCGAGCGAGTTGGTCTAAAGATGAACATGGACAAGACGAAGATCATGTCAAATGCCCATGTAGCACCAACTCCCGTTACAATCGGAGACTTTACACTCGAAGTTGTGGACGATTATATATACTTAGGACAGACTGTCCAGTTAGGTAGATCCAACTTCGAGAAAGAGGTCAATCGACGAATCCGACTCGGTTGGGCAGCGTTCGGGAAGCTACGGCACATCTTTTTGTCCAATATTCCGCAGTGTCTCAAGACGAAAGTCTTTGACCAGTGTGTGTTGCCAGTGATGACTTATGGAACTGAAACGTGGTCGCTAACAATGGGCCTCATAAGAAGGCTCAAAGTCACCCAAAGGGCAATGGAGAGGGCTATGGTTGGAGTCTCTCTGCGTGATCGCATCAGAAATGAGGCCATCCGCAGCAGAACCAAAGTAACCGATATAGCCCTCCGAATCGCTAAACTAAAGTGGCAGTGGGCGGGGCACATTGCTCGTAGAACCGATGGCCGTTGGGACGGAAAGGTTCTCGAGTGGTGACCACGAACCGGAAGGCGCAGCGTGGGTAGACCCCCCGCAAGGTGGACTGATGACCTGGTGAAGGTCGCGGGAGTCCGCTGGATGCGGGTGGCGCAGGACCGGTCATTGTGGCACTCTTTGGGGGAGGCCTATGTCCAGCAGTGGACGTCTTTCGGCTGATATGATGATGATGATGATGATGATGATGATTATTATTCAAAATAATTACTGCCCAACTCATCAGTACGTGCGAACTATGCAAAAATAAACTGAAGGTAAGACACATCTCTAACAGAAATTATTTAATTTCAACTGGACTGTGAGTGTGACTTTTCCAAACATCTGAACGACTACATCCTCGGCCAAGAAACCATAGAGGGGGAGAATGACATATAATCTCCTTTGTGATATATCTCCTTTAATTGTCTATGATGTTGAATTGTTGACATGTGTTTGCTATTTGAAATCTGTCATTAATCTTATTGCTATTTTCCTATGTAGCTAATATCTAGCTTATTAAAGCCAAGTTTCTATTGGTATCTCGTTTGTCTATATGTATCACAGCTTCCTAAAATCCCGGGAATCTGAGATCCTAGCGTCCCACATTTTCGAAATCCCTGATTTTCAAAGTATCGGAATCGCGGTTTTTAAAGACCCGGAATTCCGGGGTCCTACCTCGCGCGGGTAACACCTCTATATACTTTCGAAAAAAACGTGGCCCTCCTTTTAGCAGTCGGGTGATCCAAATAACAACCACTCAATGTAGTTAAAGTTAATACTTACGGCAAACAGAGACAGCAAACAGTCCATTTATTCACTTTGAAGGCGGTTATTGTAACAAATTGATGGGTATATAGAACGCTTGAAAACCAATGTCCAAAAGCAGGACACTGCAGACGCGGTTTCAGGCCTTCAACATGTTATTTATATTTATTTTTAGTAAAAGTATCCATTTTTACTTACCTATATTTCAGTGAAAAGAAAACTAATTTCTGTAAGAATATATTTTGTCGTGTGTCAAATGCTTTTTTTTCTTTGTCAGTCAGCCGGGTTTTCTTAATTTATTTACTATCGTCCTCCTTTTGACCAACTAACCTGTCAAATATGCCGGACGTAAACATAGTTCACAATTTCCGAACGCACTCCTCGCTGTCAAGTTGTCAACCACTATATGTAATATGGCCTGGGATGAATAAATTAAAAGGATGGAGCATGCCTGTACAACAAACTGTGACGCAAGATGGCGGCTGGTTTGAATGCGTGTGTCCAGACGAGTGTTGCCATGTAATACAAATTTTCCCAATTAAGAATACATTATTTTTGAATTAAAAAAAATAAGATTATTAATATTAAAAATAAGAAAATTAATAATAGAATTAAATTCGATGTCAAAAGTTATTATATTACAGTGGATTCAGTCGCATGTAGGTAAAGCCTGACCAGAAATATATGATCACGCGCCATGTTGCGGAATTTCATTGGAACTAATTTCTTACACTAGCAATAATTTTAATGACAGATTGATTATGCATGTGTGAGTGCATGACATGCTGTCACTTTCATTGTGGCCAGTCCGCCGAAACTCCATACTAATCGCAAATTGTACTGAGAACTATATTCATCGCTGCCAACATACAGACTCGAATGGGCTGTGTTGCTACAAATAAAAAAAGGTCGTGGTTTAGTAGAAACATTTTTATTAAAAATAAAGAAAAAATAGTAGGAATATCAATATTAGTGTTAGCACACTGACTGTCATGCTACATTTTTGCGAAAACTAAACAATTCAAAGAAAAAGACCGCCATTTTTTAATGTTCCTGTTTGAGTTTGGAGAAAACACACGTTATTTACGGAGATATTAAATTCTTGTGTTGTATTATACTGTAACAGTTGTGCAAATAAATATGACTACGGCTTAGCTTAGGCAGGCTAAGTGTTAGGATAAGACTCGTAGTTTTGTGTATAAATTTATAAATATTGGAGTTATGTTAGTATTGTAAATATATTTTGCATATTAGTGCAGAGACAGGACTCAACGCCGTGTATACAAAGAACTTGTATATTAACACCTTGTAAGTAATTGTAAATATGAAAACAAGAGGCAGACTTTGCGAAGCTTGCTTGCGACGTAAGGGAGAAGGACAGGCCGGGGTTCTTCGCAAATTTCCCTCTCGATGAAAGTCGGTAAGTGCTCGTCTGCTATGTATCTATAAAGGATCTGACGATTTAATTTCCTCGCAAACCATATGTGTTAATAAAAACTAAAAAAAGCCGGCCAAGAGCATGTCCGTCCATGCTCAATGTAGGGTTCTGTAGCTGCCGGTCCGTCACAATCAGACTTGGGCATTATCCGATTAATTTTTCATGTAAATAATCATTCGACTAAACAATTATTCGCGAATAAATCATTCGACTAGGTACCTTTTCGAGTAATAAATGATTTATTCGAATTAACACGTTCAACACCACCCAGTGCTACGCGCTACGCTCGTAGCCCGTAGCCACGTATCCGTCGTATGTGGCGCGTAGTAGCTACGAAGAGAGAACCCGACAGTCGGGTTCTCGGTGCTGAATGTGTTAATGACATGAATTACTTTGCCATTTTTTCTGATTTTAGAAAGTAATTTAGTCTACAAAGCATGCCTATTTTAGTGTCATATTGACGATAGTAAAATAAAATGACTACGGCATGATCTGTTATCACTATTTAAGGAAAAAGGGTCATAGTAACGTGTTACCACATTATTCAAACGTTAGAATCGCCCCCTTTACTTTAGTTCAACTGCTTTGTGTAATGTGTGTTTTTTATACAGGTAATGTAAGAGATAGTTACTTACATCAACTGAATATAAAAAAAATTATAATAATTGCAGGTGTAAAGAGTGGGTTCGTATCTGTAGGAATGAGGATCTCGTTTATTTGCCGATTCAGAAACTCCATGAACAGAGATATATATATATATATGGGGACCATTTCCTTGCCAAAGACTTTAACAAGAAAGGCAATCGTCAAAGGCCATCAATCATAAAAGGGCCTGTCCGAAGGTGCAGCTACATTCTCCGCCGCTGTTAGAAGTCATCCTGGAAGGCTTTCCACTACATGTGGCAAGCAAACAAGGTACCTATGCTTTGTAAATATATTTTAACTAGCCTTTTCCCGCGGCTCCTGGTGATGGAGTTAGAAGGCTGGAAACAATCATCATTACGGTTTTGTTATATTGGTCAACTCATTTGCAAGAAAATCGCAAGTTCGAGGCGGACTACAAGTTTATACCTACTATTCAATTCAATGCGAAAATATTGGCGAAAAAGCAGGACACTGCAGACGCGGTTTCAGGCCTTCAACATGTTATTTATATTTATTTTTAGTAAAAGTATCCATTTTTACTTACCTATATTTCGGTGAAAAGAAAACTAATTTCTGTAAGAATATATTTTGTCGTGTGTCAAATGCTTTTTTTTCTTTGTCAGTCAGCCGGGTTTTCTTAATTTATTTACTATCGTCCTCCTTTTGACCAACTAATCTGTCAAATATGCCGGACGTAAACATAGTTCACAATTTCCGAACGCACCCCTCACTGTCAAGTTGTCAACCACTATATGTAATATGGCCTTGGATGAATAAATTAAAAGGATGGAGCATGCCTGTACAACAAACTGTGACGCCAGATGGCGGTTGGTTTGAATGCGTGTGTCCAGGCGAGTGTTGCCATGTAATACAAATTTTCCCAATTAAGAATACATTATTTTTGAATTAAAAAAAATTAGATTATTAATATATATGGTTAAATACAATTAATAAGCACCTGTTTTAATAAATTTAATGAAATATACTGAAGAGGAAATCTAAATTTACTATTTATTAAAAGTACAAGACTACAGTTGAGTGTGGTGGCCTCTGTTGTCGTCCCAATAACGCGAGATAATCGCAAACAAACATACATACAAACATACGGGTCAAACTGAGAACCTCCTTTTTTTGAAGTTGGTCAAAAATGCTCCTCGATCGATCAACACAATCGGTTTGACTTAAGAGCTGACCTCTCATTCTAACTGTAGTTCCATCTCGTTCTAATCGCTTGACCAGTCGATTACTGAAGCGACTAGTCAGCTGCTCAGAGTGAGAGGGAGCGATAGTTAGAATGAGACGAAAGTTTGACAGATCAGTAGCGGTGACATAACTTCGCGCGTTCAATCTACGATTAGATATGGGCTTTTTGTTTTACAAAGTTTTTGGAATAATTTTAAGAAATGTATAATTTAGTTTATTTACAAATTGTATTCAAAAAATAATAAAGAATATATTTTACTCACAATAGCATAAAAGTTATTAACTATTAATTAGGTAACGTTAATATTCATTGAAACCGTGCGTGAAATAAAACGTCTAGTTGGGAGTGGGGACGTCAATATCGTATTGACAACATATCGCGGCGATTATAGACCCCCTTACGTTCGGTAAGTTTCCCTATTCAACCACCTGGCAACACCCCTACCCTGACGCGAGTTTAACATTTTTTCCCCATCACTAAAAGTGCACAGCGCCGCTAAAGAAGTTTTCACTTCAAAAAGATATTATTTTTGTTTTAGCTTTTTCGGTCCAATCATGTTGAGCCGGGTGAGTGAGGTTTCACAAGTGATGAGCACGTTTCCGAAAGTTTCCGCCTTTTGTATGGGGAATGTTTCCATTTGGTAATATTCCCATACAAAACGAGAAAACTTTCGGAAACTTGCCCGTCACTAGGTTTCACCATGGTTTCTCACCGCCCTAACCCGGCAAGATCATATCTAGGAGGTAAGGTAGGTACTAAGGTATGTATGTAGCCTTTTCGGACACACATACAAATACCGATGATTGACACGATTTATCAATTTTGAGTATCCATAGTTTGTTAAGTACGTTTTGTTATTTGTTTGTTATCATACAAATTAGTAGATTGCAACACCTGGCTCGATGCACCTCGACCTTTCGAGGAGTACCGATAGCCTATACAATAATAAAATTAATAATAGAATTAAATTCGATGTCAAAAGTTATTATATTACAGTGGATTCAGTCGCATGTAGGTAAAGCCTGACCAGAAATATATGATCACGCGCCATGTTGCGGAATTTCATTGGAACTAATTTCTTACACTAGCAATAATTTTAATGACAGAATGATTATGCATGTGTGAGTGCATGACATGCTGTCACTTTCATTGTGGCCAGTCCGCCGAAACTCCATACTAATCGCAAATTGTACTGAGAACTATATTCATCGCTGCCAACATACAGACTCGAATGGGCTGTGTTGCTACAAATAAAAAAAGGTCGCGGTTTAGTAGAAACATTTTTATTAAAAATAAAGAAAAAATAGTAGGAATATCAATATTAGTGTTAGCACACTGACTGTCATGCTACATTATTGCGAAAACTAAACAATTCAAAGAAAAAGACCGCCATTTTTTAATGTTCCTGTTTGAGTTTGGAGAAAACACACGTTATTTACGGATATATTAAATTCTTGTGTTGTATTATACTGTAACAGTTGTGCAAATAAATATGACTACGGCTTAGCTTAGGCAGGCTAAGTGTTAGGATAAGACTCGTAGTTTTGTGTATAAATTTATAAATATTGGAGTTATGTTAGTATTGTAAATATATTTTGCATATTAGTGCAGAGACAGGACTCAACGCCGTGTATACAAAGAACTTGTATATTAACACCTTGTAAGTAATTGTAAATATGAAAACAAGATGCAGACTTTGCCAAGCTTGGTTGCGACGTAAGGGAGAAGGACAGGCCGGGGTTCTTCGCAAATTTCCCTCTCGATGAAAGTCGGTAAGTGCTCGTCTGATATGTATCTATAAAGGATCTGACGATTTAATTTCCTCGCAAACCATATGTGTTAATAAAAACTAAAAAAAGCCGGCCAAGAGCATGTCGGTCCATGCTCAATGTAGGGTTCTGTAGCTGCCGGTCTGTCACAATCAGACTTGGGCATTATCCGATTAATTTTTCATGTAAATAATCATTCGACTAAACAATTATTCGCGAATAAATCATTCGACTAGGTACCTTTTCGAGTAATAAATGATTTATTCGAATTAACACATTCAACACCACCCAGTGCTACGCGCTACGCTCGTGGCCCGTAGCCACGTATCCGTCGTATGTGGCGCGTAGTAGCTACGAAGAGAGAACCCGACAGTCGGGTTCTCGGTGCTGAATGTGTTAATGACATGAATTACTTTGCCGTTTTTTCTGATTTTAGAAAGTAATTTAGTCTACAAAGCATGCCTATTTTAGTGTCATATTGACGATAGTAAAATAAAATGACTACGGCATGATCTGTTATCACTATTTAAGGAAAAAGGGTCATAGTAACGTGTTACCACATTATTCAAACGTTAGAATCACCCCCTTTACTTTAGTTCAACTGCTTTGTGTAATGTGTGTTTTTTATACAGGTAATGTAAGAGATAGTTACTTACATCAACTGAATATAAAAAAAATTATAATAATTGCAGGTGTAAAGAGTGGGTTCGTATCTGTAGGAATGAGGATCTCGTTTATTTGCCGATTCAGAAACTCCATGAACAGAGATATATATATATATATATATATATGGGGACCATTTCCTTGCCAAAGACTTTAACAAGAAAGGCAATCGTCAAAGGCCATCAATCATAAAAGGGCCTGTCCGAAGGTGCAGCTACATTCTCCGCCGCTGTTAGAAGTCATCCTGGAAGGCTTTCCACTACATGTGGCAAGCAAACAAGGTACCTATGCTTTGTAAATATATTTTAACTAGCCTTTTCCCGCGGCTCCTGGTGATGGAGTTAGAAGGCTGGAAACAATCATCATTACGGTTTTGTTATATTGGTCAAATCATTTGCAAGAAAATCGCGAGTTCGAGGCGGACTACAAGTTTATACCTACTATTCAATTCATGCGAAAATAATGGCGAAAAACTTGTGTGCGATTATTTTCGAGCTTAATTTCTTTAAATTCCAGCGCTCGAAAACCAAAAATCGGCCCCCTGTTTGGAAAGTCGTCTATTACATCGTGTCTGAGTTCAGCGGGCCTACCGCGAACTTCCAAAATCGAAATTTCGTTTTCTCCGTCTCAATAGCCCTTATTCGAAATAAACGATCGAATGAAAACGAAATTTCGATTTTGGACATTCGCGGTAGGCCCGCTGATCTGCATTGAATTGACCAAGTGTATGACGGTCGCTAAATAATTTTGATCAGGAAGTATGAAAACAAGATGAGGGAACCTACACCCGCTTATAGTCGATAATATAATTAAGTATATTTATCCAATTTATGAACAAGAATGTTGAAAGGTTAAATTTAGCACCTATTTCTTTTTAGTGGCGGATATCGTTGACACGACTAGATAAATTATTGAAGCCAAAAATTTGCATTGTTCGATATATTGGCAAAGAGCACAACACTAAATATCGACTTTTGAAAGCACTATCGACAATTTTTTTCATTCCACGGGTCAGGCTATAGCTTTATGCCATACTGCCCTAAGCGTTACGTTAGGGCAGTAACTTTTGATTTACATGACATTTCAGGCAGTATGGTCTAGAGTTGTCGTAGTCTGTCCGGAGGCATGAAAAACAAAGTTACATGACATTATGTCAAGAAGGAAAAAAAAAATATAGTAGTAGAATTTAGTAGAAATCTTCAAAATTTCTTGGTTATGTTGGTAGTACCCTACACAGACGGCATGACACCATCAACACGCGATGTTCTAAGTTCCGCCTCTTCTTAACGTAGTGTTATATTCTCTTTGATTGTGGCAGTTTACTTGAATAATAATAAAGTGTTGAAAATTAAATAATAAACGACAAAAAATCCCAAAATTGTCCATAGTCAAGAGCGAAACATTGTAAATAGTGTATATAATAAACTGCTGTAAATAATACGCTCGGGAAATGAAACTATTTCGCTGTGAAACATTTTCAAATTGACATCAGAGCTGACAGGTGAACAAATCAAGATATCACCATACCACAGAGAACTGAACTGTTGCCATATAAATGAGAGTAATAGCGCCCTCTTGACAATAATCATATATTTCTGGTCAAGTTTTACAAAACAAGATAGCTGATTTAGCAAAACAGGCGTGCAGTGATGGTATCGAATTCTACTTGCTAACCCCCGTATAATGATTGTTTACATTTGGTTAAAGCGAAGTGCCGCGAACTATGGAAGGAATATTTTGATAGGAGGTCTCTTGACAAAGGTATTTGGTTCAAGACTATACAGCCTCAACCATTTAATTCACCTTGGATTGATAATAGTATGTTGTGTAGGCAGGACCTCGTTTTATTGTTAAGATTACGTTCCGGACACATTCCATTAAATAAGTTCGCGTATCTCATGCGTAAAGTGAACTCGGAATTATGCACCTTATGTAATCGTGTTGAAGATGTGTATCACATTTTGATGAAGTGTGCCCGAAATGAGGGACCTAGACGACAGCTTTTTAAAGACAGTTCCATTGGATTATGTAATAACTTTTTGTCGAATCCGATGTCTGATGTGGTGGGAAAATATTAAATATTGTTAAGTGCGGTCTAAAGGACAGAAATGTGTAATTTAAATCGTTATTATTAATTTTTCAAACTCTGTTAATTAAGTCTTCTCTCAATGGGGCGACATATTCGTTTATCGAAAAAGCTCCTTAATAATTGAAAAAATAAAATAAAAGATTCAGTGTTAAATATATAGTTTAAGTACGAGTTTTTTCCGGGGTTAAGCACCTGTAGGTACTGTAAGAAACTACAAGTCATCAAAGCGTACCTACCTACCTAACAGCCTTTCTAATTCTGATAAACCCAGTACATACATACCCATGTTTTCAAACCAACCAGCTGTCTAACCAAAACATAAGCTTAGATTGTTTGAGTTTATCTTGAACCAGTTAAATCAAATAGGTTATCAAGCAAGTGTGGCGCCGATGAAAAAGAAACATAAGCCTGAAAACAATTTCATGTGAGAAGGCCATCTTACGTCGAAACAAAGAACTACAAAGCTAACGTCATAACTACTACGATAACTGGCGTAGAAACCAGTCAGCTGAGTTAGCCCGCAAGACCCTGAGCGATCGACCGAAATAGCTATATAGATGGCGCCAGGCGCGAACTCGTCGAGCGCCGCTTCCGCGCACGCCGAGCGCCGGCCATAGGGACGTCAATACAAACAACAAGACTACAAACGAGAACATTACGTATATGTACAGCTTATGGCGACAGGCGCAGCCAGTCAGTAGACTGTAGAGCTCAGTTTGCGCACTCTGCTTGTATTTAGAGGTTGAGCGGTGCCACTTGACTCGGAGAGATATCGTTATCGCGTGTTCGGATCGGATCATGACTGATTTGTGCTATTTATTCTGTGGGACTTTTGCGATAGTGTTTTATGCAGTGAGTTACATGCGCTACGAATATTAGCTTCATTTGTTCGCTGGTCGTAAAAAACCGAAATACAATATCAAAGTGTAAGTGTATACCTACCTACTCATCACGTCCTGATAAAAATGTGCGCATCTGTCGTTTCGATTTGTTTTTGTTTACATGATCCCGAGCTCGAGCTCCAGCTACAGTGGAGACCCGTCCCGGCTCATAGAATATAATAGACGCATTGTCTTCGTGCAGTGAGAGAATTTGACGGGTAGATTAACTTGTTGCCTTTTTAAAATGCCTTCATTTAGTCAAGAAATTAATGTGGACCTCAATTCCAACGAGAAAGATACCCTGAAAAATGAATCCAGTGATGGGAAAGCGAACGGGGAAAGTAGATTCGTGCCTACCGATCGAGGGTCCGACAGCGCTCCAGAGGGTCTGAATACCGACCAGCGTCTCGCTTTCGCTTTAAGAGATTTTCTCTCGGGGTCGTCAAATGCAGTCATTAGTGATAGTGAGGGCGAGCCATCGCCTATGGCCCTGGAGCACGGCCTACAGTTTATAGATGAGCCGATTGAACCCGAAGATGTGACGCAATCGGATGAGGAGCGACCTCCGCGTCGGGAAACCGAGGAGGTGCTTAACAACGCGGCCTGTCGGCTCAGGCGGTGGCGCGCTGCTTCGCGGAAGCTGAGGCGGCCTCGGATCATTGACAATTTGTGTGGCAGTGAGGACAGGAAGGGTGGCAAGTCGTGTGATGGTGGGCACACGGACCTGGCGGACCGGCTGCGGAGCCTGGCGGTGGTGGGCAGCATGTCGGCGTCGGCCGGCGAGTTGCTGTCGCTAGCGCCACCGCCGCCGGCCGCCACCGCGCCTCCCTCGCCTGGCTGCCTGCTCTCACCTTCGCTAGCTGACCAAAGCTCTGCGGAGTACTTTGTAAGTAAATCAAATTTAATTTTCTGATTCTGATTCTAATGCTACCAAAATTTTTGATTTTATGTTACTTGTCAAATAAGGTAAAGTCTAAATCGTGGGAAGTGGAAATCTAGTGGGAATGCCTTTCCCCAGCAGTATCAGTTATACGAGACTTATAGGCTTAGGTACATGAAATAGGTTAAGGTACGTAATAATTAGCTGCATACCTAATGAAAACGTCCTAGTGCTCGACACGCTAGCACAATAGCTGCTACACAATCCTGCTGTCACCTTTATGTGGATAATCGCGCAAAGAAATGCATAGATGCATTTCTATTATGGTAAAAAATATCTGGTCGCTGTACGCTTGTGGCGGGCTGCATACGTCTGTCTCATTCTACTAATGAGATGCAGAGAGAGAGTATGCAGCTAGCTGTAATTTTTAGAAGCTCCAACTAATTATTTTTTTTAAGCACCACTTACCTACACCCTACACCATTGTAACTTTATTTTATTATGTGGGTAGATGAGCTCCGAATAACCTTAGGTCTCTACCTTCTTTTTAGGGTTTATTTTTTTATTTTCAACCATCTGCAAGATTTCGAAGGAGTTCTCAATTTGTCGGGATCTTTGTTTTTGCTTTTTTTTACGTATGTTCACCGATTATTTGAAGACGACTAGACCGATTGGGAAAATTGGTGCCATTGCCATCAGGTCAGGATTTAGATGAGGTCCTGGAGAAATCGAGGGAACTCTTCAAATATTATAGGAACACCTTATAGTGATTTCACATTTTTTTACAGTAGCTCAGGCATTTGCTTTTGTTAAGGTGGAAGCTATGTGAAGTCGGTTCTTTTTTGTTTCAAATTATTATTGTAATTGTACAAGTACGCGGAGACATACGAGACTATGGTTAACACCGTAAATTTAGAGCGGGTTGCACCACGCACACTTACTTAATGAACGGATCAATGTTAAATGTGGCGGCGCACCTGTCTGTCATCCCATAGAGAACTGTCAAAGTTTTACAAGTAAATTTTAACTATGACGAAGGACTTCCATTCGAGACGCAGGGTAGCGTGAACGTCTTGGGAATTTTTTGAATGAAGAATTAGTCTCAAAGCACCTGTAGCCACTTTTTGGTTGGACGGACAGTTGTCCTGGCATAGCCGCCACTTGTTGTTTGTAAGGAACAGCTATCACCTTACAAAGACCAAGGGCTCTACCAAACAACGTTGCCTATATTTTATTTTAATAAATAAAAGTGTTATTAGCGTCGTCATTAACAAAATTCCCATTGATGTGTGCAAAGGGTGAAAGCCATATTATTTAAAAAAAATCTATGACGATCGATGACGTTAACGGGCGGTTTGGTGCAATCGGCCCTTAATCTTAATGACGTTCGAATCTCAAGTCACCTTGAAGCTAGAATCACGTAGCATGTTTTCAAACAATAATTTCGTTTAACGATTCCTACGCACGTTTTATTGATATAATCCAAAAGTTTAACTCTGTACTGAGTTTTGTAGTTGTGTTTGTTTAAATCGAAATGAAAATCGGAACACAACTCTATTGGTAAGAGGTTTAAGGTTGAAATTGGCTCAGATTCAGGAAAACTTAACTGAGTAACGTGCCAAATAGCTACATACAAATGTTTGAATACCACACGAAATAACCCGTGACTTGATTTTCTATGCTGATAAGCATTTTAGCTTCCATATATTTCTTGATTTTTCTCTCTCTCTTTTGATATAGATAATACCTTCACCACGACCACAACACAACAAGGATAATAAGTTACGAAATGAAACACACCAACATATATTACATAGGTACCTAACCTACGCCTAAGTGGTAACATATTATTAGTACATTTCGATACTAGGTCGGAAAGGATGACGTTATTCCAGGAGTTCCGAGACATTTTGCCACAAGCCGTAGGCGAGTGGCAAAACTCGGGGCGAGTGAAGAATGACATTCCGTCCGTTTATTGAACGACGTTTTTTAATACAGGTGCGAAAAAATTACAAAAAGGACACAGTCACTTTGAAGTTACTTTAGTACTATATATCCGAACGCTCTCGCGCGGTGCGGCGCGGTGATCATGAATCCTGATCCGTGATTGGCAGGAAAAGAAAAAGCGCTAGTGCGAGAAATCTAACTTCCCGCACCATAAACTACTACAAGAAAAGCACTTTAAAAACAATATTTTTTAGTACAATTGCTCAAAAAGTTTACTTTATGTAGCTGCAAATCGTGCGTAAAGTTTGATTTTATGCACTAGTGCTAAAACGTAATCTGATCTGCAAACCGTGCGTAAAGTTTGATTTTACGCACGATTTGCAGATATATTGCATTTTAAATTGACCAATCAGAACACTGCACTATATTAAATCCACCAATCACAACACATATCGGAGTTAATCGGAACGCTAGATACTTTTTTGGTGCGTATACTGTGTAAATAATTTAAGTCCTTAAAAAAACATTGTATTTAATATCAACCTATCAGAATACAGCAATGTTAAAATTGACCAATCAGGAAACGCAATTTATTTCTCAAAACATGAGGTGTTTTTTAGTTCCTACTTCACAATCATTAAAAAAGATTAATTTTTTTGGGAAACGCTTTAAAGTGTGTTTAAACTGTTAAAACAGCTATTAGACATGGCAATTTGTAGGGCCCAACCTGTTGTGTTGTGAGGTGTAATAGGAGGTTGGGCCCGTAGGGAGCTGAAGGAGAGTGTGGGAGAGGCAGGGTACACAACAGGTTGGGCCCTACAAATTGCCATGTCTAATAGCTGTTTTAAAGAGCTAATTATACCGTCGTCTGTGGAATTTATTCGCGGTATTGATATTTTGTATCTATGTCAAAGAAGTTAAAAAAATTAAAAGACCGTCAAGTTATACCATAATTTCACCTTAGTTTAGTTATTGTGCGTAAATAATAAGTATTTTTATGATATTTTCTCGCAATCGAAGTGAAACATTGTATACATTACTCTGGTCTAAAAGTTATATTACCACTCGAACAATTTTCCCTCACTTCGGTCGGGAAAATAACCACCTGGTGGTAATATGGCCTACTTTAGACCCTTGTCAAACAATCTACTATTATTTAATTGTAGTTTTTTCGCAATTGTATTAAAAAACGTTGTTCGACACACGTGCATAAGTGTCATTTACACTCGTCCCGAGTCTTGACCCTCGCCTCTCGGCTCGGGCCAAGTAACCTCGGTACTCGTGCAAAATGACATACTTCTTGCACTTGTATCGAAAAGTACAATTTCATCTCCTGCTCGGAAAGTTTTATTTTCCTGGGTAGATAGCCGGGTGGAAAATTGCTTGTTCATCTCTAGGGTGGAAAGTAATTAGCTGTGTTAATTGTGGATTGAGCCGGTGCCCACCCGGATGCTCTCCTCTCAGACCACGGCCAAATATTGAATTTGTCTTTTACAAATTGTTAAAATTTTACTTAACATTTTTATAGATTATTCTTTATATACTTACCTGTTTTATAAAATGTGCGTATGTAGTATTGTACTTTCCTCACAATCGAAATGAAAAGCAGGAGTGCGATTTTTGAATCTCACCAAGTGACTAATTCTCACCGATGTGAGTGATTTCCGATAGTAAATCACTCACATCGGTGAGAATTAGTCACTTGGTGAGATTCAAAAATCGCACTCCAGAGTGTTTAACTCGGGTCAAATTACCCATTTCACACTGTAACTATTATTGGCCAGAAATATCACAGACGAAATGGGTCACTTTCAACCCTTGGTTAACAATCTACTATATAGCGGGTTACCCACGTAATTTAAGTCGATTTTTGCTCGACATGTTTCGATCAATTTACGATGATCATTCTCACAAGCGGCCTTCCGCGACGGCAGTGCGCCGGCTACCTAACCTAAGTGGTAACCGCAACTTAGGTAGCAAGTAGGTAGGTGCCACATATTTTCCCGAACCTATATACGGTACGTTACATCTAACATACGCAAGCTCGACATCAAACACGTGTTGCAAGTGGGTAGATAGGTAGAGGAGGTATATACTAGGTAGAATAGGGTTAGAACAGAGTAAAGGAGACAGGTGGGTGGGAGAGGGGTGGGGGTGGAAGAGAGTGGGAGAGTGGTGGGAGACGGTAGGACTGGCGTATGAGTCAGTGGCAGTGGGGTAAGAGATGGTAGGGCTGGCGTAGGAGTGAAGTTGAGGTCGATGGGAGTCTGTGGAAGTTGGCGGAACGTCTATATATACGAAATGTATGCCCATTATGTATAGTTTAGTGCATATGGACAAGCTGGAAACCCTTGGGGAAAGCATAATAAATCGAATATACAAACACGGCTGTTACATATTTATTTTATGATGGTCTCGGCGTGACATGCCTAACAAGTAATACTCGTAAATCTATGAAAAAATCAGCAATGGTACACATTATCTACAGTACCTACCACAAAGGAATTTTTAAAAGTGCATACGGACGTGTCCGAAATAACTTTATAACTGGATATGATCTCATAAATCTATAAACTTGCTTTATCTACAATATCTGAGATATCATTCATGTAGTCATCACATCGTCATGCAAGAGTGGTAATTATAATTTCTAATTCAGTTTTTCCTTTTATTAAAAATCCTATTGCCGTAACACTTTAACATTTTGTTGGTCGTGATAAAATTGAAACGTGTTCGGTATTAGTAACTTAATAATTAAGTGTGATCTTGCTGATTTTAAATAACTATCTTAAACTTTAATTCCTGAGGTACAATTTATGTTCCCTCCCACCAACCACGTCACAATGTTACTTACACTTCAATACTAAGCACGGCGGTGACGGGTTAAGGTTGTTCCTTTTTGTAAATGAATGTTCAAAAAAGTTTTGCGACTCACCTACCTGATTCTGTGTTTAGAAAACCTGACACTAAGATAGGTAGTAGGTACTCTACTTTCATACAATAAGTTATACAGGATTGTCAGCATCATGGTTGTTTACTACCGAGTATTAGATTTTTTTACAGAGTGATTAATAAATCACCATTCATATTGAGCGAGGTGATTAGGTAAGCCATACCTACTGAATAACATTTACTATGGGACCAACACCGAAATCGCGAAAAATTTTTTGGTGTCCTCATGCATGCGGTGGAGGGTTTAGTAGATAAGTTTAAGTTACATACCTATCAACTACCTAATAAGCTTATGTAAATTAACAGGAGCCTCGTCTGCCAACAAACCATTTTGTGGTTTGGCAGAAGTACATAGCGATTTTGGAGTTCGTCCCATAGTAAAAGTTGTTTAGTATGGCCTACCTAATTACTTCGCTCTATATGAACGGTGGATAATATTTCATACTGTATAAAAATCTAATATACGGTAGTAAAACTAGTAAAACAACCACGATGCTGACAACCCTATCTTGGTGACAGGTTTTCTAAACACGGAATCAGGTAGGTGAGTCACAAAACTTTTTTGAACAATCATTTACAATAATGAACAACCTTAACCCGTCACCGCCGTGCTTAATATTGAAGAGTAAGTAACATGTGACGTGGTTGGTGGGAACACAAATTGTACCTCAGGAATTAAAGATTAAGATAGTTATTTAAATTTCATCCTGTATGTTGTGACGTCAAAACTGGTCACACTTAATAAATATTGTTTAAAATCAGAGATAGTTGTTATATATTGAAATACTGTTTAAACAGTTTTATAGACCAAGGATTTGTGGTACATAATTGCTACATTGTTTCTTAAAATGTCTAAAGACTAATTAAAAAAAAAAAAACACAAAATTCGGCGAGGTGACACGACAGCGACACGGTCCGTGGCATTTTGGATTTGAAAAAATATGTTTTAATAAAAACTTGGGCCAAAATAATGTCGGGACTCGGGACGGGACATGAAACTCGGAGTAATTTGGTAATTTGCTCATTTGCAATAGATTTATATTCTTAAATAACATGTTATTTCTACAAGTCATAGGAAAAACATAAGCATAAGAACTTATGGCGTCAGTAGAAAAATAAAATAAGGTACAAAATATGGCTGCGTTTCTAGGCAACATAAGCATTTGACACATGACAAAATATTACTAAATATAATTGTTTTCACTGAATACCCCCTTATTCATAATCATCTCAATTAGTTGTATGTTATATATGTACAGGGTGATCAATCCAAATGGGTCAGTAGGGAGAAGTCAAAAACTATGAGAGATAGCGACATCTGTTGTTGTTGTTGTTGTTTTGTTGTTTTGTTGTTCATGTTAAGGGGGTAAGTAATTAGCGGATATTTTTTTTACTTTAAACGAATATAAAGTTTAAAAGCAATTAAGGCAAATGCTTTTGTTTACATTTATTTATTTTTTCCATTGACGCCGAATATAAATACTTAAATATGCATAATGTTAAGTGGAATCGAAAAAACAAATGCGCCTTTTTAGAGCCCTAATTAAACAATAGGTACCTAATAAAACCTGAAACCCAGGGGCGTATTTACCCTAGGGCCAAGAGGGATATGACCTGGGGCGGCATAACGCCAGAAGCGGTGTGAGCCGCCCCACGCGCTGGGTTCGGGGCGCCGGTCAGTCAGGTACCAGCCCAGGCCTTTGAGGCCCAGAGCGCCAAATATCAAAATACGCCTTTGCTGAAATCTCAATAGGTACCTAATTTTCACTTCAAAATCTTCAAATAACTTGAATAAATAGGTTGGTACAGTCGACGTCAAAGATATGTTTACACTTTTGCATTTTCAACCGACTTCAAGATTTCGAAGGAGGACGTTATCAATTCGTCGGGATCTTTGTTTTTGCTAATTTTTTTTATGTATGTTCACCGATTATTCGAAGACGGCTGGACCGATTTGGAAAATACTTTTTTTGTTTGAAAGCGTATACTTCACAGTTGGTTCCATTGTAACCATGGTAGGATCTGATGATGGGATCCTGGAGAAATCGAGGGAACTCTTCAACTATTATAGGCACACCTATGGTGATTTGAGTATTTTTTACAGCAGATCGAGCATTTGGTGTTGGAAAGGTGGATGCTTAGTGAAATCGGTTCTTTTTTGTTTAAAATTATATTACAAAGAACTAAGGCGCAAAAGTGTAAAGATATTTTTGACGTCGACTGTACTAAAAATATTATACAGATAGAAAAACCCAAACTGTCACATCATGTACTTTATAGCAAATATTTGGCATTCTCACAGCAAATAGACAAACTTGGGCGGGTAAACATGTCCTTCCACTCAAACTTGGGCGGGTAAACATGTCCTTCCACTCAAACTTGGGCGGGTAAACATGTCCTTCCACTCAAACTTTGCTTGTTATGCGCGACTGTATTATTAATGAGAATCGGTAGAAAACAATAAAAAAAATCACGCTAGTTGTATGTACAACTCTAATCTATGATTTAACACTTAAAAATCTGTTTTTGCTTTTTGCTCTAAAATTAAATAATGTATAACATGATAACTTATCACATAATTATTATAGCTGTGTACCTACTTATCATTATCACTAATAAGTAGTGCCTACATACATGTTTTCAAACAAATTCCAGGAAAAAATATTAAAGAAAATATGTTTTACTGCAAAATCAGTGTGTTTATCCTATTTGTTTATTTATATTAAGTAGGTAAAAATACAAAGATTGTATGCAGGGGGGTCTTTTTCTCTGCAACTGCAGTCAGTTGAATAATAGGTATTTGAAAAAATATATATTTGGTAATTACTTACCGAATGTTTATTGCGATGCGGATATTCGCTGATCTTCGCTTGCTACTTACTGGAATAATTCAGGAGTGATGCTTTCAAACCGAAGGTCTTAATATTAAATTATGTACGCGTATGGTACCAAGCTTCTAGGCCTAGGGGGATTTTTATCAATTATCATTAATTCATTAATTAACCTGATAAGTCAGGCAAAACATCAAAAGAAAAATGTCTCTAATCTCAACAAGCGTACGAGTATATAGTTTTCTTTTTCAAAGATTGTTGTTTAAAATTAATGCATTATGAAATTCGCTTTATTCGCAATGAGCGTTCATATTCTCATATTAGTAGTTTATGTAACTGTTACGTAATAAGGGTCCTTAAAACATGAGTGTGGTTATATGAAATGAGCCGCAGGCGAATTTCATAATAAGATCACACGAGTGTTTTAAGGCCTAATTACGTACAGTTGCATACACTGCTTTATCTACACTCATATTATATATATTAAATTAAGTGTTCGGAAACCATAGAATGACCGCCATTGTACCGTCATGGCCAACTCGATTGTGCCGGCGCTCGCGCGGGACCAATCGAGTTGGCCATGGCGGTAACATTATGTTATCAAATTCGATGTTCCAAATTTGAAACTCATTGCTTAACAATATTTGAGCATGCAAAGTTAAAATTACGTTACTGCCGCAGATAAGAAACTTATCATAGTTAAATCGTTTTTCTACTCCTGTACTTTTATCTGTCATTTATACAAACGCAGCGTTTTTAGAAAAAAAAACTTTAAAAAAGAAAAAATTAAAAGAACCACAGACCTACTTCGTAATTTTTTACGTTTCCCTTTCGTTTTTTGGGGCAAATTGCAAACTTTGAAAGTAATTTAGGTATTTTTACTAATCTCTGTAGCTCTTTAATAATTGATCAAATAACGACGGTGTGTATTTGTGTTAGTAATGTTAGTATTATTAAAAATAGTGTTTTAAAAGGTAAAACTTAAATGATTGTTGATTATGTTGACAAAATAACTGCGATATCCATGAAGTTTTCAATTTCGCATTTTATGTAAAAGTAAGTGTATTCGTAGAAAAAGTATTGTATGCAACGTCGTATAAGTAGGTAAAAAAAGGTTCGTGGCGTTTTTCTTAACAATTTTCGCCTACGGCTCAAATTGTTACCCACGCCACTCACCTTTTTTGACCCCTCTTATACAACTGTTGCATAAACTACTATTGTTGTAATGCTTGTCATTGTCTACGGTTTTTGAACGCATTTTAGAGTACTTACAGTATGAGTGTAGATAAAGTTAATTATAATACTCGTACTAGTTTTTAAGTAGATATAATATTTTTATAAATATTTAAATCGATTTCTATCAACTTACCGATATACCATTTGAATTGAACCGATAGATTTTGGCCACTAAGTACACTGGTTTAAAAAAAAATGACCTGAGATGGAACGTTACCTCCTGCTTGCCAGGAGTTATAAGTACAGTCAACCAATTTGATTCCTAGACGACTCTAGAACCTTTTCATAATAGCTAGTTTGGTAGCGAATAGGTTACGTTTATATGTATCCACGGGCAACTGTCATTACGACAAGGTTCTACAGTGGCCTAGGAATCAAATTGGTAGACCGTACCTATTTAATATTTCTTGAAAATTGTGATTACTAGAGAATTAGTTTGGGAGCTTTCCATTCAGTAACCCGATAGATTACTTCGACTGCTCAGTCAAAAATACCTCTCAGTTCTCTCACAACAAAGCACGCAAAAATATCTGATACTATCTTATTAGTGTCATAATACAAAAAATATTACCTACCTGGGACTTGTATCTAATTTCAGAAAACAAAGGGGATATGTATGTTTAATATAATACCCACGCTATGTACCTACGTAAAATGTGATATTAAACCAAAACTTGTCCCTCTAAGACCTATATTTCACAAAGCAACTAACGTCACACAGCTACCTACATCCTTCAGGATGCTGACATACCTTACCGCATATACGTACTTAACTTAGATATGTATAAAATTGGATTTTACACAAATGTATTTATTAATAATAAATTATTATTTACCTAAACCTTTCCTCGTTATCCTTCGGTCAGAAATTCAGAACTATTACAGTAATTCAGTAAGTAGTGTCGTGTAAGTAGGAAGGTATACCATAATGGTAATCCCAGACACTTCATTCTGACATACAGCCATTACAGCCTTGGCTAGAAGTGTTGAGCACCCTTGCGATTTTCATACAAAACTCGAAACTTTAGTCCAGCGTTTCTATCTTTTTTGTAGTTATTTTATCAATTAATTCAAATTGAACAGGCATGTTTTGTTGAAGTAGTAGTAACTGCATAGAATATTTGCAATTTGTCGCACCAAACTAAAGTCGCATTTTTAAAACCTTGAAATTGTTATTAAGTGAAGTTTTCTAGATATATAAATAAAATATAACATTTTACGTCACCGTACATTGTTATTATTGGGAAATAATACTTAACATCAAAACTGTAAACAAAAAACTGCTATGCTCAACACTTCTGGCCAAGGCTGTAGGTTTTTTTTGTGATAGTCTGATAGTATCTGCATCGCGTGCTTGAATACCATGTCATCTTATCAGGTGAGACAAGAGAGTTTTTTCCGATTTTTGATTAGGTATTATTTTTACACTTCCCACTTAAGGTACGGTCCAAAAATAAGATTAACTTAGATGTGCATAATAGATGAATAGGGTGTTTCTTATATTGCGATTGTGAGAAATTAATTACGGAAACCCCATAGATTAATAAGGTGTTTCTTATATTGCGATTTTGAGAAATTAATTACGCAAACCCCATAGATTAATAAGGTGTTTCTTATATTGCTATTTTGAGAAATTAATTACGGAAACCCCATAGATTAATAGGGTGTTTCTTATATTGCTATTTTGAGAAATTAATTACGGAAACCCCATAGATTAATGGGGTGTTTCTTGTATTGCTATTTTGAGAAATTAATTACGGAAACCCCATAGATTAATAGGGTGTTTCTTATATTGCTATTTTGAGAAACTAATTACGCAAACCCCATAGATTAATAGGGTGTTTCTTATATTGTGATTTTGAGAAATTAATTACGCAAACCCCATAGATTAATAAGGTGTTTCTTATATTGCTATTTTGAGAAATTAATTACGGAAACCCCATAGATTAATAGGGTGTTTCTTATATTGCTATTTTGAGAAATTAGTTACGGAAACCCCATAGATTAATAGGGTGTTTCTTATATTGCTATTTTGAGAAATTAATTACGGAAACCCCATAGATTAATAGGGTGTTTCTTATATTGCTATTTTGAGAAATTAATTACGCAAACCCCATAGATTCATAGGATGTTTCTTATATTGCGATTTTGAGAAATTAATTACGCAAACCTAAATGTATATGCTTTACCGCAAAAGACTACACACAAAAATCGCGATTTCCTTATACAAATTTCTATGAAGAAATTTGGGCAGAAAATACGTTGCTATTTTTTAATTGGTTTTCGGTTCGCAACGAGATTATTTTTCATAAAAAACGTTCATACAGGAGAAAGAAATAAAATAATAAATCATTTTCATACTCTTAATGGGAAAATGTGATAAAAGTCGGCATGGGTTACAGTTACAGGAATGGCCTGAAATTATATTGTAGAGTATTTTGGGGTAAACGAAATATGTTTAGGCGATGTTGATTTCGCTTTCTTTTTTCGCGTTGCCAATTAAGTATCTAACCTATGTCTTTAGCTGCTAAGGTAAAAACGCTATTTATTTTATGGTTTTTGGTTTTGCAGCAGTATCCAACATTAACAGAAAAAAATGTTATTTAATAAACAGGTACGAGTAGCATCGAATTACTATAAAACTCTAGGTTAAAATGTATAAAAACTAAATAGTTCGGTACCCTAGTTACATATCCCTACCAAAATCTTCTTGGTGAAGAAACACAACAATATCAAGCTTGTGCTTGTTTGAAAGGTCTTGAAGATACTCGTAACTCCGATAGTTAGACTTGTAAAAGATAAAATATAAATGAAATACTAGTAGTACACAATAAATATTTTTTGTTGCGTAGTACGTTTTATTTGTGAGAGAACAGAGAGATCCCAATATGGTTGTGTTTTGGGCATAAATTCGTGTACCGTTGAAAGACATCAGAAATTTTATCGAATAAATAATGTTCCTCGCGTCATTTAATCTCGAACGTTAAATTTATTCATTGTGCCTACAGTACCTATTAGCCCAATAATATAAGGGTTTCACCTCGGAATCAAACATAATAAGCTGGAATTTCATATATACCTTCAATATAGTGTTCTTCGACGCTGTAATTTTCCATATCTGTATAACACAATGTAGGTATAACGTAACTAATGTATGTACGAATACCATATTAATGTTCGGCGATACGAATATTCTTATTCGTATTCTTTGCATCACTATTAATAGCGGATTCATCAGTTAATATATACTCAACTAACAATCTTATGTCGTAATAATTTATCAATAAACTTTTATACCTACTTACATACATGGTGGTGGGAAGTGTTTGGTACTCAAAGGAGGGGCGTGTGAAATTATAGATCGACGTTTACTTACGCACTGATGAGATGATGGTTCATCATATGTATAAGTATCATATTTTAACGACCTCCTAGCCTAGTCGGTAGTGACCCTGCCTATGAAGCAGGAGGGAGGGTTGAAATCCTGGTCAGGGCATTTATTTGTGTGTTTATCACGGATATTTGTTCCTGAGTTATGGATGTTTTCTATGTATTTAAGCATTTATATCTATGTATCTATTATATATACCGTCTCGCCTGGTACCCACAACACAAGCCTTATTGAGCTTACTGTGGGACTTGGACGACTTGGTTGATTTGTGTAAGATTGTCCCATAATATTTTTATTTATTTATTTATTTTATTATAACATCATACAGTACATATGTAAAATGTATTTCGTTTCATTTTCGCAATTAAGAGTTCACTGTCTATTTGTCTCTTAACATCTAAGCTCTATTTAAAAAAAAACCCTCCAAGTGCGAGTCGCACTCGCGCACGAAGGGTTCCGTACCATCTATAAAAAGGCAAAAAATCATGTTTGTCGTATGGGAGCCCCCTTAAATATTTACTTTATTCTGTATTTTATTATTTGTGTTATATGTTATAGCGGCAACAGAAATAAATCATCTGTGAAAATTTCAACTAACTATCACGGTTCATTAGTTTCATTACATACTGATTGGTGAACAGACGGACAGCGGAATCTCAGTAATAGGGTCCCGTTTTAACCCTTTGGGTACGAAACCCTAAAAAGCATTTTGATCCCAGTTAATGACGTAAGTGGCATGCCGCAAGAGAGGCATGGACACGGAAAGGTCTGGAGTGCGATTTTTGAATCTCACCAAGTGACTAATTCTCACCGATGTGAGTGATTTCCGAAAGTAAATCACTCGCATCGGTGAGAATTAGTCACTTGGTGAGATTCAAAAATCGCACTCCTGGTCTATAAAGTGATGACAGAACGTGAGACTCCGTATTTGCTCGAAGAAACAAAACATTTAGTCGTGGAGATCAGCGGAAAAGGGCCTTTTCTAGCGGTTGTACTCGTATATCGTACCAGGCTAAAAATATTTTAAATGGATTTAACTTGGTGTTTAATCAATTCACTGAGATTTACGAAAACTATTCAACCGGCGTACCTACACTTTGAAATATTACTGATATTTAATCATATTTGGTAGAGAGCGCTGATGGCCTGGCGGTAAGACGTCAGACTTTCAATCCGAAGGTTCGGGTTCAAACCCCGGCTCGCACTGTTACCAGTTACCAGTCGTTTTTCGGACCTAATCCCAACAAGTTCTGGTTTCCCCTCTGGGTTGGAAGGTCAGATGGCAGTCGCTTTCGTAAAAACTAGTGCCTACACCACTTCCTGGGATTAGGTGACCAAGCGGACCCCAGGCTCAATAGAGCAAAAAGCTAGGACAAATGCTAGGAGGAAGAGGAATAAGATTATGATTAGATATTCAGTAGACCAGAATGCGTGCCATGGTTTTCATTTTATCGCCTATCACGTCATGCATCACTTTCGCACTTACATACTTGTTAGAACGTGACAGCTATTGTGACAGGCGATAAAAGTCCGACCATATTAGGCTAGCAGGACGGGTTGCAGACATCACAGACTGGCATAGGTGATAGGTGGTTAACAATACGAGACATTTGAGACTTTTCTCTCCTTGTGTACCTACTAGGTAAGTTATTTTAGTTTTAATTTAAAAGTCGACTATAGTCCGACCAAAGTATGTATACATTACAAATTTCAATACGATTATTCTTAATAATTACAAGAGTTTTTTTCAATATGATGACCTCCGGTATTTCAATTGATTGCAATATACAGGGTGTTTGGTAACCGGATGCAAAGCCGAAAGTAGGAGATAGCCTAGGTCATGTAGAACATTTTTAGCCATACTTGTCTTAGACAAATGTTATTAGTTTTTTTTTATTTAAATTTAAAAATTTGTCGGAGAAAACTGCAAAACTTCAGACTAAATCGATAATTAGTACTTTTTTTACTGCAGGTAGATTTTTTTTTGTTTTATTTCGTATTGTGCAATGTCTATCAAACACTAGAAAAGTGATTTCAAACATCTGTGTCTAAAGAAAACAAGTTGACAGCGATTTAAAATTTTAGTTACATGAAAATGTAAACGATTTAAGTGATTTCAAAGTACGAAAAAAAAAAACTAAAATAGCCACGAATTTTCAAACCATTTTAAAAACATGCTTGGCTTTTACCCTTTTATTTAAGCTATCAAACACGACTGTAGCTACTGTATCCTTGAAAATAAGCCACCTAAACCAACTGGGTAGCTAAAATGTTTCACTCTACTTGTGATACTTGTGGTAGTTGTGGTGACGAATCTCATTATGATTTTACAATAAAACATTGGTTCTGAATACTAAGTTGGCGTTGACTTGACATTTGACTTGTTTTAAAAGGGTTAAGTGTACTGGACAAAACTACCACATGCAATTTTAACAAACAAAGGCTTGCGGCGGTGAGAGACAAAAGGGACTGATAGCGGCAGGCGGCGGGCGATAAGACAATCATGTCTCAAGCCATTTTATCTTTGAAAATAGGCTACCTGTACTAATAAGAGGGAATGTTTAGGGTAAATTAAAACAAAAGCATAAAAGATAAGTTATTTATTTTTACGATCAACACATTAAAATTACACATCATCGCTCGTTTTCAAAATGTGACCCGCCGTTTCGAATACAAGCACGAGCCCGTCTTCTTACTTCTGTGGTGGTTGTTCCGAATATCATTTCTTCCCTCATCCTTTCGAACGCCGCTTCTATCCTCTCCCTCAGCTCTTCTACGGTATTAATGACCTCTTGTGTGTAGACTAGCTCCTTAGCTCGGCCCCAAACGAAAAAATCCAATGGTGTCAAATCAGGTGACCGAGCGGGCCAAGGGATTCGTCCGCCTCTGCCGATCCAACCGTCCGGGAAACAGTTATCCAGATGCTCCCTTACAGCCAGAGAGTAATGGGCGGGACAACCGTCGTGTTGAAATGTCACTGCACCGGGCAGCTGGTCTTCGTCAATAAGCCTGGGCAAATCGTTTTGTAAAAATTCCAAATAATTTGCCCCATTTAAATTATTTGGCAAAAAATGTGGCCCAATAAGGACTCTGCCGATGATTCCAGCCCACACATTGACGGAAAACCTTCTTTGGAAGGACACTTGCTTTTTCCAATGTGGATTGTTGTTTTTGTCAGCCCATTGGTGTAGGTTATGGAAATTTGTGATCCCCTCCCGGGAAAATTTCGATTCATCGGTCCAAAGAATGCTTCGCAAAAAACGTCGGTCTTCGATATCCGCATTGAGTAAAAATCGGCAGAAGTCCACTCGGCGTGCAGGATCTCCTTCGTCCAAACCTTGAACTCCGATGCCGCGAAAAGGATATTTTCCCTCACGATTCATTGTGGCCCATACTTTCCATGTGGACAAGTTCAGATTACGAGCTACCACTCTGATGCTCGTATTCGGATCCTCTGCAAATGCCTGTAGAACGTCTTCCTCCACTTCAGGGCGATTACGTCCTGGATTCCCTCCATGTTGCACAGCAATACCATTCTCACGTAGCCTTCGGAATGAATTGTAAAACACTCTCACATTAGGCAATCTCCGGTTTGGAAAACGCTCTTGGTACATCCGTCGGGCCATCGCTCCATTACTGTCAGCTTTGCAGTACATGTAGATAATGTCGGCGTATTCTTCGTTCGTAAACTCCATGTTTACAATGAAGAAGTCGTAATTACACGTGAAGGAGCGCCTACGGCAGCTACAACTTGACACGGTAAATTGAGATGAGAGCGGGAAATTAAACCACAATGAACGTCTAATCGCAACTGAAGTTGTAACTAGACTAAATTACTAGTTTTTGCACAAATACTCATGTAGCTAATCAGTTTATCTTTGTCAATAAAGCACAAAACCGATCATCTTTGTTTAACGCCGCTCACCGCCTGCCGCTATCAGTCTCTTTTGTCTCTCACCGCCGCAAGCCTTTGTTTGTTAAAATTGCATGTGGTAGTTTTGTCCAGTACACTTAACCCTTTTAAAACAAGTCAAATGTCAAGTCAACGCCAACTTAGTATTCAGAACCAATGTTTTATTGTAAAATCATAATGAGATTCGTCACCACAACTACCACAAGTATCACAAGTAGAGTGAAACATTTTAGCTACCCAGTTGGTTTAGGTGGCTTATTTTCAAGGATACAGTAGCTACAGTCGTGTTTGATAGCTTAAATAAAAGGGTAAAAGCCAAGCATGTTTTTAAAATGGTTTGAAAATTCGTGGCTATTTTAGTTTTTTTTTTATCGTACTTTGAAATCACTTAAATCGTTTACATTTTCATGTAACTAAAATTTTAAATCGCTGTCAACTTGTTTTCTTTAGACACAGATGTTTGAAATCACTTTTCTAGTGTTTGATAGACATTGCACAATACGAAATAAAACAAAAAAAAATCTACCTGCAGTAAAAAAAGTACTAATTATCGATTTAGTCTGAAGTTTTGCAGTTTTCTCCGACAAATCTTAAAATTTAAATTAAAAAAAAACTAATAACATTTGTCTAAGACAAGTATGGCTAAAAATGTTCTACATGACCTAGACTATCTCCTACTTTCGGCTTTGCATCCGGTTACCAAACACCCTGTATATCCTCTGCCATTCATTACTGTAAGTATTTTTAGGAATAATTAAGTTGGAGTATTTCATGTAACACATGCCTTTGTTCCAACCTACCTTGCACATGATTCATTTTAGCTTTCTCCTCGGTGGCCGGTGCAGTAACGTCATCGGAGAAGCGGCGTCCGTTCTGCTTTCGAGGCATATCGTGTTTAACAACAGCTCATCCGATACCTACATTAAATTAATAATTTTAAACAAAAAAGAACCGACTTCACTTAGCATCCACCTATCCAAAAGCAAATGCTCGAGCTGCTGTAAAAAATACTCAAATCACTATAGGTGTGCCTATAATAGTTAAAAAGTTCCCTCGATTTCTCCAGGATCCCATCATCAGATCCTGACCTGGTTGCAATGGGACTAACTGTGAACTATACTCTTTCAAACAAAAAAAGAATTTTCCAAATCGGTCAAGCCGTCTTCGAATAGGTAATCGGTGAACATACATAAAAAAACCGGCCAAGAGCGTGTCGGGCCACGCTCAGTGTAGGGTTCCGTAGTTTTCCGTCCGTCACAGTAAGTGTCCCCACTTAAGAGTTAATAACACCGCCATGTAGGATATGATATGAGAGTTCCACGTACAGCGACATCTATCGGCAAATTAAGTAAACTATTGCGCGCGAGCTTAGTATGGAAGATGATTTTTATGGGATAATTCTTTATTGCGTGAACCGATTTTCACCGTTTTTACTTTATTTGAAAGCACGTCATTTCATTGTAATTTTGTAGAAATTACAGGTACAATAAACACCTGCTTATACGGTTAAATTACGAACTTAGTTCAGAAATTATTTTGTAATTTTTTTCAAAAACTATTCATCCTATCAAGTTCAAAATAATTTTCCTAGAAAGTCATTATAAAGTTCTACTTTTGATTATTTTTTCATATTTTTAAAACTTATGGTTCAAAAGTTAGAGGGGGGGGGGACGCAATTTTTTTTATTTCTGGTGCGATTATTTCCGAAAATATTAACATTATCGAAAAATGATTGTAGTAAACCCCTATTCATTTTTAAATACCTATCCAAAAATATATCACACGTTAGGGTTGAAATGAAAAAAAAAATCACTCCCCACTTTACGTATAGGGGAGGTACCCTAATAAATAAATAAAAAACACTTTTTATTTTACCACTTTGTCGGCGTGATTGATATACATATTTGTACCAAATTTCAGCTTTCTAGTGCTAACGGTCACTGAGATTATCCGCGGACGGACGGACGGGCAGACATGGCGAAACTATAAGGGTTCCTAGTTGACTACGGAACCCTAAAAAGATCCCAACGAATTGATAACCTCCTCCTTTGAAATCTTGAAGTCGGTTGAAAACAAGAACGATGAATGCATTTTATCTTTTAAATCTGTTAAACGAAAAAAAAATTTGATTCAAATGCGAAATATTTACTACCTGGCTACGTTTTAAATTTACTACAGGTGTGTGAAATAGATAAAATAGGAAAAAAAACACAAGACCTTGCGCGTACTTATAGTTCAGACCATAGAAAAATATTATGTCTTATGGTTCAGACAATATATTTTATTTACAAGTAGATATTATTCCCCGTTTTAGTTAATAAATTCCAAACAGTTTCAGAAGTTTTTATTTATTTAATATGTACATACTTACTCGTTTAAAATTGAATTGAAATATTCTATAAGTAATTAAATCTTCAATCCCGAAAAAGATTCAATTTTAAAATAGCCGTAGTTATGCAAGCTAGGATCCCTTTCGTAGCTACAGAACTTTTTACTAGGTAGGTATTTATTAATATTTTAGTGGGTACCTAGCTAAAATAACAGTACCTAACCTATAAGTACCAATTATGGTCGTAGGATGAGGTGTGCTTTATCAGTTTATCATGCGATTGGCTCATGAAGACCACGTGAGAATCAGCACCCGTAGCGTGGAAGTGCCGATTGGTTCAACTTTACAACTATGTTATGTAGTTTATTCTAGACCAGAGGTCGGCAACAGGCGGTTCGCGGACCGCTCGCTTGCAACCCGCAAGCGTCCTATTAGAAGTCGTCGGTATTGACAGCTGACAACCATACCTTTTGCCCGATAAAGTCACAAAGTGCGGCCCGCGTCAATTTCATTAGCTATTATGTGGTCCTTGCCTGCTAAAAGGTTGCCGACCCCTGTTCTAGACCATTTCGCATCGGTAGTCGGTACTATATGCAATTAAGGATGACTCGAGAGCAAAGATAATGCGGCAGACGTTAATGCCAATAAAGTAACGCTTGTTAAGAAGTAATAAAAATCGTGCAAGAAGTCCGCACCGCACACGCACATCCGCACGTACGAGTAAACGAGATATATTCTAAAATGTCCCCTTATCATACGAGTACATACCTAACTTAATACATATGATATAACATATTGACAAAACAGTTTTTTTACGTGTAATGTACATCCTATAGTGTTTAAAAATGCGTAAGTACCTATGTTCCCGCCTGATGGCAAGCAGTTACCGGTCTAAATCCAAAATGTAGGTACGGTTCTTTTTTTAGGGTTCCGTAGTCAACTAGGAACCCTTATAGTTTCGCCATGTCTGCCCGTCCGTCCGTCCGTCCGTCCGCGGATAATCTCAGTGACCGTTAGCACTAGAAAGCTGAAATTTGGTACTAATATGTATATCAATCACGCCGACAGAGTGGTAAAATAAAAAGTGATTTTTTTTTTTTATTAGGGTACCTCCCCTATACGTAAAGTGGGGAGTGATTTTTTTTTTCATTTCAACCCTAACGTGTGATATATTGGATAGGTATTTAAAAATGAATTGGGGTTTCCTAAAATCATTTTTCGATAATGTAAATATTTTCGGAAATAATCGCTCCAGAAGTAAAAATTATGCGTCCCCCCCCTCTAACTTTTGAACCATAAGTTTTAAAAATATGAAAAAAATCTCAAAAGTAGAACTTTATAAAAAATTTCTTGGAAAATTATTTTGAACTTGATAGGATGAATAGTTTTTGAAAAAAAAATACAATAGTAGTTTATGTAACTGTTACGTAATAAGGGTCCTTAAAACATGAGTGTGGTTTTATGAAATGAGCCGCAGGCGAATTTCATAATAAGATCACACGAGTGTTTTAAGGCCTAATTACGTACAGTTGCATACACTGCTTTATCTACACTCATATTATATATATTAAATTAAGTGTTCGGAAACCATAGAATGACCGCCATTGTACCGTCATGGCCTACTCGATTGTGCCGGCGCTCGCGCGGGACCATTCGAGTTGGCCATGGCGGTAACATTATGTTATCAAATTCGATGTTCCAAATTTGAAACTCATTGCTTAACAATATTTGAGCATGCAAAGTTAAAATTACGTTACTGCCGCAGATAAGAAACTTATCATAGTTAAATCGTTTGTTGTAATGCTTGTCATTGTCTACGGTTTTTGAACGCATTTTAGAGTACTTACAGTATGAGTGTAGATAAAATAATTTCTGAACTAAGTTTGTAATTTAACCCTATAAGCAGGTGTTTATTGTACCTGTAATTTCTACAAAATTACAATGAAATGACGTGCTTTCAAATAAAGTAAAAACGGTGAAAATCGATGAATATTTATAATGCCAATTTTTTTACTTTTGCGTTAAAAGAAAATTTTCTATGAGAAATACGACTCGAAGAATCTCAAGTCTTATCCATGTTATGTACAATGTTTAAGGTCATTCACCCGAAATGGCACTACCTATTTCGATCACTGCTAATTAGCTCTGAAACTACGCGAATTTCTGAAAAGTGTATAGGCCATTTTTGTCTCTAACTATGATCAACTGTTCAAATCCTTAGGGCTCATCGCGCGCATGTTGTATTATGTATTTAACCTAAACGTTTTACTTTCTTATTCCCAATATGTATGTGAAGGATCAACCATACCTTTAGCATTGTACCTATCAAGCAATTAACAAATTTATTTACCCGCGCGTTACGGGCGGTTACGGGAAAATAAATGAAAAGCTATCTAAACAATTGAAAAACCATATCAGTTCATCATCATAAAGTGGGAAAGCTATATATAAATATATAAATAAAACAAGGACAACAAAAATACGATTTGAAAAAACAATTCAATTATCTATCCCACTTTACCTCCGTACATATTTTTTTAGGTTGTGTAGACAGATGACCAATACTTTTATGACTAATTTCAATTTACCTAATCATGCTACTTAAGGGGCTGACAACACCCGATGACCTTCAAATTGACTTTACTCAAACAGTGTTTCAGCTATAACTACTTGTTTTGAGAAAGTAAACAAAATGTGTGTTAATATTCGTTATATTTGGAAGAACTTCGTTGCGTCCGATACACGATTGGACGAAATCGGCTCGATAGAAAATAGTTCCAAAGTTACATCTTAAAATTAGCTTTAAACAATTGTATGTCTTTAGTTTCTTGACTTATACGTCTGTAACTAAGGACAAAATTCCACCACACTAATACTAAAAACTTCGTTGCCTTATATTTCTCAATTAATGCGTCGTTTTTTTTAAATTCATTATTTTGTAAAATTTGCAATGAGCTCCCATACTAATCGTAACACAGTGTTTCTCTTTCACTCGCGCTGAATAAGATAGGGAGGGAATTTAGCTGTTGTCAGCCCCTTAAGCTAAGTAAACATCCCCAAGGGAAATAAAAAGCTTATAAAGCATACACCGCGCGACAAGAGGTGGACACAGCAAACAACCAAATTGGCTAGGCCCTCTGAGCAAGAGACGACCAGGAAAGCCCAAGGCAACATGGGTCCATGAAATAGTGAACGCAGCCGACTGAAATTGGATGACCATTAATTGCTACCAATCGTTCAAAATTGAAACAGCTGGAGGAGGCCTTTACCCGCAGGGGACCACACCAACTATACCCCAAGACAAATATAAAGATAAAGATACATTTTATTGGTAACATCCAGGTTCAAGTCAGGTACATTTTTTTAGTAATAATAATCCATACACAAACTAACACCAACTGACATAAAACTTCCTAATCCAACTGTATACGAATTAATGTAGTAGGTTGGAAATAAAGCTAAAAGAACCGGCCAAGAGCGTGTCGGGCCACGCTCAGTGTAGGGTTCCGTAGTTTTCCGTCCGTCATAGTAAGTGTCTCCACTTAAGAGTTAAAATAACACCGCCATGTAGGATATGATATGAGCGTTCCAAGTACAGCGACATCTATCGGCAAATTAAGTAAACTATTGCGCGCGAGCTTAAAGTATGGAAGATGATTTTTATGGGATAATTCTTTATTGCGTGAACCGATTTTCACCGTTTTTACTTTATTTGAAACCACGTCATTTCATTGTGATTTTGTAGAAATTACAGGTACAATAAACACCTGCTTATACGGTTAAATTACAAACTTAGTTCAGAAATTATTTTGTAATTTTTTTTCAAAAACTATTCAACCTATCAAGTTCAAATTAATTTTCCTAGAAAGTTTTTATAAAGTTCTACTTTTGAAATTTTTTTCATATTTTTAAAACTTAGGGTTCAAAAGTTAGAGGGGGGGGGACACATTTTTTTTACTTCTGGAGCAAATATTTCCGAAAATATTTACATTATCAAAAAATGATTTTAGTAAACCCCTATTCATTTTTAAATACCTATTCAACAATATATCACACGTTAGGGTTGAAATGAAAAAAAAAAAATCACTCCCCACTTTACGTACCTATATAGGGGAGGTACCCTAATAAAATTTTTTTTTCCACTTTTTATTTTACTTCTTTGTCGGCGTGATTGATATACATATTAGTACCAAATTTCAGCTTTGTAGTGCTAACGGTCACTGAGATTAATTATCCGCGGACGGGCGGACGGACGGGCAGACATAGCGAAACTATAAGGGTTCCTAGTTGACTACGGAACCCTAAAAAAGGATACTACTACTGAAAGTCTCTGATATGATTTTATTTATATTCATTACTAGCTTTTGCCCGCGGCTTCGCTCGCGTTAAATTGGGGGTAACACGGTTCCCCTTTCCTGATTGCCCCCGGAATGCTCCATACAAACTTCCACCCCCCATTTTAGGGAAGTGGGGGGTTAGAAAGAGACAAAAAGTAGCCTATGTCACTCTCCATCCCTTCAACTATCTCCACTTAAAAAATCACGTCAATTCGTCGCCCCGTTTTGCCGTGAAAGACGGACAAACAAACAAACACACACATACACTTTCCCATTAATAATATTAGTATGGAAGTATGGATATATGTATGAATATTAGTATAAGTTTATAAGATGCCAAAAACGCGATCAAAGTACGCGAAGATATAGTGGGAAAATAGCGTAAGAGATTTACTAAGCACCTACTGGTTATACAGGAAACATTGTGTTACTGTTAATTCGGGTCCCACCCACATTTTTACATAGGTACTGGAATATAAAAAATCTACTAAATATATTATTAAAATTATACTGATACCGTAAACAGGTTAAGGTATCGTAAGGTTAAAAATAGTTAAAGCAACACAGAAAAAGATAAATACATCTGAATTATTAATGTCTGTTGTTGAACTTCAAGTAGCTGGCAACCGCAAATACTTTACTTACAATACAAACGTCGATACGTACGTTTATTTTTGTGTAAGCGTAAGAATCCTTAATATATTTCGGATTTTCCAAACGTTCGTCATTTGTTTTCTTTGAGTGACAACTCAATTAGATTTATATTTCATGACAGGACCCCGCCCTTTGGCTGTGTTTCAACCAGAGATGAGCGAGGATGCGTTGTGAAGAATGTGTTTGTTAAGCACCAATAGAATCACTTCATTTGTTTGTACTCGCACAGCACAGCTTGGTTCAACAGGATTGGTTCTTAACAAACACATTTCTCGCAACGCATCCTCACTCATCTCTGGTGGAAACGCAGCCTTTTGACGGCTTTCGACGATTTTGAGTGAAGAGTACACGGAACTGGTGGCCTTGATAGAATGGTTCGACATATCCTCTGCGGCCTTCTACACACCTTGTAGGCTAATCGCGCGCGGCACAGCTTTCCCCGAGTCACTTCTTCGAGGGTTAAAAAAAACCGGCCAAGAGCGTGTCGGGCCACGCTCACTGTAGGGTTCCGTAGTTTTCCGTCCGTCACAGTAAGTGTCCCCACTTAAGAGTTAATAACACCGCCATGTAGGATATGATATGAGAGTTCCATGTACAGCGACATCTATCGGCAAATTGAGTAAACTATTGCGCGCGAGCATAAAGTATGGAAGATGATTTTTATGGGATAATTCTTTATTGCGTGAACCGATTTTCACCGTTTTTACTTTATTTGAAAGCACGTCATTTCATTGTAATTTTGTAGAAATTACAGGTACAATAAACACCTGCTTATAGGGTTAAATTACAAACTTAGTTCAGAAATTATTTTATCTACACTCATACTGTAAGTACTCTAAAATGCGTTCAAAAACCGTAGACAATGACAAGCATTACAACAAACGATTTAACTATGATAAGTTTCTTATCTGCGGCAGTAACGTAATTTTAACTTTGCATGCTCAAATATTGTTAAGCAATGAGTTTCAAATTTGGAACATCGAATTTGATAACATAATGTTACCGCCATGGCCAACTCGAATGGTCCCGCGCGAGCGCCGGCACAATCGAGTAGGCCATGACGGTACAATGGCGGTCATTCTATGGTTTCCGAACACTTAATTTAATATATATAATATGAGTGTAGATAAAGCAGTGTATGCAACTGTACGTAATTAGGCCTTAAAACACTCGTGTGATCTTATTATGAAATTCGCCTGCGGCTCATTTCATAAAACCACACTCATGTTTTAAGGACCCTTATTACGTAACAGTTACATAAACTACTATTGTATTTTTTTTTCAAAAACTATTCATCCTATCAAGTTCAAAATAATTTTCCAAGAAATTTTTTATAAAGTTCTACTTTTGAGATTTTTTTCATATTTTTAAAACTTATGGTTCAAAAGTTAGAGGGGGGGGACGCATAATTTTTACTTCTGGAGCGATTATTTCCGAAAATATTTACATTATCGAAAAATGATTTTAGGAAACCCCAATTCATTTTTAAATACCTATCCAATATATCACACGTTAGGGTTGAAATGAAAAAAAAAATCACTCCCCACTTTACGTATAGGGGAGGTACCCTAATAAAAAATAAAAAGTGATTTTTTTTTTTTATTAGGGTACCTCCCCTATACGTAAAGTGGGGAGTGATTTTTTTTTTCATTTCAACCCTAACGTGTGATATATTGGATAGGTATTTAAAAATGAATTGGGGTTTCCTAAAATCATTTTTCGATAATGTAAATATTTTCGGAAATAATCGCTCCAGAAGTAAAAATTATGCGTCCCCCCCCTCTAACTTTTGAACCATAAGTTTTAAAAATATGAAAAAAATCTCAAAAGTAGAACTTTATAAAAAATTTCTTGGAAAATTATTTTGAACTTGATAGGATGAATAGTTTTTGAAAAAAAAATACAATAGTAGTTTATGTAACTGTTACGTAATAAGGGTCCTTAAAACATGAGTGTGGTTTTATGAAATGAGCCGCAGGCGAATTTCATAATAAGATCACACGAGTGTTTTAAGGCCTAATTACGTACAGTTGCATACACTGCTTTATCTACACTCATATTATATATATTAAATTAAGTGTTCGGAAACCATAGAATGACCGCCATTGTACCGTCATGGCCTACTCGATTGTGCCGGCGCTCGCGCGGGACCATTCGAGTTGGCCATGGCGGTAACATTATGTTATCAAATTCGATGTTCCAAATTTGAAACTCATTGCTTAACAATATTTGAGCATGCAAAGTTAAAATTACGTTACTGCCGCAGATAAGAAACTTATCATAGTTAAATCGTTTGTTGTAATGCTTGTCATTGTCTACGGTTTTTGAACGCATTTTAGAGTACTTACAGTATGAGTGTAGATAAAATAATTTCTGAACTAAGTTTGTAATTTAACCCTATAAGCAGGTGTTTATTGTACCTGTAATTTCTACAAAATTACAATGAAATGACGTGCTTTCAAATAAAGTAAAAACGGTGAAAATCGGTTCACGCAATAAAGAATTATCCCATAAAAATCATCTTCCATACTTTATGCTCGCGCGCAATAGTTTACTCAATTTGCCGATAGATGTCGCTGTACATGGAACTCTCATATCATATCCTACATGGCGGTGTTATTAACTCTTAAGTGGGGACACTTACTGTGACGGACGGAAAACTACGGAACCCTACAGTGAGCGTGGCCCGACACGCTCTTGGCCGGTTTTTTTTAACCCTCGAAGAAGTGACTCGGGGAAAGCTGTGCCGCGCGCGATTAGCCTACAAGGTGTGTAGAAGGCCGCAGAGGATATGTCGAACCATTCTATCAAGGCCACCAGTTCCGTGTACTCTTCACTCAAAATCGTCGAAAGCCGTCAAAAGGCTGCGTTTCCACCAGAGATGAGTGAGGATGCGTTGCGAGAAATGTGTTTGTTAAGAACCAATCCTGTTGAACCAAGCTGTGCTGTGCGAGTACAAACAAATGAAGTGATTCTATTGGTGCTTAACAAACACATTCTTCACAACGCATCCTCGCTCATCTCTGGTTGAAACACAGCCAAAGGGCGGGGTCCTGTCATGAAATATAAATCTAATTGAGTTGTCACTCAAAGAAAACAAATGACGAACGTTTGGAAAATCCGAAATATATTAAGGATTCTTACGCTTACACAAAAATAAACGTACGTATCGACGTTTGTATTGTAAGTAAAGTATTTGCGGTTGCCAGCTACTTGAAGTTCAACAACAGACATTAATAATTCAGATGTATTTATCTTTTTCTGTGTTGCTTTAACTATTTTTAACCTTACGATACCTTAACCTGTTTACGGTATCAGTATAATTTTAATAATATATTTAGTAGATTTTTTATATTCCAGTACCTATGTAAAAATGTGGGTGGGACCCGAATTAACAGTAACACAATGTTTCCTGTATAACCAGTAGGTGCTTAGTAAATCTCTTACGCTATTTTCCCACTATATCTTCGCGTACTTTGATCGCGTTTTTGGCATCTTATAAACTTATACTAATATTCATACATATATCCATACTTCCATACTAATATTATTAATGGGAAAGTGTATGTGTGTGTTTGTTTGTTTGTCCGTCTTTCACGGCAAAACGGGGCGACGAATTGACGTGATTTTTTAAGTGGAGATAGTTGAAGGGATGGAGAGTGACATAGGCTACTTTTTGTCTCTTTCTAACCCCCCACTTCCCTAAAATGGGGGGTGGAAGTTTGTATGGAGCATTCCGGGGGCAATCAGGAAAGGGGAACCGTGTTACCCCCAATTTAACGCGAGCGAAGCCGCGGGCAAAAGCTAGTAATGAATATAAATAAAATCATATCAGAGACTTTCAGTAGTAGTATCCTTTTTTAGGGTTCCGTAGTCAACTAGGAACCCTTATAGTTTCGCTATGTCTGCCCGTCCGTCCGCCCGTCCGCGGATAATTAATCTCAGTGACCGTTAGCACTACAAAGCTGAAATTTGGTACTAATATGTATATCAATCACGCCGACAAAGAAGTAAAATAAAAAGTGGAAAAAAAAATTTTATTAGGGTACCTCCCCTATATAGGTACGTAAAGTGGGGAGTGATTTTTTTTTTTTCATTTCAACCCTAACGTGTGATATATTGTTGAATAGGTATTTAAAAATGAATAGGGGTTTACTAAAATCATTTTTTGATAATGTAAATATTTTCGGAAATATTTGCTCCAGAAGTAAAAAAAATGTGTCCCCCCCCCTCTAACTTTTGAACCCTAAGTTTTAAAAATATGAAAAAAATTTCAAAAGTAGAACTTTATAAAAACTTTCTAGGAAAATTAATTTGAACTTGATAGGTTGAATAGTTTTTGAAAAAAAATTACAAAATAATTTCTGAACTAAGTTTGTAATTTAACCGTATAAGCAGGTGTTTATTGTACCTGTAATTTCTACAAAATCACAATGAAATGACGTGGTTTCAAATAAAGTAAAAACGGTGAAAATCGGTTCACGCAATAAAGAATTATCCCATAAAAATCATCTTCCATACTTTAAGCTCGCGCGCAATAGTTTACTTAATTTGCCGATAGATGTCGCTGTACTTGGAACGCTCATATCATATCCTACATGGCGGTGTTATTTTAACTCTTAAGTGGAGACACTTACTATGACGGACGGAAAACTACGGAACCCTACACTGAGCGTGGCCCGACACGCTCTTGGCCGGTTCTTTTAGCTTTATTTCCAACCTACTACATTAATTCGTATACAGTTGGATTAGGAAGTTTTATGTCAGTTGGTGTTAGTTTGTGTATGGATTATTATTACTAAAAAAATGTACCTGACTTGAACCTGGATGTTACCAATAAAATGTATCTTTATCTTTATATTTGTCTTGGGGTATAGTTGGTGTGGTCCCCTGCGGGTAAAGGCCTCCTCCAGCTGTTTCAATTTTGAACGATTGGTAGCAATTAATGGTCATCCAATTTCAGTCGGCTGCGTTCACTATTTCATGGACCCATGTTGCCTTGGGCTTTCCTGGTCGTCTCTTGCTCAGAGGGCCTAGCCAATTTGGTTGTTTGCTGTGTCCACCTCTTGTCGCGCGGTGTATGCTTTATAAGCTTTTTATTTCCCTTGGGGATGTTTACTTAGCTTAAGGGGCTGACAACAGCTAAATTCCCTCCCTATCTTATTCAGCGCGAGTGAAAGAGAAACACTGTGTTACGATTAGTATGGGAGCTCATTGCAAATTTTACAAAATAATGAATTTAAAAAAAACGACGCATTAATTGAGAAATATAAGGCAACGAAGTTTTTAGTATTAGTGTGGTGGAATTTTGTCCTTAGTTACAGACGTATAAGTCAAGAAACTAAAGACATACAATTGTTTAAAGCTAATTTTAAGATGTAACTTTGGAACTATTTTCTATCGAGCCGATTTCGTCCAATCGTGTATCGGACGCAACGAAGTTCTTCCAAATATAACGAATATTAACACACATTTTGTTTACTTTCTCAAAACAAGTAGTTATAGCTGAAACACTGTTTGAGTAAAGTCAATTTGAAGGTCATCGGGTGTTGTCAGCCCCTTAAGTAGCATGATTAGGTAAATTGAAATTAGTCATAAAAGTATTGGTCATCTGTCTACACAACCTAAAAAAATATGTACGGAGGTAAAGTGGGATAGATAATTGAATTGTTTTTTCAAATCGTATTTTTGTTGTCCTTGTTTTATTTATATATTTATATATAGCTTTCCCACTTTATGATGATGAACTGATATGGTTTTTCAATTGTTTAGATAGCTTTTCATTTATTTTCCCGTAACCGCCCGTAACGCGCGGGTAAATAAATTTGTTAATTGCTTGATAGGTACAATGCTAAAGGTATGGTTGATCCTTCACATACATATTGGGAATAAGAAAGTAAAACGTTTAGGTTAAATACATAATACAACATGCGCGCGATGAGCCCTAAGGATTTGAACAGTTGATCATAGTTAGAGACAAAAATGGCCTATACACTTTTCAGAAATTCGCGTAGTTTCAGAGCTAATTAGCAGTGATCGGAATAGGTAGTGCCATTTCGGGTGAATGACCTTAAACATTGTACATAACATGGATAAGACTTGAGATTCTTCGAGTCGTATTTCTCATAGAAAATTTTCTTTTAACGCAAAAGTAAAAAAATTGGCATTATAAATACTTTCGTTTAACAATAATACAATCATAAAATAAAACACGAAACATCAACATCATCGGTTCGGTTGCCGGACGTCAGACCGACAACATCTCCAGCAGCTCCTGAGGATGCCTCGTAGAGAGGCGAAACACGTGTCGAGTTTTGGTATTATTGGTGGTGGTTTGTTGTATTTGTTTGCGTATTTGTTTTTGCGGCAGGGGGGTGGGAACATTAATGCATGCAAAAAATACGCAAATAAGTATAACGGGTAGTCACTAATCAACTAGCACGTTATAATACCGCGGAATAGCAAAGCAATATTATTGTACTTGATATTATTACTTTCTTTGAAATTATAGTAGCATACCATATTTCTTTCAATATTTTCTACTGTTAATCTATTTCTTTTGACGTTCATTATCTTACTTAAACCACATTTTTCATACGTTAGGCCCGCGGTCTTTGAAACATTTTTAAAACCAAACACAAACTTTAAAATTTTCATATCAAATCCTGGGGTTAAAAACTATATCCATACTAAGCTTACGCACCGAAGTCCCGCGAAATGGCACTACCAATTCCGATCACTGCTAATTAGGATTGTTCACTTTTTTTTACCCTTATTTTTATTGTATTTTCTGAAAATATAGGTTAATTTAAGATACTAATTTGAATGATTTTGTATTTCGTGTCTCAGTTAGTACAAGACAAGATATATATCATTCATATCATTTTGATAACCCCAACACGTTATTTGTAATAATAACTACGAATATTAATTAATATTTTTCAATGCATCTTGACAGTAAACATAACCCTAATATTATTTCCACTTTCAGCGAGAATTCGGGTCCAGAAGCTATAAAAGGACCAAAATACGAAGCCCTCATTTTGTAGGTAGCGAGAATCCCGAAAATCCTTTACATTAAGTATATGTTCCTACAATTTTTATGACAAAATAAATCAGACATGAAAATTATATTGAAGTGGTGGTAAAACTGGAGGAATAAACATCTTTGAGTGGTCCTGCTCAGAACACAAGAGGTGAACAGTGAATTGTGATTGTCTTCATCATCAAGCAAGAATCACCAAACGGTCATTTCCAAGACCGCTATCTCATGGACCAGCGGGTAGCAGTTGTAATTGAAAATGAGATATCTACTTGTTTGTTACTTCATTTTTTGTGCGATTTGGTTGGCGTAGTAAAAATTGCATACATGTACAAAGAAACATGTTTGCGGTTTCAGAGAAAATGGTAAATAAAAAGTGTCATGCTAATAATTCCTTCACACAAAGGTTTGAAAGGTTTTCTTCAATTAAAACAACTGTTGAAAATAATGAAGCTATTTTATTTAATTATGTTGCAATTTCTTTATTTATACCTGTAGCAATATTTTTTGATCATAATTATAATATCATTCAATGCACCATGTTAATATAATGATAAGTTACTTATAAAGACAAGATATTTTAATTACTACTATGTGAAACATAATAGACGGAGAGCTAGCCACGTCAGATATGACACAATAATGAGAGCAACGAAACTCATCTAGTCAGTTTGCTACACTATGCTTATTTGTAGATCTGGACATCTGGCAGCTGTAAAGTGGTGGAGGTCAAAGAATGCAAACCACTTTTAGAAAACAGATCCTAGAGTTCTGAATTTGATGCAGTATATGAGGAATTTGTATAAATAATTAGATTGTATCATTGCATACAAGTGCCAAACCTCCATAGAAAATAGTGGCAGACGACTTATAAATGTAATTCATAGTTTGTCGCCTACTGTTTTTGTTCGTAATAATACGCAATATGTTATGTTCTTATGTTAAAATATAGGCCCTGTCATTTATCACTGAGGCAACTTCGGCAGTTTTGACCTATTTTGGTATTATATTACTATTACCCAATTCAAAATTTTTGCTAGTCTGTCACTCTAACCTCCCATACTGCGAATACTGCGCACCAGTATGGCTAAACAGTGCTCACGTGAAGCGAGTGGATGTCCAGCTGAATCAAACCATGCGATGTATTTCCGGAACCATCAAGAGTACCCTCGTACAATGGCTCCCAACGCTGAGCCATAATGCTCCTCCTCACTTAAGAAGGCAACAAGCGCTAGTCCGTGAGGCGAGAAAGATCTTGGCCTGCCCCGACTTGTCTGCGCACGCTGAATTTAAAAATCCTCCCCCGAACCGTTTAAAGTCTCGGCACCCTCCATACCATACCGCACGAAACCTGATCAACTGTCAGTTCAACACGACTGCAATGTGGGAAAAGGAGTGGAGAGATAAGCCTCCTGAAAGCCTGGGCGTTTCTATAAACCCTACAGCGAAACCACCTGGCTTTTTACTGCCTAGAAAATAATGGTGTCAGCTGAATAGGCTACGAACCGGCTGCGGACGCTCACGACACGAGCCTTCCTGCACAAGTGCGGCTGGGTGGAGTCTCCAAAGTGCGAGTGCGGTGCAGCGTAGCAGGACGTCGTGCACATCGTCCGGGACTGTCCACTCCTTAAATACAACGGCGATCCAGCAGACTTGTTTACCCTCGACAACGACGTAATCCAATGGATGCAGAATTTAAACATTGCGCTCTAAACGACTGACAAAATGCCATACGATTAAATAAATAACCTCCCATTAAAAGCTGCCAAATTCCCGGATCTAGCAATAAGGATAAGTATAGCAATCTAACCGAACGGGTTTTGTTGCTCTCATTATTGTGTCATATCTGACGTGGCCAGCTCTTAGTCCATAAGTATCTTAATTCACAAAACTATCAATGAGAAAATATGTGACAGCAAGGAACAATTTCAATTTTTGGCATATGGTGTCTTTGTCCTCTGGCTTTCTGGTATAAGTTTAAGTTAGGAGGTGATGATTTAATTTTCCTGCTGCGTGCAAATTTGTCACGAGAAGTTTGTATTTTAATCTTCTATTTAGTAACTCTCAGAACAAATGCATGTTTTTTCTCACATGCATGCCTTCTAATTTATTTGGTGGAGCTGAAATGAATGAGAAATCATTATTAATAAACCACTAGATTGCCTACTAGTGACTAGGTATCTAAACTGAACAGACATAAGAATGGCGATAAGTCCACCCTCTAGCTAGCTCCTGTGGCTATTCAATATTCATTTATATCATACAAAGTGAAATTATTGTAAGCTTAGGTATAGTGTTATTGTAAAGCGCCAGTGAAATTGCGGGGACAGGTCTTTTACTACCATACATGAATGACTACTAGTTTCAAAGTATACTTACTGCAGTCATGGCATCATAAATATTTGAAATGCAGGCTTGGGCGACGATTTCGCCACTAATTTCCGAAATTTTATCGTTGTTTTCGGTCGTTCATTTTCGAAAAATGGGCTGCTCGGAAACATTATAGTCCTTTTGTGCTGTGTTAGTCATGCCGGAGGTCGTTTTACACCGGAACAACACAATGTTTTATCACTTTAATAATTTTGTGAATAGTTTTTCCTATTTTTCCATTTCGAAATGAGTTGAAGGACAGCTTGACACTGAGTCTTACAACATGTTCATCCGCACGATGTTTCGTGTCAGTTTGTGTACTGTGTGTCTATAGTTCACGCACGGTCCCTTATACCAAGGACCCCAAATTGCTCAACAATCGCGGAGCAACTTTTCGGAAATATTTTTCAAGAAATTCGTCGTCAAATTCGTTGTGCCCGCTTCGCAGTACAACTCATTCCTGGTAAACGGTAAGCTTGTATGTAAATACTCTGGCTATACATTACCATATAAATACAATAGGTAGTGATCCTACCAACATATCAATTTTATACTTGACACCATTTTTCACGTAGGTCTTCGCGGATTCGAACTATTATTTTTGTGCTATTACTGGAATCATTCCTACACGTAGGAACAAAACCATTTCATTTCTTGGTTTTGATAATACTGTTGAAATATACTGTTTATTAATTATAACATTCAAATCGCAACAAACCAACGATTTAAGTTTAACTGAAAAAATTGAGATTTATGTTACGACTATAATTAGGCTATGGTTATGACCATAGCCTAATTATACAGGTCAGTTAAATTTTTGACACCTCGTGACGTCAGTGACCACACTGACGTCATCAGGGAACGATGCGGTTCTCAAACTTTTAAAAAGAGGGAAAATTATTTAATAGAGGATTACCTCTATTATTAGTAATTATACTAGACATTATAATAAGAATGCAAATTAAATGCCGTGCCATTAAAAAACAAATCATTGGGTATATCTAAACGACACCATACCAAGGGTGTGCAAGTGTGCATCACTGTCAAAAAAATTGAGTTTGACATTTAGTATCCGATACGTTTCCCTAAGTGAGAAAGAGAACTTGTCATGCGTTAAATAGGGACAACATGATTCGTAACGTCAAAGAAGGAGCTCTGTATCAGGACTATCAGGGATATTACGGATACTGATTTTTTGACATCCGCGGATGCGGATATTAAAAGACTCACATCCCTGGAATACGGATGCGGATGTAAGATAAGTACACAAAAAAAAACAAATATTAAAGTTTTGTACTAGTCACATCATACAAAGCCCTTCGCCCTACAATAGCATTTCAACACTAAAATAAAAACAAAACAAACTCGTCATTTCTTGTCGCTATCCGTCAAGGACATAGAGCTCGATTGACGAATCACGAAAATGTAACAATATTCCGATTGGGTAATGGTGAAATTACCTACGTAGAACGGCTAGTAGACATGGCAATTTGTAGGGCCCAACATGTTGTGTTGGGAGGTGTAATAGGAGGTTGGGCCTGTAGGGAGCTGAAGGAGGGTGCGGGAGAGGCAGGGTACACAACATGTTGGGCCCTACAAATTGCCATGTCTAATAGCTGTGTTACTTTACCTAGCACGTGCGCCGTCGCAGAGACGTTCTTGTACCGACTTGTTCCACATCTGCATCCGCATGAGCTCCGCATCGATTTGATGCGGAGGCGGATGCGGATTTTGAAAATGATGCGGAAGATCCGCGGTTTCCACAAACCACAATTTCCACAAACCATAGACAATTTTCCGCACAGTATTGAATATTATCTACTTATGGTGTCCCTATGACGGAATTCATGGCCGGCCATAAACTGTTATAGTTTTTAAGGGGTACCACACATTAGAGCGGAATTTAGCTATTCGTAAACAAAAGCGGAAATTGGGCTATGGGTAGCGGAAATTTGTCTATGGCCTCCATACAAAAATTCAGCCTACCATAGACAAATATCCGCTCATAAATATGTTACTAAAGATTATAATGTAATTCCATTACAATTACAACGTAGCTTATAAAATATTTTAGTGTAATTCCACATTCAGTGCGTTGGTATGAAGTTTTACAGGCAGTTACACTACACCAATATTTATTACGAGCAACTATTATTATATACATTATATATCTATCAAATATTTGGGAATCTCAGAGAAAAATGAAACGTCGTGATAAGTTTAAAAGAAACAGAGATAATACAATATGGCCGTCTGTCAGTGTAATACTCGCCAAATAGTTGTATTGCCACAATGTTAAAAAAAAGTCCTCATTAAATTACATGCCGTAAATGAATTGCCAACTAAAAGTATTATATTAAATTACCTAAATTTATATGAAGCTTATTTTAGGTATAAAATAATTAAAAAAGACAAAATAAACTTAGTAACGGCACGCTAACATTTTTGAACATGAATAGTGTATTAATTAAACTCCCTGACTGAATTGAAGATGTTAACGAATGGCATCATTATGTGACGTAGGTGAGGTCTTTTCGGACGAGCTGTCAAAAATTTGAATGACCTTTATAATTAGGCTATGGTTATGACAATGATGACTTTGACAGTTACTTGAGTGACGGATAACAACTATGGTTCAGTAACTTTTTTTATTGATTTTTCGATGACATTACATATTCAGCCACGAGTAAGGTCAAACTAAGGTCATTCATATATTTATGGAAATATCTTCAATCATCGATTATTATATAGTAGCAAATGTCGGAAACTACTTGAAAACCTTATATCTCGAAATGGTTTTCGAAATACATCATTTAAAAAAAATGAACAATGCTAATTAAACAAACATATTATTTGTTGTAACTCAGTCCAAACGTCATTTTGTTCGCGATGTCGCTACTAAGGAGCCCAGTATAGACATCCTTATTGATAGATACCAAAGTGATAAGATAAGGAACACTTTGCATAAACTAATTCTGCGAACAAAAAGTATTTTCCAATAAAATTTTAAGCGACAGTTTAATCAATAATACTTATATACTTTCTGCATACCTATAGATATATCCTACTGATATTTATAAAAAGAAAAAAAAATCGTGACATTGACCTAAACTCACATAATGATTCCGTCTGTTGTCTTCAGAAATGCGTGGTTAAAATCATTCGGGTTCCACGCGGGCACCTTGTATTAAATATAATCAACGTATTGTCGATACTAGTAGGTATTATACGGATGGTCGCTTTGAAGATAGCGGCGAAAGAGCTCCTTTGTTGAGAGGTAACATATACCACGACCTACATTATACGAGTCCATTACGAATCAGTTTAATTCGTTCCGTACGCCGACCTCGTTTCATACCATTGATCCCAGTTCGATACATATAGACTTTATGGGGCCAAGATCCATTGTATGTAGATAACTTATCAGTTTTTTAATGATATTCTATTGAATACATTAAAAAGTAGATTCATAATTATTTTTGTATGTTTTAGGGCGTATCGATGCTAGTTCAAGTTCAGCTAGGTTGAATAACTATTATTACAATGTTTTAGATGTTTGTATTTGATTTAATAACAAGCTAAAGTAGATTTTATTTATAGACAATAGGTCAATGGTTTTTGGTATTAAAGATAAATATTGTTAATCCTGATATACGAGAATAAGAAAAAGACAAGAAAATACTAGATACTCGTACTTAGTGTAAGACGGTAATCGGGTCGGGAAGCCGAGCGGTGGCGGTGCCGAGCGCGCCCCCGTGACCCGAATTTTCGCAATGACGTCACAGCAGCCCCAACATGTGGGTCACGCTCCAGCCGGCTCCTCGCCGGCCTCCCACACAACAGATACGCAGATAAGATAACAACTGACAGACGAGACAAAACATGCACTAACTATACACAGTTTATAATCTACGAATAAAATACAGTCGTGCCACAACTTTTTTTACTTGGAAAACTCGATTGGACAAAACAACTTTAATTGGAAAAATCAATTTACCATTTTTATTCAAAACTGTGATGCATCTCTTTACTTAGTTAAAAACAGAAGAAATGGAATAAGAGCTAGCCACGTCAGATATGGCACAATAATGAGAGTAACAAAATCCGTCTGGTTAGATTGCTAGACTATCCTTATTGCTAGATCCGGCCATCTGGCAGCTTTGAATGGGTGGAGGTCAGAGTGACAGGCCTGCAAAAATTTTGAATTGGAAAATAGTAATACCAAAATAGGTAAAAACTGCCAAAGTTGTCTCAGTTATAGAAAACAGGGCTTATAATTTAACATAAGAACAAAATTCATTGCGTATTATTTATTACGGAAACAAAAACCTTTAGGCGACAAACTATGAATTACATTATACATCGTTTGGCACTACTTTCCCCCAACAGAAACTTTAGGCAATGATATAATCGAATTATTTATATAATTTCTCATAATATAGCATCAAACCCAGAACTCCAGGATTTGTTTTCTTGAAGTGGTTTGCATTCTTTGACCTCCACCACTTTACAGCTGCCAGATGTCCAGATCTAGAAATAAGCATACTATAGCAAACTGACTCGAGGGGTTTCGTTGCTCTCATTATTGTCTCATATCTGACGTGGCTAGCTCTCCGTCTAAAATGCAGAACAGTAATTGCGCAAATAGTCACGGTGAAGGTGAAGCCCATGACAAAACGGAAGAGGAAGATCCCAATTTTTTTAATTTGTATTTCAAAAACATGTGTAGTTCAGTAAAGTGTAAAAGTATAAGGTAGAATTCATAATAATTCAGTGGAGTGATTTGAGAGCTCCGGGCATACAACGCGGGTGTTAAATGTATGTATGTGTAATGTGCTGTCAAATCACTTCGCTGAATTATGGATTCTAAAGCGATCGATGCATGGTACACAGGCATATAAAATTAAAGGAAAAAGTTAACTAACGACAGATACCTATCAAAAATATTTTGCAGGTGTTTACTAAAATGACCCTTAAATAAAATAATGGCCCCTTACTTTGGATCTATCATTAACATTTTACAACCTAACAAGGTGCCTTGCCTACATATTAAATATATAAAAAAACAATAAAGTTATTTTTTGTACCTATTGAAACGTGTGCTTAACTTGGAGTACAAGGTCGTGACTGACGTCAATCAGATTTCGTTATTGCAGCTAGCGGTCGACGTTTTACTTCTTTTTAGGGTCCTGTGCTACACAAAGAACTGTGCGTAATAGACTCGTTTATTTTTTAAATTTCAAACAGTCGGACCCTCGCTTTATTTTTTCATACAAAGTTAATAGAATGTCTTTGACGCTAAAGTTTAATAATCTTAATGCCAAATATTCATTGAACTCGTTAAATCATAGATGATTACAAATGAGAACGACTACCTATATGTAACGTAATATAAGTGCCCTCTATACCATATACCCAATTAACTTGATAAATATTTAGCAAACCTTGAAATAACAACATTTATTTTTAGTGAAATTGTTCAACGTCTAAGTAAACATATTAGCTAGCCTTTTAACTGAATTAGTCTCTTTTGTGAAAGATCATAATCATATAACTTATTATTAGCGTCAAATTCATTTCAGTAGGTCTTGCACTAATTATAATTTATAAACCGTTGATTTATTATGTATCCTACTAGATGTGGCATCTAGAACAAATTTTGTGCGCCATGTTTGGCGGTTGACAGCTATGACGACAGATTCAACGAGTAGTATAGACTTGTGGTGATTTTCACTACAACTTTTGGGACAAAGAATTTCTTAGACTAGAGTAGTAGAATATAGAGTATTGTCTTGTGATTGCGATAGTCTCAAAAGCGATGAAATTATCGCTAACGTCACTTCTATCGAAACCGTACCTAATATACACCAAAGACTGCGCTTACATACATATATACTTATAGCTGTGATCGATTTTTGAACGAGTTTATTTAGATTCACTCCGTATATTTATTTTGATAAGTGCTTTGACCTATTCATTGGACAGCCGCCACAAGCCGGCCAAATAACTACTACTAACATGTTATTTCCCCAAATAATAAAACTACTATTATAATTGGCTACTTTCCTAAAAAAAATATTTAGTCCGTCAGTTAGATTATCAAAAAATATTGGATACGTATTTTTTATTATGTCAATCAAACAAAAATTGGTGAAGATATAGCCCGTTAAAGTTCCGCGTGATGTCACATTATACTAAAAATTTTACTGAAATGTGACGTCACGCGGAACTTTAACGGGCTATATCTTCACCAATTTTTGTTTGATTGACAAAATAAAAAATACGTGTCCAATATTTTTTGATAATCTAACTGACGGACTAAATATAATTATATTTTTTTACCCAGGAAAGTACCCAATTATAATCATGTAAAACGACTAAACAGATTTAGGTAGGTAGCTAATGGTCTTATCTCATCTTATTTGATTCGGGGGCCCATATGGATACACTTCGAGCCAAAGTGATCTTTTGTGTAATTGCCCCCTAGTACATCTACTCAAGAGCTTTCTCAGCCATCCCCGTGTGTTGGATGATGGAGCTCAAGGACAGTGCTTTGATTTCCTCTGGATCTGGATAACCAGTACCAAAGTCCCTCATTCTCTGTCTGGCTAGAGCGTGACATTCACACATTAAGTGTTTAATTGTCTCTTCCTCTTCGCCATATATTTTACAATCAGTGTTAGATAACACTGACAGTTCCCATTTTAGCCAATGCCCCTTTCACAGCGTAATGGCCTGTGAACACTTCTGGTTTTGTTCCAGCTTCAGTTAACTCTGTGCATGAAGAGCTTCGAATGCCTTAGGCGTGTCATATTACGTCACTCTTGTGGGTGTGTTGTGGGTATGTTTAGTGTGGTCCTTTATGGCGGCCGTTATTATGGTTCTCTTCGAGAGCCCCACAAATGGTTCCGGGCCTACATAGCTATTTATAGAATCCCTTCTAGCAAGCTCATCAACATTTTCGTTGCCGATAAAGCCCTCGTGCCCCGGGATCCACAACAGTTGCACTTTGTACTGCCTTCCAACCCTATTATGGACTTGGATGCGATTGAATATCAGTCTGGTCTCCACTTTGGGCGCTATAAGTGATTTGAGTGTGGCCTGCATGACTGTCACTGAGTATATAGATGTTCTTTCCCGGGATTTGTCTTTCTATATTCTCTTGTGCACAGGCGATAAGAGCGTCGTACATCTGCGCTTGGAAGACTATCGCATAATTGCCCATGCTTATACTACTACTGTAGTCACTTGCATATATAAATGTCGGCTCCCGACGCTCTCGTACTCGATCCTATTTTAGAACCGTCTGTGTACTATATGCTCTTTACCATCAGAAATTGGTGGTTCTAGACTCTCAGCCCATTCGGCCCTTATAGGATTTTTTGCTATAAAATTCTTTTGTATAACAAACTTGAATTGCATCTTGTCACGTCCCATGTTTGTTAGCCTTTCCATGATACTATCAGATTCCATGTTCGTGTGCACAGTATTTGTCTTGCTGTCGCCCCAGAGGCCAGCAACAGCCAATCTGTGTAGCGATTTGCGCGCCACAGATCGACTGTATCACTAAGTGTAACGGAAATATATCAAGTAATACATCTAGCGCCGTCGTTGGCGTCATTATAAATGCGCTAGCTATACACTAACTAGCCTACTTTTAGCTTAAAACAACTTAGGCTAAGGAGGCATGAAAATAACCCCCATTCTAGTCCTGGATAACCTGCAATGCGAAACTAAAAGTACCGTAAGGTCTTTGCCTATTTATGCTAAGGAGGCATGAGAATAACCCCCATTCTAGTCCTGGATAACCTCCAATGCGAAACTAAAAGTACCGTAAGGTCTTTGCCTATTTATATAGAAGTTCACAATTAAACAAATTTATGTCTGTGTCTTTTTGATACATTTGGCATCATAGCTCTCACAATTATTCCTTAAACTATAGCTTCAGCGTATTTCCCCAGGGTTCAAGTCCAGAATGCTGCGCCGATAGCGGCGGGTTGGACAGCAGCAGCGCGCCAGGCCCTCCCCCCGGGCCGCGCTACAAGCTGGCCAGCGAGGGGTCGCTGCGCGTGTGCTCGTTCCAGCACACCCGTACCGTCGTCGACAAGATCCTCGCTGCCAAGTTCCTTAGGCGCTGGGAGACGCACGTTTTATGCCTTCAGGAGGAGCATATCGTTTCCAAAACGGTGAGTTACTCAATATTTTAATACTAGTAAAAACGACGAAACAGGGTGAGAAGGGGAATAGTCAGCTTGGAGGGCAGCAGCGCCGTGAGACGCATTAGGATACACGCACAGATTTGCCCGAAGGGCCCCTCGGCCAGACAGATCCGGCAGTCAGATCTGTACATGTATCCTAGACTATTTCCTTTATTATAGACAGTTTCTACAACTATGAAGAACGTTTTAAATGCTCTGCACCATTTAGGTAGGTAAGTATTACCAAATAGTACCTAAATTGGGTAAAAGATGCCCATTTACTTGCTCTAAACGGCTCTCCGATTTGACCTTTATATTTAAAAAGCTCTAGCAAAAGTTGACCTGTAGTAAATTTCATGTCGTCATCCGTGATAAATTCAATTGATCGCAATTTTAGTTTCTTGGTAATGTTGATTATTTTCTTTATCATTAGCCGTTAGCATTATGCTCAAATTGAATGAAAACCCATAAAGATAAACTGATGACGTGGTAATAGTTAAATTACTGAATGAGTCATCGCGACATATGTCAGGTACTATTAGACTAGTTTAATAGTTTTCATTACGTAAATATATGCATTCATCGATACCAAAGTTATTTTCAAGGCACACATAATTATAACAAACATGCGATTAAATTCCAAGCTGTATGTAACAATTTGATGCACCTGGGGCTTATTCTAGTAAATTCAATTATGTGTTAATAGTGATATCGAAATTGTATTTATTGCGTATACCCCCTCTCTTACTATGTAAGTGTAAGATGTGTGTGAACGCGATACATTCAAATCCAATGACTTGGTATCAAGTCTTCGCTTCCGAATACGGCCTATGTAGTCATAAAACTATGCACACGCGTAGCGAAGGCATAGCACTATGAGTACCTACATAGTACCTACTATCTTGCTTATCATGCTTTCATAATTCATTAACTAATTTCATGAAAGCAATTTGACGCAAGTAGAACCAGAACTGGCTGCATGACTAACAATGATGATTTTTTTAAATGATTGCCAGTACATCTCTTTCAATATTTACCTTCTTCGAGTCATTCGTGCTTGCTTTTACATATTTTGGGGCTGCTAGAAAATGTATAACCGTTAGCTCCTTCATTATTGCCTACGATGCTTACTGCCTAGCTTGAAAAACAGTGATTATATATCTCTACTGAATATACAAGGTGTAACAATAATTTTAAACAAAAAAGAACCGACTTCACTAAGACTCCACATTTCCAAAAGGCCCGATATGCCCGATCCAATGTAAAAAATATTAACTAGGTGTGCCTATAATAATAGTTGAAGAGTTCCCTCGATTTCTCCAGGATCCCATCATCAGATCCTGACCTGGTTACAATGGGACCAACTGTGAAGTATAATGTTTCAAACAAAAAAGTAATTTTCCTAATCGGTCCAGCTGTCTTCGAATAAAAAAAAAATTAAAAATTGTAAAAACAGCGATACCGACGAATTGATAACCTCCTCCATCGAAATCTTGAAGTCGGTTGAAAATGCTGGTGATCTTTTCAAAGGCATAATTGGTATCGTATTCTAATTATGAAAAACCGGCCAAGAGCGTGTCGGGCCACGCTCAGTGTAGGGTTCCGTAGTTTTCCGTCCGTCACAGTCAGTGTCCCCACTTAAGAGTTAAAATAACACCGCCATGTAGGATATGATATGAGCGTTCCACGTACAGCGACATCTATCGGCAAATTAAGTAAACTATTGCGCGCGAGCTTAAAGTATGGAAGATGATTTTTATGGGATAATTCTTTATTGCGTGAACCGATTTTCACCGTTTTTACTTAATTTGAAAGCACGTCATTTTATTGTGATTTTGTAGAAATTACAGGTACAATAAACACCTGCTTATACGGTTAAATTACAAACTTAGTTCACAAATTATTTTGTAATTTTTTTTCAAAAACAATTCAACCTATCAAGTTCAAAATAATTTTCCTAGAAAGTTTTTATAAAGTTCTACTATTGAGATTTTTTTCATATTTTTAAAACTTATGGTTCAAAAGTTAGAGGGGGGGGGACACATTTTTTTTAACTTCTGGAGCGATTATTTCCGAAAATATTTACATTATCAAAAATTATTTTAGTAAACCCCTATTCATTTTTAAATACCTATCCAACAATATATCACACGTTAGGGTTGAAATGAAAAAAAAATCACTCCCCACTTTACGCATAGAGGAGGTACCCTAATAAAACATTTTTTTCCACTTTTTATTTTACCACTTTGTCGGCGTGATTGATATACATATTAGTACCAAATTTCAGCTGTTTAGTGCTAACGGTCACTGAGATTATCCGCGGACGGACGGACGGACGGGCAGACATGGCGAAACTATAAGGGTTCCTAGTTGACTACGGAACCCTAAAAAGTAGAAAAAAAAAAATTCACGCGAAAAAAAAAGGTTTTGTATGTAGAGTTTGCCAACTGGGACCACATGTCCCATACAAAAAAAAATTCTTCGCGTCCAAAAATATTTTTTCCTACTTTTTCTTACTCGTAATACGATGCCAATTATGCCCTTAAACGCATCACCAGTATTATTGTTACACCAGCTGTATATTTAATTCTTAATAATGGCTAGCTTTTTCCCATCAGTCCCATCTTAGGAAAAGATACTATAAACATCTGTTACACTGTGTTTTTCAAGTCAGGCAAAGTTAAGAATCGTAGGCAATGTTGTAGAAGTTGATGGTATCTCTTTTCAGATGATATTCTATTCGTTAAGAAAAATCGAATGCTAAATATAACATTTTATCTGGGATATCGTGAAGCTAACGTACTATTTCTGTGTAAACTCTGGCTGGACACATTACAACTGTAAATATTTAGAGTATAATCTACAATACACAACACTACACTCGTACGAGTACTAAGTATGTTTGTATCAAATAGAAAATAATCAATAGATGTACAAAATTTCCTAATAATCATTTCATATTGTTGACGTACTATCTAATCTTAAAGAGGCGAACCGCCAAAGTTAAGTAAGACTTATACTGCAGTGTTATTTCATTACTAGCTGTGCCCGCGGCTCCGCCCGCGTGGAATTCGGTCTGTGTCAGTAAGCGGCTAATTCACCCCTAATTTCTCTCCCGCTTCCCTGGAGGCGGAACTTGAAGTAAAGTTGACAGATGGATACGCTAGAGGACAGTAGTCCTAATAAAATATTTTACAATTACCACTAAATTAAACTACCCTCAAAAATTAATCCTTTTTTTTTATATTTTTTTTTGGGCATGATTTAAACGACATAGAGTAGTAGGTGTATATCGGACGATACAGGACCACTTTTTTATTTATACGTTCATGTCCACGGTAAATGTCATCCAAATCGATCCTCCCATCAAATTAGTCTAAGCATGAAAGGTAAGAACAGGCGCGGTTGAAATTGGGAAGGGGGGGTCACAAATTTTTTTTCTATTTGTGGTGCACTTGGAGGGGGGGGGGGGTCCAAATTAAACTCAATCGAGTGTAGGGGCTACCCGCCCCCCCTTTTAGACGTTGAATTTTTATAGGCTACGTATAACCTGGCTGGGGATTTTCTTGAATTGGAATTAGTAATCTTTAAGGGGTGATTTTCGCGATAAAAATGCAAAAAAAAACCGGCCAAGAGCATGTCGGGCGGTACTCAGTGTAGAGTTTCGTAGATGCCGCCCTGTTACAAAGCATCCGTTCAAAAGGTGGTTTATTAAGGGATATTCGGCGGCGCTTACGTCATTTTACTATTCGGCACTTCCTTTCAATATGCGTTTTTGACTGATAATTCAAAAACGGCTGAACCGATTTTATTCAATATAGTTTATATTGAACCTTCTTATCAGGTCTCACCAAATTTTAGCTTTCTAGTCCGAACGGTAACTGAGCTAGACCGCGGACAGACATGGCGAAACTATAAGGGTTCCTAGTTGACTACGGAACCCTAAAAAGAGATAAATAGTAGTTTATGTAACTGTTACGTAATAAGGCCTCATTATGTACAGAAGCATACACCGCTTTACCTACACTCATATCCATTGTAAACATTAGAATGACCGCCATTACACTGCCATGCCCAACCTTATTGCGCCGGCGGTCGGGGGGCGGATATTCATTACGTTACCGTAGGTAATGAATTTTCATACGTTACGTTACCGTAGGTAATGAATTTTCATACGTTTTTACCACACTGTCACAGATAATACACTGATGTTACGTTACTGATTGCAATAATGGTGGTAATTACATACGGTTCCGATAGAGGATTTATGATATTGGTATAAATCAAGATATTTATTCTTCAATGTAAGCACATTACAATGCACTAATGAACGTCAGACAAAAATAAAATACACGAGTGTCGTGAAACACGCGATTGGAACGAAGTTGTTATTTTATTTTATATTATTATTGACTTTTTCGTAAATTTTGTAGTTTTAATTATTTTGAAATTTTGGAGTTTTGAAATTGTGGAAATTTATTTATTTATGAAATTTTAAATTATATGAAATTTTTGAACTTTTTCAAATTTTGGAAATTTTGGAAATTTTGGAAATTTTAGAAATTTTGAAAATTTTGAAAATTTTGGAAATTTTGGAAATTTTGGAAATTTTGGACATTTTGGAAATTTTGGAAATTTTGGAAATTTTGGTAATTTTGGAAATTTTTGTAATTTAGAAATTTTGCCATTTTTGACATTTTCGACATTTTTTACTTTTAGGTTCTCGACTTTTATCACTTTGTCACTTCTCACTTTCACTTTTCACTACACTTCACTTCACTTCACTTTATTCTATTTTATATATTTTTTATTTCATTCCATTTTACATGTTTCTCAATCGTATGGGTGTCGCCTTTTCGTGACGTGACGCTTTTTCGTGACGGTCACGTGACTTTTTTTCGCCTAGCCCCCCCATTCGCGAACCGTCCGATAAGGAACTTCGTTCCAAAACTACCACCGGTTCTAACCCTACACCTGAGCCCAAGAAGTATTATTACCGAAAAGAAACTCGACGGGACTTATTTTTTTCAAAATAGTAATACATTATTAGATCTTAAAGATACAACATAGTGCGTAGTTCTTCAAGAAGGCATATCAAAACATCTTGAGAGACAGATAATGCACCCATTGTTTAATTATAAATAAAAATAAAATCCTAATCTGACTGCTTCACAAAACGTTTGATATGTTTTCCTACCTAAACGGTGTCCTATAAATGTTAGATGATTTTGTAGTAGTTTTTTGGTTTGGGCCATGCAACTTTGTCCGTCATATATAGTCCTCGAACCTGCAATAACCCTTTGACATTCATGACATTTTCAAATATTTCTTAAGAGCGGGTAAAGGTAAATTTAAAGCATCGACGGGTAACTTGTTATAAATATGCAGTAGCAACAACATTCTGAGGATGATTGCCGGTAGATTTGATTGCCCGATAGTCTACGGGTTGATCAAACTGGTAAAGTCCAATTTAGAATATAAGTTTTAGATGTTTTATGTTTTATTTTAAGTATGTTAATATGATTACTTACTAACAACTTAGAATGTATACTAACAAAATGGACCATGTTGTCTGAAATAAATATTTTTGAATTTGAATTTGAATTTGAAATATGAACACCTTGACCAAAAAATTACAAATTATTTCAATACCAAATTTCATCTAAATACGTACAGCGGTTATTTTTTGTTTCTTCCCCATGTAAACTTCCACCCCTTTTGTATCCGCTTAAGGGATAATTTCCGAGATAAAACTATTTTATTTCCTTTTCCAGAGCTCAAATTATCTCCATACCAAATTTTATCTAAATCGATTCTGCGGTTAATAATTCCCTATACAAATGTCCAACTCCCTTTTTACCCCTTTAGGGTTGATTTTTGGGTTGAAAACTATCCTTTGTCCTTTCTCGAGACCCATACTATCTCTATACCAATTTTCATCTAAATCAGTTCAGCGGTAAAAAAAATCTCATACCAACTTCCAACCCCCATTTCACCCCCACAAGGGTTTGAAACTATCCTATGACGTTTCTCGAGACTCAAATGATCTCCATTCTCATTTCTATCTAAATCGTTTCAGCGGTTAAAAATTCTCCATACAAACTTTCAACCCCATTTCCACCCCCACCAGGGTTGATTTTCGGGATTAAAACTATATATTATCCTTTCCCGGGACTCAAACTATCTCTATACAAAATTTCATCAAAATCCGTTCAGCCGTTTTCACGTGATGCGCGGTCAAATAAACAGACAAACAGATAAACAGATAAACAGATAAACAGACAAACAGATAAACAGACAAAAATTCTAAAAATTGTTGGAACGTATTCTGTTATCGATTCTAAGTATCCCCAGCCAACTTTTTTTCGATTATCTTCCATGTACAGACTTTCGACCCTCTTCAGCTTTATTATATGTATAGATTACATCTATAAGAATAATAATTTATGCAATTTACCTGTCATTTGAGATGTAGTACATGAGTTCAGTTATATTTCAAACTGGTTTACAATCAAAACTGAAAACTCAAGTTACACTTGCACTTGTTATCTGTCAAACGAATATAAATACTAAACAAAACAATGGTAACTGGTTGTGTATGAACTGATTGCTGTACAGTCACCGGCAATGGTATCTTCCTACATGAAGGCCGCAAAATATGTGACAAGCTCTTATGGCCCTACATATAGGAGTGTACCACATATTTGGGCGGCCTTCATGAAGGAAGATCTAGACACACGGCAGTGTGTCCGCCAAGTTCGAGCAAAAAAAAGCGACACACCGGCCGTGGGTTATATTACACGAACCATTTCGGGCCAATTTCGACCACCCTATAACTCAAAACATATTTTATCTACGCATATGAAATTTCGAGTGTCTGTTGACATCCCCTTAATTGTCTAGAATACAAAATTTCATTATTCTACCTATAGCAGTTCTTGAGATATTGACGTCAGAAAATCGCTATTTTTACTATACACTCACTGACTCACTGACTCACTGACTCATCAAAAACCTAGACCACTTCCAATGGTCGTACTGACTTGAAATTTGGCATGGAGATAGGTCTTAAGGTCAAAGTAAAGGGAAAAATCTGAAAACGGCCAAGTGTGAGTCAGTTTTAAAAATAGCGAAGGTGTAACTTTGTTCTACTATGAAGTCATAATGAACTAAATGGGTCTATCTTCCAATGGTCGTACCGACCTGAAATTTGGCTCGAAGGTTTGTCTTTAGGTCGAAATAAAGTAAAAATCTGAAAACGGCCAAGTGTGAGTCAGTTTCGAAAACAACGAATGTGTAATTTTGTTCTACTATAAGTAGGTATGGAGTGGAAATGAGATAAGACTTATTTAAATTTAGACACATACCAATTTAAGACAATACATGTTTGTCTTAAAGACAAGAACAATAAAATTGTTCACCACTCTGTGTGTGTCTGTTGCGGGAACCGAACCCACGATTTACGAAGGTGCACTAGGTGCGCTAAATCAGTCAAACAAAAATGAAAAGACTATTTTTTCTCGCATAGTCTAAATAATTTCTAATTTTACAACTAATAAAATCGCAGATTCAAGAACATGGAAATCGTATATACTCTAAGATGGAATTATATATAAGTATACTAATGCCCATCTCACCCTCCGATACGCCACGGGATGAGATGGGATGGTGCACTTCTAGGGCTACGTAATAGGCCACCAATTATAATACCTACTGGTAGGTAGGTATTACCAAGTTATTAATTATCTATGTAGGTAGCGTACTTACAAACAGAATAAAGTACGTTATTGATGTATGTAATTATATGTAAGTAGGTACATTTTATAGGTGTAGGGAGCCAGTTTATTTGTAAAAATCACCTATAAATAAATAGTAAAATAGGATTTATCATAGATTATAGGTACTCGCGCTGCCCGATCGATCCCGAAATCCCGATATATGTATGTATAGTGATACTAGATAAAAATTCCGTTCCCCGCCTCGCGCACCCTCCGTCGCTGCCTACACTCGTCCGCCGCGCTCGCGCCGTCCGCCAGCTTATGCCATCCGTTCGCCCGCTCATGCCGCCGGGGAGATGCGTACGCGCGGGAGGCGGGGAGTCGACGAACCAAAGCGTTCGGCAGCCGCGCGTCATACGCGAGACATTTCCTAAAGCAAAAGTGATAAAAAAATAATAAAGAACCTACACCTAACAAAAATAAATGAAATCCCATCAAAAACATAAATGTGAAAGGCTGCCAAGTTCGATACTATGGGAATGCTTCGCCTATAAAAGAAGTGAGATCTGAATAAGTACCAAGTTCCATAAAAATACCTCAAATCATAAATAGTTATAGGAATACACACTTGATTTCCAGCAGTTTTTAAGGTACATTTTGAATAAGTATCACGTTACATAGAAATACCTAAAATGATAATAGTCAGAGAAACGCAGTTTCCTGATAACTTTAACCAATTTTAATAGAAAATTATATACTTGACACATTGCAGTCCAAAGGTGTCGATTCATTGCATTGAAAAGGCGTGTGGTGTGTGAAAACTTGCCAAGTAACATCATTAAAAAGTACTGAAAATAATAAATGTTATCAGGAAACTGCTAAAAAAACCGGTGTGCGTTTCTCTGACTATTATAATTTTAGGTATTTCTATGTAACGTGATACTTATTCAAAATGTACCTTAAAAACTGCTGGAAATCAAGTGTGCATTCCTATAACTATTTATGATTTGAGGTATTTTTATGGAACTTGGTACTTATTCAGATCTCACTTCTTTTATAGGCGAAGCATTCCCATAGTATCGAACTTGGCAGCCTTTCACATTTATGTTTTTGATGGGATAGTATTAACGGTGACTGTACCTACATACTTGATGCAGGCTTGGGCCAGATCAATTTTTAGGTCTTGTTTGCCCTACCCCTAGGGTGTTTTTGGTAGCTAAGGAAGTGCAGCGCAGCCCCGGCTAAATAGCCGAAGCCGGTTGCACAGGTGCTCATCCCACAGCGCCATACATTTATATTAATTTCCTGACAAATATAATACTTAAGTTTAGGTAACTTTTAGTGTACTCATTTCGTTTCGATAACCGTTCTGATAAAATTGATTTATAGTTTTTTTTTTAATGTATATTTAAGTACTAGTGAGTACATTCATTAAAATTAAAACAACGGTTATCGAAATACTTGCACATTATTTGTCCGACAGCTTAGAATGTGGAAGGTTTTGATGGCATCACGGGCCACAACCACAGCACACTCATAGAGAATATTTGACAACGCATCAATAAAAAATGTGATACAATTCGAAACATAAATAATACTTTCACATAACTATTGAAATTTTTAAATAGCCTATAATTTTCTCGCCATCTGTACAAACATAAATATACGTCAATCCGAAAACAGCATTACTCATCACATAGAGTTTGTGCGTAATGGCAAAGAAATTGTACTTAATCACTTCGACATTCTGGAATTTAGAATTGCAATCATGTTTTTATCATTTTACAAATATAATACCTATACATATATGCACGAACTGCCAGTGAACGATATTAATGTTATGAGTTATCAGAAATGGTTCCATGCTGAAATAAGGCAATTTGATTAGTAGGTGACCTTAAAACTTTTTTTTAATTTTCATGTCATTTCCACTTGGAATCACTGGCTCTAACAAATCTATTAGGAAAAAAATGTGTCCACAATTTTCATATATTTTTCGTTACCGTCTTATGAAGTCTATGAAAAATAGTAACGGAATGGGGATCGAAAGAGCTTTTAACCTTTTCACGCTTTCCTCAATTTACCCTTCACATTGCATTTAGAAAAACCGGCCAAGTGCGTGTCGGACCACGCATAGGAGGGTTCCGTACCTTCAATGGAATAAGAACCAAACTAATACCAAAAGGTCGTATCTGATGCCTATGGAAGAAGTTTTTTGGAGATAACTCAAAAATGGCTGAACCAATAATGTTCAAAACAATTTTCGTAGAAAGTATATGATAAGGCGCATCTCTTCAAATTTTTTCATATTTTATGAACTTACGGTTCAAAAGTTTTCTGACTTTCGAAGCGATTATTTCAAAAAATATTCACTTAATCACAAAATAGTCAAAGAAACCTCAATGTTATTTTGAAAGACGTATCGATTGATGTGTCACATGTGTATATTTGGTTAATTTTTTTTAAATTTAGTTAACTGTATGGAGCGCCCCCCTAAAAATATATTTTTTTCAAATTTAACTACATAACTAAGTAGCTGCATACAAAATACACCTTATGTGTAAATTTTATTCAGATACGTATAGTTTCCGAGTAAAATGCCTGTGACATACGGACGGACAGACAGACAGACAGACAGACATGACGAATCCATAAGGGTTCCGTTTTTTGCCATTTGGCTACGGAACCCAAAAAATGCTTAGTTCATAAAGCGTCGCCAGCTGTTAATTAATAGTACAAGATTTAATTTTCATATTTTGTTTAAAATGCCCAATAAGTAATTGCCTTTATATTTTCAAGTCCACTAAATAAATGGGTACATAGTATGACTAAGTATAACAACAGAAGTTTGATGTCAGGTGATTGGATGAATTCCCTGTAACCATGCTTAGTGTACAGATAACAATTATTTCTAACTTCCTTCTTTGTCACCGTCACCTTTTATCAGGAAACCGATTTTTTTTTGGGAAAACTCAATTAAGAACATACTTCTACAAAGCGGAAATTTTATCAAGGCTTTGTTTTCCACATTAATAGGTAGCTAGTTTCTGCCTCTTCACGCTTAAACCGCTAAACCGATTTAAATAAATTTTGGTATGAAGATAATTGGAGTCTCGGGAAAAGATATAGGATAGTTTTTATGCCAAAAATTTTCAAGAAAGTGTGTCTGACTACGAAGGCGAACTATACTAGTGCAAAAATCAAAATTTCGGACAACAAGGTAAAAACAGTATGGAATATTATAAATAAGGAAGCTGGTAAATGTAAATCACGCGATTCTCAAGTCAACATTGTCTCAGAGGAACAGCAGGTCTTGTCAAATGACGATATTGCCTCGGCATTCGAAGATTATTTTTCTAACATAGCATTAAATACCACAAAATGTCTAAAATCATCTTCGTCTCAAGCTCATTCCTTACTTTGCACTAATATTAAGAAATGTCAGATGATATTTGAATTTTACCTTGTAGATTCGGAAAAAATTGTAAAAATATTCAATTCTCTGAATTTAAAGAAAACAGGGGGTACATCAGTTGTAGTCATCAGTCATATCATAGACGTCATAGCGCCTTACTTAGCCTTAATTTGTAATAATTCAGTTTCACAAGGCGTTTTTCCAGATCTTATGAAATGTAGTAAAGTCATACCTCTTTTTAAATCGGGTGATTCTAGTGATCTGAATAAAGTTATTCAGATCACTAAAATCACCTTCCGGCCGATATCAATACTTCCTGTACTAAGTACAGTCTTTGAAAAGCTAATGTTAAATTATCTACTGGGCCACTTCAACAGACATGGATTGCTTACAAGCAATCAGTTTGGTTTCACAAAGGGACGTTCCACAACCGACGCTGCTGCGGTACTCATCAAACATATTTTTATTGCCTGGGAAAAACATTACGATGCAATTGGTATATTCTGTGATCTTTCTAAAGCGTTTGATTGTGTAGGTCATACAACCCTCATTCTTAAATTAGAACATTATGTTTGTCAGAAAATGCCTTGAATCTCATGTCTTCATATCTTAGCAACAGAACACAAACAGTTGTTGTAAATAAAACCCAGTCTAAAGGGACTTTAGTAAAATTAGGAGTGCCACAGGGTTCTATTTTGGGCCCATTCCTGTTTTTGGTTTATATAAATGATTTACCTTATGTAGTACAAAACCTTTGTGATATCGTTCTGTTTGCCGATGATACATCTTTAATTTTCAAAGTTGACCGGCAATCTACCGATTTTACTGTAATCAATAACACACTAGCTGCTGTACTGAACTAGTTTACTATTAACAATTTGCTACTTAATGCTAAGGTAACCAAATGTATTAGATTTGTTTTGCCAAACGTTGCACCGGTGGACACTAAGATTCTCCTGAATGGTGAATGTTTAGAGATAGTAGATAAAGCAGTGTTCCTTGGTTCGACGTTGGACAAAAATCTACAATGGAGTCCTCATATAAGAAAACTCGCTCTTCGATTAAGCTCGGCCGCTCATGCCGTTAGGAGAATTAGACAATTAACGAATATTGACACAGCTCGCTTAGTTTATCACAGTTATATTCATAGTGTAATGTCATATGGTATTCTGGTTTGGGGCAAAGCAGCTGATATACAAACTATATTTGTTTTACAAAAAAGAGCCATCCGCTTTCTGTATAACTTAAAGGCAGGTGCATCAGTTAGAGAACTATTTAAAGAAATTAATATTTTAACTGTTGCTTCCCAATATATCTATGACAATATTATTTATGTTGTAAAGAATATATATACATTCAAAAAAATTTCTGACATCCACAGCTATAACACTAGAAATAAAAACAAGCTTGCTATCAGAAGTAGTCGTATCCGCAAGGCATATAAGTAATTTTTTGGTCAAGGTAAGTATTCACATTTATAACAAGTTACCCGTCGATGTTTTCAATTTTCCCGCTCTTAAGAAATATTTGAAAAAAAGTTTAATGTCAAAGGGTTATTACAGGGTCGAGGACTATATGACGGACAAACATGCATGGCCCAAACCAGAAACTACTACAAAATCATCTAAGACTTAGAGGACAGTTCAGATAGGAAAGCATATCAAACGTTTTGTGGAGCAATCAGATTTGGATGTTATTATTATTATTTTATTTTAATTAAACAATACGTACATTGTATATCTCTCAAGCTGTTTTGATATGTCTTCTTATAGAACTACGCATTATTGTGTATCTTTAAGATATAATATTACTGTATTACTGTTTTTAAAAAATAAGTCCCGCCGAGTTTCTTGCCGGTCATAAATAATACTTCTCGGGTCAGAGGTGTAGGGTTAGAACCGGTGGTAGTTTTTCTTTTTCTCTCTGACGTTCATAAGTGCATTGTAATGTGCCTAAATTGAAGAATAAATATCTTTTATCTTTTTACCAGAAATCATCTCCAAAGAGGGTGAAAAGGGCGCTGGAAGTTTGTCTCGGGAATCAATAAGCTATGAACCGATTTAGATAAAATTTGCTTTGATGAAGTAAGCTGGTTGTTGTGACCAGATTTCATTGTCCTCTAGTATAGGTATTATTACAAATCAGTCTCTACTTTCCTATAAATAAGTACTAATAAAAATATTTTGATAATGTCTTTCTGTTATCTTTTGATATTGAATGCGTTTAGGTAGGTAATAATATCTCTGCTGAATTTACGACATCACGTCAATATAGGTAAGTCTTCTTACTTAGTAAAGCGAAACAGCTAACATTATTTGCTAGTTTTCCGAACCCGTTAAAATAAGTAACCTTTGCCTCCCCAGAAGCAAGTCAACTGTCGCTCATTAGCGGCATTATGACGTTATTATGACGTTTGTTAACTAAATTAGCCGATTGTGAGTTTATCGTGAACCGAACAACGAGGTCAATCAGCAGATAAGGGGGATTGTGTGTTCAAGTGCGTAACTGGTTTCACAAATCACATCATTAACTGCACCGGGCCTCGAAATTTCTACACTAACTAAACCTATAAGTAATACAACATGGCAACAACGGACACCCGTAGAATTTTATTCCCACTGGCTTCCAGTTGAATTGGTACTTTTCCTACGGCCCATGAAGGAAAGGAAAGCCAATGCACCTTTTGCACATACGCAAGCGACGCGTTTCCGCTCTTGCTTCACTCTCGTATCTCGATCCGCTCAGGCCCTGTAGCCAGGACGGCAATCGTTTGCAGAAAACGACACGAAACGCTACACGCTCTCTCTCACTCTTCCATATTAGTGCGATAGAGAGACGGATAGCGTTTCGATTCGTTTTCTGTAAACGATTGTCATCTTGGCTAAGCCACCAGGTTTCGCGGCGAAACGTGTAGCGCTCAAAGCAAGTATCTCTAGAGTTGAAACACGCGTTTCCCCAAGAAGGACAGAATATATGCAACGCGACTAATTTTAAAAACGTTTTAAAATGGCTGATAGCATACCGTAACTAGCCTACATAATTAAGTCTATTTCTTTGTTATCCTTCAAAACATGGTGGAGAATAATAAGCAATTATATTGTTTTTTTTTTATACCACGACGGTGGCAAACAAGCATACGGCCTGCCTGATGGTAAGCAGCTACCGTAACCTATGGACGCCTGCATCTCCGAAGGAGTCACATGCGCGTTGCCGACCCTTTACAAAAAGGGGGGTTCACTGTGTTGACGGCTAAAGGAACAAGAAAGTCCCTCATCGTCAACACACTTGTACTTAGGGTCTTTTGAAAGTAAGCAATAATCACAATTTGAGCCTATGATAAGAACCAACGATAATAGCGCCTTCTCTGTCATACCTATTGAAAGTTAAAAAAGACCATCCCGTTCAATCTTGGTACCTATTATTATTACCATGATAGAATAGATCTATGTCTATGGCTAAGTATGTATATGGTGTAGCGCGGTACCTCGGTGTTTTTTCCACCGTGGAGATATGCAAAGGCCTACTTCTATTAGTTCCGGTTCGCTACGAATATGTTTGACGCGCCAGAAAAAATAATTTTACAGGGCATATCACGGGATCGAGTCGTCATGTAATGCACTTAATTAAACCACGTAGCTATAGATGTGCTATAGATATAGTGAGTTTCCGTATTACTGTTACTGTTACAAAAGAAATTGACGCAATAAACATCTTTGCAATCAGCATCAAAACGCAGTACCTAACGCCTTTCTCATTAATCTACATATTTGTATAAACGGAAGTTCAAAAAAGTGCGGGTAGTTCAAAACACTTGCGCGGCTAGAAGATGTTGATGTCAACTGGAGCCAGTCTTTCTCCGGGACCACGGGGACAATGTCTTTCTCGAAAAGTCGAAGGTAATTTAAAATTATATACGCGGTGAAGTCCCCTTTGTACAAATAGATTATGTGTAAATTTTGAACCCTTTCTCATTGACCATGCGTTAGCGAACGCGACACTTTCTATACAAAACGAAGTGTCGGAAGTGTCGTGTAGGACGCGGAACGCTACAGCGTGAACCATCCTTAAACCGCACTTTTCACTGAAACATAAATTTTATACTCTCTTTGCTAGGTCTGTCGTCTCACACAATAAACGTACGCTCACGACCGAAAGTACCTACCTAATTGTTTACACCACCTGCCTAAATGGATTCTGTTGATCAAAACTTTACTTGACGTCATTCGCACTGAAACTCTGATATTTGCATCTCAACAACTCAACATAGATAAAACGAATATAACCTTTCTAAAACAGATGGGGTTATTTCGGGCACGTTTCAGGCAGTGAACGATAAAACTATAGAATTCGTATTAGCTCCGCAAAATTACCCCCCAAATTTGTGGGCCAAGGTGGGGCATACCAGCTATGACAAGCAAGCCGTTTATTTTAGTCCGCGCATGAGGTTTGACGTACATAATATAATATTGTTTTTTCGCGAATAAAAGTTATGATTAGCCAATTGGCCATGGCCAATAAAAGAAAAATGATATAGCGTAAAATTGCGTACCAATTGGATCATATTCAAAACCGGTTCAGGGATAACTGTCAGGGGAATATCACTGTTTGGGATCATCACGGACTGTTTGGGAGCCATTTATGTTAGTACCTAACTGAGGACGCCGTCTATGTGTCTCTTTCGTTGTAGGTTTCAGACGCCTGCTACAGTAGGCGTGTAGTGACACGTCATTCTTTACGTGACGTCACCAGGTAATTGATGTATGTGCATTGGTATCTATGCCGCTTATGGAAACAAGTAATTTATGGATCAGTCACTACGTCCCTAGCTAACATAGGGGCTACAATTAAGTTGAGTCAAACTTTCAATTTATGCCAGATTAGATCGGGTAAGTGCAACTTTTTATTATTATTACGGACAATTATTACACCATCTTGCTTATTACAATGTTTTGTTAGTTTACTCGCAATCGACTTCATATTGTGTTATATAAAGACAGTGATAAATAATCAGCTGAAATGTATGAGTAATTGAATGCAGTGTGTGAGCTTTTCCATTAACATTCGAGCTTTAGAAAAATACTGCGGTTTTCATTGGTGACTCGCGAATTTTATACAATAAATCACGAAACCTTTTCACCTAGTCAAAGGTTCAGTAAAGAATAAGCATTAGTGAAATATGGACCTATTTAGTTTTAAGAGTATTGCGATAATAATATTTGCCACAGTCAAAAAATTAAAATGGATTCGGTTTTTGAGTCCCTTCTGCGATAATTTAAATAAAGAATGTCACACAGTGTCATTTTCTATTACACGATTTAATATTACAAAACGACATTGTCATTTTCTATTACACGATTTAATATTACAAAACGACATTGTCATTTTCTATTACACGATTTAATATTACAAAACGACATTGTCATTTTCTATTACACGATTTAATATTACAAAACCACATTGTCATTTGCTAGTACACGATAGATCTAAAATGAGTACTAATAAAACTTAACGCGCTTAACAGTTATCTTATTACGTCCCATTTTACCCAAAAGTCCCGAAAACCTAATGTTATTCTTAGAGCTCACGAACTGTAAGAAACATTAGATTTTCTTTTGTGATTTTATAGTTTGTGCAGTACTTAAAGGCACGTGACAAAACGGCTAGCGAAATATGGTTACACATGGTAAGATAAACACATACTTTTAAAATGTAGTAGTAGAGTAGTAGTACTCGTAATAGCACCAATTAATGTTTTGTGCTTCAAATGATTACTACTTGTTTCAACTTATTGAATTAAATGTAGATTCAAATAAACGGAAACAGCATGCCAATCGTAACTATTCTCCTCAGCATCACCATTGACCGTGGTTAGATCTACGAGTAGGCTGCCTGACGGCCGACCAATTCACAAAAGACTGCGGAAAGTCCGTACTCGCGAAATTATCCGCAGCGCGTCTGGCGAGTGGTGCGACGAACGGCGCGATGCGGTGCAGTGCAGCGCGAATGTCAGAGGTCGCCGGGCGCCCCTGGCTAGACGGAGATCTCATCGATAGGCAGATATCTACTTGAATAGGTATATGCTTAAAATATATGCATATTCATGCCTGTTTCATGAAAGAGTAGGCAGAGATGGATTTCTATAGACTACGATCCTGACAGCCATTTCACTAATACATGGTCATGACATTTCTCATACATGCTCAGTCATTAAGAGATTATTGACCTGCAATTTCTCATATTAACGATATAATTAAAAAAATACGTTATTCTGTTAGTGTTTAAGTGCCATTATGCGCTATTACTACATACACGTGACCTTGTTTGGCCTCTTCACAAAACCTGAAAACCGTGACGTTTCACGAATTCACCCTATCCCATTTTTTTATAAAAACTAAAGATAAACAAAAGATCGTACAATAAGTACTTACCGGCCAGTGCGTATCGGACAACGCATAATGGTAGCTACTATCGAAATAAACTAATATCAAAAGATCGTATCTATGAAAGAAGTTTTTCGGAGATAACTCGAAAACGCCTTAACCGGTAATGTTCAAAATATATCCGTTCCAAAACTTACAGGAGGGACACAATTTTTTTGACTTTCGAGGTGATGATATTTCTGATAATAATCACTAAATCAAAAAATGTTTGCATAATCCTCAATGTTATTTTTAAAGACCTATCGATTGACAACATGTTGATATTTGTTAAAAAAATATATTTCCTCGATATTTTTTATGTGAACTATATTTATACATATATTTTCAGCAATTTTACTATAAAACTAAGTAGCGGCATACAAAATACACCTTATACTAAAACTTTATTAAGCGTCGTATAGTTTCCGAGTAAAATGGCTGTAACATACGGACGGACAGACGGACATGGCATAACTATAAGCTCCTGTGAAATGGCTGTTGGGAAATTTATCGTTACCACTTCAAAAATTGTTGACAATAACGTAATATAACGTATAAATTAAACAATAACGATGCGTTCACTCAATCAGTTCACTTGTTCACTAATAACTAGGACGGCCGTTCTGCGTAGAAACCTAACCTTGCGTTCAAATCAACAGCTAAAGGCATATTCAGAAGCGTACAATATGATACCAATATTATTTTCATATCGATCCATTTGTGCTCTTATGGGGGTTATTATTTTATTTCAATACTTAGTTGAGGGGGGAGTACACCGTGTCTTATTTTTTATTACAAGGTGGATGCACGCATTTTTGAGAAATTACGTAACATCACTCAAATGCGCTAAGTTAAGATTAAATATACTTTAAAACTTTTTTTTTACTATTTAATTATGTAGAACCAAACGTATTACATACTTAGTATTAAAACATGCAAAGAGGTCGGCTGATTCTAATATTTTCTTGCATAGGGGAAGAATTCAAGGGGTCAAAAATCAGCAAAATTGACTCGCGTAATAGATGAATGTCGCCTATTTATGTAAGTGCGAGCTTATCGCACTAAAATCAACATGGGGGTTTTATTTACCTCACCTACTTAATGCGCCTCACTGTTGACCCTTCCATTCCATCATTCTCCAGTATGTGTGATTAAGGTTAAACGCAGCTGTTAGTATTATAAATTATACATAATAGGTACCTGTAATTGCTTTTTTCTACGACTAGATACCTAAGGTATATCGTTGCATTATTGATTAGAGCTCATGAACACTTCTACGTGTCATGTGTTGACAGTTGACACACTTACCTACAATAAAATTTTTAATTTTATTTTTTTACTGACAAAAAATATATCTAATCTATATAATCTAAAGCTATGTGTTTCACGCGTACCTACACCTCGATCTTTTTTTTGTGCTAAGATTGCCTTCATTGGCTCCGTAGATAAGCAATAAAAAACTAGCCAAGTGCGTATCGGACCACGCATAATGGAGGGTTCCGTACCATTAATGGAATAAGAACCAAACTAATACCAAAGGGTCATTTCTGATGCCTATGGAAGAAGTTTTTTGGAGAAAACTCAAAAATGGCTGAATCGATAATGTTCAAAGCAATTTTCGTAGAAAGTATGTAGTATGCGCATCTTCTCATTCAAGTTACAGGGCGACACAAATTTTCCGACTTTCGAAGCGATTATTTCTGAATATTCACTTAATCACAAAATGTTCGAAGAAACTTCGATGTTATTTTTAAAGACCTATCGATTGATGTGGAACATGTTGATATTTGATTTAATAAAATAGTTACAAATATTTTTTCCTACAATTTAACTACATAATCAAATAGCGGCCTACAAAATACACCTTATGTCTAAATTTTATTAATATATGTCTTATGGTTTCCGAATAAAATGACTGTGACATACGGATGGGCAGACGAACGGACGGACAGACGGCCTTGACGAAACTTTAAGGGTTCCGTTTTTGTCATTTTGGCTACGGAACCCTAAAAATGCTGCAGACCTTAGAAACGAAAACTTTCGTACCTACATTATACTTAGGTACGTGTGCTTTATGGTTAAAAACACAAGAAACACAATTACAAAGAAAACCATTGTCATTGCGATACCTTTTATTATATTTATATATGTCATATGATATGGCAGGGCATGGACATTGCATAGACAGGGACACTGCTCTATTGATTCAATTAACACAGCAACTCCATAGTATAGGAATGATGATGATCGCTACTAGGTACCTACTACTACCATATAAGCAGGAAAGTCATTTTACCTACTAACCTATAATTACGGTCGGGGATTTTGACTCTAGTTATTTCTGCTAGTGATGATTTACAACTTATACCTACCTAAATGTATTTGAACCAAGATCTTATGTCTCATGAATTAAGATCAATTTATTCCACAATACGTACCTATATTTTATAATGAACATATAACGGTGGATGATGGCGTTGGCGTGTGACCAGAGATGTGTTCATGGCATGCGGTGGCAATAAGAGTTTACTAATTGCACGGGAATCCCCGCGAGCTTTCTTTGATGACTTTGACCACGTAAACATTTGGATTTTTCCCGCGTTAGAGTTCATTTCAATAACGTTTTAGATATTAGGCCAGACTACCCACCAAACATGTGCCTATAATATAATACTTTAGTATATGTAACAGTAACAAAAATAGTGATGATCCGTCTAAGGGCATACGAGTAATTGGTATCGTATTGCGACTAACAAAAACCAGAAGAAAATATTATTGGGCGCGAGAAATATATTTTTTTATAGGACCTGTCCAAACCTCCATCCAATAGTACATTGTTGTAGAGGCTTGAAAGTAAGCTATAGGTGGATCGAGTTAGTTCGAGGGCCGACCCGCTAGGGGAGGACCTCGAAGATACGAGCCCACCTATAGCGCTTTCGGCCGAGATATTACATAGTGCTTTTTACGACTACTGTGAGGAAATAAATCATTTTCTTCACTAGATGAAGTCATTTTCACCGCGTTTATACAATTTTCTAGTTTTTCAGTGAAACAATATTATTATCCAATTCAGTATTCCATTCCCGCCTTTTTACTTTTTTTTTCACTTTCAAGAAGCGTTTTTCTGTTGTTTGCTTCAAACCGACTCAATACTTAGAGGCGTTTTTGATAGGAAACCACAAACCGCTAAAAAAGTAAAAACGCCTTAAGGGTGAATAAATGGTTTTGATTGGCGTTTCTTTTTTTTTAAAACAGGTAGTTGGCCCGATAAATAACCTTATTTTATTTTTGAAACATAAAGTTGTGCCAAAAAAAGACCTTTTAATGTTTTTAGGGTTCCGTAGTCAACTAGGAACCCTTATAGTTTCGCCATGTCTGCCCGTCCGTCCGTCCGTCCGTCCGCGGATAATCTCAGTGACCGTTAGCACTAGAAAGCTGAAATTTGGTACTAATATGTATATCAATCACGCCGACAAAGTGGTAAAATAAAAAGTGGAATTTTTTTTTTTATTAGGGTACCTCCCCTATACGTAAAGTGGGGAGTGATTTTTTTTTTCATTTCAACCCTAACGTGTGATATATTGTTGGATAGGTATTTAAAAATGAATAGGGGTTTACTACAATCATTTTTCGATAATGTTAATATTTTCGGAAATAATCGCTCCAGAAGTAAAAAAATATGCGTCCCCCCCCTCTAACTTTTGAACCATAAGTTTTAAAAATATGAAAAAAATCTCAAAAGTAGAACTTTATAAAAACTTTCTAGGAAAATTATTTTGAACTTGATAGGATGAATAGTTTTTGAAAAAAAATTACAAAATAATTTCTGAATTAAGTTTGTAATTTAACCGTATAAGCAGGTGTTTATTGTACCTGTGATTTCTACAAAATTACAATGAAATGACGTGCTTTCAAATAAAGTAAAAACGGTGAAAATCGGTTCACGCAATAAAGAATTATTCCATAAAAATCATCTCCCATACTTTAAGCTCGCGCGCAATAGTTTACTTAATTTGCCGATAGATGTCGCTGTACGTGGAACTCTCATATCATATCCTACATGGCGGTGTTATTAACTCTTAAGTGGGGACACTTACTGTGACGGACGGAAAACTACGGAACCCTACACTGAGCGTGGCCCGACACGCTCTTGGCCGGTTTTTTAATGAATGCAATGACATAACTGGACAATTTACTTTCCAACTAATGACATTTCATCGTTACAATAACATTGCTGTAGTGGTGGTTCAGGTGCTACAGCAAATGCTTACTTTCCAGCTTGGATTTTGACCATCTTTTGTCACATTTCTGAACAGTAGCGTGAAATAGTACATTGTTGTAGAGGCTTGAAAGTAAGCTATAGGTGGATCGAGTTAGTTCGAGGGCCGATCCGCCAGGGGAGGACCTCGAAGATACGAGTCCACCTATAGCGCTTTCGGCCGAGATATTACATAGTGATTTTCACGACTACTGTGAGGAAATATAAAAAACATTTGTCATAAATGTCATAATAATATAAATGCTTTAATAGAATATCCAATCCAGTATTCCAATCCCGCCTTTTTACTTTTTTTTTCACTTTCAAGAAGCGTATTTCTGTTGTTTGCTTCAAACCGACTCACTACTAAGAGCCGTTTCTTTTTTTTAAAAACAGGTAGTTGGCCCGATAAAGAACATTATTTTATTTTTGAAACACAAAATTGTGCCAAAAAAAGACCTTTTTATGTTTTTAATGAATGCAATGACATAGCTGGACAATTTACTTTCCAACTAATGACATTTCATCGCTACAATAACATTGCTGTAGTGGTGGTTCAGGTGCTACAGCAAATGCTTACTTTCCAGCTTGGATTTTGACCATCTTTTGTCACATTTCCGAACAGTAGCGTGAAAAAGCATTTTTTTTCGTGTGAAAAACTTTTTTGTTTAGTTTTTCATAATTACAATATATAAGATTAAATAATAAGATTACAATTATTCTCTTAAACGGATCACCAGCATTTTTGTTACACCTTGTATCGTCGTTGTTAGTCTTTACATACTTTTATTTAAATAATAAATAAATAAAATAAATAAATATTATAGGACAATCTTACAAAAATCGACCTAGGCCCACAGTAAGCTCAATAAGGCTTGTGTTATGGGTACTAGACGACGATATATATAATAGATAAATATGGATAAATACTTAAATACATAGAAAACATCCATAACTCAGGAACAAATATCTGTGATAAACACACAAATAAATACCCTGACCAGGATTCGAACCCGGGACCTTCTGCTTCGTAGGCAGGGTCACTACCGACTGGGCTAAGGAGGATACTTTTATTTAGCTTTTAGAATAAGTACCTATAATACCTTAATTTTACAAAAATTAAAATGTGACAATATGAGTGAATATATGATGACATGAATGGTTTTACAATAATGTAATTAAGATTATTTTTATCTATTTTTTTTTAAACTGACAAATATATATTATTTAATCATAAATCAACTTAGTCATAAAACTAAGACTTGTAAAAATATTATTACCAATAAAGAAACTAAACTAAATTAAAACTTCACGCTTTACTTAGTTATTTGTTGCTGTCGATGTTGTTGATTCAAATCTTGTAACTTAAATTTCAACCACTTCCCGGTGTCAAATTGAGCTGAAATTTGATAAACTACAGTAATATACATGACAATGCAATAATTTTACTACACGAAGCTGATCTGATGATGCGGACAGAAGGTTCCCTGGAAGAAGAAATGCAACCACACCGAATCTATCAACATGCAACAAAGGTCTCAAGGAGCAATTGATAGACGTGGAAAGAACATCAGGTACAGTCAGCAATAAAAAGTGTTCATGTACCTACTTACCAAAAACATGTTCTTTGCAGTCACTTGTAACTGGTACAAGATCGCGGCGCAGGTGCTGCAGTTATAGGTATTTTATTTATAGTAGTAGTTTTTTTTGGCAGTAAAAACGCCTATTGTGCTTTAGGATTTATTTAATTGATGCAATACACAAAAAGCATACCTATATAGGGTAGGGACTTCCATTCACCTAAACATTCAACATCTTCGGGGTTAGCGAGAATCGCGGAATCTGTTATCCTCTTTATCTAACTCTTTCCTTTCCTCGTGTGTCATGCGCTCAAGGGTCAATAGTCAGCATCAGCATCAATTTACACGCGGATATACAGATAAACCAAGAGATTGACGTCAGCGGTTTTTTTAACCACACGGGATACGATTTCCCTAGAAATTCTGTTAAATACGAAAAAGCTTACATATTGTGAATTAAAAAAACACCAATATTTGAGCCAACATTCACGTGCTTCACTTTTACGTGCAATCAAATTATTTATTTTGCAAGAAAAATGGTATAAATACAGATGTTTTAACAAAAATTTTGTGCACACCTTAATCAGCTATAGTTTATAGCATGCAAAATATATATGAAAGACTTATACCTAGTTATTTACATATATACACATGCATTAAAACTTAATTCAGAAATCTTACTCGTATTATGTATTGGTAATTATCACAAGTCAACGACGAGTTTCATATCGAGTCCTAATAACTTATTTTCTAATCTATTTAATCAGTTTATTCTGTTTATTATTCGCCATTATTAGACCCGCTTAAATTATATTACTAAAATTGTAAAAACGGATTTTATCGCGTTTTTAATTGTTTTATTTCATGAATAACTATCGCGGCAACCGAAGACAATATTACTAAAGTGTGTTTATTTCGTTATCTAAGTTTGCAGTAGTAAATCCTTGGCGAAAGTAATTGTTCAGGTCTGATAAAATCATGTGCAGCAAAATGATGACGCAGGTGAATGAAATGAAAGAAATGAAAGGAGGTATAGCAACAGTAGACAGTGTCTACGTCTTTTTTCAGTTCGCTTACCTACCTAGATTTTTTTTTAATCAAGAGTGATTACGAATTTCGTTACACTGTTTGTAACAGTGACAATAGATCACACTCGCATATTTTACTTATTTATTAATTTTATTAATTTAAGAATTGAATACTAATTTAATTTAGGAGACGTACGAGTAGGTAACTGTCTCATGGTTTCGTATTGCAATGTATAGATAGATACCCTCAGGGTGTAACCACCACACTTCTGGCGGACGTACTCCACCACATCGTTTGCCACTAAGATATGCAAGGGATGTGAATGCTGGACGAGTTTAGCTCCTAATGTTTACTGGACGTCTACCTCATGCGATCCAGTTACATGTAGTGTTACAGATCTCTAATAGGCAACTTATACTGGTCACTCTCGTATAGGAATAAAACTCGTTAAGCGAAAAAAGACATCACCAGGCTTGATGTCGTTGTTCAGGGAGGTCGAAGTTCAGTCGGGGAGGGGCGCCGGGGGGCGCGGCCGGGAGTGCTGACGTCACGGGCCGCGGGCGTTGCTCCGCGACGTCACGCTCTGTCCTCTACAAACGCTGCCCCTTAACCTATATGGGCCAATCTCACACCGCCCTCGATATGTTACAGACGACGCTCGGCTTGTTGCCGAACCATATTTATGAGGATAATGAGCTTCATTTGATTTAATGATTCTAAAATCCCGGAGATTTAAATAGCTTTGTGAGTTAAAGTAAAGTAGAAGAGCTGGTGGCCTGGCGGTAAGATGTCAGACTTTAAATCCGGAGGTCTTGGGTTCAAACCCGGGTTCGTACCACTGAGTTTTTCGGAACTGATATATAGGTACGAAATATCATTTGACATTTACCCACAGTCGCTTTTTGGTGAAGGAAAACATTGTGAGAAATCCGGACCTAATCTCTACAAGGTCTGGTTTTCCCTCTGGGTTACAAGGTCAGATGGCAGTCGCTTTCGTAAAAACTAGTGCCTACGCCAATTCCTAAGATTAAGTTGCCAAGCGGACCCCAGGCTCAATAGAGCCATGGCAAAATACGGGACAAACGCTAGGAAGATGATGACTGTTAGTTAAAATAAAGTATCGTTGTCGTTTCAAATATGTATGTAGAAAAACATGTTTTGAATTGGTATTCCGTTACAAAGCTTGTCACACGTGTCACATCTGTGACATCTGTGTTATCTATCTAGATGACATATTTTGATATACATATTCATATCGCTTGTCATCGAAGTCAGTGGTAGTGTCACATGACATAATACAATTACGAGTATATGATCGATTTAATCTGATTAGATCTAATAACTTAACTACTATAGTTCAAAATCTCTAAGAATGAACTTTTGACACTTCAGTATTGACGTACTTAGTGATGGGACTAAGACGTATCGTTTGTCAAATTTAGCGATTATTTATGAATTGTTCGAATCGATTTTACTTCAACCGATTTTTTTCTTGTTACATATTTAGTATCACAAATCTTCTCAAATGATAAGAATGAGACTAAGAGAATAAGAATAATCTTTATTGACTTAAACCTAATACAAGTATAAGTAATATTTGCACAGTAGGTACGCTAATAATCCAATCATTGGGGAATCATCTCCATACATTGCCTTACAAAAGGTGGAGTAGAAAATATTTTAATGGTTATTGGTAGGCTATAGGGTGGTAATTAAAATACTAGATTTGTGACCTTGAGGGGGGGGGGGGCGGCCGCCATCTTGGTTTAAAGGTGCCAAAAGTCCGTTTTTGAACCTTGGCGCTTAAACGGTTATCAGTACTTATGCCTAAAATTTCTATGGAACGTATGAAGAACATAAAATTGTCAACAATATTTCCATACACAATACATCTGTAAGTCTTACAGATATAAAGATACAGGGGGTGAGAAAGTGTATATTTTCTTATATCATAAGAATTTTATTTATTAGCTTCAAAGTTTTGTGCTTCGAGATAAGGAAATGAAGTCTCTACCACAGTTTTGTCATATTCTAATGATTCTTTTAAAAGATATTCAAAAGTTGAATTCACCCCTGGAGCGCTTATAGAGGGGGTGAAAGTAGTAAGTCTCACACACAAAATCAATGTTCTATTACTCATCATAAAATACTACTAGGCGTTGTCAAGTATAGCAATCGATCAATTCGGGTATAATTAATTTAGATTTGACAAAAAACATATACGCTTTCATAGAAAAAAAAATTTTTTTTTAAGAAAGTGCTTGATTAATTTTTTATTTTTTTAACTTCATATAACTGTCAACTTATTATTAAAATATCGTATAGGCTTTAGCATTTTTTACATAATGCCTGAACAGCTCTCTTTATGACAAAAATGTCTACGAAAATTATAGACTCTATTTTTTTTTGTATTTGTATTTATTCTGTACGTCTTAGAAGATACAAAGTTACAGGAAGGAAAAAATTACTCATACTCATTGTCTTTATACTTCTCGTAGACATTTTTGTCAACTGTTCAAGCATTATGTAAAAAATGCTAAAGCCTATACGATATTTTAATAATAATTGACAGTTATATGAAGTTTAAAAAAAAAAAATTTTCTAGCACTTTCTTTAAAATTTTTTTTATTTTGTATGAAAGCATATATGTTTTTTGTCAAATCTAAATTAATTATACCCTAATTGGTCCATAGCTATACCTGACAACGCCTAGTAGTTTTTCATGATGAGTAATAGAACACTGATTTTGTGTGTGAGACTTACTACTTTCACCCCCTCTATAAGCGCTCTAGGGGTAAATTCAGCTTTTGAATATCTTTTAAAAGAATCATTAGAAGGTGACAAAACTGTGGTAGAGACTTCATTTCCTTATCTCGAAGCACAAAACTTTGAAGCTAATAAATAAACTTCTTATGATATAAGAAAATATACACTTTTTTTATGTTCTTCATACGTTGCATAGACATTTTAGGCATACGGATAACCGTTTAAGCGCCAAGGTTCAAAAACGGACTTATGGCACGTTTTAACCAAGATGGCAGCCAACGCACCCCCCCCCCCCCCCTCAAGGTCTCAAATCTAGTATTTTAATAACCACCCTATAGCCTACAAATAACCATTTAAACATTTTCTACTCCACCTTTTGTAAGGCAAATGCTCCAATTATTGCGCTATAATAGCTTAAGAGAGACTTATGTATTAGGTTTGAAACAGTTTCACCGGAACTGATCAGCCTCTGTCTCTCGAACTAGGCGGATGCCTGTGACTCGGAAGTCAGTGATTCCACCGAGAATATGAGTTGAGATGAGTTGTATGCAGTTGTTCCTAACCTAATATGTAGGTATACATATTAGGTATATTATAAAATAAAATAAATTAAAAAGGAAAACATAACTAAGACAAAGCAAAAAATAAAATGATTTAGGAAAAGATCATTTCATAATTGTAATCTACTAATTATGTATGGCATTATAATATTTCCATAATGAATACAGTATGATAAGAAAGTCTTATGATGCTCCATAATTATGCTCAGTTATGAATTACGGTTTTGTTAATTTGTAAAGCCTGATCAGGATTATAATTATAATTATTGTCACAAGGGTTCTGTTATTCTCATATACAGGATGGAAAAAATCATGGGCCCTGGAGAGGAACTACCTTAAAAAGTTGATATAGCTCAATTCACTGAAAGGAAACATTCTTAAATTTTTTTAAGGGACTTAACTGCATTTAAAATTTTGGGAGAAAGTTAAGTTCAATTGATAATTGATGCTAATCGATCCTATTTCCAACAAGGATAAAAATTTCCTAATACCAACCAAGTTTAGGACTCAAGAGAAGCCATAAATAATAATAAAAATACTTTTCATACAAATTGTATGAAAAGTCTTTTTATTATTACAATTAGTATGGAAAATAGTGAAAATTAAGAAAAAAACTGTGAATGCAGTTTTACTTTTTAGGAAAAATAAAATAATGTTTCCTTTCAGCGAATTGAGCTATCTCAACGTTTTAAGGTATTTCCCCTCCAGGGCCCATTATTTTTTTCCACCATGTATATTATAATGGCAACAGTTTAAGTTTTGAGCGTTTTTGTCATTTATTAGCAGGGCCCGTAATTTTCATGCCGATGACATCAATTTGACGTCACGCTCCATATAGGATGATCCCAAATAGTTTTATTGTAAATTATTAATCATTAGTCGTCAATCATTTTAATCATGTACAAACTTCGAAAGTACTCTATTTACACATGGAATAAATAATACCTACATGATACGTGAAACGTAACGTAAATAAAACTATTTGATTTGTTTTTATACATACATTTTATTAAGTGGTATTGTTAACAACACATGACAATTCTTTCGAAAACAGAATTCCTCTCTAACGTAAAGCACGCCATCCTTCTTGCATTAATTCTCATGCAAAGAAAATCTAAGTCATCTTCGCTTTCATACGTAATGTATCATAAAAATATTTTTTTTTGTAGTCGTTTTTTGTTTGTTGTGTCACACATTTGGTTAATTATTCCAAATTCTCTGCTAAAAGGAAAATGTATAATTGATGGACACATTTTTTATGATTTTAACAACTAATACAATTAGGAAATCAGTATTTTTATTTCTCAGTGGCACTTGTAACATTTTTGACAGAACGTTTTTTTAATGAGAACGAATAAAAAAGGTTACATTTAAAAAGGTTTTATTACATATTGATTTATAAACAGTCAAGGAAATTGATTTGTGTAACATTACATACTTTGTCATAGTGACAATCAACATCTAGACGCTAGAGATTTCATATTATTGTCACTGTGACAAGGTTCTAAATGGTATGCAAATCAAAGTCCTGGGCCGTACCTACACGAATAACTAGATACTTAATGATATTATTTACAAACGAGGTTTTGTACAGTAATATATACAGCCTTGGCCAGAAGTGTTGAGCACCCTTGCGATTTTCATACAAAACTCGAAAATTTAGACCAGCGTTTCTATCTTTTTTGAAGTTATTTTATCAATTAATTTAAACTGAACAGGCATGTTTTTTTGAAATGAGTAGTAACTGCATTGAATATTTGCAATTTTTCGTACCGACCTAAATTCCCATTTTTGTGAGCTCCACTTTTCATATTTGATAGGTACCTTGAAAGTGTTATTAAGTGAAGTTTTCTAGATATATCAATAAAATATAACATTTTACGTCATCGTACATTGTTATGATAGGGAATTAATACTTAACATCAAAATTGTAAGCAAAAAAGAGCTATGCTCAACACTCCTGGCCAAGGCTGTACAAGTTAGTTTTGTACATAATTATTTACAAATTAATTTGAAACATATTTACATTTCTCCTTTTTTGTCCCTTATATTTAGATTCGAAATTTTTAATTAGAATTTGCTCAAGGTTTTTAAGGGTCATAACTGCATCGCCGGTTTGTAAAAATCCATTTTAATATTGAAAAGGACCTTTCAACTTCTACAGATGTAATACTTAAAATAAGGACATAAATCTATTTTTCCATTGCTTCCATCAAGACGAACTTCCTTATTGTCGTTTAAGTCAGCCATTATTAAACAAAAACAAGAAATTACCAACCATGCAAATAATTTTCATTTTAGCAAAGAAGTTGGAATAATTAACCAAATGTGTGACACAACAAACAAAAATACGATTACAAAAAAAAATATTTTTATGAATATTGCATTACGTATGAAAGCGAAGATGACTTAGATTTTCTTTGCATGGGAATTAATGCAAGAAGGATGGCGTGCTTTACGTTAGAGAGGAATTCTGTTTTAAAATGAATTGTAATGTGTTGTTAACAATACCACTTAATAAAATGTATGTATAAAAACAAATCAAATAGTTTTATTTACGTTACGTTTCACGTATCATGTAGGTATTATTTATAGAGTACTTTCGAAGTCATTTGTACATGATTAAAATGATTGACGACTAATGATTAATAATTTACATTAAAACTATTTGGGATCATCCTATATGGAGCGTGACGTCAAATTGATGTCATCGGCATGAAAATTACGGGCCCTGTTTATTAGTAATTATTCAACATACTCAAAAAACCGATACAATTACAGTAATGACCTTTTTTCACATCGTACTTCATTTTATTTTCGTTTTGTTTTGCTTTTTAGGGTTCCGTAGTCAACTAGGAACCCTTATAGTTTCGCCATGTCTGCCCGTCCGTCCGTCCGTCCGTCCGCGGATAATCTCAGTGACCGTTAGCACTAGAAAGCTGAATTTTGATACTAATATGTATATCAATCACGCCGACAAAGTGGTAAAATAAAAAGTGGATTATTTATTTTTATTAGGGTACCTCCCCTATACGTAAAGTGGGGAGTGATTTTTTTTTCATTTCAACCCTAACGTGTGATATATTGTTGGATAGGTATTTAAAAATGAATAGGGGTTTACTAAAATCATTTTTCGATAATGTAAATATTTTCGGAAATAATCGCTCCAGAAGTAAAAAAATATGCGTCCCCCCCCCCCTCTAACTTTTGAACCATAAGTTTTAAAAATATAAAAAAAATCTCAAAAGTAGAACTTTATAAAAACTTTCTAGGAAAATTATTTTAAACTTGATAGGATGAATAGTTTTTGAAAAAAAATTACAAAATAATTTCTGAACTAAGTTTGTAATTTAACCGTATAAGCAGGTGTTTATTGTACCTGTAATTTGTACAAATTACAATGAAATGACGTGCTTTCAAATAAAGTAAAAACGGTGAAAATCGGTTCACGCAATAAATAATTATTCCATAAAAATCATCTTCCATACTTTAAGCTCGCGCGCAATAGTTTACTTAATTTGCCGATAGATGTCGCTGTACGTGGAACTCTCATATCATATCCTACATGGCGGTGTTATTAACTCTTAAGTGGGGACACTTACTGTGACGGACGGAAAACTACGGAACCCTACACTGAGCGTGGCCCGACACGCTCTTGGCCGGTTTTTATTATTATATATTGCCTATTGATTACATAATCGATTTGATCTACACTCGCATTGTAAGTCCTCTAAAACGTGTTCAAAAACGGTAGGCAATGGCTATAGACGGAGAGCTGGCCATGTCAGATATGACACAATAATGAGAGCAACGAAACCCCTCTAGTTAGTTTGATATACTATGCTTATTTCTAGATCCGGACATCTGGCAGCTGTAAAGTGGTGGAGGTCAAAGAATGCAAATAACTTGAAGAAAACAAATCCTAGAGTTCTGGGTTTGGTGCAATATTATGGGAAATTATGTAATAAATTAGATTATATTATATCCAGAAGTTTCTGTTGGGGGAAAGTAGTGCCAAATGATGTATAATGCAATTTTTAGTTAGTCGCCTACTGTTTTTGTTTCCGCAATAAAAGACAATGGGTTTTAATCTAATGTTAAAATATAGGCCCTGTCCTCTATAAATGACACAACTTTGGCAGTTTTTATCTATTTTGGTATTACTTTTTTCCAACATAAAAACTTTGTTGATCTGTCACTCCGACCTCCACCCATTAAAAGCTGCCAGATGCCCGTATCTAGCAATAAGGATGGTAAAGCAGTCTAACTAGACAGGTATCATTGCTCTCATTATTGTGTCATATCTGACGTGGCCAGCTCTTAGACCACTAGCATTACCACAACTGATTTTACTATGATAAGATTTTTATGTGTGGCAGTAACGTAATTTTAACTTTACATGCTCAACTATTGATGTGTTATGAGTTTTGATAACATAATGTACACCTGCACGCTCCCGCGCGGCCGCCGGCACAATCGAGTTGGCCATGGCGGTGCAATGGAGGCCATTCTATGGTTTCGGAATACGGCATTTAGGATAAATAATATTTTTTTATTTAATTAATTATTAGGAACAGTAGTTATAAACATTAGTTACATATTTATGCTCCACAAAACTTTTAATTAAGTTTGACTGTGGAGTCAAGTTTCAGTCTCACAATTACTTAAATATTACAGACATAAATACTCGTAGGCATTATCTCAGTACTTATAACTATATATCTTGGATGCTCCGTAGGACAATTTCCCTACAGGGCTTCCAAGAGATATTTTTTTAGTAGGTTTTTAAATCTACTTTTCTTGGCTTCCTGTACAATGTCCGCAGGCAGTGAGTTTATCAAGTAAGGTACACATTTCCTTAGAGTCCTCCATAATAATTATTTACTCTTGGTACGTCAAATTTGCCTGCGGTCAGTGTTCTGGTATTATGGCTATGACTAATAGGATTTAGGTGCTCTTGACTGCCATGGCTTTTTAATGCTATAAGGTACTTAAGATTGGAAGTTACTGGTAAAACTTTACATATTTTGAATAATTTTCTATAGTCTTTATTGCAACTGTTTTTAACCTTTTTGTTAACAAGTAGGTAGTTTCAGGAAGCGGGTTTGTAGACTTTCTATTTTTGCAATATTGGTTTTAAAAGTTAAGCCATAACAGTCAAGACCATAACTTATTATTGACTCTACCAAGGACGTATAAAGACATTTTAATGTACTGGTGGGAACTTTAAACCTTAAATGATAAAATTTACTTAATATTATTCTTAATTTGCTACATATAAAATCTACGTGTGTGGTCCAGGAGAAGTTTTCATCTATTTTCATTCCAAGATATGTGACTGTATTTACTATCTCTATGGTCTGGCAGCTGCAGGTAGCTGGGTTATTATTTATGAGTGTAGATAAAGCAGTGTATGCAACTGTACGTAATTAGGCCTTAAAACGTAACAGTTACATAAATTACTATTATCGACTTACGGAAATGTTATATGAATCGGAACAGCAGACATGGTCACAACACTAAATTTAAAAAAACCGGCCAAGAGCGTGTCGGGCCACGCTCAGTGTAGGGTTCCGTAGTTTTCCGTCCGTCACAGTAAGTGTCCCCACTTAAGAGTTAATAACACCGCCATGTAGGATATGATATGAGAGTTCCACTTACAGCGACATATATCGGCAAATTAAGTAAACTATTGCGCGCGAGCTTATAGTATGGAAGATGATTTTTATGGAATAATTATTTATTGCGTGAACCGATTTTCACCGTTTTTACTTTATTTGAAAGCACGTCATTTCATTGTAATTTTGTACAAATTACAGGTACAATAAACACCTGCTTATACGGTTAAATTACAAACTTAGTTCAGAAATTATTTTGTAATTTTTTTTCAAAAACTATTCATCCTATCAAGTTCAAAATAATTTTCCTAGAAAGTTTTTATGAAGTTCTACTTTTGAGATTTTTTTCATATTTTTAAAAATTATGGTTCAAAAGTTAGAGGGGGGGGACGCATATTTTTTTACTTCTGGAGCGATTATTTCCGAAAATATTTACATTATCGAAAAATGATTTTAGTAAACCCCTATTCATTTTTAAATACCTATCCAACAATATATCACACGTTAGGGTTGAAATGAAAAAAAAAACACTCCCCACTTTACGTATAGGGGAGGTACCCTAATAGAAAAAAAAATTCCACTTTTTATTTTACCACTTTGTCGGCGTGATTGATATAAATATTAGTACCAAATTTCAGCTTTCTAGTGCTAACGGTCACTGAGATTATCCGCGGACGGACGGACGGACGGACGGGCAGACATGGCGAAACTATAAGGGTTCCTAGTTGACTACGGAACCCTAAAAAAGGAGGCGTAGATCGTAACTGTTTGCAAATTGTTATCGTAAAATATTCAATAACTAAGATATGAAAAAATGTAACATTAATTAAGTAATGTTTATTAAAAGTGAAATATTGTGTTTACGTACATGAGAAGCTGTAAAATCGTTATGTAATTTTGTTTATAATTTCAAAGTATCTTGCGCGTTTACGTTCTACGGGCGTTGCGATGTGTCAAAAGTTCATTCTTACAGATTTTGAACTTATAATATGAAACCTTGCAATGCAACGTCAGTTACCGATGTCTCGATTAATTTAAAACGACAGTCCAATACAAAAAATTTAAAGGCTTGATATTGAATCATTATATAAGCTGTTTGCCTATTGCTGTATTTTTTTTTATGTATATGAGGATCTTACTGTCAGCGAATATAAAGGAATGATGGTTTTACATATTACACACCTACTTCAACCGAATCTCATTTATAACTTATTTATTTTATTTATCGTAGGCTACATGTCACTGGATACAGATAGGCAGTTCTTATATGGGGTGGTAGTAGTGGGAAAGCAGATGATGAAGAAAATCCAGTGAGTCCTGCGAGGTCCAGATGGGACAGTGCAGCTAGTAGGGTTGTCTAATGTGTTTCCTACGGACGCAGAGTAACATTGATCACCATAACTAAGATAACATTATTAATAGCAGTTTTTTTGCTTGTTCTAGCCATCCGGTATGTTGGAGAGGCCGCTTCCCTATAGCACTATGCAGGAAGTTTACTGCATCTCGCGGTGGGATACCGCCAGGAAATACTGCCTTAGGATCGTCATGCCCCACGGCTCGCTGCTCTTTCAGGTATATCCTTTATCCGATCCTCCAGCAGTCCAGTGTTCTAGGGGGTTAGCCAAGATGACAATCGTTTGCAGAATACGAATCGGAAGGCTATCTGTCTCTCTGTCGCAGTAATGAAGAGTGAGCGAGAGCGTGTAGAATTTCGTTTCGTTTTCTGCAAACGATTGTCATCTTGGCTACAGGGCCTGGTGAGGCACTACCGTACAAAAAGGCCTTAATTGCTGGCGTTACATACATTATCGTGCGCGAATCCATATTATACTTTAAGCGGGACTCGCAAGCAACAACGTAAATCATGCTATGCTCAGGAAGACCGTCATCCCCATGGCTTGCTGCTGTTTCAGATGTGCGTTTGATGGCGCTTTTGAACCAAGCCCTAGTTGGTACAAACTTTCCTCACACTTAAGCGAGTAGAAGTTGCGAGCATTTATTTGAACTGTTTTCTTTTTGTAAAAATGTTTATAAAACATTTAAACTCAATCATTCAGACTCAGAAGACAGAGTACTAATATTTAGTACAGCCTTGGCCAGAAGTGTTGAGCATAGCTCTTTTTTGTTTACCATTTTGATGTTAAGTATTAATTCCCTATCATAACAATGTAAGATGACGTAAAATGTTATATTTTATTGATATATCTAGAAAACTTCACTTAATAACACTTTCAAGGTACCTATAAAATATGAAAAGTCGAGGTCCCAAAAATGCGAATTTAGTACGGTGCAAAAAATTGCAAATATTCTATGCAGTTACTGCTAACTTCAACAAAACATGCCTGGTCAGTTTGAATTAATTGATAAAATAACTTCAAAAAAGATAGAAACGCCGGTCTAAACTAACTTTCGAGTTTTGTATGAAAATCGCAAGGGTGCTCAACACTTCTGGCCAAGGCTGTCGGTAGGTTAATTTAATAGGATGAAAATGATGTGCTTCCTACTTAACTTACCTTAACCATCCACAAGTCCTGATCAACTTTATAGGGCGAAGTCACGTCTGGAATTCCAATTATAACTAATACTCTAATCAAACCACTTTAGACTGTTAAAGAGAGACCTCGAACAAAGGCTTGTGCTAAGAATAGTCACGATTAATTGCGTACTCTAAAGTTTAAACTGCTTGCAGGCGAGCGACGCGTATACGAGGGACCAGTGGTATCACTCCATTGTATGGCGAGTGAGTATTTTATAAATATACCTATTCTTGATCCTGGGAGCCAACAGAATTTAAAGCAGCATTTTTAAAGATAAATAATAAAATGGGTATCGGTGAAATTTTATAAAAAATATTATTTATCATTTTAGTGCCTAGGTGACTTTTTTTATTAATTATGAAATGCACCTCTAAGACTTTCTATTTTCAAACTTCTTCTGCCTACGAAGCAGGAGTTCACGTCCCGGGTTCGAATCCTAGTAAGGGTATTTATGTGTTTATCACGAATATGTGTTCCTGAGTCATGGATGTTTTCTATTTATTCAAGTACCTATTTATATTTTTCTATGTATTATATATATCGTTGCCTAAGTATCTACGACTATTTAAGCTCAATGCTTACTGTGTTGTTTGGGACTAGGGTGATTTTTGTAAGATTTTCTCATATTATTTATGATACTTATTTTATTTGTTTTACTTAGTGTGTGGTTAACTCTACAGAATATTAAAAAACACAAACTGATGCGAAATCGTATTTACTTTACAGAGAAACATGATAAGATATCGCAACATTCTCACGAAGAGTGATCGGAAGGAGGTTGTTATGAAGGAATTGAAGGTTAGTATTGTTGGTTTTAGTTTTGTCTATCTGTAAAGCAAATAGGTATTAAATGTTTATGCTACTTCAAGCACTTAACATTTTCGCAAAACATTTTAAGCGATAAAATTTTACATTGCTTACTTTAAGCATCTAGCTTTTATGGCGGATAGTATCTATCTCTTCTATTTCGGCAACTTTAAGTATAATGCATAAAAGCTGCAGTCCTTTATTAGTAATTTATCTTCTACTACTACAGCTACACGTTAAGTTTAATAGAGTGTGTAATGGTTGTCTATAAATAGTTGTTATTTGCCAGAACATGGTGGATTTCGCGATGACGACCCCTCTCCAGGACGAGAGCGTGACGCGCGCGCCGCTGCAGACACTGACCGACCTGCTCTCCGAGGTGAGCGACCGTCTGCTGTCCTGTCCCCACATAATATATCTCCGACCGTGCTCCTTGCTCCCAACATCATCCAATAAAACTTTCCATTATTCCTTACGGAGCAAATACATTATACAGTCCATAACTTGCATTTGCGTAGGTGTCAGATATGAAGTTATCGTGATGGTTCGATCTTCCGAGTGACGTAAATGCAACTGCGGGCCTATTATGCGCACTTGTCGGCTTGGCATTCTATTGTTGTACTTTACCTGACCTTACGTACGAGTAGATTGCGACTTAAAGTAAACAATTTGATTAAATTTGAATAAAAGAAGTAATGTACGATAACGACCTACCGGTGCTGAAATACTTGGTACATCTGCGTATGTTATTGAATTTGGGATAGACAGACGGCATGGCGCCAGCAGCTGTCGTTTGAATGATAATATGGAGTTATGGACTTGATTTGGCGGTCGGCTACACTAGCAGGGGTTTTCACTATGTCTCTCCATTTTACCCGTTTTCCCGATGCGCTTACCGCATTGAGGGAAGGGTTGGCACATCGCTTATCTTATCACCTTAGGGGTGGGTTTTAGAATATGTTAAATTTTCAAGTCATAGGTAGGTACATCATTGTCGGTTGTTAATAGAGTTTATTTTCGTATTTTTTTTAAATTGCAGTTAACGTTTTATTGACAACCGATTATTATATGTACCTTTATGACATGTTTCAATCCTGCACGGATATATGAAGCACGTTGAAAATACTACTTTATGTTTTAAGAGCGCATGACAGCTAAGGTTTTTATCTCTGTATCTAAATGTTAAATTCAGGAAGGAGAATCTTCTCTACTTATACTATTACTTATTCTGTGCCACTAGGTACACTGTTTAAATTAGATTTGTTTTCACGCGATCATCATCATCATTAGCCCGTATCAGTCCACTGCTGGACATAGGCCTCTCCCATGGCACGCCACTGAGATATCGTTGCCCCACCTTGCTGTAATTGATTACTGCTGGGCATACTTTTACACAGGTGCCTACGCCTCGTTGATGGCGTTGTTATTTACTCGTAATAAATTCAGATAAGTTTGCTTTGACGTGCTATTGGAAAATCCAAATAGGCACCACTCGATCGTACATTACATACCCACAAACTAGCGTGTTGACATTTTCGTTAACATTTATAGGTACGACTACGTACATAAGCCAATACTGTCTACGAATAAAGGATGGTTCACGCTGTAACGTTCCGCGTCCTACATGACACTTCCGACACTTTATCTATATATATAAACGTAAAAGTCCTGACTGACTGACTGACTGACTCACTTAAATCAACGCACAGCCCGAACCGTTGGACCTAGAGAGCTGAATTTTTCACAATAGGTTATTTTATTTTACGTCACACCTGGCCATAATGTGAGTTTTACCGCACGCTACGCGTACGGTAAAACTCGCATTATAGCCAGGTGGAGACGTAAAATTGTGTACTAACCACGGGCAGTAAAAAAGAAAGCCCTCTATCGCATATTTACAACCCTCGCCTGCGGCTCGGGTCACAAATACCTGCGATTTCGGGCTTTCTTTCTTTTACAGTCCTTGGTAAGTAATGTACTATTATAACGTTAGTATCCACTAAGAAGGGGTTTTTCTAAATTCATCCCCTAAGGGGGTAAAAAGGGGGTTGAAAGTTTGTATGGATGGGGTTTAAAATGTTGAGTTAGAGATTTGAAACTTCGTACGTTTACTAATAATTAAAAATCAATAAAAGTGATTTCAGCGTTTTTTTAAATTCAACCTCTAACAGGGTTTTTACCCTGGGGTTGAAAGTGTGTATAGCTATAAGTATAAATAGATTAAGAAGATGGTTCGGGGATTAACAAAAGCTAGTTCAGAAGATAAAATTGGATATGAAACTCTGTATGACGAACCGTATTATACGCGGAAGAAGTCGCGGCCGGAAAGCTAGTTTTGTATAAAAACGAACTATGAGTTCACGTGATGTTTTCTATACAAAATGAAGTGTCGGAAGTGTCGTGTAGGGCGCGGAACGTTACAGCGTGAACCATCCTTAACAACATAACTAAAATTTATAGATAGCTTTGACGCGTTCGTAATATAAAAGAATCGGAACACACAAGAAAAGATTAAATTTCATATTTTTTTATCCAACTATTTCTGCCGGTGAGTAAGTCGCCAGAGGTCAGAGAGGATGTAGTGTGTTGACGACGACGGGGAACCCTCTTCTCTTTTTAGCCATCAACACAGTGAATTCTCCTTTATATTAAAAAAACTGGACAAGTACGAGTTCGACTCAGAGAGGGTTCCATACGTTAGATATCTGAATTCCGTAAGTTGTTTTGTAACTAAAAAATGTATAGTGCCGGATTATAGAGGGAAATTGCTGAATATATTGATGTATTTTGTTGAATTGTTTGTTGTCGTATATTCTTGAATATGTGGACTCAGACTAATAAACTTAAGAGTTCTCTTGTCGGTGGAGTATTTTATTTTCCAGCTGTCTCTATTCTGCGCCGGCTCCTTGACCTTTTGATAGGATACTTCCCTTACTTTTTCTTTTACTTGGTGTTGGCTTGGTTGAATAGAAGGTATTCATTTTTTGATATGTCCGTAAAATTAACATTGAAATCTCCTGCTATATCTTTTCGTGCGCACTATTAGCCTTTCTGGTGCATTCGAAAACAATTTTCGGAAGATATTTTAATGATTTATATACGGTTAATAATTGTACACAAAAGGCTTGGAATGTAAATTATTCGCAATGCCCACCCCCAGGACTACTAACACAAATACTTTGGTTGAGCTATTACCTAGAACATTGATGAATTGATTGTTTATTTATGCAATAGAGCCCCATGCTGGACTTGTATCGAGTATTTGATACATTAGGGCCGTCTTTTGCATACTTGCTCGAAACTTTCCAGCACAAAATTGTGGCTTCGGGAGCCTCAAGTTTCTACAATCACATTATATACCTATTAATAAATGTTTTCGTAATTATTGAAATTATTAATTTATTATGTAGAGTAATGTTGCGTAGTTACGGTGTCCCCGAGGCAACCGGATGGCTCGCGGTATTTGAGCTACCTACGTGTTGTATAACCGCCCTATGCAACCCAAACAGCATGTGATGAAGAACGAGCAATTGATGCCCATACACCCCGGTCGGTCGGTTATCGACCGGTCAGAGTTGGAAGCCGTACAAAAATTAGGGGAGGGTGAAAAACAAAGTCCAAGTTGGGTCACTTCGGGTTGCTCAGGTCAGTTCCACAACACGTCGGGAGCTCAAACACCAAGAGCCATCCGCTTGCCTCTCGGACGCTGTACCTAACTATACGCGCCATTGCTTTAACTGTAACGTGAAAGATTACTTGTATTCCGTCTTATATCGAGTTTGTAACATACGTATAATAAATAACTAATAAATTTGGACTTAAGACGTCTAGAGGTGTACGTATTCGAAGCCAATTAGTTTTACAACTGCGAATAAAGTTAACGCACAAATATTGAGAAATTTCGTGTTACTTTTAATACCATAGATCTTTTATAGGTTTTCTTGTAGTCTACAGGCCAAAAACCATTTTTTGTGTATTTTTTTCGGCCCTATATTTCGGAGTTAGATAAGGAGGAATGGTCAAATTTCGCTTATTTTTTTATAAAAAATTGATATTTGAGATGATCATAATAAACCCTCTCATTTAATATGTAACACTAAATAGTTTGTAAAACTTTTTATTTTATATTGTAATTTACCCCCAAAAAGTGGCCCCCATGTTAAAATTCATTAATTTACGTTATACGTCCGTTATACGTTATACGCCCGTCTTTGAGTCACCAACTAACATATGCGTACCAAATTTCATTTCAATCGGTCCAATAGTTTCGGAGTAAATTGGCTGAGACAGACTGTCAGACACTCGAGTGATCCTATAAGGGTTCCGTTTTTTTCCTTTTGAGGTACGTACGGAACCCTAAAAGGGCCGGCAAATGGGACACGGAAGGGACACGCATGTGGCACCTTTTGGAGTTGCAGACGTCCATAGGTTCCGGTAGCTGCTTGCCATCAAGCGGACCGTACTTGTTTACCACCGTCGTATCCAAATTCGTATTATATAATCTCTACCTTAGTAGGTGTATTAAACATAGGTAGTAATAAACCTGGAATATGTCTCTGGCGGTTTTATTTAATGAATTGGGGGTTTATGGAGACGAGACAAACGTACGTACCTTAGGTAATTTACTTATAAATACATAGTATGTATAAGTAAATTACCTACGTACTCGAAAAAGGTACATAGTTTAGTGGATACCTAGTTTGTCTACATAGCCTACCTAATTAGAGATAAGTACACTCGACGAACTCTAAGCCTGTGGATTTTTACGAGCAATCACGACAAAATTGACTTATGCATGTACTATCGGGTTCAAAATTGCATGGCCAATTTATGAATGAATTCATTGATAAATTGACCATGCAATTTTGAACCTGATGGTACATAAAAATGATAACTAAGAGAATACATACACAAATATAATGATTATACACCAATTTCTGATATGGTTTCGTTCAGTTTACCTATAACAAAAGATTCATTAGATTCCTTATTGATCTTGACTATACACTGTACTCAATTGACGATATACTGTTTCAGAAAAAGGACTGTCCTGAATGGGAGCAATGGGCGGAGACGGCGAGCATGGTGGCGGCACCCCTGCTGGCCGAGCGCTGCGCGAGCAGCGAGCTGTGCGCGCTGCTGGCGCGGTTGTGCCGCCGGCGGCCGCGCGCGGCCCCACTGCCTGCGCTCGCGCCGCCCGTGCGCCGCGTGCTCACGCGCAACGTCGACTTCGCGAGAGCACCCAACGCCCGTCGCCTCGTCAGAGATTACATTAGGTAACGCACCGGCCGGCCTAGCTTTACAAAACATGTTTATGACCCATGACGTGCGCGTGATGTTGTTATTCACGAAAACGTACATTATGGTATCAACAACGTTGCTGCACCTGGTGGGTGAAAAACAGGCTGAATTAAACTTGCAAACAGTGTAGTGTGTTCTTGGTATTCCATTTTTGGTATGTGATTTTGTTTTTAGGGTTCCGTACCTGGAAAGGAAAAAACGGAACCCTTATAGGATCACTTTGTTGTCCATCCGTCCATCCGTCTGTTCGTCCGTCCGTCCATCTGTCCGTCTGTCAAGACCCTTTTTCTCAGGAACGCGTGGAGGTATCAAGCTGAAATTTATATCAAATACTCAGGTCTACTGTCCCTTGGAGCTGTGAAAAAATCAAACTTCTAAGCCAACGCAATCAAAAGAAGCCGTTTATGCCGCAAATTTTCGAAACTTCGCAAGGGAATCAAAACCTACAGGGTACTTTCCGTGAACTCAGAATCTTGAAATTTGGTGCAAAGCAACGTCGTTATAGGAAAAATTGCGAAAACCGTAAATTTTTAGTTAAATCATATAATAAAAATAATTTTAAAGTTACTACCCCAATATACCTATAGGTTTGTACGGAACCCTCGGTGCGCGAGTCCGACTCGCACTTGGCCGGTTTTTTTTTTGGTAGGTATGTGATTTACGATCAACAAATTGAAATTCTAGCCACCGGTATGGTAGCCACTTTCATCCAACCACTTCCTAGAGTCAAATAATGATCTAGAGCTGTACACCTCCATTTACTGAGAAAAGCAAGTTAATACAGATACGTATAGAACCATACTTGACGCAAACTACACTTTGTACATAGTTACACGTGTCCTAATTTGAACAAACAAAAGAGTGACATTGTGGCGAATCTCTATGCCAACGATTTGAAGGACCTTGACGGAATGGCCCTAATGGCTTCACCCATTTGCCGTCCACATGTGAAACGTGCTGATTGCTAGCCTGGGTGCAGCATTAGCCTCGTAGCCTCATTTGTGTACAATAAAGGTTAAATTATTAATAGGCGTCCAATAAACAGCGTAGCATTGCAGCAGGTTAGTTAGGTTCAGCTGCCGTGACGTCAATTATTGTTTTGCATACATACAACATTATTTTACAGTGATTTATGACGTTATTTACTTAGAGAATGAGACATTGGTGTTCCGGTATTAACCATGTCGTATATGTAAGTGCTTCGTCGTTTTGATTACCTACCTAAGTGTTACGGAATACTTATGTTTATTTCTAATAATAAGGGGGTTGGTTAGATTTGTTTTGGTACCAACCGATACTTACCTTATCCTCAATAATTGGTATCTACCTACCTGTACCTAGTTGAGTTTGGACTTTTGTTGAGTTGACTACAGCCCAATATGAAATGAGCTAACAGAGGCTCTAAGGTTCATAATGCTATGTACATTATTAAGCATTTTTGATCTTTTAAATATAACTTATCTTACGTAACCTTTTTGATTTAGCGCGGTGAGCTCCCACAACTCTGGCGCGGCGCTGGTGCGTCGGTTCGTGGAGGTGACGCACGGCGCGCGCGCCGCGTGCCCGCACCCGCGCGCGGCGCCCAACCTCGCCGCGGTCGCGCTCGCCGCGCTCGACGACCGCTTCCGCGACCAGCCCGAGCCGCACCGCTGTGACGACTCGGAGGACGACGTCCTGTGCTTCGCTGATATATTGGAACACATGTAAGGTTCTACTGTATAGGTTCAGTGCTTCGTGGGGGTGACGCACGTAAGCGAGCGGTTTTCGAAATTAAGTTTTGATCAGAGTAATTAACTCGTAACGTAATAACAAACTGAAAACAGTAGGGGATTTATAACACAGTATTTTGTCGCACAGGTCAGAGTACGAGGACTGGCTAGTATTGGTGGGCGGCGTTCTCCAGCCCGTCCCGCTGTGCGCGGGCGCCCTGCGCTGCCCGCGCGTGGCGCCCCGGCTGGCGCGCGTCCTGCGCTCGCTGGCCGGCGACGCGCGCTGCGCCGCGCACGGCTGCGTGGCGGCGGCCCCGGCGCGCGCCATGCGCCCGCACCCGCCCTCGTGGCTGCGAGTCGCGTCACCCTCCGATCCGATGCTGGCGCTACCGCACGCCGAACTGTGTCAACTATGGGGAGACATGGTGAGTTGTTAAGTGCACCTCGTTCTAGCACATTTGTTGCGCACGCTAGACGCCGACATGCGTGCAACGCAGCGATGCCTGCCAAAATTGGCGTGATTTGGATGTGCTGATGGATAACATTACTTGTATAATATGCCTCATACTCCTACTCTGAATTTTCCTTATTGTTCCAGGTTGGTAGTTTATTAAAATGCTGCGGAAAGAGAAAAAGTTTTTTGCAAAGCATGAGCAAACAACTGCCAGACTTCGTTCTAGTCGCTTTAACTGAACACGTACGTACCTTTACGTTTTGTTTTACCCAGGATTATTGTTTAAACTGCACCATATCACGAATCTTATATAAATTAACGGACCGTAAACAAGTCTACGAGTAGTCATGAGTCGCACAAAAGATACCCTCATATGTTCCTGTTACTAATCGCTTAGAATTAAACCTTATGTTAACACCATAGGGTCGATTCCTAGTTTTATTTTTTCTTTCTTAATCACTAGTTTTAATTTAAATACACACTATTTTTGTTAAACGTTCTTATATGACTCATAAGTGCTTGCTTATTGCGTTAGCTTGAAATAATTTTAGATAAGTTAACTATTTATAAGTTGTCTTATTATGAGTGAAATTTCTGTAATTTCTTTAGACAATAAAGTTTCTTTAAACCGAAATGCGGTTGATTCGCTAGCGCTACCCACCTTTAGATTGATTATAATTTATAATATTTTATAAGACCACCTCAACTCCAGATCAACAAGAAAATTTTGCTTCAGCCTGCTGCCCTTGAAGCGCTCTGCCTCATGCTAGAGTGGGAGGTGGCAAGTGGAGAACAGACTCAGCTGGAGATTATCGCGGCACTGCAGGGCACCGACCTCGGCCAGAAGTATTACAAGGATCTGTGCGAGCGGCAGAATAATCTGCAGAGATTGGTATGTACAAGATCGTTAACCCTACGTTAGTAGAAAAGGATTGAGCGCTTGCGAAAAAAATAGACACAAAAGATTAATCAAATACAAACACTAAACATTGAAAAAATAATCAACCCAGCCGGACTTGAACCTGGCATCGATACGCCTTACCGGGGCGGGGTTGTATGAGTGGAATGCCCCACTTTAAAAAATAATGTAAAATAATTACAAAAGATTAAATTGAAATCCTGCGGATTTACAAAGCATGCAATAAAATCTATTATAAGAACCTTACACATTATCAAAAATTTTTTGAACATGTGCTTGCGAGCACTGGACTGGCATGACGATCAATCAATGTTTTTTCAGCAAGCGGAAGGTGGGCCGCGACGGCTGGCGTTGCCGGTGCGCGCGACCGACGAGGACGTCGCTGCGCTGCTGGAGGCGGGCGCGCTCGGCAACCTCGAGTGCCTGTCGCTTGCCTTCACCAGCGTCACCAGCGCGTGCGCGCACCACCTCATCAAGGTAAGCAGCGGGTAGCGGGTGCTACTCATGCTCGAGTCTCAACTTCTGGTATAGTGTAGTGGTAGCCGTACAAGCCCAATTTCAAGGAAACACCGCAAATCGATGTACAGTTTAGCCGTTTGGCACACGCATACTAGAGGTCAAAACACATTTTTTGACCCGCAGTTCTTTAAAAAAAATCCCTTAGGAGGGGAGTGCCGAGACATTTTTTTATATGTATGGAAATAAATTATTTTTTTCAGAAACCTCTCGTGTGTGGTATCTTATGAAAGGGCATTTTGAGGCGATTCTAAAAATATACCACATCATTACATTTCAGACATTTTTTTTTAATTAACAGAAAAATAATTTTCGAAACATACCAAGTTTGGGCTCCTCCATTACAATATTACCTAATGCTGTAGGTAGATGTTTCTTCTTTTTAACAGTTCACTGTCACATGATTTAGCTAGAATAGAATTCTAGCTATGCAAAGTGTGTGCGTTGACTAATAAATATTATGGGACATTCTTACACAAATCGACCTAGGCCGCGATTCGAAAAATAAACACACACACTGGACAGACACAGCTCCAACCCAACTCAACGCTATAACGACATTGACATTTGCTATTCGATCAGATTTTCATTCAACATTGGTCTCACATTGGTCTCACATTGGTCACACATTGGTCACACATTGGTCTCACATTGGTACAACATTGGTACAATGTGTGATCAATATGAGACCAATGTTGAATGAAAATCTGTTCGAATAGCAAATGTCAATGTCGTTATAGCGTTGAGTTGGGTTGGAGCTGTGTCTGTCCAGTGTGTGTGTTTATTTTTCGAATCGCGGCCCTAGTCCCACAGTAAGTTCAATAAGGCTTGTGTTATGGGTACTAGACGACGATGTATATAATAGCTAGATATGAATAAATACTTAGAAAACATCCATAACTCAGGAACTATAATACTTAGAAAATATCTGTGATAAACACACAAATAAATGCCCTGACCAGGATTCGTACCCGGGACCTCCTGCTTCGTTAGGCAGGGTCACTATTACCGACTGGGCTAGGACGCTGTTAATACTCACTTAAACTCAAAATAATCTTATTAGTACAGTCAGCAGCAGAAGTATCTAAGCGGGAGAGGTGTTTAAATGACCTTCACGCGCTCTTATTCTTTGAACAATAAAGTCGTGACCGGATCATTTTGAACACCACCCGCTTAGCTCCTTCTGCTGCTGACTACTATAAACATTTTCCAGCTGCCATCGTTACGATACCTGAACTTATGGGCGACTCAATTCGGAGATTCCGGAGTGCAGCTGATCGCAGAGCACCTGCCGCGACTGCAGGTCCTCAACCTGTGCGAGACGCCTGTTTCTGACAAGGGCATTGAAGCACTCTCAGGTAATTTATAATAGCTTCTGCCAGGAACTTTGTCTGCGTAGAATTAGCACTTCTACAGAGCACGTAAGTGATCTGCTCCCCCCTTCACCCTTACGTAATAATAATAAAGCATAGTACCGTCAGATACCTGATCCGGTTGCCCGATTAAATGCTCAGATCGAACGAGCTACACGTTCGGTTAATTTGTTTGCATTCTGACCGGGTATCAACTTTTGAGACCACACCTTCCAATGACCTGATTCGGTAACCGAATGCGATGTCAGTACCCAGAATAATAGATATTATATGGGTTCCAGCTCTGACTAGCCTCCGCCGCCTGAACCTGAACAGCACTCGTCTGTCGGCCGAGGCGTTCGCGGCGCTGCGCGAGCGGCTGCCCGGCCTGCAGGAGTACGACATCCGCTACACGGAGGCCTGGTGACAGCGGACCTCGCCTCGCGTCTCCACTAGCTCCAACAACGCCATCATATAAACATTCACGATCTCAGATGTGGTTTACAGACGTATCTCGCCCCCAACCACTGCCAAAGCATCAACCTGTTTGATAGCAGAATCAACTGTAAAGGCGTGTTTATACCAGGCTATTTGCTACAATTGACAAAACGCAGCTTACAACTAATTTAGTTAGGTTGTTACGATTGTGATTATGAAATACATACAAACTTGTTGTCCGGAATCGGTCATCACTATTTTCCGGTTACATGATATTGTATGGTCGAATGTTAAATGAAATCTTAAAATCCCAGTAATCCATTTTTCCAATAGGACAATATCACTAAAGTTTTTCAATTGCACTCTTAATACATCGCTGATATGGACGTGTTTAATGCAGAGCATTAAATATCGGAAAGTTCACATTTTAACATAATTATTTAAAAGTTGATTAGCGTGTAATTTAGTACCTAAGTTATAATTTTATTGTGATTCCCAGTGTCTGCCTATCGTTTCCCATTTGTATATTTAATATAGGCATAAAAATATCGAATTTAATAATTATTCTAGGTACGCCAGTAATTAATTATTCGGTTTTTTAGAAAATGATTGTCTTTAGAACTAAGTTGTACATACATTTGATTTATAAATGCGTTGTCAGTGAGACTGTTTACACCAATTAGGTTTAGCGTTTAGGAATGTTAAGATGTTAAAGCTCTATATTATGATACCTACTATTCTATCTTTATCCATTTCCACTCAAATTAACGAAGCATTTTTCCTACATTTTAATGACAGCTAACTCATGTCGTTATATTTAGTAAAATTATTCTCAATGCTATTTTAAAATGGTGTCTAATTGTTACCTATTTTAATGTTACCTGTAATAGAAATACCTACACTATTCTATTAACAGAATTCCAAATATAGTAATCAATGGCGGGGCGTCCATGGAACTTGAATCCCGCTAGTTTGCATAACTTTTAGACAGATACGCAGTTTTATTTCACGTCATGAAGAAAGGTTAAAATCGGCTTCCCTAGGAATAACAGAAACAATAATTTTAAACAAAAAAAGAACCGACTTCACTTAGACTCTACCTTTCCATAAGGAAATGCCTTAGGCCTTAGCAACTGTAAAAAAATATTAAAATCACTATAGGTGTGCCTATAATTTTTGAAGAGTTCTCTCGATTTCTCCAGGATCCCATCATCAGATTCTGACCTGGTTACAACTGGACCAACTGTGAAGTACTTATACTCTTGCAAACAAGAAAAGATTTTTCAAATCGGTCCAGCCGTCTTCGATTAATCGGTGAACATACATAATAATAAAAAATCCTAACGAATTGAGAACCTCTTCCCTCGAAATCTTGAAGTCGGTTGAAAACGCGCCGCCACTGTTAGCTAATTTTATTATTTTAGCCCTAAACTGCCCCAAACAGTATTGTAAGATGTAATAATAGTAACCAGCGTGTATTTTTTCCTTAATACTTATAAGACTTTCCTGAAAATATGTAATAGGTACTTAGCAAGTTAATATTTGCGTATATTCTGGTGTGTTTGAATGATTAGGTAAAGCGCACTGATTTTTTTCCTAATCTCCATGAATAAATATGGGATTAAATATCATTCAACCGTAAATCAAAACTAAGCGAGAGAATAATTCAAATGCAGTTTTTAAAAAGGTATATATCGTATAGTTTGCAGTAATTAATAGGTGGGCTCTTTGTTGTACTGCTGGCTGTAGGTAGGTAGGTACGTTCATAAATAATATCTTATCGATGGAAACTATTAGGTACCTACGTTTTAGTTACTAAACATAGTACGCCCAAGAAAATTCATAGCTAAGTTCAACACAAATGCGCATAATTTATTATTTATTCAGCAATTTTAGGAAAAACTGGTAAAAAAATGTACCTATAATAATAACTGATTATTTATCGGTTTGCATTTCCTAAGCATTAGAAAAACCTTTCTGATGTGGTCAATAGTTAAAAATATTATTTTCACACCACCTGCTCGACAATGCCAAATTATATATCATGCAAACCTCACCGAAAGCAAATCATTATAGCCCTTGGCTTTAGCCGGGTTATAATGTTGTACTAAATCTCATTATAACCCGCTGGTTAATAATGTGATTTCACTTCCCATAGTTCTTATTGTTAAGTGCTTAAAGTCTAATTTGGTAAAGTCCGCACGGTGCACAGCCCCGCGACGCCAGCCGGGGCCCGCGCCGCCGCGTCGAACTGATTTGAAAATCGAATTTATTCGGAAAATCGTGCTGGCCACCTTTTTTAAATACCTAAAACAAATGCCGCGAGTGTCATAAGACGCTGCAGTATACGGAGTAAAACTGCAGGTTCTATAAAAATTGAAGATAAAATTTGAATAGAATGGACTAATGTATCAAGAATCAATTTTTAGGGTTCCGTAGCCAAATGGCAAAAAACGGAACCCTTATGGATTCGTCATGTCTGTCTGTATGTCTGTCCATCCGTATGTCACAGCCATTTTACTCGGAAACTATACGACGTATCTGAATAAAATTTACACATAAGGTGTATTTTGTATGCCGCTACTTAGTTATGTAGATTTGAAAAAAAAAAATTAGGGGGGGGGGGCGCTCCATACATGTAACTATTTTTTTTTGACTAAATATCAACATGTGACACATCAATGATAGGTCTTTAAAAATAACATTGAGGTTTCTTTGACCATTTTGTGATTAAGTGAATATTTTCTGAAATAATCGCTTCGAAAGTCAGAAAAATTGTGCCCCCCCCCCCCCCCCCCTGTAACTTTTTAACCGTAAGTCCAAAAATATGAAAAAAATTGAGGAGATGCGTCTTACCATATACTTTCTACGCAAATTGTTTTGAACATTATCGGTTTAGCTATTTTTGAGTTATCTTTATCTCCAAAAAACCATAGGCACCAGATACGACCTTTTGGTATTAGTTTGGTTCCATTGAAGGTACGGAACCCTCCTATGTGTGGTCCGACACGCACCTGGCCGGTTTTTACTTTTGATTTACTTTAATAAAAATCCGTTTCTAGTAGCCTTAGCTATTTTATTGTCTCGCAAGAGGTGAGAAAAGTAGAGTATACTCCTCGGGGATAAAGCTGTTTTTGTCACGGGCGCGCTTGAACCCCTCACTGCACTCAGGACTCAAGTCTTAATTCATAGACCCCTCGCTGCGCTCGGGATTAAAATCTGGAGTCCTTCGTTACGTTCAGGATTCAATATTGCGCCCGTGACATAAAACAGTGCTTTATCCCCTTGGTGTACAATCTACTATTACTGCATATTAGAGTTCAAAATTCAACAATTTATTTTTTAATGCGGTAAAGGGATAATAAATTACTTACCTATTGAATTCAGAATTTACATTTAGCCAGCTACTGACAAAACATGCTTGCGTTAATTGTTTAAATTTTTTTTAAATAAATGCACAAGTAATTTTATGTCATTATATGCTTGTAAAGTACATTGAAAGCACTAGTGCAATAGCGTCCGTCTGGGTCAGTCACGAAAATATATGTATGCATGTTTTATGTAGGGTTGCTGTTAGGTAAGTTTACGTAGATAGATAGTAATTTATTTATTATAATAAAATTTACGCTTAAACTACCTACTACCATAGAATTATTTTAAGACATGTTGGCTGTGAGTATTAAATCCAACACGCATTTTTGAATATTGGTGTGCTCTCGATAGGTGTCTTAATTGAAGCACAATATCTTGTGGGTATATATTAATTCATAAGTAATTTATAACTTATACGGTTCTTATTCGTAAAACTCTATCCATCAGTTGTGTTATCCTTGTTTAAATTGTGTCTGGCCATGATTGAACATCGGGTACAATTGGTTTAATGTTTTAGGACGCAATTACACTGAGTATGTTCCACAGTTGACGTTCTGAAAGCATGGCATTGTCGAGTTTAACCCACTTCCAAGCAGCGCCAATCCAGGATTTCCCTAAAATATTCTCAATACCTAGTTATGATTTTGTGATCAAGACGTAGTTACTTTTTGCGAGTCCAATCTAATTAAAACCTTAAACCCGAATGCAACGGTTGAAATTAAATTGTCATGTGGTTGTGGTGACGTCTGTGTTTGATAAAACGTATGCTTGGCAGAGTGTTAACCTTTTGAAAACCAGACAGCGAAGGAATATGCCGTGCCCCTAGCGTCAGGCGAATGCGATTGTTAAAGTGAAATTAAACATTACGGTGTCCGGCGTAAGTTCCTATTGCATTGGCCACGATGTCGGCTGTAGCCGTCGTTGGCCTCCTTGGCAAGACGTTCCGATGACGGCCATAGCCAATTGTTAACATATGCGTTCGTTTAGGTGTCCCCACAAAAATATATGGGGGGGTATCCTACTGTATTTTTTTGTTGATAGGTATGAAACATTCGTGCAACTTGCTTACAAACATATCTGAGATAACAATAGAGATCTACGATAATCAAATATCTCGACATGGTTATACTTAGTGCTCGCTCGGGCTAATCATCCGAGCTAGCAATCGAAGTCAGTTAAGTAGGTACATGGTACAAAACAGTCGACAGTCTAGGTTCTTATTATTGTTATTAATCAATGACTGAATTTATAATTTATATAAGTAGCTAATTAGTAGAATTATTTAGTATTAGTTTGGTCTTATTTATGTTTTACCTATATATTCTATCCTATTGATTATATACCTAAATATATAATGTTTTATTGTTTTGAAAATCTGTGTTAAAATTATCACGTTTAACAGATTGCTTTTATTTTGTAAATAGTGTGTATGTGTACGTCACTTATTCATTAAAATATGTAATTAATACAACAATACAACTTTGAAATGAATGTAAAAGAGGTGTTTGTTGAATTCAGTGATGTTTTTAATGTATGTATGTACCTACCAATAATCTTAACCAAAACGGCAAAAAGTATTACGTACATTGAAATTAGTGTCACGAAGAGGTATAAGACTTATTTGGCCAGTGTGAGAAGTGTGCGATTTTATAATAAAACGTATTTTAAAATTAATCGTTTTTATATCACTCCTTGTCCCAACTACCTACTACCTACCTAACGATTTTGTATCTTGCGCGTAGAGCATCTTTACTAACTTATACAGTACCGGTCAATAATAGCAGTGTTTTACCTTACAATAAAACACTTATTAATCGAAATACTTTATTTGAGCCTGTTAATTATTTGAGAGAGGCAATATTGTTTGTCGTGACGTGACGGTTGCTGATTGGTCGATACCCACACCTTTCTTCCCTCCACCTAGTTCCAGCTTTGGCCACCAGGGGTCGTGGCAACGGAGGGCGCTGGCGAGCGCGCGACCCGTCATTGGATCTCAAATTTACAGATACCCTGTTTTAAAAATAATGCAATGATTCAATGCATAATAGGTTTACTATTTTTTCTTAATACTTACTGAAGTGATGTTAATGTACCTATGTTTTATACTTAAGCAGTGCTTTCACTGACATCGAAAATGAGAGAATAGACTTACTTATGCAGTGTTTTAAGTGACATGGTGATGTCAGTAAAGTGAATCATTGCATCTTTCTTCCGCCAGGCAGGATTAAAAACCCAGGCTTCAAATAAAGTATTTCGATTAATAAGTGTTTTATTGTAAGGTAAAACACTGCTATTAATCTTCTGTCCTTTATTTGAAGCCTGTTAATTATTTGAGATCTGTCTGTTATCGCCTGGTGGCTAGACGCCAATGTGAACAAGTTATTAAGGATGACCTGTGTGTTACTCAAATATGAGTTGACAATTTAAATAGACCTGATAGATAGATAGATAGATAGGTTTCCTGTCCTCCAAGCCGCTTTGATCTATGATCTTCGCAAAAATATAGGTGTTGTAGCACAAAGGTAAGTGGGATAGGAAACCTGTTATTTCTAGACTGAACGAGAAAGGGTATTAGCCTGGTGTCATGTAAATTAAACGTCAACTTTATTAATTCAATGCTTGTTTATTGACTGAAACTAGGATTTCTCTCTAAATATAATTATAATTTCTTACATACTATAATTTTTCTCACAATAATAATTTATACTCAGCGTAGTATCATAACATACCATAATTAATAACAGCTCCAGCAGTCTTAAAACCGATTTGTACTTTGAGCAATAATATAAATAGCAACATCTTCACAATGATAATCAGATGGTTATTTACTACGATACTGGCTATCTGCAAGGATTTGGCGATGCGACCAAAACCATATATTGGTAGGCAAAACATTTTCAGCCATGATAATAACATATAGGCTGTAATAACATTATTTATATAAGCTATGAAATTTAACCACACATATTTTGTAATCAAAGACTGGTAAGCGACGTTACATATGAGTTGGAAGTGAAGCATAACTGATATTCTGTTGCTATCATGTTACTAGTTTAAACAGTATTCTATGTGTGTCTAGGGAGTGATTATTTACATAAACAATAAATGATAGACAGAAATTCACACACTTTATGTACATACTGACTACATGGTCAAGGTTGGTTAACTTATTGATTCCCTCAATGATAATTGATGCGTGTGAATAACATGATAAACTAAAATAAATGTATACCGAATGCAATGTGTTTTTAGTTTTATTTGATTCTTTTTCCCCTGATTTCAGAGTTGATTATTAATTTAAAAACAAACACTACAATCAAATATTAGCAATCTAATTATGGCTTATTAATTATCCACAGGAACAAAAGATTTTGTTACTTCAGAGGCAGGTGCTAGTGGCCTAATCTCTTTACAATAAAACTTGGAGAATGTGTTTTGTGAACGCCAGTTTCCACGAGCTAGGATTTCATCTAATGGGAAATCTTGAACCCAGTTTTTTGATGCTACTGCTGGGCGTACGCTGCCCGGACTTGCTCGGATGCCTGCGTCCAGCAGTACTTTTTTGATCCAGTTCGCGATAACTGTACGCGAAGCGGCCTTAGGGGGTCCACCAGCTGTTATAAACAGGTTATCTGATTTACATATGCTGCGTCTCTCAGCTGACAAAGACATGACTTTTTCAATCCAAAAAACTGGGTCTAAGTTTTTACAATCCTTATTTCTAAATAAACGCCAACCCGATTGTCTTTTTGAAAACGAGTCAGTTTTCGATCCAAATATTGGCCAAAAAATTATGGAATTTTCAGACGTGAAACAATAATTGTCATTTATGGATAATAAAGTTAGATCGTGAACTCTACGCCCTGAGCATAACAGGAGTAAAATTGCAGCTCTCTTTGAACAATCATAAAGGCTATCTTCCTTTACAGTGTCATTACTTAACCAATTTATTAAATTATCAGTATCCCATATAGGTGGTTTGCTAACTTTAGGAGTTTTTATCGCGATAGCCTTTAATGCATGTTTAACGAGAGCATGAGATGCTAGGTTAACTTGCTTATCGGGATCCGTTAAGGTAACGACTGCGGATTTATAGACTAGGATTGTGGCATATGACAGCCCTATTTTTTGATGTAAATCAATTAGAAATTTGGCAAGGTCTGCTCCTGAGGGCTTGACAGTGTCAACTTTATTATCTCGGGACCAAGAGCACCACCGCTCCCAAGCCGGTTTGTATGTCCTTCGCGAGGATTCTCGCCAGCTAGAAAATAATAGGTCTTTTTGTTCCTCAGACCATCCCTTTACGCTGTCCGTCCACCCCCACATTTCCATACTTCGAAGGTCATCTCTTGGACCTGTGGCGGAGGCTGGCCCGTGTTCATGTCTATCAGAACCTCCTCTAGAGCAAATATTGTGAACGGTGGAGCCAGGGCTCGATTCTTGAGGTCGGGCCTCCAAAAAACTTTCGGCCACCGGGGCGCTACTACTAAGTACGTCCCTACAGCCATATTCATGTGAGACAGTACCCGAGGTATTAGGAATGGGGGCGGGAACAGCCAGGCTAGTCGATAGCGCCAGGTTTGGCTGAACGCATTGTGAAATCGGGCGTGGTAATCTGTCACATCTAGGGATACATAATTGGGGACAACATGGGCCCTCGCCGACGCAAACAAGTCTATCACCGGGGTGCCCCACTTGGCGAATATCTTCTGTGTTATTATGGGAAGTAGATGCCATTCCGGAGGGACAGATAGGCGAGAGAGACGGTCTGCCTCGCAATTGAACCTGCCCGGGAGATAGTAAATCTGAAAATGGATGTTCCACTGATCTACTAGATGGAAGATTTTGTAACATAGGTTCATCAGGGCCAGTGATAGAGTTCCCCCTTCGTTCCTCAGGAATGCTACTACTGACTTGTTGTCGCTTTGTATCATTAGAGACGAATTGGCCAAATGGTGGCAACGTTTTAGTGCATACAAAATTGCGAGCATTTCCTTTTGATTTGAGTGGAGACGGGTCTCGGCTAGAGACCATCGCCCTCCTAATTCCACATTGTCTATTTGAGCCCCCCATGCTAGCAATGACGCGTCGGTCACTAGGTAATGACTGGTTGGGGGATAATGGATCATAGACTCTTTGTTGAGATTTTTTAGCCACCAAACTAACTCGAGCTGCACACTCTTTGGAATTGGGAACCGGTGGTGACTGGGCTGGTTTAGAAGATTGTGACAATATTTCAATAGTGCCCTGTGATTCAAGCGGCCTCGCACAACTGAAAAACTGGCAAAGTTTAGAGAACCTACGAGACTCTGAATCTCGTTTAAGCAGGCAGAGTTGAGTTTTAGTAACCTTTCTATCTTTTGCCTGAGGGTTGCACATTTGTTTCCCGGTAGATATTTTTTGTTGGTATGAGGGTCCCAACATATTCCAAGGTATTCTATGACCCTTTGAGGAGCCAGAATAGATTTGACTCGATTTATTTGCCAGCCTAACTGTTCTAGGGTTCGTACCGTTTCCAGAGCTTGACTTTGTAAGGTTTGTGGGTTCTGATTTGCTAACAGAAAATCGTCTAAATATACCAAGATTCGATATCCTTTCTCTCTTAGGGTCTGCGCGACCCAGTTGGTTAGAGAAGCGAACATTTTTGGCCCGCAAGCCATACCCATTGGTAAACAGGTCATTTGCATTAATTGGCCGTTGAAAATTAGTCTGAGAAAGCGTTTGTGACTTTCTGCAACTGGCAGATGGAAGTAGGCATTTGATAAGTCTATTTTTACAAGCCAATCTAGGGGCTGCAGAAACGCCGGGACTCGATGCATGCTTACCAGATTGAACTTTAGGGCCGGTAGGAACAGATTTAACCTTTTTAAATTGAAAATTGGCCGATACGACCCGTCTGTTTTGAGGCTCAAAAAGATGGGAGAGACAAAGCTGGGGCCATAGTTTGCGGGTTCTAACACTCCCATTTTTAATAACTTTATTATGGCCTCCTGCATTTCGGCAGAGTAGGGGGTCTGCATGTTGAAGTTCGGCATCGAAAGAGGGGGCCTTGTGTGAAATGGGATTCGGAACCCTTGAATCAATTTTATTAATACTGGAGGGGCATTTAATGACTCCCATTTTCCTACAAAATTCCTTAGTTGCCCCGCTCGAAAACAGTGCGAGTCAGAATTTCCTCCTTTTATCAAAGTCCCTGCGCGGAACGCCTGGGCCAGCTTGGCGCCCTTGGGCGCGGGCATTGGCCTGATAGGTATACCCCCCTCGGGATCTCGGTAATCCGCCTCTTTGGCGAGGTGCCTTAAATTGGGAACTCGTGATTGGTCTCGTTTGGCGAAACGAGCTTGATGGCCACCCTTTTGGCAAACCATTGTAATTGCCTTGCGCAGGCAAAGGTAAGTAGGCACTGTAGGCCGGCCTAGGTACATTCACAAAATATGCGGATGGGTCATAAGCACCTTGCGCAGGTACTTTAAAGTTACATTGATTTAACCCTGCTTGCGCAGCAGGTTTGTTCGGTGGCGGTCGGACCGGCCAAAAAGATTTTGCAACTCCCCCGTTTTTTTCGATAGCTGATGACAAGGCCTCTTTTTGAAAAAGAAATTGAGAGCTTGGAGGGATCCTCCTCAACGATTCTTTAACAAACTTATCCTTCACTGAGCGGAGAATGCTATCACGTCTCTGTTGAATAAGGTCAGCGCGGTGACCACAAGTTAATTGTAATACATCATTAGAAATTTTTTGAAAGTTACCCTCTATAAATAGCTCCTTAACTTTACTTTGCAAGGCCTGAGGAGTCACATCTGCAGTGGTCCGGAACCACGTTACTAAATCATCAAGGCAGGCCTGGGCAGCCTCGCCTTGTTTAATCAGTGCTTGTGTTATAGCTGCAAAGCCCCGTTCAATAACGCTTAAATTCGAAAATTTATCGAAGGGCTTTAGTTCCTCATTCGTTTCGAGGTCTGTGAATGCCGGTTCAGAGCGGTAAAGCACTTCTGAATATCTAACATTAGACCAATTGTCCGAATCGAAATGCTGAACCGCGGATAGAAGGCTAACGTGAGCGGGTGAGGATTTCGGAATTGACGGTTCTTTTAAAACCGTGCTAAACGCAAATTTTAACGCGTTCTCAATAGCAGGCTCGGGCCGAGCTTCAGTTTCATTTTCGTACAACTCCCCGCTCACGTTGCCCTCTATTTAATCTTCCGAGCAATCGGATAGTGCCATAGGACCCCCTTGAAACATATCACTGATACACTGTTGGATTTGGCTAACCTGATTAGTTAACTGTTGAATGGCATCGTCAGTACGCTGCCGCTTGCGCTTCGCCGCTGATTTCTTAGCTTTCCTTTTTAAATTTGGACGCTTGGGCGGCCCCACAGGAAGCGGCGGCTGTGACGATGGCCCCGCAGTTGGCTCCCATGATGTTGCCGCAGGAGTGGGTGTAAAATCTTCCGAATCAGACGACGAACTAGTACTAGATGTACTTGTGTCCGACATCTTAAATTCTGTAAAATAACTAAGAATTAAGGTAAATGTACACTTCAGCGAACGTGCCGTATTGCCGAATATATTCCATTTTAAGCTATAAGTCGATTACTTACAGCAGATACTACGTTGTGATATTTTTTTCTGTAAGCTACATACCTACCCCTACGAATACGCGTCAGAGACGGCCATGTGGGGGTTAAGTTGCGACATGACAACTGATCTAGTCGGTCGAGTGCCACTTTGTATGGGCGCCCTTAACAAAATCGTTAAGAAATCGCGTGTACTTCTTAAGATCATAGAATCGTTTAAAATTATATGTGGGTTCCAAATTGTGGATTTAGAGTGGTGTTATTTAATAAGTTTATGTATTTTGGTATTTTAAGTGAATTTAGTGCAGTTATATTCTCAGAATTTGTGATAAATGTGAATCCGGTGATGTGTGACCCAACTTTTTGACTGGATGGTTTAACCGAACAGCGTACGGAATCAGGGAAAGCGTATGTCTTTGAAATTATTTTTTTACTGATTTATTATAAGCTATTAATATTATCTTGTTGACTTTTCAAATAATGAAAAGTATTTCTAATTTTATGAGCATTTACCGAACATCTGTAGACAGCAAAGACTATAGTAAATCCGCGTTTGAAATCTTATAGTTTTACGACTTTTTGAGTTAAAAATAAGCCTTTCGACAAAGCTATCTTTAATATTTTTTTATAGTTATTTTACGGCAATATTAGTGAAGACTAAATACATGAACGGATTCGTAATCCTTCTAATTATTAGTTTCAATGTTAAATTTGTGGTTATGTCACAATTGTTGCAATTTAGGTACTATTTTCAAAATTTGTTCGCGTATTAGGTTCCACATATTTTGTATGGTTTATTTACCGAACGCGCGTTCGGTAAATCGTGCCCATAGTCTCTGCTACCGAATTCGTATCTGCCTCGGCCTCGTTTGTATTCGATAGACATTAAAATATCATCCTTATTTCTCTCACAGCTAGGTCGACATTAAAATGTATTATTTTTTCTGCCTATTTATAAAGGCCAGCGCTTCTAAACATTTAAACATGTTCATGGGCCTGCTGTTGATAGGTCGTTTTGTATAAAGAGAAATTGTATAATAATAAAATAACATATTAAATTGTGTTTTTTATATTTTTAGATAAAATTTAACTTTTGAATTAATATTGTAAAAACCTCTATTACGTAAACACCCCAAAAAACGATGATGATGTTTATGTAATATATAAAAATAATGGTTAGGTATTTTGAATAAATATAAAAAAAAATAAGGTTACTTTTGTTTTGTATGAAGTAATTCAGTAATGTATGGAGACGCAAATTTAGCGCAGTTAGATGACATTATCTAAACAGTGAGACAGTTTAAGTTTAAGAATCGCTCAACACCAAATTCACATACATTTTTCTTCTAGTTCGGTAAAGTGGTCACCGGATTCGGTAATATATGCAAATCATGTTTCTTAGTTCGCTTAATGGTACAAATCAAGTAAGGCGGTCTAAAAAACTTTAAAAATATTTTTTAAATATGTCTAACCTTACAAATAATTTCTAAGTGCAATAAAATGATTATAAATGTATTTAAGTTACCAGTAAAGTATTGACAATAACCGTATGAAAATGCCAGACCTTATAAAAAAATGAAACGTACATCCAGGTCTTAAGCGTTCGTGGAAACGTACATTTACCTTATAATCACGAACGGTAACACCGTTAGAAATTTGAATTTTTAAAATCAGCATAGGTACTTACAAATTCCTTGAATTTGTAACAACCGTACGTATCGACAGACAAGACGCCAATGACGGGTCGCGCGCTCGCCAGCGCCCTCCGTTGCCACGACCCCTGGTGGCCAAAGCTGGAACTAGGTGGAGGGAAGAAAGGTGTGGGTATCGACCAATCAGCAACCGTCACGTCACGACGAACAATATTGCCTCTCTCAAATAATTAACAGGCTTCAAATAAAGGACAGAAGATTAATACAGGTGAAATAATAATGAACCGTTCATATTGAGGTAGGTAGGCTGAACAACTTTTACTATGGAAAGACTACGAAATCGCGAAAAAAAATTGGGTTCCCATAGAAAACGACAACATGTGATTGACCGAAATGTATGAAACAGCAAAAAAAAATTCGCGATTTCGGAGTTGGTCCTATGTAAAAGTTTTTCAGTATGGCCTACCTAATCACCTCGCTCAATATAAACGGTGTTTAATATTTCAGCTTGTTTGTGTTTTTTTGTATAAGCATGTATAGAGAATATAGAGATGATTTAACAATACCTATATAGGTTAGTTTGTAGATTCCATATATGGTTTATCGGAACGCTGATTACTGATTAGTAGTGTCCGACCGAAGGTTGGGTTTCGGTTCCGGTTTCGGCCAAAAAAACTTTCAACATTGTACTTAATCTGTCCATAAGTTCTGTCACAACGTTTTTAGGGTTCCGTAGCCAAAATGGCGGTTAGGCGGATTAGGCGCATTTGAAATGTGGATATGAAGAAGAATGGAAGGAATAAGCTGGAGAGAGAGAAGAACGAACTAAATAGTGCTGAATTTGGTAGGAGATTGAAATTTAATATTGTGGACATGAACATTTTTGAAAGTATTTGTGCCAAATTGCAATTCAATCGCAATTTAATATTATAAATGCTAAAGTGTGTATGTCTGTCTGTTACCTCTTCACGCTTAAAAAAACTGCTGATCCGATTTAGATGAATTTGGTATAGAGATAGTTTGAATCAGGGGAAAGGACATAGGGTAGTTTTCTTGCTGAAAATCAGCCCTTAAGGGGGTGAAAAGAGTTGTGGAAGGTTGTATGGGGAATTTTTAACCGTTGGACCGATTTAGATGAAACTTGGTAAATAAATAAATTGAGTCCCGGGAAATCCCTTTAGGGAGTGAAAAGCGGGTTGAAAGTAAACTTCCCCATATAAATATGGGGAATTAATAACCGCTGAACCTATTTAGATCATTTGGTATGGAAAGAGTGAGTAGTGGGGGAAGGATATATATAGCGGGTAAAAAGGGGAGTGGATTACTAATTCCACGGCGCAGACGAAGTAGCGGAGAAAAGCTTCTGTTCAAGAGTAGAAATCTGCATTAATCATAATCTCTTAGTACTTTCTTTAAAAAAATAAGGGAACCACCTTCACCAAAACCTTCAAAATGTAACAAATACTTTTCCGAAAACCGAATGTAAATCGGTTTAGCCAAACGAGAGATAATCGCGGACACACATACATACCTACATACGTAGGTACCATCGGGTTCAAAATTGCATAGTCAATTTATCAATGAATTAATTCATAAATTGGCCATGCAATTCTGAATCCGATAGTACATACAAACCATGGACTAAATGCTCTTTGATACAAACATACGGGTCAAACTGATGAAAACCTCCTTTTTTAGGGTTCCGTAGCCAAATGGCAAAAAACGGAACCCTTATGGATTCGTCATGTCTGTCTGTCCGTCCGTACGTCACAGGCATTTTACTCGGAAACTATACGACGTATCTGAATAAAATTTACACATAATGTATATTTTGTACGCAGCTACTTAGTTATGTAGTTAAATTTGAAAAAGAAATATTTTTAGGGGGGCGCTCCATACAGGTAACTAAATTAAAAAAAAATTTTTCACCAAATATCAACATGTGACACATCAATCGATAGGTCTTTCAAAATAACATTGAGGTTTCTATGACTATTTTGTGATTATAATAATAATAATAATAATCTTTATTGACTTAAACCTAACTACGCTAATAGCTTAAGATAGACTTATGCATTAGGTTTGAAACAGTTTCACCGGAACTGAGCCTCTGTCTTCCGAACTAGGCGGATGCCTGTGACTCGGAAGTCAGTGATTCCACCGAGAATATGGGTTGAGCCGAGTTGTATGCAGTTGTGCCTTATATACAAAATAAATTAAAAGGAAACTTAACTTATGAAATTATTATTATACATTGGCCCACTAACAAAATATCAGGGCAATCCAGTGGACTTGTTCACCCTTGAAAATGACATAATCCAATGGATCCAGCAATTGAGTGTTTTGTTATAAAGAACGATTGTATTATATATTGCCATGCGATTAAATTAAATTATACAATAATAACACTTTTTACCTGACTTGGTTGTGTACTTGTGTGTATGTATTTACGAGTATGTGTGCGTGTGTGTAAATGTGTGTGTGTGTGTGTGTATAAGAGAGAGAGAGTGAACGTGTGTGAAAGCGTGCTAGTGAACATGACAAGTTATTAATTGGGACGTGATATATCGTAATTGAAGTAATAGGATAGGTAGGGTGATTGTTAATTGAGCGGATTGAGAATTGGTAGCGGTAAGCCATGAGACGCATTTATTTCAGGCAAATTAGGAGGTCTTCAGTCGCCGAAAAAGTTTGTGATTGAAGCCAGGAAATTAATTTTATTTTACAGTCGAAACGGTTTAATGGGTATATATTTAGTTGTTTATTCGCCTTATTATAGATACGAGCACTCATTGCCGCACACCGTCGGCTGGCAAATCCCGTCCGCCGATCTCCTACTGGACAGACAGTCTGTTTATTGCGCTTACTGTTTACTTTCGCACATAAGGGTAAGTGACGATGTCTGCGCAGTATTGCTCGGAGGACGTATAGCTGTCTAACGGTTAGGACGTTACATTCGGCGTATAGTTGGGCTGTCGGATATCTATAAGGTTTAGATATTGCAACCTTTAGTACTGCTCTCTGTGCTCGCTCAAGCTTAAGCATAGCCACTTTACCAGCAGCGCCCCATACCGGGATACAATAGGTGACTAGCGATTGGCATAGGGACGAGTAAATCATCATCAACGTTTTGCGATCAGCAGTTGCGAAGTTGTTTAATAACATAAATTAGTTTCCTGACTCGAGATGCTAGCGTATCTATATGAGTATGCCAATCTAATCTTTGGTCAAGAGTAATACCAAGGTATTTTATGTTAGAGACTCTTGCGAGGGGTAAGCAAAGACAACTGGGTGTAGGAATCTGACATATGTGGCATTTAATAGAAAAAGATACATGGGGTTGTTTTTTTTGAAATAGAAAATGGGATGAATTTTGTTTTGTCTAAATTTAGAGTTAATAAATTCGATTTTAGCCATTGCGTTACAAGTTTTAAGCCACTTTCTGTGTGTATTTTGGTGTCAGCCCAGTCGGAGCCATGAAACAGTAAGGCTGTATCATCAGCGTAAGCTACTATTTTACAATTTTCAAGTGGAAGTTGGCACAGTTCATTTACGTAAATCTGGAATAGCGTGGGACCTAAAATGCTGCCCTGTGGGACACCGTAGCCTATGGTTTCTTCTTTGCTTACGTGATGCTTAAGTTTCAAGAATTGCGAGCGATTTGAGAGGTAGTCTTGAAACATGGCTAGAGATGTACCACGGACACCAATATTTTCTAATTTGCGCAATAATATAGGAATCGAAACTGTGTCAGAGGCCTTGGATAGGTCCAGAAATATACCTAGACAGCGTCGGTTTTCGTCCAGATTCCGAGTTACGAAACAAGTCAATTCGGTGACGGCATCTTCTGTTAAATTAAGTGAATATTTTCTGAAATAATCGCTTCGAAAGTCAGAAAAGTTGTGTAGCCCCCCCGTAACTTTTGAACCTTATCATAAACTTTCAACGAAATTTGTTTTGAACATTAATAGTTCAGCCATTTTTGAGTTCCAAAAAACTTCTTCCATAGGCATCAGATACGACCTTTTGGTATTAGTTTGGTTCTTATTCCATTGAAGGTACGGAACCCTCCTATGCGTGGTCCGACACGCACTTGGCCGGTTTTTAGTACAGTCGCCATCAGATGTATCGGAGCGGCCAAGGTGGTCACAAATATCGGAATATCCCCTTTATTGTCATGGCGGCAAAGTGCATGTTCCGATATAAAAATATCGGCCGTAGGGAGCTTAAAATACCGCGAGCCATCCGGTTGCCTCTCGGATACTGTAACTATGCGCCATTCCTTTAACTAATAGGCTATTTAAAATAAAATTATTTTAAACAAAAAAGAACCGACTTCACTTAGCATCCACCTTCCCAACAGCAAATCCTCGAGCTGCTGTAAAAAATAATCAAATCACTATAGGTGTGCCTATAATAGTTGAAGAGTTCCCTCGATTTCTCCAGGATCCCATCATCAGACCCTGACATGGTTACAATGGGACCAACTGTGAAGTATACGCTTTCAAACAAAAAAATAATTTTCCAAATCGGTCCAGCTGTTTTCGAATAAACGGTGTACAAAAAAAAAAAATGCAAAAAAAAAAAACAAAGATCGTGACGAATTGATAACATCCTCCTTCGAAATCTTGAAGTCGGTTGAAAAATGTGTTAAGATATAATACTGTTTGTCGTGGGTGGGTTCTAATGACAAAGAAAATGAACTCTATTAATAGGTACTAAGGAATATATTTCAATAATTTTAATACCATTACATGTATGAATTTTATGATACATTTAATAACTATTTTTTACACGCATCTTCAATGGATTTTGTTTTCGACTTATTTTCTTAATTTTGTTATATTTCATAGACTATTATTTACAAATATAATTTATTAAAACAATGTCCCAACGTATAACATGGTTCAAAACAAATGATAAATAAAAGCAAACTTATCTTACACCACGATTTCAATTTAAGCTACTTAATAACTAGGCATCTCGACTATCATGATTAGGTAATGATTAATGATAGTATTGATAGTACCATCAGTCATTCAAACGTCATTAAACTTTTTGTAAATCTGGTATCCGTTACAAAAGCGTTGAGGTAAAACAGTGTTGCTGCCTCAGAAACTTAATGCATAACCCTTCGACCGCCAAGCAACGGACGGAAAAATTGTGCTCTCAGCGAAGGCAAACTGGTTATATTTTGGACGTGATATCACGTGCTGGCGCTGAGGCGACGACTTTCCGTGCGCGTGATTTGACGTCTTTGGCGGTTAAAGGGTTAAGTCGACACAAAACCAGACTGATCAGTGATACAAACATACCTACACCTAGAGCACCTGGAGTGGTGGCATGAACTCGTTTATAAGAATCCGTCTACTCTACTACTTAATACTTCCTTGTAAGCCTGTAAGCTTTGCATCAGACATTGTGATCGTGCTAGCTTGGTCTACACTCTGATTTTTAATTCAAGGGCAAAATTATAACCTTCCTCGCTTACTATTGTTTGCATTCTCTGAATAAGGTACCTAGGTAATATGAAATTGCTTCTTTACATCAGAGGCTTAACGCTAATGAACCCTGTAACAGCGAATCGCGAACCTAACTCGTTACTATGGCAGCATTTCAACCAGGCGCGGATCCAGGATTTCGTTCTGGGGGAGGCACTATCCAGGATTTCGTTCAGGGGGGGGGGGGGGGGGGGGGCACTTTCCAGGATTTCGTTCAGGGGGGGGCACTTTCCTTTACAAAAAATCTCGCGGTCCGCACCAATGGGCCCCGTAGTATACAAGGTTTGCGTTTCAGGGGGGGGGGCAATTGCCCCTGTTGCCCCCCCCCCCCGTATCCGCGCCTGATTTCAACTATTGATAACATGTCAAGAGTTCAAATTGAAACAAATATTTTCTCAGTCGGCTGTAAAACCAGTATTTTTTATCTGCTCGGTTTCATTTTTCAACCCTTTGACCGCCAAAGACGTCAAATCACGCGCACGGAAAGACGTGCCCTCAGCGCCAGCACGTGATTATCACGTCCAAAATGTAACCGAGTTGCCGCTGGCGATGAGGGCACGACTTTTCCGTCCGCTGCTTGGCGTTCAAAAAGATTAAAAACACATCGATACAGAAAACGGAGAATTAGTGAGGTTTTTTTTTGGTAAGTATACAAATAAAAATCAGGTAAGTATAGTAAAAACGTGGCACTAGAAACTACGAGACATTACTTGCCCCACTCCGTCGAAACTTATATCAGTATTCGTAGCCGTGCAACAGTTCATTTGCATCACAACAACAATAAATTGTGACAACAATAGTACACCCATAAAGTTACGTAATTTTTAAAAGCAATATACTTGAAAAATAATCTATCAAAATCGCATAAAATTATAACGCAAAAGACGAATGGAGAGTACTATGCGTGAAATAAACTAGTTTTAAAAACATTATACACTAAGGGTCGATTGCACCACGCACCATTAACAAACTGATCAACGTATAAGTAGAATATGGCGACGCAGTTGTAACCTTATTAAAAACTTATCATACAGTGAACGTTTAACGATTACGTAACAGACGGTTCGGTGCAACTAGCCCTTAATACTTAGAGAATTCAATCAACGGACCGGCCATTGATAGGCGTTCCCCTTTGCCGAAAACAGAATAAATATGACCACTGGTCATATTTATTATATGGACTAACGTTTATCTGACGTGGCTATTTGTACGTTACGTATGTACGAACAGCCATACATTTGACGTTCCCCTCCCCCGCAAAAATCGGCAGACTTTTAGGATAGAAAATGACAGACATGGAGCTCTCCGGTTGGTTGAATTATCTAAGCCTTAATACGAAGGAATCCTAAACCTTTTTCAGGCCACTTTAATCTGCAAAAAGAAACGTTAAAATTATATTAGAAACCAGTTTGTATTGCTGATCCATTTAGAGACTCTCTAAATTTAAAATTGCAGTCTGATTTGAACCCTAATTTGGAATTCTAAGTGCTGAGTGGTCGATACACGTACTATACCTGAAAAAGGATTAGTAATATTTATACCTGTTACTAATAGTGTTTAGAGCTACTTAGTTACTCTGACATTTATAGATACGCTTCGATACAGAAAGGCAAGGGTTCCTATTGCTATATACTTAAGTAAATAGGGACAGAAAATGCTACTAATTCAGACACTCTTGGAACAATATTCAGATATAAAAAATATACAAAATCAGTAAGTTATTTTAATTTTATTTATGTGCCAAATTAAAAGAAAACAAATGAAATTAAAAAAACTGATTGTTTCTATTTAATATTTAGGTAATACCTAATAGCACATAAACCTACGTAGGTACATTAACATAATTTTATATTTAACTGGGTTACATTTTACAAAATTCATATAAAAATTCTACGACATAGTAATCTGACATGTCTAAAAATGGAGAAAGATTGTGCAAATACTCCAATGTCAATGTCAGAATAGAAAATTTTAAATCGGGAAGCTCAGACACATCCTTTGTCAGGAATTGGACGTTTTTGTCTCAAATCTGAACATTGCAAACTTAAGTAATACTGGCTTTTACTCGACAATCACGACATACAAAAACCCAAGACCCTTAACACTTTCTGGCCATAACAATACTTAACTCGCAATTAGAAAACCGCCGGCGTTTGCAAACTGAGAAAAGTAAACTCGGATTTCGCAAATAATTACCTAAATTACGGAATTTGAACTATCAAGTTAGCTGTCAGTTGATAATTTCGATGTGGACATGTAACTTCCTGGTCAGCGATAACGATAAAGCCGGTACGCGCGTATGCTGTTTATGTGTAATTGTTATTTAGTGAATGCGGCGAAGACGGCCCACATGATCTCGCAGGCCTCGGGGCGCATGGCCTCGGCCTCGAAGTCGAGATCGAGCAGGGTGCGCACGCGGCGCGTGGCGAGCTCGTAGTCCTCGTCGGAGAGCGGCGCGAACGCGTTCTCGAGCACGTCGGCCGAGTGCGCCAGCATGAGCAGCGCCAGGGAGCGCTTGTCGGCGTGCGCCACGTCCGTCACGGAGCGCCGCAGCGCCGCTTCTTGCACCTTCAATCAATGATATTTACAATGGATGGGTTACACTTTAACAAAATGAGCATAAAAAATACTTCCAGAGTTATTTCATAACCTAGCAACGATTCTGTTATGTTTATCTATTTTGACAATCATTACATCTTGGTCACTCTCATTGTTAGGTAATTACAGTTTGTCTCTTTCTCACGCGGGTGACGGGAGCTCATTGGCACGTTCGCATCTCGCGCTGGCCGTTGCGCGACTAGCGACAATTGTTAGAATTCACTCATTATAAGTGCTTCACTTTTGGAGCGTGCATAACCTATCTGTCATTATTATATATCATAGCCTTAAATATATGGATTGGACTGTTTTCAACATGTATTATTTCACCAGTAACAACTAAAACCGATTATTAAAACAACACAAAAGAAATTCCCACTAGGTTCGTCAGACTATGATTATAAAAAAAAATACAGCCAATTGGAGAAACTTCTCCTTTGAAATTTTGTCGGTTTAAAAATAAGCATCCTTGTCAGCCACTCTAACTAGGTATTGAAACTGTTAACATTAGATCCCATCATCCCATTAAATATATCCTGATTTTGATATTCCGTATACGTGTGCGAATAAGAATCACTTTTTATGCATATTTATTGTAAATCAAATATTTATATGTATAGTATATATATGTACTAGCTGACCCGGCGAACTTCGTACCGCCAACTTCCACCGATTCCCGTCGACCTCAAGTTCACTCCTACGCCAGTCCTACCGTCTCCCACTATCGTCCAACCATCTCCCACTCTTGTCCACCCTTCTCTCACTCCTTTCCACCCCTTTCCAATTCTCACCTACCCCTCTCCTACTCTCTTCCACCACCCTTCTCCCACCGACTCCTACTCCACTCCCATAGGGTTACCAGGCCCAAAAATGAAAAAGCCGGACTCCGCGCTTAATTTAGCCGGAAATTTGATCCCAAAAGCCGGACATGCCTTTTTAAAATCGTGCCACTGGCGTGACTGACGTAGCGTAAGTCAGACAAAAGGCTAACAAAAGCCGGACAGGCCGGACGAGGAATTATTTGGCCGGACACGTAAAACGCCAAACATGTCTGGCTAAAGCCGGACACCTGGCAACCCTACTCCCATCGACTCTAACCCCATTCCCACTGACTCTTAAAGCCCTGTTACATTTGTCCTAGTTAGCTTCCTAAATGAGTTAGTTTCTAAATTTAGTCAAGTGTAACCGCATTTAGCAAGTAAATTTACTATGAAAATGAGTTAGGATCCTAATAAGGATACTAAAAAAAGTAAAGTGTAACAGGGCCTTTACACTACGTCAGTCTCATCGTCTCCACCTCCTCCCATCGTCTTCATCCACTCCTATTAACGGACTTACACTTTCTTAACTTCCATAGATTATGTTCAATTTTTTTTTTTATTTCTCCAATATTTTAATAGTTAATTTGTTATCCGGGGTGGAGATACCTCCAAATATTTTTTAAGAAAAAAAAAAGACTTCATAGGGGAAAGCCGGTGAAAGATTATTATATGTAGATGGTGTACTCTTAGACTCCATACAATGAAATAACTTGCTTAACAAACACAGCGAAGAGGACAAATCGCCAAACGTGAACTATGCGTCGTTGAAGAGTTCCGTTCTGATCATCATCAGCAGTTCCACTTTATCAAATGTCACTCTTTTGAATGAAAATGCTTGATTACAAAAATCACTATGTGTATGCCCTTAAGATATGAGGAGTTCCCTCGATTCCTCATGGATCCTATCATCAGAACTTGAGGTTGACTAAAATTTGTCCTGATAATCAAACTTGCTTAACAAACACAGCGAAGAGGACAAATTGCCAAACGTGAACTATGCATCGTTGAAGAGTTCCGTTCTGATCATTATCAGCAGATCTACTTCTTCAAATGATCTTCTTGAAATGATTCACTGTTTTGAATGAAAATGATGGATTTCTTGATAAAAATATCTATATGTATGCCTTTAAAGTTTGAGGAGTTCCCTTGATTCCTCATGGATCCCATCATCTGAACTGCGTTTTGACAAAAACGGGACCAATCTGTATATATATATATAAACTTTAAAAAAACATACACGCCGAATTCAGAACCTCCTCTTTTGAAATCTTGAAGTCGGTTAATAATCAAAGATCATGAAAATCGGTTCAGCGCCGTTCTCGAGTTATAAATGGTATATTGCGTTTTGTTATACCACGTTTTATGTCACGTTCCGCGGGAATGGGATAAAAAATCCTATGTCCGTCTTCTTGTTCTAAGCTACCTCCCCACCAATTTTCAGCCAAATTGGTTCAGCCGTTCTTGTGTTATAAATAGTGTAACTAACACGACTTTCTTTTATATATTAAGCTTGTTCACGTAATAAAGTAGCCACCTAGAACTAAGTCTTCACAGGAATATAGAATTTTTTTTTAATGCTGGTACGTGACATTTCAAAAAATATATAATCAAGTTATAAAAAAGTATAAAATAGATGTCATTGATTAAATAGAATCAAAATGCCGAGAATAAATGAAAATATTTGTAAATTAATTATTGTCGCCTATTGCACCGAAAAGGGTATCTCGATGCGACAATTAACAAAACGATATAAAATATCTAAGGACGGTGTGAGAAAAGTGATCAGTAAATTTGGGCAATTTCATACTCTACATGATCTACCAGGTCGCGGTCGAAAAAAAGGCTGCGTGAAGCCTAAATTGGACACCGCAATTCCTTCCTCGTTCCGCCATAATCCATCGGCTCTGTTCGAGATATCGCCAAAAAGGTAAAGACATCGGTTGGAAATGTACAAAACGCTAAGAAGAGAAATAATCTTGTGACCAGAAAGAAACAAAAAATCCCGAAAAAGACCCCTGCTCAGATCGAAAGAGCAAAATGTCGTGCTAAAACTTTGAGCAAGTTTTTCAATCAAAATCGCGACCGATGCATATTTATTAATGGATGACGAAACATATGTAAAAAAAAAGACATGAGAACTTTACCGGGGCCTCAATTTTATACGTGTGTGGCTGGCCGGGATGTTTCGGAAGAGCATAAGTCCATCGCTTTTGAAAAATTCGCCCCTAAAATCACGGTATGGCAAGCTATTTGCTCATGCGGGCTGAAAAGTTCGAGCTTTTTTACTACTGGCACAATCAACGGAGATGTCTACCGACAGGAGTGTATTAAGAAGCGAATTCTGCCCTTATATAGGAAACATGAACGTTCCCCTATATTTTGGCCTGATTTAGCTTCAGCTCATTACGCTCAAAAAACCTTAAATTTGCTCGATAATCAGAATGTTATTTATGTGGCGAAAAACATGAACCCGCCAAATTGCCCAGAACTTCGCCCGACAGAAAGGTACAAGGGCTGCTATTTATATATCCGGAAACCGGGATTACAATCTTCTTAAATAGCATATTTGACCTCCATGGTAAAATTTGAACTTTTTTAAGTACTGGCCGGTATATTTTTTCTTTCTTATTAACGCTCGTGTTTTGTTTTTGACGGGTTTTAAATGTCATCTCGCAGCAAGAGTGGAACTCACTCGTGAAAATATTCGTGCTATGATTTATTATGATTTTCGGCGTGGTTTAACGCAACAACAGTGCATAGATCAACTAACTTCAACTTTTGGTGATGAACAGTGATCGGAATAGGTAGTGCCATTTCGGGTGAATGACCTTAAACATTGTACATAACGTGGATAAGACTTGAGATTCTCCGACTCGTATTTCTCATAGAAATTTTTCTTCAAACCGCAAAAGTAAAATTTTTTAGTCATTATAAATACATCATTCATTTAAAATTACTTTCGATTAACAGTTACAATTAACAATAATACAACAATAAAACATCAACATCACTATATTAAATGAACATAATTAAATTTCTTCTTCTCCCTACCCTTATCCCACGTTATATGGGGTCGGCACAACATGTCTTCTTCTTCCATTCTCCTCTATCTCCCGTCATCTCCTCACTCACTCCTTTCTTCCTCATGTCCTCTTTTACACAATCCATCCATCGTTTTCTTGGCCTACCCATAGCTCTTCGCCCATCCACTTTCATATCTAACATTCTTTTATAAGGCAATGTGGGAAAAGCTAATGAAGCAGAATCTGTGAATGTCTGGCAATTTATCCAAATCGCACTTTACGGATTAAAAACAAAATTTGACAAAATTTACACGACTGTAAACACACTTTTGACCGATTTAAATCTTCGAGAAGAGTAATTGTATTACGGTTAATTATTGGTACCTTGCCTATTTGCAAAAATGCTGAAGTGTTTTTTGTGCTTCAGAGTTTATAATTATGTCAAAGAATTATTTAAACATTTTTCTTTAGGGCATGACGGACATAACTTTTCCATATATCCATGTGTAGAAGATGGGTGTAATTGTTCCTTTCACTTAAAAATACATATAAGAAACATATACTACGCGATCATGTTATTATCAGTGATAGTCCTCATACTTTTAACTCTTCTGACGACGACGTAATATCGAACACAACCGATATCATACCTAACTCGCCAGAAAGAGAAGAGCCTGCTACAATAAGAATTCCAAATTCGTCTAATTCAAGTAATTATACCTTGCCAATCATACCTAACTCGCCAGAAAGAGAAGACCAGTCTGCTACAGTTACAATTCCCAATTCGTCTAATTCAAGTAATTAACTAATTATACATTGCCAATGTTTTTGTCATCTCTGTATGCAAACCCTTTAATACCGAAAACAGTTGTTCAAGATATAGTAGATGGTATGAATAAGTACATGTGTAATACTTTATCCCATGATATAGAGAATATTTTCAGTGAAATTAGTATGTCCACAGATCAAGTTCAAAATATAATGGCTTTGAAAGATAAGCTTTTGTCTACTGTACAATCTCCGATTAAGTCATTTAGTACTGAATATAAACGTCTCGAATATCTGGAAAAAGAAGGCACTTATATACCCCCGAGAGAAATAGTTATTGGTCAAAGAATGTGTAACGTTAAAAAGCGTGGTGTAGTAACTTACGTTCCTATAGAATGTAAAGAGCAATTAGTTTCTCTTAGGAACGTTTGCAAAAAAAAATTTCACTGAATAATGTCATGACAGAAACTCTTGACTATGTTAACCATTTGTCTTTAGATAACGGCCCCATCAAAAATGGCATACAAGGTAGCTCTTGGAGGAAAGTAAAAGAAACATTTAAAGGAAAGTTAGTATTTCCATTATTCTTATTTTTTGATGATTATGAAAGCGGGAATGTACTTGGTAGTCATTCCGGTATCCATAAACTAGGGGCTGTTTATGTATCTGTTGCTTGCATTCCCCCACACCGTGCTTCTGCCTTAACTAATATATTTCGAGCCTTATTATTTCACTCATCTGATAGAACAACCTTTGGGAATAGTGTAACATTCCGTCCTTTGATAGAAGAACTAAATTCTTTGTCTACATTTGGAGTTGATATAGATGTACCCGTATATCAGGGTAAACTGTATTTTACGTTGGCTCTCTTAATTGGTGATAATTTAGGAATACATTCCATTACTGGGTTTAATGAAACATTTTCTTCGAATTACCCTTGTAGAATATTTTATAATATATTTCCAAAGAAGAACTGAAAAAGCAATGTTCTGAAAATAAACAAATACTTAGAAAATAAACAAATACTTAGAAAATTATAATGAACAATTGCAAAAAAATTGTCCTGCTAGCACAGGCTTAAAAGAAAAGTGTGTTTGGTTAGATGCAAGGATGATATAGACATGGATGGACAATACCCATACAAAATCGCGTTCTGTTTTCAGGTTAAAGCACTAGCGTCATCTGTCGGCCACACCAGGCACTAAATCCCATGATCCATTTATCCTATTCCTTACATCACGGTCGATGTTGCCGTCACCTTGCATTAATGACCCAAGGTACCGGAATTCTGAGCAAACTGGTAGGAATACACCATATAAGGCAATGTGGAAAAAGCTGGATAGACCACCAAAGTCACAGAACATGTGTTCAGTTTTGGTTCTACTTATTTTCAGTCCAACACTTTCAAACTTTTCTTGCCATTTTCCCAGCCTGCTCTGGACCTCAAGTGCATTGTATAAGATTTGGCATACATTTTACGATCGGCCGCCTGCCTGACATCAACCCTCCTTGGGAATTCTTAGTTTCTAGGAGAATGGATATTGAAATAAATAAATAAATGAACATTATTAAATTATTAGTTATTTATTTAACATCTTTTATTCCTTTAGTTTCTTTGAAATTGTAGTAGCAAACCATTTTTTTTTTCAATATTTTCTACTGTCAATCACCTATGTCAAAGCACCTATAGAGACTTTTGTTCAGGGCATTTAAATCTATTATATATCTAAATTTTAGGGCATTTAACTGAAACCACATTTTTCATATGTTAGGCCCGCAGTTCTTTAAAACATTTTTTAAACCAAACACAAGCTTTAAAATTTTCATTTCAAATCCTGGGGTTATATCCATACTAAGCTTACGCACCGAAGTCCCGCGAAATGGCACTACCAATTCCGATCACTGGTGATGAAGCCCCATCTAAAACTACTGTGTATCACTGGTTTAGTGAGTTCAATCGTGGACGTAGTATGCTTACGGACGAAGTTAAGGCAGGTCGCCCGAAATCGGTCGTTGTACAACAAAATATCGAGGCTGTGCGAAAACTTATAATGGACGACCGACATGTTACGTACCGCGAGATAGAGGCGACTCTGGGTATTTCTATGACCAGCATTAATAGCATATTACATAATTATTTGGCTGTAAAAAAAATTTGTTCGCGTTGGATACCCCACAACTTAACAAAAGAGCAAAAAGATGCTCGCGTCGAATGGTGCAATAAAATGTTAAAAAAATATAACCGTGGTGACTCAAAAGCCGTTTATAACATCTATACAGGTGACGAATCCTGGATCTATGCATACGATCCCGAAACGAAGCAACAATCAACGGTATGGGTGTTTCAAAATGAGCCGAACCCTACGAAAGTTACTCGTGCAAAAAGTACATTGAAACAAATGGTGGCCTGCTTCTTCGGTATTAATGGCCATGTAGCTACAGTGCCACTAGAAAACCGTAGAACGGTTAATTCAGAGTGGTACACGACCATTTGCTTACCGGAAGTATTTGAACAAATTCGTAAAACTAACCAGCGACGAAGAATCATTCTTCATCATGACAATGCCAGCTGTCATACGTCACGCGAAACAACTCTATTTTTGGAGGGTCAAAATGTGGAATTAACGGGTCATCCGCCGTACAGCCCTGACTTGGCACCCAACGATTTTTATTTATTTCCAAATATAAAGAATAAATTACGCGGTCAACGATTTTCGACCGCTGAAGATGCTGTCGACGCATTCAAACAACACGTTATGGAGGTACCTCAGGCGGAGTGGCAGAAGTGCTTTAAAAATTGGTTCACGTGAATGCAAAAGTGCATAGATCATCAAGGGGAATACTTTGAAAAACAATAAAACCATTTTCAGCCGTGTACGTTTGTTTGTTTTTTTGTTTCCGGATATATAAGTAGCAACCCTCGTATTGGGCGAACATCAAGCGATACCTGCTCAAGAAAGGTGTAGTAGCGGACAGTGATGCTTACTTCAAAAGAATATGGAACGCAGCCGCTCGTCAGTTCACTAACACGTCAATAACTACACTAATGGCAGGCGTTCGAAAGAAAGTAAAACAATTCTCCAGTTCCTGAGGATTCCGCAAAAAATGCATTGTATTTTATTTTTTGAATGTTTTCTTATATAATAACCTGTTTTTGTTATCTGTAGCGTTAGAAGTAAACGGTTTATTTACGTTTTCATATGGCTACTTTATTACGTGAACATGCCTTATCTAAACATATAAAAGAAGAAGTCCTGATCTACCATCAACGCACAGCCGAAACTACTGGGACTAGAAACTTCAAATTTGGTCCAGAGCTTACTTTTATGACGTATGCAAGGGATAAGACGGGATTTTTGGAAATTTCACCCCTAAGGGGATCAAATGGGGGTGCAAAGTTTGTATGGGAGAATTTTATTTTTTGAGCTGAAGACTTAAATTCGTAAAAAGGTTACGAACTTAAATCCAAAGAAAGTGTTTTCAGCGTTAGCAAAATTCTAACCCTAAGAGGGTAAAATAGGGGTGCAAAGTTTGTATGAGAGAAACTTCTGTTTTAGAGTTAGAGACTTAAAACTTTGCAAAAGGTGCAAAGTTCGTATTGGAGAAATTTTTATTTTATGTTAGAGACTTTAAACTTTGTGTTTTTTGAAAAATTGCACGGCTATCTTTCCGTATTCCAACACTCAAACTAAAATTCAAACTCAAACATTTATTCAGTAAGTAGGCCACAAGGGCACTTTTACACGTCAAAGTAAAAGTGAGAAAAAAAAATCAAACTACACCGGTTCTAACCCTACACCTCTGACCCGAGAAGAATTATGTCCGGCAAGAAACTCGGCGGGACCTATTTTTTCAAAACAACAGTACATCAAAACTAAACAATACATATAAGTGCGTTGTTCTAACAGAAAACATATCAAACCAAGGTTAGATTAACCAACAATAGGTTATAGTTTAAGAAAAATACCAAAGAAAAAAGATGAGTCCAAATCTGACTATTGAAAATGAATTACATACAAGTTTGATATACTTTCTTACCTGAACTGTGTCTTCTAAATAAATTTCCAAATTATAATAATCCATCATCAACAGTTAGAAACAAAATAATTTTGAATTTAAATAAAAAAAAAGTAAGTGATTCTAGTATACAATAAACATACTATTTCTAAATTATCCTTAGAGATGTATAAGGTCTCCAAGTGTCTTGATCTATATATTCTACATAATAATTAAAAATATGGATAATCAAGCACCGAATGTTGTCTAAAGCCAATTAAACTAAAATTAAATATGATCAATAAAAAGTTACGTAAATGTGTTGCCCCAGTTTGCCTAAACAGACCTGTCTCCACAAACAGCACCCGTTCACGAGTATGAGGCATATCTCAGCCATCGCCTCCCTCAACCTTTCTTCGGGAAAGTGGCGACCCGATCAACGACGCCACCATAAGCAGAGCCTTTTAAGCGAGCATGACATGTTCAAGCTGGCGGGCTTTATTAATTAATAAAAACTAGCCATGTTTAGTCTGGTGAGAAACAATATTCTGTGCTCGTATTTTACATGCGTGAACTAAACTACAATATAAAAGTGACATAGAGATGTACATGTCTCTAAGCGTCAGGATCATTAAATATATATCTATACATATAAATATTTGCGAATGCAAGACTTAGAGATGTATAACGTCTCTAAGTGTCCAAATACTAAATAAAAACAAAAAGAAATAAAAACGAAAAACAGGTAATACTGGACACTAGTAAAGCTGCTTCATAGAGTAATGTACCTAATAATTTCTAAATTTGTATTGTACTAACCATATCAAGCTACAGGCTTAAAGCCATCGTTATCCTCAATGAATTCCTTTAAAGTATAGTACTCTCTCCTCAACAAATAGCGCTTAACATAAGACTTGAATTTATTTAGTGGCAAATTCACTATATCAGCGGGGACTTTGTTATAAAAACGTGTACAGTTCCCAGCAAAACACTTATTCACTTATTAGGTTCACTACTCCCCAGCAGATGGCGTTACTGGACTCATCTATATATATATAAATGCCTTTGTCCTGACTGACTGATCCACGCAGAGCCGAAACTACTGAAGCTAGAAAGTTGAAAATTTCAGGTCTGGTTACATTTGTAACGTGTACAAGTAATAAGAAGCGATTTTGAAAAATTCTACCCCTAAGGGGGTAAAAAGGGGATTGAAAGTTTGTATGGATGGGGTTTAAAATATAAAGTTAGAGATTTGAAACTTTGTACGATTACTGATAATAAAAAAATAATAAAAGTGATTTCAGCGTTTTGTGAAATTCAACCTCTAACGGGGTAAAAAAAGGGGTTGAAAGTTTGTATGGAGATTACTATTTTTTTGTGACAGACTTGAAATTCCGTTTGCAGGCTACTAACTTAAAAACAAAAAAACTAATTTCAGCGTTTTTCAAAATTCCACCCCAGAGGAGTTAAAACGGAGTTGAAAAGTTTGTATTACAGCGAGGCCGTAACAACTGAAGCTAGAAAGTTGTAATTTGCTGGTCGGGTTACATTTATAATTTGTATAAATAATAAGAAGCGATTTTGAAAAATTCAACCCCTAAGGGGGTAAAAAGTGGGTTGAAAGTTTGTATGGATGGGGTTTAAAATTCAAAGTTAGAGATTTGAAACTTTGCACTTTTACTGATAATACAAAAATATTAAAAGTGATTTCAGTGTTTTGTGAAATTCAATCTCTAACGGGGTAAAAAAAGGGGTTGAAAGTTTGTAAGGAGATTACTATTTTTTTGTGACAGACTTGAAATTCCGTTTGCAGGCTACTAACTTAAAAACAAAAAAACTAATTTCAGCGTTTTTCAAAATTCCACCCCAGAGGAGTTGAAACGGGGTTGAAAAGTTTGTAGTACAGCGAGGCCGTAACAACTGAAGCTAGAAAGTTGTAATTTGCAGGTCGGGTTACATGTATAATTTGTACAAATAATAAGAGATTTTGAAAAATTCGACCCCTAAGGGGGTAAAAAGGGGGTTGAAAGTCTGTATGGATGGGGTTTAAAATTCAAAGTTAGAGATTTGAAACTTTGTACGGTTACTGATAATAAAAAAATAATAAGTGATTTCAGCGTTTTGTGAAATTCAACCTGTAACGGGGTAAAAAAGGGGTTGAAAGTTTGTTTGGAGATTACTATTTTTTTGTGACAGACTTGAAATTTCGTATGCAGGCTACTAACTTAAAAACAAGAAAAACTAATTTCAGCGTTTATCAAAATTCTACCCCAGATGAGTTGAAACGGGGTTGAAAAATTTGTATTACAGCGAGGCCGTAATAACTGAAGCTAGAAAGTTGTAATTTGCAGGTCGGGTTACATGTAGGTATAATTTGTACAAATAATAAGAAGCGATTTTGAAAAATTCAACCCCTAAGGGGGTTACAAGTTTGTATGTATAAGATTTAAAATTTGAAGTTAGAGACTTGAAACTTCGTACGTTCACTGATATTTAAAAAATAATAAACTTATTTCTTTGAGATAGAGACTTCAAACTTTGTACTTGTAAAAAAGTACTTTCAGCGTTAAGGGTAAATTTTTTTTTAATCTAGAAACTTTTAACTTTGTAGAAAGATTACTTATTCAAATACTATAAAAATACTTTTAGCGTTTTGGATTATTTCACCCCTGACGTTAAAAAGGTGTGCAAAGTTTGTATGGGAGAAATATTTTTTTTGAGCTAGAGACTTTTAAATTTGTGGGAAGATAACTTATTAAAATACAATAAAAGTCCTTTCAGCGTTATGGAAAATTCTACACCTGAGGGGGTTAAATAGGGGTGCGAAGGTGCTAATAATACGCGGACAAAGTCGCGGGGCGGAAAGCTAGTATAATATAAAAGATTGTCTACGGACATAAGACATACAGCGAAAGGACAACGTCGTTGCTGACGCTTTAATCTAGAGTTCAGACAGTCGATTTTCAAAATATTGAAATAGACTTTTCTTTGATTGAGAAGGCACAACACAAAGATGAGGACTTGAAATAGTAGTTTATGCAACAGTTGTATAAGAGGGGTCAAAAAAGGTGAGTGGCGTGGGTAACAATTTGAGCCGTAGGCGAAAATTGTTAAGAAAAACGCCACGAACATTTTTTTACCTACTTATACGACGTTGCATACAATACTTTTTCTACGAATACACTTACTTTTACATAAAATGCGAAATTGAAATCTTCATGGATATCGCAGTTATTTTGTCAACATAATCAACAATCATTTAAGTTTTACCTTTTAAAATACTATTTTTCAATAATACTAACATTACTAACAAAAATACCGTCGTTATTTGATCAATTATTAAAGAGCTACAGAGATTAGTAAAAATACCTAAATTACTTTCAAAGTTTGCAATTCGCCTCAACAAACGAACGGGAAACGTAAAATACTACGAAGTAGGTCTGTGGTTCTTATAATTTTTTTCTTTTTTAAAGTTTTTTTTTCTAAAAACGCTGCGTTTATTTAGGTTTCTTAGGTTGGCAGTAATTTATTTTATATTAATAGCCGTGTTTGCACGCGATTCCGCGATACTATTTTGGCGCTTTTATAGAACAAGTGTTATTTTGGGGAATAGACTAGATAGACTTTTCATCGAGTGTATTATCTATGTTCTTATAAAGGTGTTAACGAATGTATAAATGACAGATAAAAGTACAGGAGTAGAAAAACATTATTACAATTCACCATTATATCATGACAGACAATGACAACAAACAGTCAAACACAAAAATAAAATAAAAGTTTATTTGAAAATGGTAACACAAACTCGGCTACCTGCGTTTATATGTATTGATCTTGAACAGACAATTCAATTTTATAATGTTGGCCGCATTGGACCATGGCGGATTATTCAACTCGTAATTCATTAAATCGCAATTGCGAGGTCTTTTCTGTGAATCCTTTCCTTTTTTTAAGCCTTTTGGCCGAGACGATCGCAACGAACCCGAAATCGTCCAAATCGGTTCAGCCGATCTCGAGTTATAAGCAAAGGAACTAACACAACTTTCTTTTATTAATATAGATTTAGAATAAGTCTGAGTATAGGCAACGCTCGCAGCCCGCGCATCACGGAGTTATTCGGAGGACATTAGTGAAATGTAATGTTATTGAACTAAATAACAAATAATATTGCAGAATAAATCTTACAAAAATCGACCAAATCCTAATCGTACCTATGTAAAATAAGGCTTATACATATTGTGGGTGCTAGACGGCGATAAATACTTAAATACATAGAAAACAACCATAACTCAGAAGCACAATTTTTCATGCTCATATTGCTCATCACATCAATGCCCTTACTTACGATTCGCTCAGGATTATGCTACTAAGGCACTTATTTGTAACTTGTAAAAATCTAATTAAGATCATTTTTAACTGACATTTAAATCGCATTACTAATGGCCTGTTTCACAATCTCCAGTTAAAGCATATCTGTCAGATAAATGTTTGCTGTCCTTTTCTTTTATATGACTGGAGAAAACGATAGCAATAATTTTAACTGGCAGATAAGTACTGGGAGATTGTGAAACAAGCCCTAAATGTCTTAATTCTCCGATTACACGTTGACATAATTAGCACCCTAATACATTGAAATCATGTAAGCTGCAAGTCAACGTGAAATATTTTGAAGATACAACAATAGAATTGTTATGAAACTTAGCCAAAATATGGCAAAACAATGCAGATAGGCGTGATAGCACTAAATATTCGCCATCCTGTTTTACCCGCAGCATTGTTTCATTGATCATCAAAACAAGAACATTCAAACAATAGACTTGCATTAATGATAACTAGCACATTGGAAAGCAAACCAGACCCTAATGCTAACATGTTGCATTACTTAATTAGCAGTAATAAATAATTAAGTATTATTTGTCATGCAAATTCTTGTCTTGAAAATATGGATACATTTAATGTGCCAAAAACATGTGACCAAGACTTTACGCCTTGGTATAGTCTAAACAATTTGAACTGAGCTCATCCACTTAGTGTCTTATCTTTTGTGTGTAAACCGCAGGCGCGCGTGCCACTATGGAAAAAATGGTTTGGCCACATGTTAGCGTTTACTGAATTTCTACTATATGGACCACGCAATAAGATTCAATATGAACTAATACGAAAAAAGCTCTATGTTCTATACGGTTGCATCCAGTACAAGCGATTCAAATGCTCTAGAACCAGCGTAATTTGACACCGAGATCCGAAACAAATGTGCATAATTGGAGATCGCGCTTGCACTGGTATTCCGAGCGCACGGCTAGTTAGCGATTAGGAGGCAATTGTAATTTTCGCGAAAGGGCAGGTAAAACAGGGTTGGATTCTGATTAAAACATTTGGGTGGATGTACGATTTACAAATATTTAATATATGAAATACATATATAATAGATTTTAATAAATATTGGGTATGTTAAAATTATAATCAGGCATATAAATACTTAACTATTTTAAAATTGCTTTCTTAATTTTACAGCTTAGACTTACTTTTACCTATAGCAAATTATGTACTGAGAATAACTCAATTCGAATATAAATAATATGAATTTCTAAAGCCTATTATAGTATAGAAGACGATTATTTTATTATAGTATAGTATAGAAGATTTATTAAAAAATAATGATTTAAATTTTCCTTCTGACATTTGCATTTTATTCTAGAAACATTCTAAACTAGTATTTTATTATAAATTTTTTTATCTTTTAAGTTTTGTCGATTTTATTGTGAAATTATTATGATACATTTTGACCCGTATTTTTTTTTGTATAATTTCATCAATATATTTCTATTAATTATATAATAGCTTAAGATAATAATCGTTACTGACGATTCGAAAGTGCTTGTTGCTATGCCTACTTGAATAAATACATTTTTGACTTTGACTTTGAGTATTTAAAGGACTGATTATAATTGTAACATACTCAGCCTATATTTATTAAAATCTGTTATTTATTTATTTTCTTTTAAAACGTTTGTAAATCTGATAAGAAATGTAATAAACATGACAAACCCTCATTCGAGGAATAGTTGTAGGCACGTTAATTAATCTAGAAAAAAAAATGAAATTAATATGATGAAAAGATTAATATGATTATTTTTGTTGACTAATATGTACTGTAAATATATATATTTTTATATTTTTCTACAACACATTCGAATTATGATAACAAGCAGAACTATAATGTAGATTCATATTATTTATATTTGAATTGAGTTATTCTCAGTACATAATTTGCTATAGGTAAAAGTAAGTCTAAGCTGTAAAATTAAGAAAGCAATTTTAAAATAGTTGATTATTTACATGTCTGATAATAATTTTAACATACCCAATATTTATTAAAATCTATTATATATGTATATATATTTCATATATTAGATATTTGTAAATCGTACATCCACCTAAATGATTTAATCAGAATCCAACCCTGTTTTACCTGCCCGTTCGGGAAAATTACAATTGCTTCCTAATCGCTAACTAGCCGTGCGCTCGGAATACCAGTGCAAGCGCGATCTCCAATTATGCACATTTGTTTCGGATCTCGGTGTCGAATTACGCTGGTTCTAGAGCATTTGAATCGCTTGTACTGGATGCAACCGTATAGAACATAGAGCTTTTTTCGTATTAGTTCATATTGAATCTTATTGCGTGGTCCATATAGTAGAAATTCAGTAAACGCTAACATGTGGCCAAACCATTTTTTCCATAGTGGCACGCGCGCCTGCGGTTTACACACAAAAGATAAGACACTAAGTGGATGAGCTCAGTTCAAATTGTTTAGACTATAATATAGGTAGTCGTGGCTATGTATTTTTGCCATATTAAAAAATATAATTTTAAACAAAAAAGAACCGACTTCACTTAGCATCCACCTTTCCAAAAGCAAATGCTCGAGCTGCTGTAAAAAATACCCAAATCACTATAGGTGTGCCTATAATAGTTGAAGAATTCCCTCGATTTCTCCAGGATCCCATCATCAGATCCTGACCTGGTTACAATGGGTCCAACTGTGAAGTATACTCTTTCCAACAAAAAATAATTTTCCAAATCTGTCTAGCCGTCTTCTAATACATAATTGGTGAACATGCATAAAAAAAAATAGCAAAAAAAAAACAAAGATCTCGACCACTCTCGACGAATTGATAACCTCCTCCTTCGACATCTTGAAGTTGGTTGATAACAATTGTTACTGTTTTTTTAATCAGATTAAAACTTAAAACCGTAATAATTATATAGATATTGTTTAAGTAACACACAGAAGTTACACATGAACTGATGCCATGTTAGGGCATGACATGACATGTGATGATGTATGTTCTCGTCACCATCCTTGTCATTTTAAACTAGCTACTCAGAATGATTTAGTTAAAGAAAGTTTCAACAGTTTATCCACTATTGTGCTTTAGCGGGTCCAACACTAAACCAGTATGCAAAAAGGTTTAGATTTTACTTAACATGCTTCACATATTTCGGTTGAAAAAGCTGCATTACTATACATACATACCTTCTTAACTAAACGGCACTTGACGACATTATCCGTCAGTGGATGTGTGGTCATATCGAAGAGCAAAAAGTTCTGTTTCTCAGTCGTAAGGACACCTTTTTCTACTAAATTCTTGGCCAGCCTTTCACGAACATTCTTTAATTGGTATTTGAGTTTCATAGGATTCCATGTTTCACCTGGTAAAAAAAAAAGAGTTTTAAAACAGAATAATGGGTTATTTGAAATCAATCCAAGAAATAAACTTTCGTTCCATTATGTTAGTTGCACCAAACCATCTGTCACGTTAAAAAGTTCACAAAATTTTATTGAATGGATATTTTTATAGTACACTGCCGGGCGACCCTGATGGATCCGTTAACTGTCGCTGGTGCAACTGACCTATAGTTTCTTTCAATATAAGGTAATGGACAACAGTCTGTTTTATACCAACCACTAAGGTATTCTATCCAGCTCTGTACAGATTCCGGAGGGTCAGTTTCTTTCATGTGTTTCAAAGCTTCGTCCAGCAAGACGTCTCCTGTTGGTGTATCTGTAAACAATACATTACTAATACAATTGGATGCAATATTATATCAAATAATTTCGCATTACATATTTTTTCTTCTCATCATTTTGTTTAATAATTGTTCAAATTACTGGCTTTGGCAACATATTTAAAACAAAAACAGTACACTAAAGATTGTATAGGCGCTCAATACACCAAGTGTAATGCAGCTACCATGGATAAAAATCAGCCGGAAGATGGATATCGGGCTGAAAAATGTCTAAGGCTCCATGCAAAATTTTTACTTCCATAGACGAACTTCCGACTTTCGGCTGATTGTTATCTGATGGCTGAATTTTACACTTAATTCTACTCAAATGTGTGGTGCACCTCAGGTGTTTTCTATAGAAACAGGAAAAACCAAATTGAGCTATAATTGGAGTTACATGGAAGACTTAAACAGACCATCTCCCTCATAGCTGTAACTTTAATCAAATATTTTACCATGAAAATGAAACAAAATGACTGGTCTATGGAGAAAATTAATCATTACACAAATTAATAATATACAATTAAAATTATATGCTGCTTTAACTACCGCAAAATGCTGATTAGATGGCTCATTAAGTTACGGAAAGTAACCCGCTTATTCATAAAGACGTTGCAAATCTCATGTAGTTGAATTATGTTTTGTGGGTTTCAAAAAATACAACTGTCAAAGTGACGGAAAAAAATAAACAATGAATTAGTTAAATGAGGTTTTAAACATGTTTATGACTAAGGGGGTTAATGTGCACTTGCAATATATGTGGTTAAAGAAACCTTGTTTTTCTCAAAAAGAAATTTACATTTCACTTAAATAGAGAAAATATTTAAACTTAATATCTATATTTTTGCCAGAATTCCACTTTATAAGTAATTTTTGTTTATTTCTCATAATAAATCCTTTGTTGTATCAATGTCTATTCTTGTAATATTGATGCCATGATAAATAACATGAAAGTAACTAAGTTAAAACTAAAATAAAAACAAAAAAATCGTACTAACAAAATGTAATGCATCCCCATATAGATTTTTGAAGAATATAAAAAAAACCAGCCAAGTATGTAAAAGCAGCCCACACATAACGGAGGCTCTGTACATACTATCGAAAAAACTAATATTAAAAGGTCATATCTGCCTATGAAAGAAGTTTTTTTGTTAACCAATAATTATAATGTTCCAAACAAGATTGTTGATAGAATATAAATAATATAAATATTCTCAAATGTTTTGATTTCTGGTTCAAAGTTACAGGGGGGGGGGACTCAATTTTTTTACTTTCATATAAAGGTCTAGCGAAGAAAACGAGGAGGGATTGAATAATTAGATCAAAAAATAATGGCACTACTTGAATAAGAAAATAAAATTATTTAATCATTAGTCATTCAATCATAAAATGTAACCTCGGTGACTCTATTGCCCTCTCTGCTTAATAATGCCACCACCTGTCCATACGCTAATCATAAGTAAATAAACATCTAGTATGTTTTTTATTGCATTTACCTACTTTTCCACATAAGAATATTAAATTGATACAACATACACTATTAAGTAATCCAATTAAAATTTGTTAGAAGTTGAAAAAGGTATTGCATACCTCAGATACCTTGACAGGTATCATCAGCTAAATGTTAAAAAGAGAGAGGCAAGTTAAAATGAAGTACCTGATTTTACAATGACTTTCCTAGACAACAGTCCCTTTCTCCTCATACCAGCTCTCTCTAGCTCTACTCGACCTCTTAAGCCCAGTTCGATGAGAATACATCCTCTCAATCCGCTCGATATGCAGTCATTCCAAAATGATGTATAACCCTGAAACATTCGTCATTTATAAACACAATGAGAGGGGCAAAATAAAAGCAACGTCCCATGGCATGCCCCATTAATTAATTTTATTATTACAAATTCTACTTACTTCTTTATCCTTTAATCCTAAAAGTAATACTTCTTCCATTAATGTCAATCTTGTTTCTTTTGAATCTCCGTCATCATAGCTTTTATCATTTTTCTTATCATCGATGTCGTGGTTTTCCTTCAAATTACCATCTGAATTATTGTCTTTCGCAACGTGTTTACGTTGTACCAAACCTTCAGTTCTATTCATTTTACATTAAAACAAAAACGGGACACGAAAGATTATTAAGAATGCACCACTTGTAAATATAAAATGCCTATTTGCAACGAAACGAATTGTTGACGTTTGCTTTGCTACACGATTTACACGAATGTCGTGAACGTTGGGAAAATATGGCCGACGTTTGCGTTTCGTTTTCAACACAGGATTAAAACTATAAGCAACAGCTATTACAAACTTTGAAATTGAAACACGAGAACAATTATTAATTTAAATGAATTTATTAATTTGGTATGTATTTCTTGGTACTGTATATAATTATTAAGTATTTTTTTTAATATAAGAATAAACTCAATTACTTTTGATTACTTTCAATACTCCAGTGTAAGACTTTGTGATAACACCCTGTAACAAGAGATGGCAGTAGCGACGCACGCACGCACGCTATATAGGCATAGGTAAACAAATAAGAAACCGTAAAAATAAACACAGATGGCGTTGCAATCATTAAAAGTCGATGAAAAATGAGTTTCAGGGTGTTAGATCAGTTTCTTGTATATAGATGAGATGAGGGTAGACACTCAATATGTATAAATTTCCTGATCCTCATGTTAGTCAACAATGTAATTTAAGTAATGGAGATTGCACTGGTTTAGTTGTTATCTAAAATTTCATAGTGTTCTAACGTCCTATATTATATTATATAAAATTAGTCATAACAAATATTGCTTTACCCTATCAGGGTACACGACGTCCATGTGGTAATTATTAGGGTTCCGTAGCCAAATGGCAAAAAACGGAACCCTTATGGATTCGTCATGTCTGTCTGTCTGTCTGTCCGTCCGTATGTCACAGGCATTTTACTCGGAAACTATAAGACGTATCTGAATAAAATTTACACATAAGGTGTATTTTGTATGCAGCTACTTAGTTATGTAGTTAAATTTGGAAAAAAAAAAAGATTTTTAGGGGGGCGCTCCATACAGGTAACTAAATTAAAAAAAAAACCAAACATCAACATCTGACACATCAATCGATAGGTCTTTCAAAATAACATTGAGGTTTCTTTGACTATTTTGTGATTAAGTGAATATTTTCTGAAATAATCGCTTCGAAAGTCAGAAAAGTTGTGTAGCCCCCCCCCGTAACTTTTGAACCGTAAGTTCAAAAAATATGAAAAAATTTGAAGAGATGCGCCTTATCATATACTTTCAACGAAAATTGTTTTGAACATTATCAGTTCAGCCATTTTTGAGTAATCTCCAAAAAACTTCTTCCATAGGCATCAGATACGACCTTTTGTTATTAGTTTGGTTCTTATTCCATTGAAGGTACGGAACTCTCCTATGCGTGGTCCGACACGCACTTGGCCGGTTTTTTTGTTATGTCGGTAGGGTAAACCGCCACCTTTCAATAACTGCCCCCTCATAATAAAAATGAACTCTATTCACCTATAAACAAAATTCATTTTAGTATAACTTGGGCAGTTACTGGCGATTTATCCTATTTGATTGCAAATAAAGATCTCTATCTCTATCTTTAGGTACCTAACCACTAGCTACTACGTACTATGTCCACGTGGTGTATAAACGGGATTTTTTTTACGTGTTTTAATTTATTACGTGTGCTGGATTCCTCCGAGACTGGAGACTAATCGAACGAGCAAAGTGAGTTCTTTCAAACAACTTTGGCTACTGGGACGTCTCGGCATTTCGATGGCTTAGTAACTAACGCTTTTTTGATCTTTATGAAGTTTGTTGGGGTTGTAGCAGAGATACATATAAGTAATTTGAGAGTTCGTATATGAGCAGAATCGACCAAGGGGTCATGGAGCTAGAAGGCGCGAAAAAACATCATAAGGGTCTTGTTAAAATCGTTTGCAAGGAAATTGCGAGTTCTGAGTTTGAGGCGGACTACTAGTTAATTGATGATTGAAAATCAAATTCACTGCATAGCAATTATCCATTGAACGACTAGCACAACACTGGCGCACCACGCGTGACGTGTTTGCGATAAGCATACCAACATCTGTTGAAATAACCTACTGAAAAATATTACATATTATGTTCGAGCTTCGAGCAACGTTAGAGAGATTATTTGTCTCTGTATTAGCTTTGGACAAAATTGCTTTCGTATGTCCAGCGTCTGTCCGGCTGTTCGTCGCTTCTCTACGTCGCATTTGTCAACCGATATTCACGCAACTTTGTGTGCACTGTGAGCAGGTTCTATACAGGATTTTTGGCACATGGACCGTCAAATTTTTTCGGGGTGCCTGGTGGGGTCATTTGCTTCCTTTCCACCCTTGGACCCTAAGTCCAAAGAGTCACGGTCATGAAGGTGCGATTTTGTTACTAAAGTCTCTCTTCAACTCTACTGCCCCTGTTTCTTCTGGCGCGGGTAGAATCGGCTAGTAGTGCAGCATCAAGTGTCATTATCAGTGAGTCAGGGGAGCGGCTAACCCGGGAGCACTGGCGCCTCGTCCTGGGCGGCGAACGTTTGACTCCGGGGGGCGATTTTTGAGATTCGAGCGCTCGAATTCGAACAGCCCCCTGCCCCCCCTGGTCGCCCTCGGGCTCTGATGCGCCAGCTTCTTTTGCAGAAGCAGGTAGTAGTGTAGCACCAGGGGTCTTTACCTAAGTCAGGGGAGGCAATTAGGCGAAGGGTGGAAATAAAGAAAATTACCCTACTAGCATCCCGTAAAAAATTGACGATCCATGAGCCAAACAGCCTGTATTTACGTAGAAGTTTATGTCGTTTCCTTTTTAAGATAGAGATAGGAGGAAAAACGGAACCCTTATAGTTTCGTCATGTCGTAGTTTTGTAGTAAAATTGCTGAAAATAATTTTTTTATAGGGCACTCCATCGATGGTATATGGCACAATATTAAGACCATGCCAGGATATTATTAGCGGAGCCATACATCTATTCAGTTTAACCTATGTTCGCGAGGTCTACCTTACGAAACCACTATAGCTTTAATAGTATAGATTTACCACGCTAACTTTGCAATGCGACTTCGTAGAGACAATGTACATAATTATTAATTATTATATGTACGGAACAGAGATTTATAGAGCTTTATGGTACGGAAGCACCATACATTACGTATCACTTGGCGTGAAAACTTCATGAAAACAGCATAGACGGACTCTGACGCTATGGTTTTTCCGTCATGATAAAAAAAAATTGTTTTAGTAAAATGTTGTCATCATTGTCAAGTAGGTATCTGGCATGAAACTGTATTTAGCTCAGTATTTATAGTATCTTCTAATAGTATTTCATAAAGCTTCATGGGATCTGGACTCTAATCTTAGTTAAAACCTGGTTAAATCTTATTGCCTGTACTTATAACTCCTTATTAATGAAATTAAATTGTCAAAACAGGAAAAAACGAACGAATAGGAAAATACAATAATTGCTGCGCTGCGCGTGGGAAACCATGTATGAGGAAAATGTGAAAAATACGTGCCGTTCAGTTAAAACATGGCGCCATACTGAGCCTAAATTATTAAAATGATAAAACTGTTATGACCGGAGATAAAGCTGAACTGATTAGGGGCTTTGGTTATCAGTAGAAGCGGGAGTGGTGCACAAGGCGGGCGTGTCTTAGTCAGTCGCGCGTGAGTTTCCAGCCCGTGTGCAACCTCGGAGATGGAGCAGAACGGGCAAGTTACGGTAAGCAACTAACTTTCACTAACCCAGTAGGTACTTGAAATGTGCTATAAGGTTGAAAATCCTGCTAGTTGGGCCGCTTTCGGGTTTACAAGACCAAAAATCAGCATTGGTTAATCTGCTGTAAGCTGAACTACCTGAAACTTGGATGACTGACCACTTCGCATCACTTTGACTTTGTCGGCTTCGCTAGCCAAAGTCAAAGTGATGCACATATGACGGGATGGCACTCTACGTTCAGCGGGTCCTCGCCGATGAACTTTACACCTTGAGTGTGGAGTGTGGACGCGCGTGTTAGGGCACGGCGCCAGTTGGCTGCCGTACCCGCGTGGCTCCGGTCGTAGCGCGATCGAGTTCCGTTCACAACGACCTTAGCAGGGTCGTGATCGCTAAACATAGCTACTCTTAAAAAGTTTTGACCGTAACATTCCTATTTAAAATATGTGTTCGTTCTATGGTGTTTAAAACTACTGGTGATTTTAAGTGCTTTGTTATTCTCCCGTGTAAATAGAGATCTATTTATAATCTTGAAATTGGTGGGGAATTGTTTATGAGGTGAGTTTTTTCGCACTTCGTCTATTTTATAATGACACCGACTGCGTACGTACGGTGGCTTAGTGTTGCTAATAACCTTTAAGTTATTGATCCTGTAGCTAAAGTAGCACATGCAAGCAACTGAAGCAACCCTCGGCACTGACTAGCGCTGAAATTAGAGCATGTTTTTAGTTTTTGTTCTGTACCAGGGGGCCGATTTTTGACTTTCGAGCGCTCGAATTCAAACAAATTAAGCTCGAAAATAATCGCGCACAAAAGTTTGTCGCCTTTATTTTCGCATTAAAGTAATAGTATCTATACATAATAATGGTTTTAAATTTCTATTGCTTTTATTTTGAAAACATAATTTCTTCGTTTTATTCAGAGTTTTAAATGTCAGATTCGAGCGCTCGAATTTCAAAAATCACCAACCTGTTTATTTCAAAATTTCTTTATTCTAACTGATAATTTGTTTATTTTAGTAAACTACCGTTGTTTAATGTAGATGTGTATTAAGGCGGAAGTATGTGGATAATTTTCCTTAATAGTGCTGTAATATTTCACTCAGTTTTCCTTGATTTTTGTAGACAGCGCTACATTTGAGCAGAGGTCTAACTTAACCGCAGCGCTCCAAACGCAGTAGCGGTAGACCCGTTAATTGACCGCCTTAGCACTAGCCGTCCACTCAAAAATCGAGAGTGAATACCTACGCTAACTTTACTTTACTAATGGATTTAATGACAGAGAGGGAGGTACCTACTTATGCATCGTAAATCGTGACACTATTCTTGTTTGTATTTGTTCGGTTTCTTAACAAGATTACCTACCTGCCTATTTTAAAGTTCTAAAATAACATCACATTTTAACTACCTATTAAACTTTCAGTTATATTCGCTAAACAATAAAACCACACCATAAACTATTCATAAATATATCCCATCGCATTACAATATTTTTTATCAAAACTAAGTTACTATACCTAAGTGCATTTGTACCAATTGTACCTACTCGAAAACTCGCGAGCTATTCGTTGGTACATGTACGAATAGAATATAAAACATAATCCCTATTTGGCTTTGATAAACCCATATCTCTGACAACATAAATATTCCCACAAAGCAGTGACAACAGTTATCTATTAATATTTTACAGATATGCCTCCAAGTTTTTATTCTCAGGTAGTTAATACCTAGTCGTGTAAATCAGGTTAAAGTTATTTTTTCCTGCGAATATGCTGCGAATGAATATTCTGGGTGACTCTGACTTTGGTTTTGTACCTTAGTAGCGAGAACATTTTTAGAGACAAAAAATGCTCAGGATCATATTAATAATTTGAGAGTCCGGTAACGATCTGAAAAAGAAAACCGCTAATAATGAAATAAAGCACATAAATTGCATTTTATACGATAGTTTGAAGTACTTTTGATCCACATTTTATTATTATTTAATACCTGACAACTCAATTCTTGCAGAGCTTGTTTCGTGAGGACGTTGATTCGTGCAAACTTGTCGCTATTTTTTTATTATTATTTGTTATGCCCTCCAATATATTTTATACTAGCGACCTGCCCCGGCTTCGCACGAGATAAAAAATGGTTATTATGGGTTATCCCTAAGAGATAGACATATGCCATCGCGGATTTTTTTGTAGACCTTTTTAAGGTGTACAATACTGTAGTATATTAATTTGATCTATCTCGTCAGCGTTTGCAATTTAAGCGCAAAAAAAATTGTTTATTTACTCTACTCTACTATATATTATGCATGTAATAAAATATCTACTTTAAAAAACCGCATCAAAATCCGTTGCGAAGTTTCAAAGATCTAAGCATACATTAGGGACAGACAGTGGAAAGCGACTGTTTCATACTATGTAGTGATTATCTGATTAAAGCATACAGTCAGGTTTATTGATACATTTAATTTTTTATAAAATACTTACTTTAATATATTCCCAAAAGTACCACCGAACCTCGGAATTTTTTCTTAAAATTACTCCAGGTTGACGTACTCTTTCTTAAAAATTATTTTAATATCTATGAAAATGAAAAAATAACCGTTTCAATTATTCCTTAAACGGATAAAAAGCAAAACCTTCAATACATGTATTCTGCCATGTATAACTTACGGCTGTGAAACCTGGTCCCTTACGAAATCACAAAGAGACAAATTTGCGAAATGCCAGAGAGCTATGGAGAGAAGTATGCTGGGTGTTAAATTACAAGATAGAAACCGCAGCTCTGACATAAGAAGCAGAACCAAAGTAGCAGATATTCTTATCCACATAGACTTGCAAAAATGGAGGTGGGCAGGACACACTGTAAGATGTAAGACTGAAAAGTGGAGTCAAAGAATTCTCATGTGGCACCCAAGAGACGGGTCAAGATCGAAAGGCTCCCAACCAAAACGATGGGAAGATGAAATCATATCTACAGTAGGACCACTCTGGACAAGGGTGGCAAGAGATAGGAGATACTGGAAGGAGCTGGAGGAGGCCTTTGCCAATAGGCACACTGAACTAAGAGACTTCATGTAACACAGAAACAATTTTATTCATGTTCAGAAAAAAGGGCTATATAAATAAATAAATAAATAAATTCCTTAAACGACTCATTTTCCAACGTATTTATTTAATTAACAAAAATATTACTCTTTTCAACTCTCCTAGCAAAAATCGTGAAACAGCTGTTAGATTAAGGTGAATTATTTATAAATGAAACATAAAATTAAAAAAGTGTTCCACTTACTCGTACGCAGCTTAAATGAAAACTATCTTTCAAAATATGTATACAAACTAATAGCAGTCTTATTAGTTATAGTATCGAAAAGTTGAGCGAAATCGAAAATAATCTTTACCGGACTTAACTTCTGATGTTGCTATAGGATTGATTTATCCTGACTCGAATTGGACGCAAAACGTAACACTTTAATATTGAATACGCGATACACTATAAAATGAAGCGTTATGCACAGAATTGCAGATATTTTTAATAGACCTTTACTTGTTGCTGATTTTCATTCAGGCGAATGACGGCTAAGTCTTGTATAGAGTTTTTAAAAGATAGTGCAAGGGCCCTTTTATAAGGACCAAGTAAATATAACTGGGCGCCAGCTTCGTGTTTTATGTTTACATATCGTGTAAATGTGCAATAGGTAGCACGATGACCCACTTAGCGATGTTGGCATAGTTCAGTTGGTCTATTTTAATCAATGTCAGTAATGTCAGTATTCAAGAATTGTGATTTAGAACATTTTGAAGGTTAGTCCTAAGATTCGACTTTATTAGGAGTGTACCCAATTTCCCCTACATTATTTTGTATTTTATGAAAATCAGCAGTTTTAGCGCCGCTCTACCTATAGAAAATGTCACGCACTCAAATAGCGAAAGTGTAATGAGATACGAAAGTTAGCAATTTCAATTACCATACCTATGCCCATTTATGCACTGTATTTTATTTAAAGTCTTTCTCGGGGTGCATATCTGAACTACAGAAGAGTAAAAATTCTTCCTTAATTTAAACCTCTCCTTTAAAGCTGTGGCTGTGGTTGCGTGGGATGGTGTGTATCGTTTCGATCAATTTAAAAAAAAAAGTGTTTAGTCAAAATTTCTACAAGTCCTGTTCGTTTAAAATCGGTTAAGTAGTTGTTTTGAAAAGGTAATAACAAAGTTTAATACTAACTATGGAGGGAATAGAGCGCCAAACCCGATAGTCACCTTGCTGACGGTCTAGACTCTAGACTCTAGAGGTACCAATCCTGTCTGTGGTTATTTGTCCTCATTATTCGACAATCTGTATTAAGTACCCGAATACAAATGTTTCTCTGTGCACATGATTAAGCACGTTAATTCTAAGGATTTTGGTCTACCTACACCAAACCTTATCAGTTCAATTTACCTTTATCATTTTGCATGACTGGCACAACCATGGTAGGTATGCATCCTGTATATTCGTGACACGCGTGTACGATAACGGACGCATGGAGGTTACTGTACTCTACGCTACGGTCTCTACGTACGATCGCTCAAATATCGATTTCGGTTGTGGCGATTATCGATATGTTGTTCACGAGAACTGGATGATTCAGTTCTTGTTATTTATTTTACTCCTTGCCTTTTGAGCAGGAAATGAATAACAATTCCGGAAGGTAGTTTAAGTAATTTACTAACGCTTTGATTTTACGGCGTCAGTTCAGGCGGGTGATTTTTGAAATTCGAGCGCTCGAATATTTCATTAAAAACTCTGAATAAAACAAAGAAATTATGTTTTAAAAATAACAGCGATAATAATTTAAAATCGTGATTATTTATATTATTAATTTAATTGGCCAAAAAGTGCAGTATCAGTGGAAGTAGGGCTGCCATCCGTCCGGGTTTACCCGGATTTGTCCTACTTTGGAGGCCGTCCGGGGGTTTTTTTTTAATTATCCGGGAAAACCCGGACACTGGTTATGTGAGGAATCACCAAAGCAATTGTTTTTTTAATAATATTATTTTCGGACACGTCCGGGGAAAACATGCGATTTACGCCAAATGTCCGGGATTTTTTAAGTCTTTGTCCGGATTCGGCGAATTTAGGGATGGCAGCCCTAAGTGGAAGTACCTAATAACTTCCATTGTGACTGCACTTTTTGGCCAGCCAGACTATGTTATTATTATTAAAATAGATACGGTTCCAAATTCAAAAACAAAACAATAGATTGACGGACTAAGGGCCAGTTGCATCAACCACTTGACGGATTTATCAGCGTCACCCGCCAAGGGCCAAGGGCCACGTTGACATAATTTATTTAATTCCCTGTGCCCTGTAAATAGTAACTTGTATTGTAATTTTTGTACATAGACATTGTAAATTGTTTTGCATGCCTTTTCTGGTAGAACATAAGCACCGCTATCTTTATCCTTGACATCTTATGTAAATATGTTCTTGCAATAAATCAAAGGCCACAGCGTCAACTTACCTACTATGAAAATCTTCATACCTACCTAAAATAAAATTTTGCGAACGTTTTTAACGGTGACAGACAGTTTGGTGCAAGTCGCACCGTGCAAACGACTCTAAGAAGGAATAAGTCTAGTCAGCGACCTCGCGAACTCTGAATGGACTTTGCAATTGTTTATGTAAAATTGCCGTCATAAACGTTATAAATTTTCAAAAAAAATCGACGTTTCTTTGGCTCATCCACACATTGTGCTTGCAAAACCCGTGGTCGGACCGAACCGTATAGACGGAGAGCTAGCCAAGTCAGATATGACATGACACAATAATGAAAGCAACAAAACCCCTCTAGCCAGTTTGCTATACTATGCTTATTTCTAGATTTGGACATCTAACAGCTGTAAAGTGGTGGAGGTCAAATAATGCAAACCATCAAAAAAACAAATTCTAGGGTTCTGGGTTTGATGTTATGAGAATTTATATAAATAATTAGATTATATCATTGCCAAAAGTTTCTGTTAAGGTAAAGTGGTGCCAAACGACGTATAATGTAATTCATAGTTTGTCGCCTACTGTTTTTGTTTCTGTAATAATTAATATGCAATCGTTTATAATTGAGACAACGTCGGCAGTTTCTACCTATTTTGGTAATACTATTTTCCCATTTAAAAATTTTGCTAGGCTGTCACTTTGACCTCCACCCATTAAAAGCTGCCAGATGCCCGGATCTAGCAATAAGGATAGTATAGCAATCTAACCAGACGGGTTTTATTGATCTCATTATTGTGTCATATCTGACGTGGCCAGCTGTTAGTCCAGTATCGGTGTTGCCGGAAACATGACATGTGATAAAATTATTGATTACTTTCATATCTAGACACACGGCAGTGTGTCCGCCAAGTTCGAGCAAAAAAAAGCGACACTCCGGCCGTGGGTTATATTACACGAACCATTTCGGGCTAATTTCGACCACCCTATAACTCAAAACATATTTTATCTACGCATATGAAATTTCGAGTGTCTGTTGACATCCCCTTAATTGTCTAGAATACAAAATTTCATTATTATACCTATAGCAGTTCTTGAGATATTGACGTCAGAAAATCGCTATTTTTACTATACACTCACTGACTCACTGACTCACTGACTCATCAAAAACCTAGACCACTTCCAATGGTCGTACTGACTTGAAATTTGGCATGGAGATAGGTCTTAAAGGTCAAAGTAAAGGGAAAAATCTGAAAACGGCCAAGTGTGAGTCAGTTTTAAAAATAGCGAAGGTGTAACTTTGTTCTACTATGAAGTCATAATTAACTAAGTGGGTCTATCTTCCAATGGGCGTACCGACCTGAAATTTGGCTCGAAGGTTTGTCTTTAGGTCGAAATAAAGTAAAAATCTGAAAACGGCCAAGTGTGAGTCAGTTTCGAAAACAATGAATGTGTAATATAATAACTTTAACAAGTTTTAATAGAAAATTATATACTTGACACATTGCAGTCCAAAGGTGTCGATTCATTGCATTGAAAAGGTGTGTGGTGTGTGAAAACTTGCCAAGTAACATCATTAAAAAGTACTGAAAATAATAAATGTTATCAGGAAACTGCTAAAAAAACCGGTGTGCGTTTCTCTGACTATTATAATTTTAGGTATTTCTATGTAACGTGATACTTATTCAAAATGTACCTTAAAAACTGCTGGAAATCAAGTGTGCATTCCTATAACTATTTATGATTTGAGGTATTTTTATGGAACTTGGTACTTATTCAGATCTCACTTCTTTTATAGGCGAAGCATTCCCATAGTATCGAAATTGGCAGCCTTTCACATTTATGTTTTTGATGGGATTATTTATTTCTAAGGGTGCAGTAGGTCGATAAAATGTCATCTCATTTATTTTTCATTGCCATTTCGCTCGTCTAACTGCATGGTTTGAGGTTGAACTTTGGACAAAAATAACTGGCGCGTTACGTCTGTATGCTTAATAAGGTGCGAGTTGGTTGTGTAAATTCTACGTTACAGGTAACTTTGTAGAAGTAGAAACGTACGTAATAGTGTAGAGTTTCACACTGCGGCGACTGTGTGCAAGCGTGACAGACCTAGACACATGCAGAGCGCTATCTCGCTCGCGTACCGGCGCCGCGTGCGTAAACCGCAGCAGTGTGAAAGCCGCCTTAGACAAAGAGTGGATTAAAAACAGTTGTGTGATGCAGTGTACGACTGGTCGTTGTGGATGTCCATGAGAAGCATTCGTCTATTAATGGGAACATGAACACTGGGAATTTTTCGCCTTATATGATCTAGGATGTTAGGGTTACTGTAGCAGCAATAACCTTGTGAACTAATTAGTAAAAAAGTAGAATAAACATAAGTAAAAAAGGTGTTTAAAGTTTAATAACCTATTTATTAGATTATGAACCAATAAGAATTAATAATATGAAATACATCCTTGGCCAAAAGTGTTGAGCATCCTTACGATTTGCATACAAAACTCGAAAGTTTAGACCGGCGTTTCTATATTTTTTGTAGTTATTTTATAAATTAATTCAAACTGAACAGGCATGTTTTGTTGAAGTGAGTAGTAACTGCATAGAATATTTGCAATTTTTCGCACCGACCTAAATTCGCATTTTTGGGACCTCCACTTTTCATATTTTATAGGTACCTTGAAAGTGTTATTAAGTGAAGTTTTCTAGATATATCAATAAAATATAACATTTTACGTCATCGTACATTGTTATGACAGGGAATTAATACTTAACATCAAAATTGTAAATAAAAAAGAGCATAGTTGAGCATAGTCAACACTTCTGGCCAAGGCTGTAGTTTTGGTAACCCTACTCAAAATCGAGACAAGGCGTCATAAAAGAAAACTTACAAGCACTCTACAGAGTGTGGTTTAATATTGCTTGCAGACTACCGATATGTAGGGGAGAGGGGGGCAGCCTGGTACATTTTTTACACTCATTGACATATTTCAAAATATTACCCATAAAAACCAGTTTTAAGCCTCTACACAACAACGTATGTTATTAACCTATGTAATTAATGCATTTACACGTGTCCAAAGCTAAAGACAAAGGTACAATTCAGAATTTTGCAACTGAAGGAATAATGTTCAGCACTGCCCCAAGCGGGGGTAGCTTTGAATCTACTTGGGGCAGATTTGAAATATGGGTTCTAAGGCAACAATTTCGAGATATACGTGTTTTTTTTACCTGTACTTAGTACAGTTAGTCACTAATAGAAATGGTCGTATTAACATTTTACTCGTATAATTTGCAGTTATAACTAAGAGGGGGTAGTTTTGTACAGAAATGTTTTTTGTAGTGTAGTGTAGGGGTACCTTTGAAAAGTATTGAAATCCTACTAAAGCTGCCCCCTTGAGGCAGTTTTGTACACACTATTGTTCAAAACTACCCCGACAATGTAACAGGGGATAATAATTCAGTATTTATTAAGTTTATGCTGTTGTTAAATAAAAATACATAAAATGTTCTAATTTGAATTTTTATTTTATCATATAAAACGAAAGAAAAACAAACAATATAATCGACTACCCATTGAAACTCTTCTGAAATCAGACGACTTTACAAAAATATGGCTCCAAAATTATTAATATGTAATATAGCACTATATTATTATGGCACATCCAACTCCTAAACCTCTAGATGAACGATGTTAGAATAACAAAACATAAAGACTAAAATCAAAAATAATTTCTAAAATAAAACAAAAATGAGATCGATTTCAATACTCTTGACTCGAATGCATTTTTTTTTATAATTTCTTACCATTTTTACCTGCAAACAAATAAATCAATAAATTGAACCGATTTAATTATTCATAGTACCTACACAATTTAAATTTATAGATAGTAATATTGTAGACAAAGAATACTAATAAATATTATACAAACAAGACTAAACGTATAAAGTACAAAACTAATTAATTCTGGTAAATGCATTATGAGCGTTTACTAAAATAAGTAAGATATTATTTTAGTTTACGTACCTACATGTCAGTTTATATCGGGGCAGATATGAACATTTCTTATGGCCGGGGTAGTTTTGAACAGACTGTTAATCAAAACTGCCTCCTACTTTTTTTTCAAAACTACCCCAACACCTATTTTTAAAAATAAACATCGATATCTTCCAAAACAATAGCAAATTCTGATTGTTTATTATTCGTCACTAAAGCTAATAGATTGTCCAGGGATGTAACAGATGTGGTTTTATCGGAACCGAAAGCGGAATCAGATGTTTTAAATTTAGTTTATCGGAACCAGAAACGGAATCGGAACCGAAAACGGAAGCGGAACCAGAATCGGAGCCGAGTCAGCCGAGTGATAGCAGCACGTGGCAAGCGGAGACATGAGCAAATGACAGGTATAAACCGGTTTGTTTTTTATGTACGCCGCTCATTTTCTCTCGCTGCGTTGCTATGACATCCGATATAACTTCTGTTTTGAAAGTAACAGAACCGGAACCGAAGCGGATGTTTAAAACTAATCGGAAGTTCCGACTTAACGGAACCGGAACCGGAGCTCTGTAACATCCCTGGATTGTACTATCGAATAAATTAAGTTTCACTTACCGCTTCCTTCAAATATAGCCTGAAAATTCTTAGACACAGGGAGCAAAATCGCTAACAGATGACGTCGAAATCAAAATATGCTACTGGTTCATTCATGTTCTGTCAAACGTTAAATCTGTCAAGTGACAGTTGTGTGGGTCAGTGTTGCGAGCCCAAAAAATGGATTTGGACCATAATCGCACTAAAAATACGTCTTTGAATGCATTTGTTCTAAGCTGCCTCCAGTGAAAGCTGCCCCCCTCTCCCCTAATAAAGAAAGGGATACACAATCAGCCCAAAAAATGGCTCCATAATAGTGCTGTAAGAACGGCTCGTACAGCACTTTCTCGGTCAGTTTTATTAGACTTTAGTCAGTGATAAGACTGGCCGGTTACAAATTTTCAATAGCCATATATTTTCGGTAAATCTTGTTTAAAACTTTACCTAGCTACTATATATTCTAACTCAATGTTGGAGACCTGTAGTAATAGCCACTTAGGTATTTACCTTTACATATACCTACCTATAGTTGTAAATGGCATCACAATCATGTAACCTCATGACGAATATAATATGTACGTATTTAAGTATTATGTAAGTAGTAGTGTGTTCATAATAATAGAGTTTAAAGTACAACAATCTACAAATTAATTTTTAGTCAGCAGAAACATAATTTATTAATAAATTCTTAATTGTTTCTTATACTTTGCATTTTCAATGTGAATTTATTTTTATTTTCTGAATAAGTGACCCAACCTTGAGATAAACCCATGTTTAATTTGCATGGCATCGGAATATCCACAATGATCGCGTGACTTTAATCTGTGTCTTTAAAGTGCTGCAACCTGTAATATTTATTGCGTTGTTAGGTAGCATCAGTAGTTGGAGACGTTGCAAATACATCTAATTGAAGGTAGTTTGCAAACAATCGTTCGTTGACGGACAGATTTGTGTGTTTATTCTATTTAGGCATTTTTAAGTAGTAGGGTAATTGTGCTAGTTTCCCGTCCAGGTCCAGTTTACCGTCCACTTGATTAAACTGCTGCAAATAAATGGGAAAATCTTTTTAAGGTCAACATAGTTTATATTTATAGTTTATTCTTTAGTAGATTTTTTAATTTTAAGCTTTTAATTTGAAGATATACATATAAATAAGTATGGACGGAAAACTAACAAGAGTGGACGAAAACTAGCACAATCACCTTACTAGTATTATAACATATTTATTGAAATGAAGTCAGTGTACCAAATTTTAGCTTGACCAGACTCAGGCAAAATAAAACTTAGGTACTTAGTTATACATTTTTAATGAAATATAAAAGTAGAGGTACTTCGTGGTTATGTAAAATAATCTTAAAATCATTTCAGAGATAGACTTTTGGTTAGTATAATTGTGCTAGTTTTCGTCCACTCTTGTCAGTTTTACGTCCATACTTATTTATATGTTTATATTCAAGTTTTTACAAAAATAAAAGCTTTAAATTAAAAAATCTACTAAATAATAAACTATAAATATAAAATATGTCAACCTCAAAAAGTTTTTTCCATTTATTTGCAGCAGTTTAATCAAGTGGAAGGTAAACTGGTCCTGGACGGGAAAATCGCACAATCGCCCGACCTAGTCAAGAGTTTAATTCGTTTGACACATTGCGATGCATTTACGTTTTTAAGATCTAAGGCTCGAAGCCAAAATATCATTTAGGATTATTCAAACTACATCTGACGTACGGTAATGTACATGTGAATAGTTGAAAACAATAAACATAACATATTGTTACAGGAAACCTCAATGGTTATCGTAGAGAACGGCGAAGAGATCGTCAAAGTTAACAAAATGCAAATGGCCAATGGAGGCAGCCAGCCACTCAACGGTAAGTTGATAGTTTTATATACATACTAGCAACCCGCCCCGGCTTCGCACAGGATAAAAAAAGGTTATTGTGGGTTATTTAAGAGATAAACATATACCATCGCGGACTTTTTTGTAGACCTTTTTAAGATGTACAATACTGTAGTACATTATTTTGGTCTACCTCTTAGGACTCAGCCAGCGATTGCAATGTACGAGTTACGAATATTGCTCGCAAGCGCAAAAAATGGGTTTATTTACGACATCTCATTAGAAACCTCTAAAATCATCAGTGTTTCTCTACTATATATTATGCATGTATTATACATATAAACCTTCCTCTTCATCACTCTATCTATTAAAAAAATCGCATCAAAATCCGTTGCTTAGTTTTAAAGCGGAAAGCGACTTTGTTTTATACTATTGTCGCAGATAGCTTAAAATTGCCATTGTTTGTGTATAACTAGATCTAAGTCAATCATTTTCTCGGTTTATACCAATTTGTTTGTGTTAATAACGTGTATAAATATTGTGTTTCTATGTCTAGTTGCTAAGTCTTATCTGTGTCTAATTTTATTGAAATGATGTCATAATACGCAAAATGTCTAGAATATAAGAATTTTGTACTAATTTATGAAGAAATGTCCCATATAAATATCAATTTTAACCCTCCAACAAACATGTAATACTGTAAGTTTATTTGCCAATAAATGTCTCACTTACACGGCACATACCAGCCACTAGTACGAGCACGCTAGAAATCCCATAAAAGAGGCCAGCACTCGTACTCGTGGCTCATTCACTTCTCACCGCTCACTTCAACCTCACTTCTACAACAACTCCCAGCGGGGAAACACCTGCAACTACACTGCTCAAATGTTTTACAATTTTAAATAAGCGTTATTATTCATCTCCCTACATGACCTGGTAAATGGTACAGCGGGTCAGCGCTGCTTGGTTCAACGTGGTAATCCGGTCTGCACACAACAGCTGGTCCTTCGAGCTCCGGATATCAGAAAACTGCGGCCAATTGAAGAAAGAAACAAGTACGCGCTGAGCTGGATTAATTTCGCTCAGAATCTTCATACGGTGTCCGGCCTAACCGCTGATACACCTGCCCGCTTTCGCGGAAGAGCCCTGTGCTATTTACCAGCTTGCTGGACGGACCGCTCGTGTAGAGGCCATACTCCACGTTCGTGTCCTGGCAACTTTCGTTGCAACGTCACATGGTTGACGTCTTCACACTGCTTTCGGACGCTCTGGCACTTGCACTTAGCCTTTGCGCGAGATTCAGTGCATCAGGGATTAACGCCCACGAGTAAGTAAAGTGAACGTAGGGCCGCTTTCACTGCACTAGGCAGTGTCAGCCATTAGGTTTTAGGTAGGTAAGGTTAGGGAACCCCACGTGCGTCAAGAAGCAAGAAGAAAGAAGAAGATGTCCGATCATACGCTCAAGATGTCTCTTCGCTCACACAAGGGACAACCCTCCAGAGCCGTTACCCCGCCGTCTGGTGAAACAACCTCCGGCGATACCAATACATGGGACAAAGGCACCAGCAGCACTCTTGGCGATGGTCCTAGTGTCGAACCGCGTCTACAGCCGCCGCCGGCAAGAGCGCCGGCGCCCGCTTATTCGGAAATATCGGAAGACGACGCGGAAAAGACGTTAGTTAAAAGTCCACCGGGGACATTGTGTAAACCTAACACGTCCGCCGGGGAAAAAGACCGCTTTTCGCAGTGCGGCGACCGCGGTAGTAAAAAAGTGCGCGAAAATCGTAGTGCGAGTAGTGTAAAGTGCGACGAAAAGTTAGCTTTGTTACTAGCGGAACTCGAGGTTCATAAAGCCGCTCTCGCCGTTGCTAATAAACAGTCGGAAACTGCCAAATTAAGGCTACAGATTGCCCAGCAGGAGGCGCAATCTGTTAGCGGTAAGACCGAATCTGTAGTCGATAAAGACGAGCAACGTGTGAGAAATTGGGTAGAACGACAGTCCCAGCTAGATCAAAGCAATTATATAACTAAAATTGAAGCGTCCGCCGCACACGCTACGCGTAATTTCGCGCCCCGCGAGTCGCATATAAGCACACGTCTGCCGCCCGAGCGGCTGGAAGTTCCAACTCATTACGCTCCCATTTTGCATAGGCCCCCAGAATTACCCACTTTCGACGGTAATATCACCGAGTGGATCGCATTCCGTGCCGAATTTGAAGATACCGCGCCGATGTTTAGTCACGTGAATAACGTCAGTAGGCTTAGGCGCGCGTTAAAAGGCGAGGCGCGTACCGCGGTAAAATCCATCGTGTATACCGTCAAGGATCCGTACGAAATAATGGAAGCCTTAGAAAGGCAGTTCGGGGATCCAGAAGAGATCGTGTTGACTGAGCTACATAATGTTAAACGCATGCCGCGCCTAGCTGAAGATAACAGCAATATTGTGTCTTTTGCTGCGCACGTCGCAAATGCAGTAGCGACGATAAAATCATTAAAACAAGAAAAATATTTGTATGCGCCAGAGCTAGTCAACAAGATCGTCGATAAATTGAACCTCATTGTTAGGTACGAATGGGGCAAGTTCAAACAAGCTAATTTGGACTCGCCCGATTTAGTCGCGATCTCAGAATTTCTGTTAGAAATCAGTTCCGCGGTTAAAAGAACGAATCGAAGTAGATATACGAAGTCGCGCGTAAACTCGATATCCTTTGAGCCGGAAAGCAGGTCAGGGCGTCGTGACGCCCCCGCCCACGCTCCCGCTCCCGTGTTTTCCCGCGATTCTTCGAGCGATTCGGACTCAAATTATAGCTACCAGAGCACTCGCCCGCGAAGCGATGAAGTCGAAGCTCGCGTGTCGGAGCATAGGTCGCCGACGGTAGCTCAAACAAAGCCCCGCGAGGCTAAAGAGCCCGCGTATACGGGAACAAAGCCCAAACAACATTCGGTACCAGCACGGTTTATGTCTCGCAATAAGTGTTTAATATGTCATAATCACGAACATAAAATAGAAGCGTGTACTATATTTTTGAATGCATCGGTAGCCGAACGTTGGGATTGGGTTAAAAACGAAAAGTTGTGTTACAAGTGTCTGGACGCGTCGCACTATGGTCGCTTCAAGTGCAAGTACGTAGCTTGTGGCGTCAAGGGATGCGAAGCTGGGCACCATAAATTGCTACACGGTTTGAACGCAACTGCGCCCGTGGAAAATATTACTAGCAATATTAACACAATTGCCATCCCGCCTACGTATTTGGGGGAAGTGTCCATAGATGCGACACGGCCGCTAGATACACCACATCAATCGTCGGATCCGACTGTAGCGTTCGTAGGCTACATGGTGCCGCGAACGACGGACGACGAAGTCCTAGCTCCCGTAAATGAGCAGGATATAAAATTAGATGCAGTTAGAAACGGATTCGCCTCCGACAACCCGAACGTAATCTCGGACGTAGTCCCGAGCAAAGAGGGTACGTCCCTCAGCGGGGGAGGCGAAAGCGAACGCACAATAGGTTTGCCGCCAGTAGAATCTGTAGAACCCGTCGCGATAACGGGCACAGGACGCGTCAACAAACTGGTTTGTTCCGTAAATAACGTACAAAAAAGGTCGGAATACCTACCCGACGTAAGTAGGTTTTCGAAATACACAAGGTTAGTTCGCGCTACGGCCCGAGTTTTGGTTGCCGCCGAGGTTTTCAAAGCCAGATTGTCTGTTAGAAATCCAGATACAGAAATGAACGACAATCACATAAGTTTGGCAGAAACTTTATTGATCAAACGGAGCCAGAATGAATCGTACGCCGAAGAAAAACGACGGCTGAAAGTCGGGCGCGCGCTGCCTGAGAAGTCTTCACTACATCGAGTCGACGTGAAATTGGACAGAGATGGCGTGATAGTGACAGACAGAGACGGAACACATATACCCGTCCTGCATGCTGAAGATGGATTCACAAAATTATTGATCCGCCATTTCCACGAAGTGTCCAACCATGACGATCACGCGACCATTTTCGACGAGTTGAAGCAAAAATACTGCATTGTCAGACTGCGCGGTAGCATTCGTTATCTGACGAATAAGTGCCAAAGGTGTCGGACCTGTAACGGGGCCAACCTCACGGTTCCCGTAGCCGACTTACCGCAAGAGAGGCTCATAGCGAATCAACCGCCGTTTACCGCCGCAGCTGAAAATGACGGCCACCGCAGAGAAAAGCGAGGGAACGTACTGTACACACGTCTCATCACACGAGCGATGTACCTAGAGCCCGCCGCCTCCTTATCGGCGCCCTCTACCTCCCTACCGCTACGTAAAATGATATCTCAGAGCCGTGCGCCTACCGTTCTAAATTCAGACGATGCCACGAACCTTTTTGGCACTGAACGGGAGCTATCCGAGGCAATTAACTCTCTGCCCGATAGTCTCAAACATCCAATGACAGAACGGCGCCTGATGCAGAAAAAGATCCCGCCTGACGACCACGTATGGAAGCGCTGGATACGAGAATATCGCCTCAACTTGATGCAGCGATCCAGTGCTCAACAAAGGTCTACGAAGCTACGCGTAGGCGACATAGCCGCCGGTACTACGCCACGAGTTACATGGTCTAGAGGCGAAATCGCACAACTCTTTCCCGGTCCCGATGACCAATAAGAGTAGCCATTGTACATATATAAACTCTCGTAGAAGATGTCCGCCGCCCGGTTTCCAGACTCATTCTCATCTGCTCTGCACCAATCGACTGTGCTGACGCACGTGGGGGAGAATTGTCGCAGATAGCTTAAAATTGCCATTGTTTGTGTATAACTAGATCTAAGTCAATCATTTTCTCGGTTTATACCAATTTGTTTGTGTTAATAACGTGTATAAATATTGTGTTTCTATGTCTAGTTGCTAAGTCTTATCTGTGTCTAATTTTATTGAAATGATGTCATAATACGCAAAATGTCTAGAATATAAGAATTTTGTACTAATTTATGAAGAAATGTCCCATATAAATATCAATTTTAACCCTCCAACAAACATGTAATACTGTAAGTTTATTTGCCAATAAATGTCTCACTTACACGGCACATACCAGCCACTAGTACGAGCACGCTAGAAATCCCATAAAAGAGGCCAGCACTCGTACTCGTGGCTCATTCACTTCTCACCGCTCACTTCAACCTCACTTCTACAACAACTCCCAGCGGGGAAACACCTGCAACTACACTGCTCAAATGTTTTACAATTTTAAATAAGCGTTATTATTCATCTCCCTACATGACCTGGTAAATGGTACAGCGGGTCAGCGCTGCTTGGTTCAACGTGGTAATCCGGTCTGCACACAACAACTATGTTATGATTATATTCTAATATGTTAACACGGCAAAAGGTTGAAATCGATGACAGGTCTATGATGAAAACCAACGATAGAGCAAGCCATATGCCGTCGTTATTATTTTATAGATGTAGGCTTGGACGAAAAAAATTAATAATCTATGGATGTAGGTATGATTTAGGTATATCTGCACAATATCTAATTCATAAAATATTTTATCTACACTCACACTGTAAGTCCTCTAAAACGTGTTCAAAAACGGTAGGCAATGGCTAGCATTACCACAACCGATTTTACTATGATAAGCTTTTTATCTGTGGCAGTAACGTAATTTTAACTTTACATGCTCATATATTGATACGTTATGAGTTTCAAATTCCGAACATCGAATTTGATAACATAATGTAAATCCTGTACTCCTTCCTGACCAACGGCACGCGCCTCCCCGACCGCCGGCACAATCGAGTTGGCCATGGCGGTGCAATGGCGGTCATTCTATGGTTTCCGAACACTTTATTTAATATATATAATATGAGTGTAGATAAAGCAGTGTATGCAACTGTACGTAATTAGGCCTTATTACGTAACAGTTACATAAACTACTATTATCTACACTCATACTGTAAGTACTCTAAAATGCGTTCAAAAACCGTAGACAATGACAAGCATTACAACAAACGATTTAACTATGATAAGTTTCTTATCTGCGGCAGTAACGTAATTTTAACTTTGCATGCTCAAATATTGTTAAGCAATGAGTTTCAAATTTGGAGCATCGAATTTGATAACATAATGTTACCGCCATGGCCAACTCGATTGGTCCCGCGCGAGCGCCGACACAATCGAGTTGGCCACGCCGACACAATCGAGATGGCCACGGCGGTGCAATGGCGGCCATTCTATGATTTCCGAATACGGCATTTATAATAAATAATATGAGTGTAGATAAAGCAGTGTATGCAACTGTACGTAATTAGGCCTTAAAACACTCGTGTGATCTTATTATGAAATTCGCCTGCGGCTCATTTCATAAAACCACACTCATGTTTTAAGGACCCTTATTACGTAACAGTTACATAAACTACTATTCCAACACACTTCCTCGTAACGAGGTTCTTATTCCATCGTTCTTAAACCGGTATTAGACATTGCAATTTGTAGGGCCCAATCTGTTGTGTACCCTGCCTCTCCCTAACCCTCCTTCAGCTCCCTAAGGGCCCTAATTCGTATTACACCTCCCAACCTGACAGATTGGGCCCTACAAATTGCAATGCTAATCATGATGTCTAATACCAAAATCAGAAATGTACAAAAACAGTCCCTATTATAGAGCTATAACAATATACAATCATATCCCTACCTATGTAAAAGACGCAAAAACAAACGCGATTTTCATAAATAGTTTTAAAAGTATGCTGGTCGATAAATGTTATTATTCCGTAGGCGAGTACCTCGAAGATAAATTGTAACATGCAATTACCAAATGTAGTTTATAAGTATAAGTATTAAGTGTTTTTACTAAACCCCGGTGATTGAGCCGGTTTTAGAAATTTTATTTTGTTATACCTCAACGTTATAAACATTTCATGTCGTTATATAGTTCTCGATTTATATGTTTATGTATTAGTATTATATAAAATTAGTTTAAGAAATATTGCTTTACCCTGTCAGGGTCCATTGTGCTAATCTTTGTCATGTACTTGGTTGGTTACTTGGTTGCAAATAAAGATCTCTATCTCTATCTCTATCAGTTTTAGGCTTATAACATAACCCTATATATTAAACACGCGGGGCTTTTTATTATATTATCGAACTACTGCGGCAATCAATAACCCTATCAAGTTACACGTTTATTTATACCCTAGTACCTAGTTGTATATATGCAGAAGAAGCTTTATAATTTAGTCGGGTGTTATTTTTTTAACTGATTCTTAGTTTGTAGGGCAAAAAAGTAAAAATACACATTTACGAGAGAATACAAATTATACAATCCTAATTGTGAAAAATAATCATTTCAACTTTTCATATTACTCGTAATACAAAATAAATTATGTTTTGATTACAAATTATATGTTTTAATATTGGCTGTTTGTCATAATCATAATAGGCCTTAGCCTCAAACTACGCGTGCATAAAAATAAAAATTGCGCGCCATATTAAAATTTTACCTGAAATGATAGTTTATTTGTTAGGTTTTCTCGTTGTGTTTTATTAATTTAAACGATTTATATTTTAATTGAATGAGAAACCAACTTTAGTGTTATATAATTTGACCTCCGGATATATTTCAAAATTGTTATACATACATTCTTACTAGTAAAATGTTGTCATAGAAATCTAGTGAAAAATACATGATGGAAAAGCATATTATAACGTAATGGACAGTAAATGAATTTTATGAAATGCTGTAGTTACATTTAATTATGATAGGTAAGTAAGTAGCGCTATCCTGTAAACATCCTGACAACAGTGACAACTAACGTATTTATCAAAGTTATTAATTAAACTTTTCTTGTTTTTTCCTCTCAAGTGTGTTGAAAAACGTCGTATGAAACGCGTGGGCCTGATCATTACATAGCTCGGTCAGCTTCATTATGCGCACTCACGTTCGTTCGTGCGCACAATATCGCTTCGTATGTAATGATCAACTTAGCTCACTTGTATCATAATGTACTATTATAGTGCAGTCATTGAAGCGAAAAATACGGTCTTACCTCCGAATTTTTTTACTGTGAACCGATTTGCATGAAATTTTGGAATTAGGCTCATCTTACCCTTAACTTCAAAAGTGAAAATGATCTGAACTCCGCCTATTATTTTTAAGGGGTGTAAACAACCCCTTAATGGAAAAATTGACATTGAGCCATTTTATCGCAAGAAAACATGTCTAATAGTAAGTGGTGAAATTGTAAAGTATTTTCTAACATAATTACCTCATATTAAAATCATTTTCAACCCCTTGAAAATCTTACAACCCTTGCAAACAACCCCTAAATTGAAAAAATCACAAAAAAATACTTTGGTATGACATAAAAAGATGTAAGTATAGAGTAAGTAATATTTTATATTCTCTATAATAATTATCAAATTTTTAACCCCCTTTTAACCCTTGAAAACTACCCCTTGATAAAAAATTTTTTTTTTTTTTTTTATAAAATGAAAAGGATTTAAATATTATTCCACACTCTCGAAAATGATTATCATATTCTTAAGCTTTTCTACCCTTAAAACTACCCCTAAATTAAAACAGTAAATATATATGATTACATATTTAAAAATAATTTAAAAATATTATAGTCTATGGTTCGTTCTAGATTGATGAAATATGAAAGTCTTCTATGATTCCGAATCGATCCATGACACTGAATAAAGTGTTATCCTTCTTCGCTTAGCCCAAAACTGTAACCTGCCGGTAGCGCAGGCGGTGATGCGGACGCTGGGCCGCATGCGGTAGCGTCCCTAAAGGCCTAACACCTCCGGAGGTTGACATCGGAACAACGAGCGGCATACGCGGGTTTCGTATTCCCTCTTAGGAGGTGTTTAGTTATGGTCTTTATAGACCACGTCGCGTCAAACTGATGGAAGCTGCACGACGGTGGCTCGCTGTTCCTGCGAGCAGGCTGTCGGCGACGCTGGCGCTCGACGTGCCGGTTGTCCAGCACGAGAGTTCAACGGGTACGCCGTGGGCCTGCGACAGCTGTAGGCCTGCCGTAGTGTAACCAGGTACCGAACCGTTAGCTAGCGCGGGATTCCGCAGCCGAGAATATACTGACCAATTGTAAGCACAAACCCTGTTTGTTATTAATTAGGGAGTTAAGATATAAAAGAAGTGTAGTGGAGGGGTATTTACTGCAAATGCTGAATATAAGTGTGGGATGTTTAATAAATCTTGTCGCACAACCTGGGATTTTCATTTTACAAAACCAAGAATCATTTCAATATATACACATTACAATAGTTGTGGGTCTCTATTATACTGCGTACTTTCACATTGCTCCAAATATTCACACTCCGAAATTTTCAGTTACTAAGTAGAAAAAAATATGATAAGTTTTTACCAGGAGTGCGATTTTTGAATCTCACCAAGTGACTAATTCTCACCGATGTGAGTGATTTCCGATAGTAAATCACTCACATCGGTGAGATTTAGTCACTTGGTGAGATTCAAAAATCGCACTCCAGGTTTGTTTAGGACCATAACTCCTTCAATTTTCATGCTATCACAATTTATAAAAAACCATTGTAAAGGTAATTAAGAGAGCTACAACATCCTTCATTGCAATATATAGTAAAAAACCTTTTTCTAAAACGGTGAAGGGTTAAAGGGCTTAAGAGAGGCTGTGATTGCGCTGCCACGCGCTCTTTAAACAATCATATCTCCGTCAATTTTTGTTTGACAGAAAAAACAAAAAAACCAAATTGTTTGTCAGAAAAATACCTAAATTTTTAATCCATACACTTTTATACGTATCTGTCGTCATTTTTGAGATATTATGAAAAAAAAGTGGGTTTTTAAAAAATTTGAAATTTTGTTTTTTTTTTAAATCGTGACTTTTTTGAAAAATATATGTCCTGAAGCAGCCAAACTGATATTATCTATCAAACTCTTCATAATAAAGTTAATTCTAGGCGGAATACGATTAATTTTAATTTTGGTGGAAATGGCACTTATGAAACCCATTGATTTAAAAGAAAAAACATTAGATGCTCCCCTTATTTGCAATACAGCTCACTTATTTTACGTGCAAAAGACTTTTAATAGTGCTTATTTTAAAGCTTATTTCAAGCACTACAAAACCCTATTGTATTAGAATGCATAAAATGCATCTGCTCGCCGCTAGATGGCATTGACCACATCGATTAAATTTCAGACAAAATAAAAAACGGCTTTGATCTTTAATATCTAGCTTAATATTGCACTTAGAATACTTTATAAAAAACCAAATTGTTCATTGTTTTACCTGCTACAATTTTGTTTTTTATAAAATTTTCGATAAAACGTATATTTTTGGAGATATTTGCAAGAAACCGATGAAAAACGTGAAAAAATTGCGAATTTTCAATTGCCAATAACTTGAAAAGTATTGGATTTTTTGAAAAACTTTATAGATGATTTTTTGCTTAAAATTAGGCCTTCTATCGATATCCGAGGTTATTTTGAAAAAAAAGAAATTCACCCCCGAGAAGGGGTGGCAACCACCCCCAGGGTGGTTGCGGACTTCAAATCATTTTCACTTTTGAAGTTAAGGGTAAGATGAACCTAATTCCAAAATTGTATGCAATTCGGTTCACAGTAAAAAAATTCGGAGCAATAATGCTTCAATGACTGCACTATCAACATATTTTTGGTGTCCATGTTATTAATAGTCATAATGATAGTACCTACTTACCTACCTACTTTAAAACTTACTAACTTGGTTGGATGTATCCAACCAATTTGCAGTTACGTTTATCCATACTAATATTATAAATGGGAAAGTGTATGTGTGTGTTTGTTTGTTTGTTTGTTTGTCCGTCTTTCACAGCAAAACGGGGCGACGAATTGACGTGATTTTTTAAGTGGAGATAAACGTTGAACACGCCAAAACTTAGGCACGCAAAATTTGTTTTTAAACCAGTTTGAAAATAAATAACTACATTATGAATACCTCATTAAATGACAAATTTAATGAACTCTAAAATCACATTTTATATTTTAATTAAGGTTTACACAGTAAGCCATAGATCGAATTTTCTACGCACACGGCTCATAAGACTTTGCACCCTCTCTTTAGGAAAGATTTTCGTCGCCCAGGTCCGTATTTTTTGTAGCTCAGGGACCGATTTTACTTCTCCGCCTTTCTTTTTTAGAATTCCTTTCATAATACTCCAGTACTCTTCACAGGCCGCAGTTCTGGACTATTTCGCGGATTGCATATTTTGGGTGTACCACCATGATCCTGTTAGCGTTGTACCATTCCATAACTGATTTTGCGTATTAGCAACTGGCTAGATCTGGCCAAAACAGCGGTGGTGAGGCATGCTGTCTTATAAAAGGCAGCAAACGCTTCTGTAAACAATCTTTCCGATAAATATCGCCGTTTATTGTCCCCGTGGTGATAAATGTGCGACTTATTTTACCACAGCTGCATATTGCCTGCCAAAGACGGTATTTTTTTGGAAATTTCCCTCGTTTTTTAATTCACAATCTTCAGGAGCATCTGTTCGTGATTTGCTCGTATAAAACTCTTGACCAGGTATTTGTTTAAAATCCGCTTTTATATCAATTTTTATATACGTCTCGTCGTCCATCACCGCGCATTCAAATTTTGTAAAAAAATATTCATAGAGTTTTCGCGACCGTTTCTTTGCGGATAAGTTCTATTTTGAGTCTAGATCTGGTGCGGCCTGGGCTTTATAACTCCTCAGCCCACTGTTTCACTTTTTGGACAAAGGACTGAGAAATTTTCACTTTTTTAGCAACATCACGAGATGAAATCGTATGACTTGAGGCAAAAATCTTTAAAATACTCTGTTCCTTTTTCTTATTCTTGACTCCCTGCAACCCACCACTTCCTGGCTTTCTATCTATTCTCAAGCGTTCACGGAAAGTTTTTAATACGTGACCAACCGTAGATTGTGGATATTTCAGCCTTTTCGCGATATCTTTGTAGCTTAACATGGGATTTTTTACATGTTCGTGCAGAATGCGTTCACGTTTCTGATGTTGTACGCTCGACATTTTGCCAATGAATAAATAAAAGAAAATAAAACTATCATCATTTTATAGCCCAGTTCCTTGTGAGAAAATTGTTGTTTAAAAAGTTTGAATATCTCCATTTTTCGAATAACTGTAGCTTTTTTTACATGCCCAAATTTTGGCGTGTTCAACCTTTAGTTGAAGAGATGGAGAGTGACATAGACTACTTTTTGTCTCTTTTTAACCCCCCACTTCCCTAAAATGGGGGGTGGAAGTTTGTATGGAGCATTCCGGGGGGCAAACAGGAAAGGGGAACCGTGTTACCCCGAATTTAACGCGAGCGAAGCCGCGGGCAAAAGCTAGTTTACCATACAGGTCTCGGAAAATTGTATGCCAAATAAGTTCGGGCTTATTCAACTTGGCCCAAATAAATAATACTCTCCAAAACAAGTTTTTCTAAAATTGCGGACTAAATTATTCTTAGTTTTTGAGCTGGGTATGATGTCCACACATGTCAACTATTTCTAAATGTACGTCCAGACACGCATATTCTTACTTATTTTATCTACCGCTAGAGGTCGAACGGAACGAACAGAGTTTGTTCATCATTATCACACTTCGGTCACAAGTCAAGTCACGCCTCGATACGATAAACATCGTTTCTTTCAACGCGTCTTCCTATCCTACGCAGTGCAATTAAATACCAATAAACTATTGTGTACTATACACCTGTATTGCGAATGAAGCTGCAGAGTTACGTGACTGCATATACAATTTGTATGCAGGGGGTTACATAACTCTGCCCTACCCTGCTGCTTAATATGCTTATACTTAGGTCGCTTATTATAGTAGGTACGCCGCGTGGTCATCGACGATACACTGAAAAAAAAAATTGTTACCAGCATCCAAACTTCGTCTACCAGTAACTTAAAAATTGTGACTACAAAACTAAGGCATTACTTACCAAAATGTTTCGTTTAGTTCCGAACTTACGTAAACTCTGTGTTCTAATCAAATTTAATAAACTTGACTCCTTACCGAATTATGGTTATTAATTAATGAAAATGATGAAATAGCCGAAGTAGTTCGGTTATCCTTTTTTTCAGTGTAATATCGTCACGTTACCTTTAAGATAAAGCAGGAGCCGGATTCTAATTTAAAAATACATTAACAATACAATAAAAATAACCTAAGTATATCAAACATAACCCCAACATACAACAAACATTCAACCAATATTGAAGTTGCGTTGAAATATTTCTCAAGCAAATTCTGATATTCTGATTCAGATGTTTATGCCGTAGCTGTATTGCGTTGTTAATGCATTGGAGTTTTATTGACGTTGGATCGTGTCTATACGTGTTTTAAAGTTAGAATACGGCCCCTGCGGAGCCGAATGTACTTATGAGATGGAGGCATGCATCTGTTTTTAAATTACCGTGAACGTGAACGCCCACGATATTCTAAGCTATACCTAACTTTCGATGATAAACTGTGTGTGTAAAGAAAGTATCTTTATACAACTCGATACATTTTGGTCCCCTATGGAGACGGCAAAACGTGGTGATATCGTCGACGTCCAAAGGAAAATCTTAATCATAATCATAATAATAAAATGATATTATGATTATGATTAAGTACGGCGAGTGGACCATTGGTTTTAGTACTCAATCGTCATCACATTGGCCACTTTGTCTTTTTGCTCTGATAGCGACTTTACTTGGAATTCGCTCAAACATCATATCAGCAACTGCCAATAGGAGACCCACGGAGATCTACACATATTTAACAAAATTTGAGAGTAATGACCTCAATATCAGAACTCAGAGGTAGATTATATAACTACATAGGCGCATACTTATTACTTATCTCTTCCAATTTGCCTGATACCTATAAGAATACAGATAGAACCTCGTAGCAGTAAAAATATAATTGTATCTACACTCATATTGTAAGTTCTCTAAAACGTGTTCGAAAACGGTAGGCAATGGTTAGCATTACCACGACCGATTTTACTATGATAAGCTTTTTATCCGTAGCAGTAACGTAATTTTAACTTTTCATGCTCAATTATTGATGTGCTATGAGTTTTGATAACATAATGTACACCTGCACCCTCCCGGGGATCCGCCGACAGCCCGGCACACGCCCGCGCGACCGCCGGCACAATCGAGTTGGCCATGGTGGCGGTGCAATGGCGGCCATTCTATGGTTTCCAAATAAGGCATTTAGAATAAATAATATGAGTGTAGATAAAGCAGTGTATGCAACTGTACGTAATTAGGCCTTAAAACACTCGTGTGATCTTATTATGAAATTCGCCTGCGGCTCATTTCATAAAACCACACTCATGTTTTAAGGACCCTTATTACGTAACAGTTACATAAACTACTATAGTTAAACTGATTACATCATTCCAGGATAAGCATTTTTTTATTGCTCTAGCTCGAAGTCACTTTTATTATAAAATCAAAATATTCTTGAAATCAGTGTGCGAAGTTGCATTTTATCCACATGTACCTAAACTTCCACAAGACAATAATTTTATTCTTATAAAAAGTATTTTTTTCACGTCAAGTGTAGGATAAAATATTGTTTTTAAAGATATTTAAAGGCATTAATTTGAATTAGCTTTATTATGAATTAATGATTATAAAACAAGTATTTTCCTCGCAGTGATGTTATGGTAAAATTATGTGTTCATTTTACAATCAGTTGCGGAAATAAACTTATATAGATGTCATATACAAAGGAAAAAGCAGTTGCGGAAAGTTTAAAAAAAGTTGGAAAAGTTCTCGGGAATTAGGAATATGCATGGTTGTCTCTAATAAACCTACTATCTATGATAGCCCTGAAACGTCAAAAATGTGAAAATACGTTAGGCGTCTGCGCCGCGCGTCAAAACGCCCCATACAAAAAGTGTGCGGATTGTGACGTCACCGTTCACAAAGTTGCAGAAAACTGTTTGGAAGGAACAAGTTTTTGTAAGATTTTTGTAATTTTAGGCACGAAAAAATGCGTTTAGCCATATAGTTGTCATACATTTTTTTTCTTGTTAGGACATAATTAATCGAACTGTAGTTTCGAAAATACATTTAATGTATAAAAAAAAATGCCTAAAATTTTACGTTTTCAAACCGCAATATCTTTAAAAAACTGTTAAAAATTATTACGGATTTCCACTTATTTATATTAGTTTGGGGTTGTTGAACGTGTTTATGCAACAGATTCAATTAAATATTTTTCATGCATGTTCTCTATTAACTGAAACTTTCATATGAAATATAGAAAATGTAAATTTAAGAAACAGAAAGTTTCAATCCCCATACCAAATTATGAGAAGTTTCCGAAATTATCCTATGTGATCAAAAATTCTGCAATTTTTTTAAATTTCCGTCGGCACACCTGTACTCGAAATCCTTGCAACGCTCAAGATTTCACTTTATTCAATGTCATCAATATTGGTGTATTTCGCTTACTCGAGGCTCAATATGTAAATATTTGATTTTAACACAAAGTAAGTCGAAAGTCAAGTCACGATGAAGAGGCACCATAAACTTCGATCCTTTTCCACATTTAATTTAGTCGGTTATCTTATCATAACAATTAGGTAGGCCAAATGGCTAATTTAGTGGACGGTGTACGAGTCCAATTCCAAAGAAAGAAAAACCGCAAATCGATGTACAGTTTAGCCATTTGCCACACTTATACTAGACGTCTAAACAAAATTGTTGACCCGCAGTTCTTAAAAAAAATCCCTTAGGAGGGGAGTGCTGAGTCATATTTTTTTTTGTTAGGGATTTTTTTTTCCGTACCTATACTATCGAAAAAAAAAATCAAACGGTCGTATCTGGGCGAATCAACTTTTACGAGGCCAATTTGAAAGAGGTTTCGAAAAAGTTTTTAAAATTATTTTGTTGTTAAGTTACTGATAATTAATAACATTGGCGTACGGATAATTTATTAAATTAACTTATTTTAATATCAGCAGCGAGATCAGGATGCTACTATGTGAATTTTAATCACATTTTGTTCATCATACAGTCTGAAATTCCCTTGCGTTACGTCATCTAGATTTAATCATACATAACATAGGAATAAAAATCTGAAAGCCCTTTGAAATCGATATAGATATTTTCCACAGTTAAGGAGCTTATATATGAGAGGTTTTTTTAAACAAAAATCACATTATTACGGTAATAACTGGACTTTGAAAATCCCCTGCGTTACTATAGTATTTTCAGAATTCGTATTTTTCGAATATTTCTTCTTTCGTTAGGATTAGGCTTACAATTTTTATATCTATAGCAGAGGAAAGTTAATAGGATCATAACTCACCGAATCATATCCATCAAAAACGATCCTGGTAACCATAAAAATCAAAATATTGTAGAATTATTTGGGGATATCCAGTAACGCAAGAGAAAAATAATTGGTAACGCAAGAGAATGGGCAATACATTTATCTGGTGTTACCATAGAATAATTAACCCAAGACCCCGCATAGCCGGGCGACCCTCGCTGCCAGGCTCGAAGTAATTTCACTCTATAGTGAGACACTAATTATTGGAAGTGACAGTAAACATAGTACGTCTCCATGGCAACCATTAATGTCTGACTCTCTCTTACGCCCCACGGAAGAATCGCGCGTTCCTTGTCTAACATTGCTAGTTCCCCTCCCACGCCTCTTCTTTTTGGCAGCTTAGGTTTCAAAGAAATAACGCGCTAAGCGGAGTATAGAGATATCTTGTATTACTGACCTTTTGTGTTACTGACCTTTATTCATACACTCATGAAATGAAACAATCAAAAAATATTTTATTACTAATTCAAACAATACTATAATGCAACTAGGGCTTCCAATTCGAACTATGCGAATATTCGCCCTATTTTGATATTCGAATAATGCTGCGTGACTATTCGAATATTTTTTTTTGGTTGCCGCATTTAATATTTTATTAAAAAAAATCAATTTTTAAATGGTTTAAATAGCATATTTTAACGATTACTATATCCGTGACGTTTCGCTCCCTTCAAAGTGCCCATTAGCACAGTATTTCCATCCAGTAATCGTTAATATACGCAATTTAATTTCATTCGAGTATTTTTTAGTATTGAATATCTATATCTCTCTCTGTAATCGCTCCTTCATATCTGAAGATCGTGATCATTTGGCGTCTTTCTGGATCGTACCTATAACTTGCTTTTATCGACTCTTGTTCATGGTCATTTGTTATGTACCGTATCACACCACTTGTTTTTCGTCTTGACCTGGTCACTCCACCGCGTCGGAGGTTTACGTTCCCTTTTTCCTTCCACCTTCCCCAACATGACTACTTTCTCAAGGTTTTTATCCCCGCGTCTAGCAATGTGGCCAAAGTATGACAGAATGCGGCGGTATCAGATAGCGGATAGGCGGGTTTTAACGTAGAGTTGAGTAGGGATCGAAACATTGGTTCGCCTGGGCGTCCACGGTATATGTAACAGTCGCCTCCAGCACCAATTTTTGACCATTTTTGCCAGGATAGTTCACATCTCTACAATACCAGAAACGGGGAATACGAGCGCTCGAACCAGCCTCATCTCCGTTTTGATCGTAATTCCCTGCTTTTTCAATATACCTTCTAGATGTGCTTTTGCGTCTCTTCCCATGGCTATCCGACGTTTTATTTCTGAGGCACAGCTGCCCTTGTTGGAGATGTAGGAACCGAGGAATAGGAAGTATTAATCACCAAATCGATACCCTTACATGCAAATGGGCTACTTTGATTTCCAGCTCGGTCTACTATCATAAGTAGAGGGCGGAGTACCGGTGGCAAATTTCACACTAAATGTATGGAGTCGCCTAAGTATTCTTATGATTAAATAAATAACGAATAAATGATTAATTTTGCATAATAATTTTTAGGAACTTATAGAAATTATCTTACGAGCATACAAATATAATGTAATATGTTGTTAATATCTATAATACATAATAATATGTTTTCTTATCAAAACATTATCATTAGGTACTAAATACTAGACTAAGAAGTTATACCTGCCAAACGATATATTATTTTCAAGACCATTCAATTACAATTGAGGACTGGAATTATGTGTTCGAGGTCCTCCTCACAATCTACACTTAAATGCGTATCCATGTTATAAAATGAATGGACTATGGCCTCATGTTCCTGGTTTTTCGGAGTGAATCGGTTTCTTCATTTATTGAAGATCCATTTATGAGTGGAAAACGATCGCTCTACATCTACCGATGTCATGGTTGCATGTTTAAGGACTTGTTTATAATTTTCCATTGTAATCATATTCCTTAATTCGTCAGCATCTGGGTTTCTATCTAGAACCAATTCGAGTTTATTTCGCACGGTTTCACTTCCTTGGAGGCTTAAAATACTCCTAACTATATCTAGTACCAGAAAACTTTCTTCTATCGGAATTTTAGTGCATTCTAATTTTTCTATCGATTCAGGTATAATTTCGTAACAATTTTTTATAAAGCTTAACTCGTTTTTTAAATTTTCATTTTCAAACAACTTCTGAGCTTTTCTAATGGCAATAGCTTCTTTACTGTTCAATTGCATCACAACATTTTTAATCACGTCAAAATGTCTATCGTAGTAAAAACTTGCATTTAACCAGGTGCCCCAACGAGTGATAATGGGTTCCGGCGGTAAAGGCACATTCTGCGCATGGTCCCTGAAAAAATCGGACGCGGTGTGGTGATTTAAAAAAAATCTTCTTGACATTAGATATTAAAGAATTGACCAATTTATGTTCAGATCTTATCTGCTCCGCGACTCTGTGTAGTCCATGAGCGAAACAAGTTACGTGTCGTAATTTAGTGTACTTTTTCTTCAAAATCTTGCCGGCAGCAAGCATGTACGCTGCGCTATCCGAACAGAATATTAAGAGTCCGGTAATGCTTTGAAATCGAGCGAAGATACGAGTTTTACACAGTAACCGAACGCTTCCAGGTACCACCGGCGCGTGCACGTGCGCGGCCGCAATGAACAATATTGATACATTAGGCGCTCTTGTGTAATATCAGAAATTTTGTTAGGTAAAATAAAACTAAAGGTAAATCTAGTAACCATTTAATACACCATGTTATTTATTATAACTTATTATGCACTAAAGCTATATCTATACATACATAATATAGGCGTTGGTGTAAATGGTTGATTGACTGATCAGTGCAGAGCCACAACCTACAGAAGATCGTATTACATTTTTAATGTGTACAAGTAATACGAAATTATTTTGAAAAATTCAATCCCAAAAAGGGTTGAAAGATTGTATTGGTAGATTTAAAAAAATATATTAAGTGACTTTACTGGTGTTAGAGTGTCCTTATTGGTACTGGGTTTATCTTGGAGATCAAGGCCTATTTCACACAGCATTTCCTAAAAAAACGTCAAAGTATATTTCAATCTACCTTGGGATGAAAATTCTATTTTCAATCTATCTTATAAAAAGGTAAAGTCAGATAAATTACTTATAATCGATTGATAAACCTTGTCTGTCTTTGTAGTTTTACTGCCATCTTTGCTGTTTTTATTTGGTTTTCTTACGCCATGGAATTTTTTTTTTCTATTTACTGCGCCAAACGCACGCTTTTTGTTGTTTATTTAATAAAAAAAAATCGATTGTCTGTAAAGTCGGTTTACTGACGATAGTTGAACGTGACAACGTCATAAGAAAATACTGATGGAATGGTTGCATTTTTCTAAAGAAAATTTTAATTTCACTGCACTTCATACTTGACGAAACATAGTGTAAATGTATTATTGTATAGCAGCTGTCCACGCGGACGCATCGCTCACTCAAGTAGGAGAGAGACAGATGTCGAACGCTGCCGAACGCGAAGGCCGATTGTGCCTCTTTGTCGCTCGTTCCGCGCTCTCGCTTGCACTTGAAGCCTTAAATGGAACGCCTCAGAGCGAGGTAACGCCACATGAGTCATGTTTTTTCGTGCGTGCAGCCGGCTCCATCGAATTATAAGACGTTGTCACGTCAAAAATATGAAGCGTCTTATCAATAAAAAGCCACAAAGATTAGTTTAAGTTCTAAATATATTTTGTATGCAGCGTGATTTGAGTGCTGTTAGTAGGATTCTGCAGAAAAAACAGACAAAGAAATGGAAATAAGTATGGTCCTGTTGTAGTTTTGCGTAAACACACATACAAGGATTTGAGTAGCTCAATACCATAGTTGTAGATTATTTTAAAGGCAAGTTCATGGACTATGCCTTGAAATATTAGTGTGCGTTGTATTGCACGGCTGTGTACTTGCATATCAAGCACAGTCTTCGATGATATCTGCATTCTTAAGGCTTCCAGTTAAAAACCACCTGTGACAAAAATATCATGGCAATAAGGTCATGTAGGGTCATATGTATGTTTTAATATTGTAAGGCTGGATTGACACTAAACTTGTAAGTTTCGCTTTTGTAAGGGACGAAGCTATTTTCTACAATGAGAAAATAATATCTGTCTTTCATTCTGACCTACAACAGCGTCCCTTCGTACGTAAACAAAACTTAGAAGTTTAAATCTAGCTTAAGAACAACATTAGAACAATCGTATACAATTAAACTAATTAAAAATTACCTAGTGAAACATCCAAATGAAACATGAGGATATGTTGTGTGTTAGACCAAGCTGTGGGGCATTTAAAGGGCTTTATAGTATTACTACAGACTAGACATTCCAATGGGCTTAGGACCTTTCGTAACTTTTTGACTAACGGCGATTGACATTTACAGATTAAAGTAAATTCAATGTTTATTTTGATGTCAATCAATCAGTTTTCTACCAGTTATCAAACACAATAGTCCAGTTTAAGACACTTGAAAAGTCACAAATGAATAATTACGATTTCCATACAGTTTCGCATAGTAAATGTTTGAAGAACGCATTTTTTTATTTGTGGCTTTTCTCTATAGAAATCCCTAAAAGGGCAATCCCTAAACTGCGTTGGCAAGTAAAAGACTTATCATCACTTCAACTCGGAAAGGCGCTCTTTATCCCTTAAAAGCGGAGGAGAAAAACGCATTTTATTTATCCACATCTGGCAGGATGGATTTAAACAGTTGAATTACAAAATTTTGAGAGCATTAATTTTTTATATTTTATAACTGGTATTTTTCCTCGCGGTGTTGTAGTGAAAAATGTTGAATTATGCTCGGCAGCAAAGTTCGCTCGTGGCTAAATTTTGGTATTTTTTGCTGACTCGGATCTCAATATAAGCACGCGAGGTTAAACTACAACTTTGGTCCTTTGTGTAATAAATAACTATTTTCACATCACCTATTCGTACACCGGCTTTTTCTTCCCTGCTAGGAGGGAACCAAGTGGCGCTTTTCTGTCATAGGACATTAGTTTTTTTTTTCAGCCAGTCCGTCATTACAAAAAAATCTTATTAAATTAATCGATTAATTACAACCAGGAAGCACACTAAGGACATATAAAGTTAAAATAAATATGATTCTACTAAAATATTTTTTATTTTCCTCTAAGGTGGTGTTGAAAGCAGTATGTGTCACATAGAAGCAAAACTATTTTCACCTTGGGCGTTAACACATGAACCCTTCACTACATTCAGTAGTCTGCTTTAGAATCCCTTGCTACGCTCGGGATTCTATGATGTCGCATGTTTTGGGATTTACTATACGCCCTCACCGTAAATATTTCATTTTCTCCCTTGTTACACAATCTACTACTTATTGATTTCTGTTCGAAACGGGTTCAATTGGCATAAAAAATATAATGCAATTTACTCGCTCGCGTACATTTTTCATAAATTTGTATGTTGATCGCCCTTACGTCCTTAATTAAAATGTAGCGTCGTGAGATCTAGTATCTGCCCTCACTGGCCGATTTGGAAAATTCACCCTGTATAGGACCGTTCAACTATTCTTACACCGTTAGTGTATGTTTCTGTTTGACTAAGTTAGGTTCTAACTCAAAAATTATATGAAAATCGCAAAATATTTAATAAAAATTAACGTACGTACGTAACGTACCTAAGATCAAGACTATTTGGAGTGGAGCGCGGTATATTTACGAGGCGAATAAGGTAAATGATATAATTTCATAACAATTACGAAATAACTTAATAAAAATTTACCGACCAAGTATTCCAAAGGTCCCCAGATGTCAACGACTGGGTGATAACAAATTTTTCCCAATTTACGGGTGCCTTTGCACTTTTCGAATTCACGCTAGCGTTCTAGCGGGGAGCGACACACGTCCTGCCTCCGTGAGCTCAGCGAGCGGACTAAATCGCCCGGCCTTGCTTCATATAATTAATTGTAAGTTTATAGTTAATTTGAAGTGCTCTATTTACGAATATTTACTATCAAATGGTATATATATTTTACATTATTTGGGTTCATAATAAGTTGAAGTTTATGTTTGTATTAATTTTTTTCATAACTAATCATGCATGTAGTCAGAAACCGCGGTTATTTATTGTGTATTTTTTCCAAAAGTTGACAGATTAAATATTTTTTTTCTCAGTTATTTTGTATGACATTGGTAGAATTTTTTATATTTATTCCATAGAAGACTATAAACTCAATATTACAAAAAAAAAACTGTAGCAATACGACATCAATAAAATCCTCAAATTGATATCTGTCCGAACCTCCCCGAGCTAAAATTGGTGAAACACTTGTTGGGAATAGGTCAATTATTCAAAATACAATAATAAAGTAGATAATTTTTTGTACTTATACAGTCCCTATTGAAATGATCTTTCAATTTATGCTTAAAAATGTGTTGATTTAGTACTCTTTAATGGCTAAATCATATCAAATAGTCGAGCAAAATTGTAAAAAGACTTTACCGGACTCTTAAAAATTTGTTCATATTATCTGTAAAATTATCCTCCCACAAAAAATTCAAGCTTTCGTCAACCACCGCTGCAATTGAGTTCGCGTTTACAGTACTAACGACTTTACACGCTAACAAATATGGCCTTTGTAAAGCATCATCAAGTGATTTTATAATTACATTTACTACGCAATTACCGAAATTATCAAGAGTCTCATCCACCGCAAGCCATAAATTGGAATCGAAAAATGTATTTCGTATTTGCTTGACGGTCGCATTGTATATTCTAGTAAGATAGTATTTTCTCAAAACATTTTCTTCGGGAAGTTTTACGCCTTTATCTAAGTATTTTCCAAAGAACTTTTTAAATTCTGGATGGTTAACTCTTTTCCATGGGATGTTACACGCTATAAGGAAAACGCATAAATCATAGGCAAAGGTGCCATTTTGGTTTCCACAGTTAATTTGGTGTTGTTTACTGTTAACGTGTTTTTCGACATTATATTTTTTCAACTGCTTTAAATCCACTGAGCAAGAAATACAGTGAATGCTACATTCTTCTTCATTATATATAAGATTTTCGTACGCTTCTATCATCCGCAGAATTGTTGCTTCACATGGCTTATTCATCTTGATATTTTTCGGTTTTAAATATTTAGCCGACGCAATAATAATTCAGATAATATAGCTGTAAAGCAGCTGTCTAAATTGACAATGTCAAATAATTAGTTTCTAAATGTCTCATAAATTTGTAAATTAGTAACTTTTTGAAAAGAAAGGTTGCATATGGTAAAAAATATTATATCGATGAATGGTGACTTAATTAAAAGAAATTGAAAAATAACCCAAAACATTTACGACATAACATTTAGGTGTTCCTGAAATCGATTTATGAAAATAAATGTTAAGTACTTACTTCCAATTTACGAGTAGGTACCATACTAAGTACATTAGGTAAATGAATAATTTTATTATTCAAGCCTAAAATAATAATTATAAAAACGACTCCATACCTTTTGTGTGAAATTTGCCACCGGTACTCCGCCCTCTAATCATAAGTTTACTTTTGTAAATATTGACAGCTAGCCCTATCTTCGCTTTCCCTGATAAGGTGCTGTAACGTAACAAATCTTCCATCTCCGCCATTGGGTTTGCCAGTAAAGTGGTATCGTCGGCGTATCGTACGTCCGAAATTCTTTGGTCACCAACCTTAAAACCTCTGTTCCAGCCTTCTGGTGCTTTCCGGACAGTATATTCTCAATATATATTAAGCAGAAGTGTCGTCAGGATAGATACAACAGCTTACTTGGTCTGAAACTCTTTTGAGCAGCTTTTGTCTACCCGGACATATGAAAAGGTTGATATTGGTAATGTACCTTACACCTACCTACCTTACACAGTGAAAGGCTTTGGTGTAATCAATAAAACACCATACGATAGGGGTGTAGTACTCGTACTCTCGACTCTTCTCGGTGATCTGGTGAATTTTACGGAATTATTCCCAGATACCTCTCCCTCTCACAAAACCTGCCTGTTATTCAAGGATTTGACAATTGAGATAGTTTTTAGTACTTAAGAATTATTGACGCTACGCTGTGCATTAACATATGATTGTTTTATTTTGTTTATTTGCTTACGCATCCAACATGGTATATCTTTTTTTGTAGTTTTTTTTCACGTATATCATGAGTAAATTGACGATTTTGTTAATTATAGAACATTTTTTTTATTAAAAAACTTCAAACGCAGAAATCCAACCATTATATATGTTTATTTTAAATAATCTCTGAAAGGATCGAATATTTGGAAGCCCTAGGTGTGTACCATTAAATGCTGAAATAAATAAAAACAATGTCGCTAAGTTGCAAAGTAAATAAGTATTTAATACTTAAACTTTAGTCATAAAATCCTTTACTTTGGGATGAATTTTTATGAGGCACTCTTACCCCCTTATTCATAAACGTCTACTAAAGTTAAGAGGCCTCTGATAATCGTTTGTCCCTTTCCGTCCAACCTATATGAGGGAAAGGGACAAACGATTATCAGCGATCTCTTAACTTTAGTGGGCGTTTATGAATAAGGGGGTTATACTGCAAGTTAAACAAAGTATTTATTATTAATATACATTTAAAAGTAATAGGTCAAATAAGTTCGATGGCTAGTTAAATAGGATAAGTCGTACTTTCTCTGGTGTTACCGGTAACACAAGAGAAGTGTCTCCGGCGTTACCGGTAACGAAGGGGATTTTTTTAAACTACATAGGAAATTATCACGTTAGCTATTGATACAATTACATTTGCATATATATCGCGTTCATATTAGACACCTAACACACAAGATTTCAATAGTTTTCAAACATGAGGATAAAAACTGAACGAAACACGTAACGTAACTTAGGGGAGCAGCAATTAGGTCACGCACACTCGTCGGCTGCTCGTCGCTGATTGACGTCCCCCCGCCAGGGATTTCACCTTGACAACGCGGGTTTTCAAAAACTTAGGCATATTTCGCCGGCGCATGAGCTACGACCAACGCCATCTCTTTAAAAAATTGTGCAACCTTCTATAGTAACGCGGGAGAATTGAAACTTAGGGACAACAATTTGAAAAATTCTTGAAAATTTTATAAAACTTAAATCATGTTGGCATGGGATGGATTAAATGTACTATTTTATCCTGATTCTTTTAATGATATAATAAAAACAGGTTACCTTATGTATAAACTTAGAAATTATTATTGAGTGACGATACCTGTCCTTGGGGACACAACATTTTTGTATGGGAGTAAATTTTCTTCTGCTGCGTTACCGTACAAATTTGACAAAATCTGATCAAATTGCTAATTTTAATATCTTGATTGAATATTTATAGTTCTAAAAATGTCATTAAACTAAAAACCGGCCAAGAGCGTGTCGGGCCACGCTCAGTGTAGGGTTCCGTAGTTTTCCGTCCGTCACAGTAAGTGTCCCCACTTAAGAGTTAAAATAACACCGCCATGTAGGATATGATATGAGCGTTCCACGTACAGCGACATCTATCGGCAAATTAAGTAAACTATTGCGCGCGAGCTTAAAGTATGGAAGATGATTTTTATGGGATAATTCTTTATTGCGTAAACCGATTTTCACCGTTTTTACTTTATTTGAAAGCACGTCATTTCATTGTGATTTTGTAGAAATTACAGGTACAATAAACACCTGCTTATACGGTTAAATTACAAACTTAGTTCAGAAATTATTTTGTAATTTTTTTTCAATAACTATTCAACCTATCAAGTTCAAAATAATTTTCCTAGAAAGTTTTTATAAAGTTCTACTTTTGAGATTTTTTTCATATTTTTAAAACTTATGTTTCAAAAGTTAGAGGGGGGGGACACATTTTTTTTTACTTCTGGAGCGATTATTTCCGAAAATATTTACATTATCAAAAAATGATTTTAGGAAACCCCTATTCATTTTTAAATACCTATCCAACAATATATCACACGTTAGGGTTGAAATGAAAACAAAAATCACTCCCCACTTTACGTATAGGGGAGGTACCCTAATAAAATATTTTTTCCACTTTTTATTTTACCACTTTGTCGGCGTGATTGATATACATATTAGTACCAAATTTCAGCTTTCTAGTGCTAACGGTCACTGAGATTATCCGCGGACGGACGGACGGACGGACGGACGGGCAGACATGGCGAAACTATAAGGGTTCCTAGTTGACTACGGAACCCTAAAAAGCGCAATTACAATATTTGGTTTTTTAAAAAACGATTTTTTTTATCGGGGACAAGGAAATTGGCCTCGTAAAAGTTGATTCGCACATCTATGAAAGATCTTTTTGGAGATAACTCGAAAACGCCATAACCGATATGTTCAAAATAAATTTCGATTTAAAAGAATATACAATGATCAATTCTCCGATTTTTATTATATTTTTGAATCAGCGGTTCAATAGTTACAGGAGGGGCACAATTTTTCTAGACTTTCGGATTGATTATTTCTGAAAATATTCAGGAAACCAAACAATGTTCCAAGATACCTCAATGTTATTTTCCTATCGATTGATGTGCAACATGTTGATATTTAGTAAAAAATATTTTTTTGACAAGTAGTTACTACTAAACAACAATTTACACAATACAATTTTACTACTACTAAAGCGCTATACAAAATACACCTTATGTTAAAATTTTAGTAAGATGCGTCTAATAGTTTCCGAGTAAAATGGCTGTGACATACTAACGGACGGACGGACGGACAGACGGACATGACGAAACTATAAGGGTTCCGTTTTTGCCATTTTGGCTACGAAGCCCTGAAAATCAGCAATATCGTATCTGGCGGAGCCCATGAAAATTATTTTTGTCTTAATTTAAAAAAAATGTAATGATCTGGTATATTTTTAGAATCGCCTCAAAAAGCTTTTTCATATGATACCACACGCGATAGATTTCTGAAAAAAATATTTTTTTTCCATACTAATCAAATTAATGACTCAGCACTCCCAGGGGATTTTTTTAAAGAACTGCGGTTCAAAAAAATTGTTTTATCCTCTAGTATGCGTGTGCCAAACGGCTAAACTGCACATCGATTGCGTTTTTTTTTTGCGTACACCTTCCACTAACTGTAGTCTTTGTGTCCGTCTAGGCCCGGACCAAGTGCTGCCCGCCGACGACTACTTCACCTGGAAGCCGGAGGGTCGCGTGAAGCTGCGCCTGGCGCCGCGAGGGATCGCTGGCGAGCCCCCGCTGTCAGTTCCGGGGCTGCTACGGCAGACCGCCGCAAGATACCCCGACAGCCCCGCGCTTTGTACAAAGAAAGATGGGAAATGGCACAAAATCACATATAGGTAGAAGTATTTTTTTTAATAGTCTAAATTGTGTCCAGTAGTATACCAGCTGCCTAAATGGACTCCTTGCTCTTTCCGGTATAAACAATTTCAAAATAGTATATTAAAATCGATGAGGTTAATAACCCGTCATGTCTTCTTAGGCCGTAAATGCCGTAATAGCCGATTACGCTGCCTACAGTCCTTATGATACAGAAAAGAGAAAGTTCATATCAACTTTAACCCTTTGAACGCCAAGAGCCACTAAATCGGTCGTGTGCTGTCGTGCCTGCCACGCCAACGACCACTAAAGTGGCTATGGCGGACGCTGTCAAAGCAATTGTCCTGCTGACAGATAAGGTTTATATTCGTTATTTACTAGTCGAGATATTGGCGTGTAGGCCACGTCTTGACGCGAGAGAGAAAGCGTTCAAAAGGTTAACGAATAACTTGCAAGGAGCCATAAATATTTTTTAAGTAAGTAAAGTAATAAACCATGGATTAATATGCCTACTTTATGTAAGTAAGAACCTGTTTGTGGCTACTACTGATATATAAAAGTTAGATATTACAATTGTAATGTTAATAAAACAATAAAGACAGTAACCAACAGACATTAACAACAGTAACAAACAGGCAGATTTCAATGTTGGGTGCCCAATTATCTCTCTCTTTTCATTATTATACCATAGAATATAACCACTGTTTTATTTATTTATTTAGGCAGTACCTGGAACAAGTAAGGACAGTAGCCAAAGCATTCCTCAAACTCGGTTTGGAGCGATTCCACTCCGTGTGCATACTCGGCTTCAACTCAGAGCAGTGGTTCGTGGCGGACTTGGCAGCTATTCACGCAGGGTGAGCACGAAACCTGATGAAATTTCCATTGGCCTGCCTTAATTACTTAGCGGAGCAATAATTAAGAACCATCGCACTCGGCAAGGTTCTGCGATACAATGAATCTTTCATTTGGCGGTTTTAGATTGCTTACGCACGGCGACTTTATGCAGCAATTACCTAAACCTCACGTTCTTCTTGGGCAGCAGCAGATGCTGGTTTCAATGGAGGGGGTGGTATATTGGCACAATGGTCTTGCCTGTACCACAGTGTGGCACGAGTGTGTGTGTGTAGGTTGTGGTTGTACCGCTACAAAATGTATCAAATGTAATTGCTAATGCTGCAAAAAGTCGCCGCGCGGTGCTTCATAGGGAAGCAATAAATAAGAGTCCATTACAATTTTAGAGGTTACGCAGCGGGTGTCTACACGACGAATTCGGCGGAAGCATGTCTGTACTGTCTCGAGAAGTCGCGGGCGAACATTTGCGCGGTACAGGACAAAAAGCAGTTGGACAAAATCCTGTCGATCCGCCACAAATGCCCGACGCTCAAAGCCATCATTCAGTGGGAGGGTCCCGTCGATACTTCCATACCTGGTCTATATAGTGTAAGTTATTTAATTATATTTAAGCTCTACGTACCGTTCATTCACGCCATGCTCATCATGCCTTAATGAGACAACCCACTGCGTCACATGACCCACAACACATTTTTTAAACGTCTACTTATTCAAAATAAATAGTAACGTATGTACCTACACTCGTGGGTGCATAGATATATAAGATTAAAGACGATCAGGTACTAGATATGATTATCTAGTAAATGAAGGCGAACTGGCTTCTAATAAATTTCTTAGTTGTAACCAATATTTATCATTTGTTCACAGTGGGAGCAAATATTAGAAATAGGAAAAAGGGAACCGGACGGTCCGCTGGACCAGCTGCTGAAGAGTCTCGCCGTCAACGAATGCTGCACCATCGTATATACGGTGAGTAGAGCAACATACCACCGTTTCTATTCCTTTTTTTTATATCTTTTTTGTTTATGGAACCTTTGTCAATATGATACGTCGGCTCCGTTAGGCATCTACGTTACAAAGTTTGTATAAGTATTACTGTATTACTATATCTAACTAAACATCGAAAAAACTGTACTTTCATTTCGCAGTTGTAGACAGGGGCTCCGCCAATATCGACTGGAATAAACCGATGTCAGTTACCGGATAAGCTCTATCTTCAAATAATTGCACCCTCTTGCCTCGCGTCCGAACACATTTCATTAGGAAGTGTTGCACATCCTCGATAGAGTCGCAAACTTCGCAATTGGGCGACTCTGCTTTCTTCATCAGATGTGCAAACTTATTTAATGGGATGTGACGGGACCGAAGCCTGTGCGCACGTACAATTTCAACTCGTTTTAATTCGCCCATTACCCACCAGGGTTTCCAAGGGTGCTGACATTTTATGGTTCTGTACCAGATGCCTTTCTCTTTAGATCTTACATCGAAAAATTCCTTCCAGCGATCATACAATTTACTCTTATATCGGGCGACTACTTCTGAGAAATCTGGGACGACATCGAACTCAATTCCCTCTGAAGCAGCCGTTGCCGCCAGTCGATCAGCCACTTCGTTTCCTACCAAACCGATATGTGACGGAACCCACTGGATTTTCAAACACCTTCCACAATTTTGTAGCTTATTAATTTGGGTTAAAATTTTGTACGCCAGTGAAAAGCACCTTTCGCCCGAGGCACATCGGGCCAAATGTTGAATGGAGCTTTTACTGTCCGTGAAAATTACCACACTATTATAATTTTGATTTTCAATGAACAGTAAGGCCTGATAAATCGCACTGAGTTCTGCGGTCATTCATTATAGAAACTCCCGCCGAAATTTGATACTGTGCTTTTGTGGCACTAAATGGATCGAAAAAGGCAGCCCCTATTTTTTTGTCGGACTTCGACGCATCAGTAAAAAATCTATAAAAATCAATATATTTTCGGTTCAATTCCTGGACCACATCAATACGGAGAGCATAAGAGTTATATGTGTGTTTTGCATCGACAACAGATTGTGAACCACTCTGTAAGATTTTGTGTAATTCAATTTTTGACACCCAAACATCTAACTGAAACATTGGTAAGGTAACGGAAATGACGAGTGGATATGCTCATCAGAGATTTCTTCATTTACGACAGCTAGCAATGGTTTCTTTCTCGTCTTAGTCCAGTACCCCTTTTGCCATGAGACCATCAATTCCTGAACCTCATCAAAAAAAGCTGGGACAAACGCTGGGAGGAAGGAGAAGAACTTGGTAGTTGATTAGAAATAGTCGAACGAGCGAGCACAGTGAGTGCGAAGTTCTTACAGAAAACTTCGGACCATTAGCGTAGCAAGCATGGGTGGGCACCCGATGCGGATATTGTAGTGTCACCCCAAAATTCAATCAAAAATTTTTGGCTTCTTCTTAGAAAACTACGACATCTGATCTGCCGAAATACATTTTCATACATGAAATAGCCAAAAAAATTCGCGATTTCGGTGTTCGTCCCATAGTAAAAGTTGTGCAGTATGGTCTACCTCAGGGGTCGGCAAACTTTTTTGACAAAGAGCCTGATGGCGGAGAAATATGGAATTTTCGGAAGCTCATAGAGCCGCAGTTTTCTGTTTTATGCTTTTTACAGTCATATTTGATTTTTAAAAAATTTGAGCGGAACTCGCAGACCTACAACTGACCCTTCAAAGAACCGCATGCGGCTCGCGAGCCGCGGTTTGCCGACCCCTGGCCTACCTAATCAACTTGCGCACTATGAACGGTGATTAATATTTCACCCCGTTTATACAAATTTATATTTTTAAGAGTATTGTAAACGAAAAAAAAAACAAAAAAAAACATTGATTACTAGTCCCGCTACCAAAATCACAACGAAAAAAATTTAACTTTATGACTATAACTACGGGTACAAATGGTACTCGACTGAGTACCCTTGGCATATACAAGATATCTCGATACTCCGCTTAGCGCGTTTTTTCTTTGAAACCTCAGCTGCCAAATAAAAGGGGTGCGGGAGAGGAACACACAATGCTAGACAGGGAACGTGCCATTGTTCCGTGGGGCGTAAGAGAGAGTCAGACATTAATGGTTGCCATGGAGACGTACTAAGTTTACTGTCACTTACAATAAATTAGTGTCTCACTACAGGGTGAAATTACTTCGAGCGTGGCAGCGGCGCCCGGCTATGCGCCGCTCTACGCGCGGCTATGCGACTAATAACCCAAGACCAACTTGGGTTATTAGTCTATGACCCTTGGTAACATTTTCATTTAAACAAGAACAAGTACGTTGAATTCGATTCCGATTAAAAATTTTCATTTGTAATTAAATTTTAAAACTCCTTATTTAATTATTTTATGAATGTGTGTCAATATTTTATTTACAAGTATTATATGTTAGCTTAGCTTCAGCCAAGGTATTTTCCCAAAATCTCTTAAGCAGTCCCTAATCACCCCAGTGTATAAGAGTGGGGACAAAGAAGACATCAGTAATTACAGGCCGATTTCAGTCTTATCCGCAATTTCAAAGATTGTGGAAAAGCTTCTCAATACCCGACTGTTAAGCTTCTTAAATATATATAACCTACTATCGGCTGCTCAATTCGGATTCAGGCGGGGTATGTCTACGGAAGACGCAATAACTGCACTGACATCTCTTGTAGTTGAAAACCTGGATAGGCAAAATAAGTCCTTAGCTGTCTTTCTGGACCTGAAAAAAGCCTTCGACACCGTCTCTATTCCTATTCTCTTATGCAAACTCCAGAAAATCGGTGTTCGGGGAACACCACTTTCCTTGTTTAAAAATTATCTAACAGAAAGGAAACAGCGCGTAAAACTCTCACAACACACCAGTGAGGAAGAGGAAATCTCTTACGGAGTACCGCAGGGAAGCGTTTTGGGCCCTACGTTATTCCTGGTTTACATTAATGACTTATGTAACATGAATATCCCTAATGCAAAACTGTATTCTTATGCTGATGATACTGCGATTGTCTTCACAGGTAGTTCATGGGACGAAGTCAAAATCAGCGCCGAACTTGGAATGACTGATATCTCTTAATGGTTAAGAATGAACCTATTGACGCTTAATACCAGTAAAACTAAATTTATGTGCTTTAGTATCACAAGTTGTTCACAACCTACTGGGAATATGGACCTAAGAATACACGATTCTCAACCTTGTGATATGACTCATTGCGTCTGCCCATCTATTGAAAAAAATTCCCAAATGAAGTACCTGGGAGTTCAATTAGATGAGCATTTAAATTGGTACTCACACATTGATCAGGTCGCCAGTAGAATTAGAAAGCTGCTCTGGATATTTAGGACACTAAGACACGTTGTACCAAGTACAATAACAACACAAACAAAGTCTCGTAATATACTCAATGAAATATATACATCTCTGGCGCAGTCTGTCTTGGTGTACTGCATATCCGTTTGGGGAGGTGCAGCTAATAGCCGTTTTATAGACTTAGAACGAGCACAAAGGGCATTAGTTAAAGTCATGTATTTTAAAAAGTATTTTTTAATTACATTTCCTACTGATCTACTGTACCAAATCAGTGGACTTTTGTCGGTTCGAAAACTATATATCCTACAAACAACTTTAAAAAAGCACAAGATTCTGCCATATAACCCGAACTATAAAAAAAAGAGACTAGACCGAACATAGCTATGCTACCTAAAACTATTAGAACCGCTAGCTCACAATATCAGATAAGATCCTCACATCTCTATAATAAATTGAATAGACTATTGGACTTTCACTCAAAACCATATCATGAGTGTAAAAAGCTCCTAATAAAGTGGCCAAAAACAAAAACATACGACGAGACAGAGAATGTAATTCGATAATACTTCACATACACACACGCATGAACACACAGTACACACACACACACACACACACACTCACACACACACACACACACACACACACACACACACACAGACACACACACACACACACACAGAATATTTCTAAGATAGTTTGGTACTAGAACAATAAGACACTTTATTTGTATTCAGAAAACATATTATTATCGATACTAAATACTACTCTATTTTTTATGTATTACTTTAGTTCCTTAGTTACCTAGTTAAGTTTAGTTAAATGGCTTAATATAGTTTGTTTTGTTATTTCTTTTAATTCTCATAAGATATTTATACTTATAATAATATACTAGATACCTACATAAAATGTTAAAGTACTTACCTCAAGTTACCTAAGGAAGAGCGGTGTCTCCCACCACAGGCATTTATTTTGCTTACAGGGAGGCTCCAGCCCTTGGATCATATTTTACAGGTTTTTGTTAAATAAATAATTTTAGAATTTTTTTTTTGAATTTTTTTTATGTGATAATTGATAAGATAAACAATATTAAAATATAAAGGCGAAAAACGATCCTCATAAAGGTCTTGTTATATTGGTCAACTCGTTTGCAAGTAAATCGAGAGTTCTCAGTTCCAGACGAGACGGGACTACTATCCTACTATACTATTATAGTATCTATACATTTGTAAGTAATAGTAGCTAATCGTAATCATGAGCATTTCGTACAAGTAAAATAGCTAGATTCGATTTTATTTCGCTCTAAGTACCTACCTTCCTAAATATCATGAGATTCTTTAAAACAGCGAATACGGACTAAATACGGAAACACAACGTATATAATCAATCAGTACTTGATAAGTCAATTCTTTTAGGAAAACGTATTTCGTAGATAAATTAGTTTTATCTTACATTTCGTAGAAAAAAACACATCATTCTGATTTCATTTAAATTAAGCGATAAAGAGATCAATGGAACTGATATGAGCAACGTGTTAAATTAAAACAGATTTTATTAGGTTTAGGGAAAATTATCACAAAATTGCTGGCAAAAAATGTATTTTAAAGGCACAGGACAATCCATATGGCTCACTCTGGAGGAGGCCTTCACCCGACAAGGGGTTCTTGCTTAAAAGGAATATAGTGTGTTTTATAGTAGTGTAAACTTATGGACAAATATTTATTTTTCTAATTTATTTCTTTTAATAATTCAATCTAGTTTGTTATATTAATTAATTTCTAATTTACCTATATCATTTGCATGTATTCCTTAAATTTAAATTTTATACAACTTACTGACATATTAATATTATATAATTTATGGACTAATAATGTACCTTAATATCAATTATAGTCTTCTTCTTCCTCTTGTGCCCTGTCCTCATCGGACGTCGGCGACCATCTCTCGGAACTTATTCCTATCCTGTGCCATTATGCTCAGGCTGGCAGCGTCTTTTATATGAGTCCAGTTTTTAATGTTATCCATCCAAGCTAGCTTTCTTCTTCCTCTACTTCTTTTGCCCTCTATTTTACCTTCTATTATTTTCCTTAAAATGGGATATTTATTATTACGGTAAATATGAAATTTTTCTTTTCTTTACTGTTTCCAAAAGTTCCAATTTTTTCTTCATTCTTTGCAAAACTTCTACATTGGTTATTCGATCTCTCCATGATATTTTTAGCATTCTTCGGTAGAGCCACATTTCAAAAGCGTTTATTTTAGCCTCTATCGTTCGGTCTATGGTCCAGCCTTCGACACCATACATAAATACAGATAACACATAACATTTAACCATTCTCCATCTGAGTTTTAGGTTTATGTCTTTATTGGTGAATAGCTTATTCATTGTCATGAATGTGCTTGTTGCTATCTCTATTCTTGTACGTATCTCTTTTCGTGGGTCCCATGTTTCATTAAGAGAGCTTCCTAAATACTTGTAATGTTTGACTCTTTCAAGTGGCTTGCCGTTGATAGACAGCGTGGTCGATTCTACCGCGCTCCTGCTCATTACCATATACTTGGTCTTTGCAATGTTCATTTTTAGACCGTACTCTTCTACGACAGTATTTAAGCGGTTTAAGAGATGTTGCAGGTCTTGTATGGAATGAGCTAAGATAACGGTATCATCGGCGTATCGGAGGTTATTTATCACTGTACCGTTCACTCTGATACCAGTTTCAACGCCATCAAAAGCTTCTTGAAATATAGTTTCGGAGTAAAGATTAAACAATAATGGTGAAAGGATACATCCTTGTCTCACTCCTTTACGAATTTTGATATCATCAGTGCCAGTTGTTCCGACTTTAATATGAGCTGACTGGTTCCAGTACAGGTTCCTGATAATTCTTTTATCTTTGCTGTCCACTTCGGTCTTGTTGAGTATATGCATTAATTTGTCATGTTTTACGTTGTCGAATGCTTTCTCAAAATCAATGAAACATGTATATACTTCATTATTATATTCCAAACTGTTCTGCACTAGCACTTGAACTGCAACTAGGGCTTCTCGTGTTCCTAAACCATTTCTGAATCCAAATTGGTTTTCTGATATAATTTTATCGATTTTGTTATAAATTCTCATGTGAATCACTTTAAGAAATACTTTCAGGGCGTGACTCATCAGGCTGATGAGCCTATGGTCACCGCATGTCTTAGCATTTGCCTTTTTAGGGAGCGGGAGGAATATGGATTTTAACCAGTCTTCAGGTAATGTTCCTTTATCATAAATAGTATTGTACATTTTAACTAATAATTTCAAATTGTCGTCATCTAATAGTTTTAACAGTTCTACATATATCCCATCCGGGCCAGAAGCTTTTCCGTCTTTCATAGATCTTATTGCTTTTTCAATTTCTATTTGGAGTATTGGTGGTCCCTCCACGTTGCTTTGGGCTTCCATCACGCTTTTATCCAAATCTGCTCTATCATCTTCGAACAGTTGCTCAATATACAGTTCCCATGTTTTACATTGTGTTTCGTTATCGATTACTAGTTTGTTATGCGAGTCTGTTAATTTACCCATTATGTGTTTCCTATGTGTTTTAGTAAATTCTTTAATTTTCTTGTGTAAGTTGAAGCTGTCTCTTTTCTCTTGAAGTTTTTCTATTTGTTCACAATCTTCATTTAAGCACCTATCCCTAGTTTCTCTGATTTAGTTCGGATAACATTGTCTATTTCTTTGTATTTATTTTTATCAATTCCTTTAAATTGTCTTCTCTGTTCCATAAGATCGAGGATTTCAGCTGTAATCCATTCTAGTTTTTTCTCCCTCTTTTTGGAACCCAGACATTTTTCTGAAGTCGTTACAATTGCGTTTTTAAATTTACTCCAGTGACTTTCGATATTATCTTCGTACTCGTTATCTGTGGTATCTCGTATCTTTTTATTTAATGCTTCTCTTGTTTCCATTCTAACATCAAAATTTTTAAGTTTTCCAATTTTTTTGTGACTATTTGGTTTCCTCAGTATTTTTAATTTTAGATTTAATTTTGCAGCTAGAGGGTTATGGTCCGAACCAATATCAGCCCCAGGGTACGTTTTCACGTTCACTATTGAGTTTCTATAGCGTGCTTTTATCATTATATAGTCAATTTGATTTCTAACAATATGTTCGGCTGTATCTTGGGGGGATGTCCACGTGTATAGTCGTCTAGGTGGGTGTTGATACCAGGTGTTAGTTATTATTAAGTCGTTTTCGGCGCAGAACTGAAGCAATCTGTCGCCTCTTTCGTTTCTGAATCCAAGACCATAGTTACCTACTGTTTTTCCTACGGCTCCTCTACCAATCTTGGCATTCATATCGCCCAGTATAATGACCATGTCTTGTGATTTGATGCTCGCCATTAATTTTTCTAATTCTTTATAAAATGTTTCTATTTCTTCATCTGTGCTTTGAGCTGTAGGCGCATAGACCTGAAGAATACTTAAGTTGAAAGGTTTAGCATTGATCTGTAAAAGCATACATCTATCCGAGTACGGAACAAAGTTGGTTACAAACTTTGCCATTTCCTTCTTTATCATCATACCGACACCGTAATGGTGGTTTTTTTCTGCTGCTGGCTTTCCAGAGTAGTATAAAGTTACGTCCTCCTTATCTATTATACCATTGTCAGACCATTTGATCTCACTCAGTCCGAGAATACTCAGCTGGAGTCTTTTTATTTCCTGAATGGTATTCTCTAGTTTTCCTGTCCCGATAAGGCTTCTTACATTCCAAGTGGCTATCATTAGTTGTTCATTCTTCTTTCTTCTTGACAATGACATGGCTTCTGTGATCGCATTTTCTTCTCCGGTTACACATTTCACATTGGGAGACCCGGTACTCTCCCGACGCTAGCCGGATTGCTGGGCATAATATTTCTATTGGGTGTACTAATCATGTTTTTTTTTGTTTGTTTTAAGTCCGAGGTGGTGTTCTTAGGGCATATTGGTGTGCAGTAGCGCCCCACGTCTTTCTGCACTGCTCCTTTTTGAGGGTATTTAATCCTCAAGGCTTGCCAGGCCTCCTCCGACCGGTTGCCCGGCCAGGGTAGTGGTTATACCGCCACTTAATCGGTCGCCAGAGCCCCGTTCGTTGTCTAGCAGGGAGCACCACGGCAACCAATTGGTCGCCGCCGCCATCCGGCGCGTGCAGGTGGGGTTGACATTTGGATCGGATAAGATGTTATTACTGTTCTCCCCTTACTCCCCATTATATTATTATAGTCAAGTAATAGAATTAATTAATTAATTCGCAAGCGGTGCGCGTCCCTGCTAGCCCGAGTCCGCTGCAGCTGCAGCACCAACATGGTTCTGAGCGCGTTCGCGGACCGCTGGGACTCCGCGTTGCTGCGTACTTAGGTGGACGCAGCTGCACGTCTCGCGCTCCACATTTTTTTTTTTTTTAATACTACGACGGTGGCAAACAAGCATACGGCCTGCCTGATGGTAAGCAGCTACCGTAACCTATGGAGCCTGTAACTCGACAGGAGTCACATGCGCGTTGCCGACCCTTTACAAAAAGGAGGATTCACTGTGTTGACGGCTAAAGGAACAAGAGGGTCCCTCATCGTCAAAACACTGGGTCCTCTTTGAGCTCTTTGGCAACCTTACTCACCAGCAGGAACACAACACTATGAGTAGGGTCTAGTGCTATTTGGCTGTGGTTTTCTGTAAGGTGGAGGTACTTCCCCAGTCGGGCTCTGCTCCAGATTTGAGCGAGATGACATTCACTGAACGTGCCCTACCACACTAAGCGAGATGCCATTCGCAGTGCCCATACCTCTCTTTTTGGCATAGTTTAAGGACATACCCAAGTCCGGACGTAGTTTAAGGACATACCCCGGGTCCAACATACTTGGAGATTATATTATTTTCAACACACTTGCTCGTAACGACGTTTTTATTCCACCGCTTTTGGGCTCATAATCCTAGATATTAAACACGTGTGCATTTCACAATAATTATCGAACTAGTGCAATAATTTAATAATCCGATCAAGTGACGTTTGTACCCTAGTACCAAGTTGTATGCACGCAGACGAATCGTTGTAATTTAGTCGGGTATTACCTTTATTTATTTTAACTCTTTAGGAGTTTGCATTCTAAAAAAAATTAAGTAAATATACACAAAATATACACATTTGTACAATAGAATATAAATTATACAATTCTAATTGTGAAAAAGAATCATTTCAACTTATTATATTACTCGTAATACACAATAAATTATGTTTTAAACACGAATTGTCTGTTTTAATATTGGCTGTTTAACATAGCCGCGTCCGCGCCCTTGCCTCAAGCTGCACGCACATCCAAAAAAGAAAATTGCGTAAAAAGTTAACCTCAAATCATTGTTTATTTGTTAGATTTTTCTCGTTGTGTTTTATTAATTTGAACAAATTATATTTTAAGTGAATAAGAAGACAACTTTAGCGTTAATTTAAGTCAGATAGTCAATAACATCACCAAAAAAGGTTAGTTAAATTTAATTATCTTGGGTGCGTAAGTCCCTCTATCCTGTAAAAATTGATGTTTTTATCAAAAGTTATTAATTACACTATTCTGTTATTTCCTCGCAAATGTGTCGAAAACCGTCGTATGAAACGCGTGTGCTTGATCATTATCATTACATAAGCTCAGCTTCCTTATGCGCACTCACTTGCGTTCGTGCGCACAATATCGCTTCGTATGTAATGATACTAATGATACTAATGATCAACTTAGCACACTTGTATTTTATTTTATTCTTGCTATAATTATTTGAATTCCGCGTTTCCTATCATTAAATTAATGAAATCAGATAAAATGGGAGTTGATAATAGTTTAAAAATGTCCCGAAATGTTTTTATGACTGGGCAGAGAACAAGTATCTATGTCTAAATTCACATGTTGGAAAATTAAAAAAAAAACATGTAAACAATTAATTGGACCGAACCATATTTATTTTCATTGTAATATTTTTGTTAAAACTTGAAATTGTTTTACGATTACCGATAAATCATTTCCTAGCAAAATGAAAATTAGAGTGTAACACTCGATCTACTATTTTTTTCCGTCCAGACTGCTATCCCTTTAAGCAAAACCCCATGGAACAAAACTAGTAGCAGGTACAACCTAAGCTGACGTTATCTGGCAAAACCTTTCCCATTGATACTATGTCTATCAAGCGCAGTAACACCTTGTATAGTGTGTTTCTATTTTCCGATGACTGCATATAGGTACAGAACACTAAACTGTTTTTAATTTTCAGTCTGGAACCGTGGGTCCCCCGAAGGCCGTGATGCTGTCACACGACAACCTGACGTGGGACGCGTACTCCATCTCCCAGCGGGTCGGCGATGTCATCCCGACGGTCGACTCTCTAATATCCTTCTTGCCACTCAGCCATGTCGCTGCACAGGTGATTACTATGTTTCCGATATTAATTTCTAATCTCACCATGTATGAACGACATCATGCTCAATATGAATTACAGCAACAGAATCATTACTGTCCAAAGTCATTGATCATGATCAGATGACCTTAAGTTTGTCATAACATTTTTTCCTCTTGTAAGTAAAAGTAGAGTACCGACCCTAAAAAAAACCGGCTAGGTGAATGTCGGACCACACATAATGGAGGTTCCATAGCCATAGCTACTATCGGAAAAACTAATATTAAAAAGTCGTATCTGCCTATGAAAGAAGTTTTTTGGGGATGACTCGAAATAATTTTCGTTGAAAGAGTGTATGTCTCCGGTTATAAAGTTACAGGGTTAGTTATATGTATGGAGTGCCCCCAAAAGTATTTTTTTCAGCAATACTACGAAACTAAGTAGCAGCATACAAAATACACCTTACGTTATTTTTTTATTATGATACGTTTTATAGTTTCCGAGTAAAATGGCTGTGACATACGGATGGACGGACGGACAGACGGACATGACGAAACTATAAGGGTTCCGTTTTTGACATTTTGGCTACGGTACTCTAAAAATTGTAAAATCGTGACGATACAGGACGTCATAACCAAAGTCGACAATGTTTCCCCACAAATCACGCGATCGAGCATGTTTAGTTGACCCTTGCATAAGCGAGTTGAAAACCAGTTTTTTGTTTACGTTCATGCAAAATGTTATTTTACTCCATTGTCAGAGGGCAAAGCCTTAAGGCGACGATATATGCAAACACGTCAAATCGAGGTGTTTTCGTGCAAGGTTTTTGAAGAAAACAAACCACGTTGGAGCATGTATGTTACATTTTCTGTAGGGGCATATAGTTGGGTTCGGTCTACCGATACGTGCTTGGTCTTGTATAACATAATTAGGTATATATATCATCGTTATGAAACTGGTTTGGAGAAAACTTGTCGCAAGTTTTATTTCGGTCAGAAATAATTCTATGTTGCGAAATTAAACATAATTACTTCTTAGCACATTACTAATGTTCTACCGATAACTATAGTCGTATTAAACGCTTAATAAAGGTTGTAGACGCAAAACCTTGTAGAGCCTGTAATAATCAGAACTATGCAATTGCTGCAATAAAACTTATAGGCGTTTATTCTATTGCAGCCAGAGACATGTTTCATGTGTCAAATTTGAGTAATATGATTAGTAATTTTGAGTGCGGAAATTCGTTCCACATAGCTTAGGTTATAGTGCGCTTGCTTACTAAGTAGATATGTCCGAGTTCAAATCTAGGCTGATGTTAACTTTTTTGTTTATTTTTTTATCTCATTTCTCATTTATATTTTCAATCCTGATCCTAAGCGATTTATAGGTATTTTTGGACAAAGAAAAGTCAAATCATACTATAGTCAAGTTAGTAGTTAGTTTAATCTTTTTATTTTGACTTTTTTACCCAATATATTTAAACTACCAACTTATTAAAGAGACTAATTCATTATTCAATTTTTACAGTGGGTATGGGTACTTTTTACCATAGACGGCTTCGTCCATGTTTTTACCATAATTTATATTACAAGAGTGCGTTTGTTCGAGCAGTTTCTATCCGAGGCGACGTTGCCAGCTTACTCTCATTTGCTCATTTCGCTTCTTGCTTTGCGCTGTTGCAAGCTAGATCTATATTATGATATGAATGACGGATACATTGAATACAATCAAATGCGCTTGAAGTTGAAACACATTCGTGCATTTGTCAGTGATTTGTCCACATCATCGTGTTAGGTTGTATATCTCTCTCTTTACTATGGAATAAGAAAGAAACAATCGGCTCGGCTGTCCCGGCACTCTGCGATGTCTGGTCGCGCCATTAGGTTTATATGGTTTATTGCATGTTCGTTTTCGTACGATTTAAAAGATATGGTGAATTATTAATATTATTATTAGGTAGGTAAGTAGATATGGAATTAATTTAATCGTATAAGTATATATACCAATATAATTTATCACAATCCCTAAAATGAAAAAAACAATAAGTAAGGTACGATGGGGTAAGACCGGACCATTTTTGAACTAGTTGGTCAGCTTTCAGGGCTGACTTTTATGCTTTACCTTTGTAAAAATTTCTCGAAATATTAATCCTTGTTTCAAATCAGTATGAAGTGTACCTAAGCTGTTTTTCCTGTATAAATTTTCAAAATCTACTCCTTCTACTTAAGATTGGACTATTGAATAAAATGTACTCTTAGTAAGTTTTTAGGTGCTAGTTTTCTTCCACTTATCGATTTTGCCAGCTTGTAATGCAATAATAAATTTTGAAGTGCCCTTACTTATCGTTCTAGAGCTTATATGGTCTTGTTTAGATTGATATTATACGAGAATAAATCATACTCGAAAGGTTTTTTTATAATAAAACATTTTTTGTAAAAGTGGAGTATGTGTCAGTTTTCCGTCCATACTTATTGATATATTGATATTCAAGTTTTTGAAATAAAAGCTCATAATTAAAATATCAATTAAAGAATAAATAATTATTATCAATGGCAAATTTGACCTCAAAAAGTTTTTTCCATGTAGACGGAGAGCTGGCCACGTCAGATATGACACAATAGTCAGGTTTTATTGCTCTCATTATTGTGTCATATCTGACGTGGCCAGCTCTTAGTCCAATAAATTTGTAGCAGTTTAATCAGGTGGACGGCAACCCGGACGGGAAACTAGCATAACCACCCTATGCACGGTTTCAAATAATAGATATAATTATAAACCGCCTTTATTATGTTAATTCATAATAATTCAAAAACGAGTGAGTTAAAAATATTGAGAGTGGAAAGACAAGATGTTTCAAACCTTTGAAGCAAGATGTTTCAAAATTTAAAAATTTTAAAAAACGCTTTTGGCTATAATTCTTTTTTTTTCCCCAGCCTACTTGAAGAGATATAATACGTATCCATACTAATATTATAGTGTGTCTGTCTGTTAACTCTTCACGCTTAAACCGCTCAACTGATTTAGATGAAATTTGGTATGTATAAGGGGATGAAAACGGAATGGAAGTTTATACGGAATTGTTGCTCCCTGTTGACTTGAAATAGCATACGTGCTAGTTTTATATTTGCTCTTAGATTTTACTAACTAGTAACTTTTATTTTGCGTTTTATTATGTAATTCCATATGGCTCATGTTAATTTCGCGCAGACGAAGTCGCGGGTAAAAGCTAGTATTTTAATATTGTAATGGATTTTGATATGATAAAACTTTTGAAATAGATGGCAATTAACCAAAACTAACCCAAAAATGTACCCAAAAAACCGTGACGACCCTATGTATACACGACACGATACAACTAATCCATACTAATATTATAAATGGGAAAGTGTATGTGTGTGTTTGTTTCTTTGTTTGTCCGTCTTTCACGGCAAAACGGGGCGACGAATTGAAGTGATTTTTTAAATGGAGATAGTTGAAGGGATGGAGAGTGACATAGGCTACTTTTTGTCTCTTTTTAACCCCCCACTTCCCTAAAATGGGGGGTGAAAGTTTGTATGGTTTGTTACCCCGAATTTAACGCGAGCGAAGCCGCGGGCAAAAGCTTTTATATGTTATTAACTTACTTGTGCTGACTTTTCGTGTTTTTAAATCTTTTGTGTAATTTCAATTTATAATTCTTATGTGAGACGACAAACGCTTTTATATTTGTCAATATTTTTAGTAAAAAACACTTATGGTATATAAATGAAAATGGTTAAAACATGTTAAAAAATTAATCTTAAACTTTAGGTTGAATTAAGTTATTTGCTTTTTAGCTATGGTTTTCTGTAAGGTACTTCCCCAGTCGAGCTCTGAGCCAGGTCCAGATTTGAGCGTGATAACATTCGCTGAACTGTGCCTTACCACAGTTAGCGAGATAACATTCGGAGTGCCCATACCTCCCTTTTGGACATAACATACCCGTGTCTAAACCTGTTCCTAGTAACCAACTAGGTACCAATTTAAAAAATGTTCACAGCAACAATTAATTGGATCCAGTCTTAAATGCCACGCAAAAACAAATCAAACCATTTTTTGTGACAAACAATTGAATTTATAGAACGAAACTTTTTTGTCTATAAAGATCACATGTATGCGCGACTTCGGCAGCAGATAGCATACATCCTCCATACTACCCTCTTGAACCTGATGTTTATTCAGTGTTGGGCGTAATTTATTAGATGGTACCTACTTTTGTAATGAATTAAATTGCTAATTAAATTACATGAAAATCAATTATATTACGTAATTGAAATTGCTTGTAATTGAGATTACATGTCAGTAGTATTCCCGATTACATATAATTTGTAATTGCAATTACTTTTATCTTAACTACTTTTACTTGTAACTTCGATAATTTGAAATAATATACAAGTTCAATTTCTTTTTGGGCCAGTGGGGGCAGCTACCAGATCCCTCGCTGCAACGCGAAAATGGTCTTAGAAGACCTTCCCTCAATTTCAAATTAATCAATCTTCATTAATTTGAAATTGAGGGAAGGTCTTCTACGGATTTTGGAAAAAAACATACAGGATGCGAGATGAGGTCACATTTGGTAAACTTCTTTTTGATGCCAATCGAACCCATTCTTGTATGGGATCAAAAATAATTTGCGGCTAGAAAAGCCACAAATTGAGAAAAACTTTTCCCATACTTTATGAAAATTGTTTTTTTTATTTTTCACATGCTGCTTTTTTATGCCAATCGATTCCATTCCTATCGTTTCTAATAGTTTCCTATTATTAGGTTTTGTACTAAAAAGCCACAAATTAAATATTTTCCATACATTTACTATAGATAATAAATAAATATTATACGACAATCTTACAGAAATCGACCTAGGCCCACAGTAAGCTCAATAAGGCTTGTGTTATGGGTACTAGACGACGATATATATAATAGATAAATATGGATAAATACTTAAATACAAAGAAAACATCCATAACTCAGGAACAAATATCTGCGATCAACACACAAATAAATGCCCTGACCAGGATTCGAACCCGGGACCTCCTGCTTCGTAGGCAGGGTCACTACCGACAGGGCTAGGAGATCGTCAAATAAAGAATAAGTGATTTTTAGGGTTCCGTAGCCAAATGGCAAAAAACGGAACCATTATGGATTCGTCACGTCTGTCTGTATGTCTGCCCGTCCGTATGTCACAGCCATTTTACTCGGAAACTATACGACGTATCTGAATAAAATTTACACATAAGGTGTATTCTGTATGCCGCTACTTAGTTATGTATTTAAATTAAAAAAAAAAAAATTTAAGGGGGGGCGCTCCATACATGTATCTAAATTTCAAAAAAATTGTTTTTACCATATATCAACATGTGATACATCAATCGATAGGTCTTTAAAAATAATATTGAAGTTTTTTTGATCATTTTGTGATTAAGTAAATATTTTTTGATATAATCGCTTCGAAAGTCAGAAAAATTTTGTAGCCCCCCCTGTAACTTTTGAACCGTAAGTCCAAAAAATATGAAAAAATTTGAGAAGATGCGCCTTATTATATACTTGCTACGAAAATTGTTTTGAACATTATCGGTTTAGCCATTTTTGAGCCATTTCCAAAAAACTTCTTCCATAGGCATCAGGCCTTATTATATACTTGCTACGAAAATTGTTTTGAACATTATCGGTTTAGCCATTTTTGAGCCATTTCCAAAAAACTTCTTCCATAGGCATCAGATACGACCTTTTGCTATTAGTTTGGTTCTTATTCCATTGAAGGTACGGAACCCTCCTATGCGTGGTCCGACACGCACTTGGCCGGTTTTTTAAACTTTTCACTTAAACAACAGTCGTTTTTATTAAGCATACCTACCGGAAGAAACATTTAAGTAAAATGTTAATGTACCTGAAAAAAGCGGCATCGCCATTATATCAAAATGCAACTAGGTACAGGTACACAATAGTGTTGGAGGATGTGTGGTTTGTATTTGCAACTAAAGGATAATTTTCCAGATAGGTAATTGAATTATCCGATGTTCTCCCGATGCGGTCTTATCCCAACGCACTTTACCGTCCTCATTGAAAGCGATTTTGACCATCTCTAATTTCGTTATAGATACTAAAAACCTGGATTTTTCAGAGCAGAAGAGGACATAAAACAAATTAGTTACAAATAATATTATCTTCAGTTAAGTACATTTTATTTGAACTTTTATTTTGAAAGACTTGACACGTACTTGACACATAGAAATATAACCGCCATGATGAATGCTTATTTTGGATATTTAGAATAAAACATTATAATTGTGCGATTATGATACTGTAGGTAATGGCGTGCGTTGGTCAAGTAGTTTTATATTATAGGTAACTTTAATTATTTCGTCATTGATTACCTACATACAATAGTAACTTTAATTAAGTAAGTACACATAAAATGGAATCATTATCAAAGCGCCATCTTACTGTAAAAGACCGCGATTGCTTGACTATTTAAACATGTCAACATTGAATTGTCATAGTTCATCTCAACTATACTAGATGGCAGAAGCGGAAGCTGCGATTATAAAAACGCAAAATGCAGTCGTCAACCGCGATACCCGTCACCACTATACATCGAGAGATAAATATATATGTACCAAAGAGCATAATCTCTGTCTTGAAAATTCAGCAGTGTTTTACGCAATACTATTCAATAGAAAGGTACCTACTTCCGCAAGATGTACTTAAGTAACATAATTTTGCAGGCAAAACAATGTAACTATCAATGAGTTTGTTAAGTAAGATCGAGAAAATCCTACTTATTCGATTATTTATGCATCGTATATAATCAATACTTGCAATACCTACTGTAGATATCACTATTGTAATATTTTAGATAAATAAAGAACTATTCGTATGAAGTAATATTTACGCGGTGATAATGACGCATTCTTTTTTTCAGTGACGCATTTCCTTTATACAGTAAAGCGTTAATCGATAAGCATAGATTGTTGCTTTTATTCATATAATAGTTACGCCATCTTGCGTGCCCTGAAAATTTTCACACATTTCTTTAATGCAATTGATTTAATTTTGATACCTAATAACAAAAACGGGCTGATCATATAGAAAAAACGTAACGCTGTTCCGATATCGATACTCGGATATAAAGTAAAACAATTGTATGCATATCTTTATGGTTTATTTTTATGGTCGGCAGGTAGTGGACATTTACGTAACCCTAATGAACGCCGTGACGGTGTACTTTGCACAACCTGACGCTCTCAAGGGCAGCCTGATTGACACACTGAAGGATGTTCGCCCGACCAGGTCAGTTATTAAACGTTGCGAACATGTAATCGGTGCACGAGTGTGGCAACATGGGGATATTGTATGAAACACAAGAAAATACGCAACAAGACGCTCTTTATTGTACTAGACGGGGAGCTATTAGCCACGTCAGATATGACAACAATGAGAGCGACGAAACCCCTCTCGTTAGTTTGCTATACTATGCTTACTTCTAGATCCGGACATCTGGCAGCAGTAAAGTGGTGCAGGTCAAATAATGCGAACCACTTTAAGATTACGAATCCTAGAGTTCTGGTTTTGATGCAGTATTATGAGAAATTGTATAAATAATTCGATTATAAGATTATATCACTGCCAAAACTTTATGATGGGGGAAAGTAGTCCAAAGCTACGTATAAAGTAATTTATAGTTTGTCGCTTACTGTTTCTGTGTTCGAAATAATACGCAGTGTTTTTTGTTCTAATGGTTGAAATATGGGCCCCGTCCTCTATAAATAAGACAACTTCGGTAGTTTTTACCTATTACGGTATTGCTTTTTGACAACTCTAAATTTTTGCTAGTCTGTCACTCTAACCTTCACCCATTAAAAGCTGCCAGATGCCCGGATCTATACGGAGGATAGTATTGCAATCATACTAGACGGGTTTCGTTGCTCTCATTATTGTGTCATATCATATCTGACGGTCCATACCGCTCATACAGGTACAGACTTATAGGGATATTAATTTAGTTAGATATCTTTTCCGGACAAGCCGCGGATGGACAGACGGACATAGCAAAACTATAAGGGTTAATACGGAATCCTATATAGACATCAATAGGAAATAATTGTTGTGTAAGTGTTTAGATTATGTTATGATGGTAATTTGGTATAAACTATACCTATAGGTACTATTGTAGTTGGTTGGTTTATCATATATATTGGATAATAATGAATAACAATGGGTAATAGAAGACCTATTTCAGATCTAGATAATCAAGTTTAAGACAATAGAAGAGATAATATAAATAAATCCCTATGTAATTATAAATAAACCATTAATCTTGACTAATTAGTGTCCGTAATATGATTCACTAATTAAATTGCGTTCCGCGTAACGATCGTTAATTATCGCCTTTTAATATCGTACGATACATATTCGTATAACTTTGTTATCATACAAAATATCCGTTAAGGAAAAATATCAGTGGAAATTAAGCGCCTATTAGGTAGGTAATTAATATCTGCATCAGTTCCATTATGACGAACCTATACTAAAGTCAATAAAAAAACCGGCCAAGAGCATGTCAGGCCATGTTCAGAGTAGGGTTCCGTAGTTGCCGGCCTGTTACAATACATCCGTTCAAAAGGTCTAAGGTTAAGGGATATTTGGCGGCGCTTACGTCATAGTGGGCGATGTACGATCAACATTTCAAACAAAAACCGCAAATCGATTTACAGTTTAGCCGTTTGGCACACGTATACTAGAGAGGTCGATACAATTTTTTGACCCGCAGTTCTTAAAAAAAACCCTTAGGAGGGGAGTGCTGAGTCATATATTTTTTACAGGGTGGCCACTTTCTGGAAAACCGGGAAAAGTCAGGGAATTTGGCTAGTCATGGAAAAGTCAGGGAATTGTCAGGGAAATTTAATGGAGGTCAGGGAATAAATATAAATTTTACCATCTCCAAACATTATATACCTATCTACTATAAAAAAGAAAATAAAGACTTGCAAACTTAAATAAAAATGGTCATGGTGTTATCCCACGGAAACGCTTATAGTGAGCGTGGCTTTTCCATCAATAAGGAGATTTTAGTGGAAAATCTTTCTTTCGCAAGAGTCTATTGCACAATAGGCATGGTGAATTGTTTTCATGTATGGTATCAATCGATTCGTTTAGTTGTGAGGATCAAATGTCTATATGGTGCCAATTGCGTTAAAGCAACACAAAAGTCAGAAATGAGACTTAAAATCCGAGATTTGCATTTGTTTCTCAAAAAGCTCCTAACAAAATGACGTGCAAAAGTGACGTCACGATCACATAGTCGCCCTGTTTAAAGTATGGAAAAAATGTGAAATTGCTATTTTTACAGTGAAATGTTGCGTTTATGTATATGGTTGCTGTACAATTTATTTTACAGTAAAATGTTAAAAATCGAATGGTATCATTGTTTTTTTATTTATTTCGCACTTTGAAAAATCGTAACATTTAGAAATTTTGCAGCTTAATATCTTTAAGCCATTTCAATAGAATTTATAAATTTTCACTTTAGATGCATATATTGATCATTTTGCATCCTATCAACTAAATTAAATTGCATAATTCAACATGTGTCATCAATGTCATCATGCCTATTGCGCAAAGACGCGTTTATGAAGCGTAATACCTTACCACGGCGGTATAGACAAAATAAATATTGAAAAAAAAATGATCCACGCGGCTCGTAATGCTCACTCTTTATACACGGAGGAGCTACACAAAAAGAAGGAAAATTTAAGTTAAGTGGCGAAAATCAGAGTAGAAAAAAGGAAAACTGCGGAAGTGGTCAGAGAACTAGAAGCAAAAAGGCAAAAAATTCTGGAAGGAGCTGCCAAAGAAGTTGCGTTACTGGAAAAACAGATTATCAACTTGCAATAGATTTTGTTATTATTTTTTTAAATTAAATTTGTCGCTTTTGTATCATAATACGCAAAACGTTGAAGTCTAGTACTTACTAATACGATTAAGGCCCGTATAAAGTGTTCCCTTTAGTATTTCTCGCTGGATTACATTATATTATACATTTAATATCCAATAAGAATAAGAATAATAATAAGAAATTTATTTGCTAGAAATGTGGTACAGAGATAAGGTGTAAATATACAATTTTGTGAGTTCAGCACATTTCGCCAATAAAATAGGCATGCTAATTTTTTTTTCCTACATTACACTATACATTATTTACAAATTATTTACATAGTGTCATACATATCTATAAGTACATCATTGCATTAAAATAATAAGATAAAACAGAAACACTACTACTACAAACTAAAATTAATAACATGTCAGAATGTCATAGAGTAAACACATATCCGTGCAGAATGTACAATATATTAAATGTCAAAAGAAAAAAAAAAATTTTTTTTAGTCCCTAATTTTCTATAATTTTGTCAAAAAATTCCTGAATTGAATAGAAAACTTTTTCCAATAACCACTTATGCAATTTCAGTACAAACTTCTCATAAGTTAGTTGTCTAATTTCATTTGGCAAGTTGTTATATATTTTTATAGCCATCAGATAACAATTGTTTCTATAAAGTTTACTGTTAATTTTACTTGTCGCTACAAGCCTGTTGGGATATCTTGTATTGGATTTACAATAAATTTAGTAGTCAGAGGTACTGTTTCAATTGGTTTTTCCTTTACAGCTTTTAACAAAAACCGGCCAAGTGCGTGTCGGACCACGCATATGAGGGTTCCGTACCTTCAATGGAATAGGAACCAAACTAATACCAAAAGGTCGTATCTGATGCATATGGAAGAAGTTTTTTTGGAGATAACTCAAAAATGGCTGAACCGATAATGTTCAAAACAATTTTCGTAGAAAGTATATGATATGATAAAGCGCATCTCCTCAAATTTTTTCATATTTTTTTGGTTCAAAAGTTACAGGACTTTCGAAGCGATTATTTCAGAAAATATTCACTTAATCACAAAATGGTCGAAGAAACCTCAATGTTATTTTTAAAGAACTAGATTGATGTGTCACATGTTGATATTTCGTCTAAATATATATATTTTTTCAAAATTTAACTACTTAAGTAAGTAGCGTAGTGGCATACAAAATACACCTTATGTGTAAATTTTATTCAGATAGGTACCTCGTATAGTTTCCGAGTAAAATGGCTGTGACATACGGACGGACAGACAGACAGACAGACCGTTCCGGTTCCGTTTTTTGCTATTTGGCTACGGAACCCTAAAAATGGTCAAAAATTTATTGTATTATTGGGTAATTGTAGAACTGTCTGATAGCAAATTACAATTTGTAAAAACAATGCAGCAGATAATTCAGCAAAAAATCAAAATGTATTCTAATTATATATTTTGTATTTATTACATTTAAGGTTATGGTCAGGGAAAACTTGAAAAAACGCCTGGAAAACCGGGAAAAGTCAGGGAATTTTGGTTGTAGGAAATAGTGGTCATCCTGGTTTTAGAAACCTATCGCGTGTGGTATCGTATTTCCGTATTTTTCCCATACAAAAAAAAATACTTATTTATTTATTTAGCATTTGCCCGCGGCTTCACTCGCGTTAAATTCGGGGTTACAAACCATACAAACTTCCACCCCCCATTTTAGGGAAGTGGGGGGTTAGAAAGAGACAAAAAGTAGCCTATGTCACTCGCCATCCCTTCAACTATCTCCACTTAAAAAATCACGTCAATTCGTCGCCCCGTTTTGCCGTGAAAGACGGACAAACAAACAAACACACACACAATTACACTTTCCCATTTATAATATTAGTATGGATTACCAACAGACACAGCACACCTAAGGGATTTTTTTTAAGAACTGTGGATCAAAAAAAAATGTTTTGACCTCTCTAGTATACGTGTGCCAAACGGCTAAACTGTACATTAATGTGTGTTTTTTTTTGCGTACACCTTCCACTATCATTTTACTATGCGGCACTTACGTCCTTTCACTATGCGTTTTTGAGTGATAACTGAACCGATTTTATTCAATATAGTTTTCATTGAAAGTACCTAGTTGACTACGGAACCCTAAAATCGGTTTACTTTATATAGAAATGCCCTTCATTGTTTTTTATTTTATTTTCATAAACTCTTATTCGTATTTAATAACGAAAATTGCTTAAGGGACTGATAAAACGCCAAAAAACTTTCTGTGCCGGTACAGCCGGCGTTGGTACTTGTAGACAGACCCAGAAATGTAAATACTTATAGATAATTCAGTGTCAAGTAAAGACAGCTAATATTTAAAACATTTTGGGATGAAGGGACATATTAAAAACCAAATGTTAAAAACCCGTTATTTTCTAGTTACATCAATTTATCTTAAATACGACTAAGTATGTTAATTTCACAAAATTTTCCACAGACTTTTAGCAGTGCCCCGGCTATGGGAAAAGATGTACGAAAAGATGATGGCCGTAGGCGCTCAGAGCGGGTCCCTGAAGAAATGCATCGCTGTCTGGGCCAAAGAGAAAGGACTGAAGTATCACCTTGGTAGGATCGAAGGGTAAGTTTTAGTCATGGTAGCTAAGAATGACTTGTCTAATCTTATTGTTATTCCCGGGACAGGAACTCCGTTCTTTATAAACTTACCTACTAAATACAATGTGCTTCTTTCTCGCTCTTGCATATTCGAGCTAAATATCATTTTTTTCGTTGGCATTTTATGTAAAAGTTTTGAGCCAATCTTCTAGCCATATCTAAAACATCTAGAAAAAAAATCATATACTTAGAAATAAAAACTAAGGATAACTAGGATAATAGGAATCTATAATCACATAAATATATGTAGATTGTAGAACATACCTACTACTCAATAGTAGGTAGGTACCTAAACAAAGATACCTACGTAGAATATATACCGGATCTGTTTTACAGGATTACTGTTATCTTTACGACACCTGTATCTTAAGTGCGTCAAAATTCACGAAATAATCCAACTACTTATCTGGATTAAAACCTAAATTTCTAATATCGGATATACCCATAATTGCAGCTCTAAATTTATTATTGTATACATGAAGATATCGCGTAAATAGATAAGCATTACCACGTGAAGTTTATCAATCTGATAAGTATTTAGATAATTTGTATTTATTTAAGGTTCTGTCATTGAAAACTTAATTGAAAAGAAAAGGCGGTTGAACCACATTCTAAAAAATACTTGTGCATTTAATTTTAGAAATTACCTGTGATTCGACCACTAAACCATAGAATGTGCTTTATAGTCCATGATCGTTAACACGCGAAGCAGTACGTTAGCGTGTTAAAATTTGGTAAAATATATGATGATTTCAGTACAAAGGTACCCCACTGTCGGCTGTTGATAAGGTTTATTTCTAAGTTATTTTCTATGACAGTAGCGCCTTGTCGACGTCAAATATGTATGTGGCAGGGCAGAGCAGCTGTTCCCAGATTTATTTGACATTTGTTCTAAATACTCAGGGCCTTATCAGCTGACATGAGAGGCCTGCCCATAGAGTTCACCACCCTCGAAATGTTACAGTATTGGTAAGGTCAACGGTCGATACGTGTTGATATTGTTGGTGTGGATTTTATAAGCTCGTTGCACGTTTCATAGTGCATGAAATTTTGAATATAAGTAGAAGTAACATTTTTTCATCCCATTCATATTTGAGAACTGGAGTCTAGATAGAAAACCTATTCATAGGTGAATTCGTTCTGGAAGACTTGGGTTTTTGTTTATAAACAGAGAAATATATGTATCGAAAAAACGGACATCAAAATAATTCAGAAACGCCTTAACCGATAGATAATATTCAAAATAATTTTCCTTGAAAGAATATACAATGAATACAATGATGTATTTCTTAACTTTTGACATATTTTTTGGATCTCCGGTTCAAATGTTACAGGGCGGACACATTTTTTTAGGTTTCGGGGTAATTATTTCTGAAAATATTTACTAAATCAAAAAACCGGCCAAGAGCGTGTCGGGCCACGCTCAGTGTAGGGTTCCGTAGTTTTCCGTCCGTCACAGTAAGTGTCCCCACTTAAGAGTTATAAACTTAGTTCAGAACTTATTTTGTAATGTTTTTCAAAACTTTATTTGAAAGCACGTCATTTCATTGTGATTCTGTAGAAATTACAGGTACAATAAACACCTGCTTATACGGTTAAATTACAAACTTAGCTCAGAAATTATTTTGTAATTTTTTTTCAAAAACTATTCAACCTATCAAGTTCAAAATAATTTTCCTAGAAAGTTTTTATAAAGTTTTACTTTGAGATTTTTTTCATATTTTTAAAACTTATGGTTCAAAAGTTAGAGGGGGGGGACACATTTTTTTTACTTCTGGAGCGATTATTTCAGAAAATATTTACATTATCAAAAAATGATTTTTCTAAACCCCTATTAATTTTTAAATACCTATCCAACAATATATCACACGCACGGTGATTCCGCTCCCATACAAGGGCGCCCATAAATACCTATATCGCGAAATAGATGTTTTTATCTATGATAATTATGATAAAGGTTAAAATACCATGAAAATAATATGAATTGATATATTTGTGTCATTTTTATGTATATATATTAAACCCATACTTCTTTTTTATGTCCAGAAATGATGTTCGAGACAATGATTTTTTTAAATATTTTATACTGCGATATTCAGTGGAAAAATTGTGGTATTAATGTTTCTTGTTTATAATAAACATCAAATAAAACCAAAAAACTAAAATAAGAAACAGTATAATTTGTAATAATAGTATAAATGTAAACTTATAAATAATAAATCAAATAACAGTTAATCAGAAAACTACTTATTTTAAGATAACAATTTTAATACAGATTTCGATAATACAGTAATTTTTTTTTTAGGTAACTTTCTTAGACCTCAAATTAGGGGATCCGAATGAAGAAGAAGCCTGTTAATCAAATCTGTATTAGTCAAAACGCGATTCATCTTTCGTGTATGGTCTCGTCGATATGCTTTAATGCGTTTGTTAGTCGCCTCAGCTGCTTCTTCAGATAGCTCCCCTATAGACAGCAAACTGTGATTAATAATATCAGCACCGTGAATTAAAATTTTGTGGACGGAAGGGGGCATTTTATACCATTTGTAGTTATCCTCATGAACCAACTGTTTAGCAGTTTCTACAGCGAAATCGTGAAATTTTTGCGAATCAATTTTATATCCCGAGTTCATACATTGTAGTACAGTCCAGCATCGATGTAGAAGTTCCTTCTTGATACCAGTTATTTCAGCCGAAATTTCTGAGTTCATGAAGAAACGTCTAGCAGTATTACCATCATTCGATGTCCCGCTTCCGCCGCTTTTTGGTTTATCGACAATGAGGCCCAATCTTTCCCTAAATTGTTTTTGAATTTCTTTTTTTCTACTTTCGTACAACGGTTTAAACTCTTTCGATGCTTGCCAGTTCTTAAAATCCATCCTGTAAGCAATATGAATAAAATATTCAAAGAAACGAATCATTGCATGTAGAGGAGATAAACCAAATTCATATTTGCTTGCATCAGCTGGTTTACTTAAACAAAGATCAATTTGATTCATCTCGTCAGGACTAGCTTTACAAACATAACATCTAGAGGATGAACAGAAACTTAAGGCATTACAGACTTTACCATCTACCATAGTAAGTTGTAAGTTATGCGTAATACAAAATTCGCGATCATTATATTTGAAGATCGTTGGCTTGTAAGTCATGTATTTTTTGGTTTAAAATAAGTCTCTTCCTGAACTGTTACCTCAGCGGTTTCTTTTAAAAACTGAAAACGAATTGGCCTACAGTAACGAGTTGACAATGGACGAGGATTTTCCACAAAACCACAGGGTTTTTCTCATTTTCAGGCGTAAAAATAAGTTGAAGTGGTACATACGAGGTAACAAACAAGCTACTATCTTTAAGGTTGGGATCAGAAAAACATTGCTTATATTCGCCATGTCCAGTACTGCCATCGAAACCCCATTTACCTATTAAAGATATTTTATCTAAAGATTGGCATGGCACTCTATTTAAAACATATTTTTGAGACTCAAGAATCCGAGTGGCAGTGTGGTCTAACAAACTCTGAAGTTCGCCTTCGGCGGATGACTGGGTTACAGTTATAATAGGAGGATAACACTGTTTTTTAGCTTGAACAATACTTTGGTAGGAAGGCATACAATCTTTTAATATCTTAGTATCTATAAAATTCTTAATTAATAAATATTGGTGCCTAGTCAACTTAGCTTCTGCAATAAGCGACAAAGCATCACATTCGTCGATTTTTGTAGAGCTTGAATTGGCATCAGCGGAAGTATTGAGCAACGTACTAACAGCAGACGTATCTAAGTTGGATAGATCAGCAAGTCTTCTCCTTTTAGTGCGTTTACTACACTCATTAAAATCTTTTTTCGGACGGCCACGCGAACAAGAAGGGAACGAATCGACGTTATCATTCTGCTGTAAAATACGCGGCTCAACACTTCGATTTATTTCAATATACTCCGTTACAGCAAGCCAATCTGCATTTTTTTCTATTACTTTAAACTGACTTCTATACATTTTTTTCCAATAACATGAAAATCGTTTGCACAAATTGCAAATTTTGTCATTTAAAATCTCCATATCGACATTTTCAATGTGCTCAGAAAGAGGTGACATTTCAGTCAGAGTAACAAAAACATGTTGAGATTTTTCTTTTCCAGTGCCTTCTTTGGAGTGCCATATATCAAAAATAGCACGCCTTGAAATAGCACATCTCATAAAAGTACCTAAAACAAACATATAAATATGTTAGAAAAAAATCTCATTATTCTTGGCCAACGACACTTGTTCATTGATACACATATAACTAGAAAAGGAGCAAACAGACGCAAATGAAACTTACAGCCCTTATTAAGGATAGTTAGATCTACAAAATGACGTATGCCTCTACCTCGGCACAAGTCGGCATCAAAGTATTTATAACTCAAATTGATTTCGAAGTTAAGAATAATTTTTACAAAAGTATAAGCATCTCGTAGAAAATATGTATAAAATTCAAACACACACATATATAAATAAAATATATTAGAAAGTAAAGTACATACCTTCTTCTTGGATTTCCATGATTTCACCACGTGTTAATAAATAAATAGTAATAATAATACACGATAACAAACTGATTAAGTTCCGGCGTCAACGGCGTACTGCTAATGAGGGTTGAGATGTTATCACTTTCGTTGCACAAATGCAAATGATAATTGCAATGTATTATGGTGAAATTTATAGTTTTCTACAGATTGTCTATTAGTGAATCATTTTACTTACCTTTTAAACCGGAATACGCTTATGACTTTTTTCGATTTATGGCCTTGGGCGGAATCACAGTGACACGTTAGGGTTGAAATGAAAAAAAAACACTCCCCACTTTACGTATAGGGGAGGTACCCTAATAAAACATTTTTTTCCACTTTTTATTTTACCACTTTGTCGGCGTGATTGATATACATATTAGTACCAAATTTCAGCTTTCTAGTGCTAACGGTCACTGAGATTATCCGCGGACGGACGGACGGACGGACAGACATGGCGAAACTATAAGGGTTCCTACGGAACCCTAAAAATGTTCAAACAAACCTCAAAGTCATTTTTAAAGACCTATCGATTGATGTGCGATTAATGGCAAATAAATAATATGTATGGAGGATAAAAATATTTTCAGCATATTTATTAGAGAACTACTTATAATGGTACACAAAATATATTTTATAATAATTTTTAAGAAAAAAAAACCGACTTCCATGGCGGTAGCCGGTGAAGCATTATTGTAGATGGTGCACTTAGATTCCATACAATGAAATAACTTGCTTAACAAACGCAGCGGAGAGGACAAATCGCCAAACCTGAACTATGCATCGTTGAAGAGTTCCGTTCTGATCATCATCAGCAGTTCCACTTCATCAAATGTCACTCTTTTGAATGAAAATGCTTGAATTGTTGATAAAAATACAAAAATCACTATGTGTAAGCCCTTAAGATTTGAGGAGTTCCCTCGATTCTTCATGGATCCCATCATCAGAACTTGAGCTTGACGAAAATTTGTCCTGACAATTAAACTTGCTAAACAAACACAGCGAAGAGGACAAATCGCCAAACGTGAACTATGCGTTGTTGAAGAGTTCCGTTCTGATCATCATCAGCAGTTCTACTTCATCAAATGTCACTGTTTTGAATGAAAATGATGGATTTGTTGATAAAAATATAAAAATCACTATATGTATGCCTTTAAGATTTGAGGAGTTCCCTCGATTCCTCATGGATCCCATCATCAGAACTGCGTTTTGACAAAAACGGGACCAATCTATATATATATACTTACAATCAAAAAAAGAATTTTCAAAATCGGTTCAGACATGACGGAGTTATGGAGTAACAAACATAAAAAAAAAACATACACGCCGAATTGAGAACCTCCTCTTTTGAAATCTGGAAGTCGGTTAAAAATACGTCTTATAGTTTTCGAGTACAAAAGCTGTGATATATTTACTGACAGACGGTCGGACGGCCGGACGGACGGACGGATGGACAGACGGACATGACATAACTATTATTAACCGAGTTCCAGATTTCAAAAGAGGTGGTTCTCAATTCGGCGTGTATGTTTTTTTTTATGTTTGTTACTCCATAACTCCGTCATGTCTGAACCGATTTTGAAAATTCTTTTTTTGATTGTAAGTATATATATATATAGATTCGTCCCGTTTTTGTCAAAACGCAGTTCTGATGATGGGATCCATGAGGAATCGAGGGAACTCCTCAAATCTTAAAGGCATAGGTACATATTGTGATTTTTATATTTTTATCAACAAATCCATCATTTTCATTCAAAACAGTGACATTTGATGAAGTAGAACTGCTGATGATGATCAGAACGGAACTCTTCAACGACGCAAAGTTCACGTTTGGCGATTCGTCCCCTTCGCTGTGTTTGTTAAGCAAGTTAGATTGTCAGGACCAATTTTCGTCAAGCACAAGTTCTGATGATGAGTTCCATAAGGAATCGAGGGAATTCCTCAAATCTTAAAGGCATACATAAAGTGACTTTTGTATTTTTACTCTTCAACGACGCATAGTTCAGGTTTGGCGATTTGTCCTCTCCGCTGCGTTTGTTAAGCAAGTTATTTCATTGTATGGAATCTAAGTGCCCCATCTACAATCAGTAGCGTGCCCAGAGGTTTGGAGTAGGGCAAGCCTAAAGACATGATTTCGTACTAACTATTCAATCTTTATATACTCAAAATGTCATCATCTTGCGAAAAAAATATGCTACAACAGCAATATAAGTTATTTAGAATGAAAACAACTAACAATCTAGCCTAGTGTATTTTGTAAGCAGCCCCACAACATTTTCGCTTATGCAACTGGTTTATCTGAGACATGCCTACAAATAGTACAAATAACACAAGCCGGGTATTAGGTTTAACGACACATTGATTTTGAACAAACTTCAGAGATTTTACCTTGCCTTTGTTGATCATGATCAACACTTGGACGTACCTCAAACAGTCACAAGGAACGGCTTCATCCATTATTAATAAGTAATTTTAACACTTTTACAAGTTTTACAAAAGAATTAAGCACTTTTACTAACTCACCACAATACCATTCAATTCACATTTACTTGCTCAAACAATTAATTTGCATATCAAATTCGACTTGTAATATAATACACTTGAAGTTGTCCGTTAACGCTCACTTGCGTCGCGCGATCTTACGGCATGCGGCCAACTTCACACCATAAAGCTGGTTTTAAATCGCCGTATTTTGCTATAGGTACACCGGGCAAAAATTGTTGCTCGTTGTACAGACACCAATAGGACGATTTGTATAGGCGAAATTAATGCCCGCTTACATGCCGCTTGCAAGGCGGCGGCGGTGAGTGCGAGCGGGATAGCATGCGCTACGTTTAGTTTCGTTTGCTTCAGTCGTTTGCGCGGCAGTGGCGACACTTTGTAGCGTGTGGCAAAATTTATAAACAGCTCACTCGAAATAATTAACACGGGTTATTTAGCGCGACGATTAAAATACGTAATTTCGGTGAGGCAACTAGGGCAAGCCCGGCTTTTGGGCTTGTATGGAAGTACCGCCACTGTCTACAATAATGCTTCACCGGCTACCCCCATGGAAGTCGGTTTTTTTTTCTTAAAAATTATAAGGGTTTCGTTTTTGCCATTTTGGCTACGGAACACTAAAAATTTTAAAAACATTATTGATTTGTTCTTTACTTAAATTGTTTTTTTTTGTTAGATATTTTTATTATACTTAATTACCTACACTACACGAGACAAATGTGGTTGCGCGGCTTCTTCCATATTAATATTACATTTATTCATTTGTGTGGGGTGATTGAATGCGATTGATACGTGGATGTAAATAAGTAAGTAGGACTGAACATTAATTTACATTCTGGTATTCTTCATAACGTCACGCATTATAAGTAGGTAAGTAGTGATTCTCTGAGTCAAAATACGAATAAAATTACATAACATATGAACCAGATTATTAAATTAATAATAAGCTTAGGGAAAACTATAAATTTCCTCATACCTAATATATCGAATCATTATAAACTGAATGGTTTAGCCGCCCAGATGCTCATAAAATTGTATTTTACACTCATTGTATTTTAAATTTTAATATTGACAAAATAAAATTACATTTGTATTGGCAATTTTGGATTTGTTGGCGGCACGAGGGTCCCCAGCATGTGAATAAGCATTTGGCACGAATACATACGTAACTATATTATTTATAATGACTCGTTTATTACAAAAATGAGTGGCACTTCAATGGATTCATACGTGCATTGCCGTTGCCGCCCTCTTACAGCCATGAAAGCTATATCAAAACAAAACAGCTAATTGAAAAAAAAATAGTACCAAGATCATTTTCTACAACTCGCTCATTTAAATAGCTATTTCTGCTGCAGAATGTAGGTACGTTTACGTCTTAAAATATGGATACATTTAATGTGACAAATACATGTATCCAAGACTAAATACGCCTTGGTAATAGAGTCATGTCATGACTACATATTTTTGTTATATTAAATGTATCCATATTTTCAGACGTAACTGTACTACACTATTATAGACTATTGGATCGAACGAGCTCGTGATTATGAAAATTTTATAATCTAAAATTAAACTTAAGGTGCCAGCTGAGTGGCCGCTCGAGTGACGGCCGCCGGCCCACCGGTGACGCGTCCATGGCTAACAAATACAGACGAACGGGAGTGGCCGCTGCTCAAATCCCTGACGCAACGCTGGCGCCGGTCACTCCACCAAACGCCTCTAAGGCTGTATCCTGCAATGCTGCAATATTTTAAAGTTTTAAACTTACGATTTCAGGCGTGACGGCATGACGATGAGTTACAAAATGGCTCGTTCGCTGGTGTTCAGCAAAGTGCGAGAGAACCTGGGCCTGGACCGGTGCGTCACGTTCGTGACGGCCGCCGCGCCGCTGTCGGCAGACATCAAGAAATTCTTCCTGTCCTTGGACATTCCCATCATGGAGGCGTTCGGCATGAGCGAGGGATCCGGCGCGCATTCGCTGAGCATTGATCCCAAGTAAGTACTAGCGAAGAGAAGATATTTAAACGACTGCTTACTCACCAAAGTTAAGAAAACTTCTTAAACCTTTCATGACTATACGAATGAGAATAAGGATGTGTGAGCGACCTATCTATCATGCACATTTGGCGCCCAACGCTTGAATTTAATTCAATGTCGAACATAAGAATCTACGACTTTAAGACTACTAGCGTAGGTAATTCACATTTAATTCCGCTTGGATAAAATATCTTTTAAAACCTCCCCTAACTAAATATTTATTTATTTTAAAAATTAGATAGTGACAAAATCAATAGTCTTACAAAACAAAATATTATTATCGATTCATCTTATATTGAGGCTGGTACCCAACATTTCAGCTCGGGTCATCCACAAACCCCTAGTAAAGGATTACTTATCAGGAATCACGAAAGTAGATAATACAATTTTCTATGCTTATTCCAGATTCAACCTGACCTCAGTAGGCGAGCTGCTAGAAGGCACAGAAACCATGTTCGCAGGCTCGATGTCCCCGAACGGTCCCGGCGAGATCCTGATGAGGGGCCGCCACGTGTTCATGGGATACCTCGGCGACGAGGAGAAGACCCGCGCCGCGATCGACAGCGAGGGCTGGCTGCAGTCCGGCGATGTCGGCAGGGTTGACAGCCACAACTTCTTATACATTACTGGCAGAATAAAGGTAAGACTGTTGGTTTGGTACTCATACGTGATTGAATTTCTTTCAATACTTACGATTATGAAGTACGCTTTTTCGGTCCTCAGATCCCGTAGGTACCTGCTGATTAGTGATGTTGTAAAACTGGAAAACTTACCTCAGACGACTTTTGAAGTAGTTGCGCTGTGGATTTCTAGTAGACGTTGGCATAGATAGGGGCCAGATTTATATTCCAGATAAAATATTTAAGTTTTACTTACTTAAACATAATGCAAATCAGTCGCACACAACCAAAGCTTTATCCGCACCGTTGTCAACCTAACATCTCACCAACCTTTAGCAATATCGTTCTCAGAACTGTTTATACTCGCATTCTATAGATCTATTATATTGCCATTACATTTGTATATTAACTTAGCCACTGACATTGTAACTAACAATTCTTAAGGCCTGAAATAAACGTATATTTAATTTAATTTAATATCGAACAATAGCGATAGGATATATCCTGACCCAAGGTCAAGGCTAGCTAATTCTCTACATAACCTGTGTTCATGTTATAGGAGCTGTTGATCACGGCCGGTGGTGAGAACGTCGCACCAGTACTCATCGAGCAGACGGTGCAAGCCGAACTGCCGCACGTCGGGTACGCGGTGCTGATCGGCGACCGACGCAAGTTCCTATCCATATTGCTTACACTCAAGGTAAGAATTATGTTCTTGCATATCATTTAATAAATAAGTAATCCAGTACGTACCTATTTCTTTGCGCCTTACGTCGGTAATAGGTACTACAGCGTATCAGCAGTAACGTTCTCTTTTGTAAAAAAGACTCGTGTTGAATAATTGGGCTAGATCATATTTCAGGTGGGTTACGAGGAATAGTACATTACATCAGAGGCCGAGAAAACAAGGATTTCCGGCCAAGTAGGCATAGACTCCGTGAATCCGTTTTCACGCCGAGGCATGTATAGTGCTTTTCTCAAACATGCAATGAAATAAAATAAAATAAAAAACCAAAACGACAATGTTTTATTCAATCTAAAAAGCGACCATGAAGTAAAAATTAAAAAATTAAAATCAGCTGTTCATAAACCCTCCCGCCATCTTTGACGCTGTCTGGATGACGTTGGACGCCTGAAAAGTTGTATGAAATCCTATTTCAGGCCGCCTCGAGATGCTGCGCCCGAAAACGGATACTTCCGAGTCTATTATAAGGAACGTTAAGAGAATATTTCATTGCATGTTTGAGAAAAAGTTTATTTTGTCCTGGAAAAGAGGAACAGTATGGAAACTCCATAGTACAATGTTTTCCTGAACTCACTTGACAAGACTGCACATAAGCTCCTAAATTTTTTGGGTTGCGCGGGGCTTGAGGGACGAGCGGGATTCCCTGCAATTCCTCAGCTTCTAATATCCCTGTTCTGAGTTTTAAGGCCTCGGTTCAATAGAAGTGATTGGTAAATCTCGTATTCACCTTTTTCATGTTTTAAATATTTCATTTCAGTGTAAAGTTGATAACGAGTCCGGCGATGCTCTGGATACGTTGGACGCGGTGGCACAAAAATGGGTGGAAAGTCTGGGAAGCAAAGCTACCAGCCTACGGGAGATTTCAAAAACAAAAGATCCTCTTGTAAGTAATGCATGTATAATATTTTTTCCTTCTGCCTGTAAAAGACTGGAAAAGTACTGAAGACGATAAAATTTAACATTCAATACATATTGTTAAAGTCACCTTGTTTGAAATATTAATACGGAATCGCGGATATAACGCAAGATACATATGAAACTGGTGTCAATTAACGCCAGCTTGATATTTTTCTGCTGTGCATAACGTTGGTTTTGCCTTAACAAACGCATTTTTCAAACTGTACTTCCTTAGCCCTTTGACCGCCAAAGACGTCAAATCACGCGCACGGAAAGTTGTGCCCTCAGCGGCAGCACGTGATATCACGTCCAAAATATAACCGGTTTGCCTTCGCTGGCGATAAGGGCACGATTTTTCCGTCCGATGCTTGGCGATGAAAGGGTTAAGTATTGTCCATAATATCAATCAATGTCGATGAGGGTAAACAATTAGTGACTCCGTACTACAACTAGTAAATCCGTCATTTTATTTTTACAGATATACAAAGCAATCGAAGCCGGCATAATGCGCGCCAACAAACAGGCGATTTCAAATGCACAAAAAATCCAGAAATTTGCTGTTCTTCCGGCGGACTTCTCTGTTAACACGGGAGAGTTAGGTGAGGGCTTTATAATAATTGGTACAGTTACTGGTAATAGTAATATCTGGCACGAAAAAGTGCACGAATGCGGAAGGCCGTCAAAGGTTTGTTGGCGCCAGCATACAGTTAGTTGCATAACTGAACCAATGTGCATCACTTTGACATGCTTCTTTCATTATTTCAGAAGAGGCTAGTTATTAAGTTACTATTTTATTATTAATTGGTAACAACGCTAATAAACTTACTGACCTATCATGTTATTGTAGATAAAAATAAACATTTTCTCTATTAGATAATCAGTGATCGGAATTGGTAGTGCCATTTCGCGGGACTTCGGTGCGTAAGCTTAGTATGGATATAGTTTTTAACCCCGGGATTTGATATGAAAATTTTAAACTTTGTGTTTGGTTTAAAAAATGTTTTATAGAACCGCGGGCCTGACGTAAGTATGAAAAATGTGGTTTCAGTTAGATATGGGACGTCAAAAGAAATAGATTGACAGTAGAAAACATTGATAAAAAATATGGTTTGCTGCTATAATTTCAAAGAAAGTAATAATTTAATTATGTTCATTTAATATAATGATGTTGATGTTTCGTGTTTTATTTTATGAATGGATTATTGTTAATTGTAACTGTTAAACGAAAGTAATTTTAAATGAATAATGTATTTATAATGACTTTTTTTTAACTTTTTCGTTTTGAAGAAATTTTCTGTGAGAAATACGAGTCGAAGAATCTCAAGTCTTATCCATGTTCTTTACAATGTTTAAGGTCATTCACCCGAAATGGCACTACCTATTCCGATCACTGTAGATAATATTTGGTAGACTCAGTTTTGCACCGACATCGTTAAATGAAGATAAGTCTGATCAATTACGGAAAAAATAAAAACTTTCAGGTTATATTTGTTCGTCTCGGTGTCAGCTATGTATCCATATGAAAGCCAATTTCGATTCATTGCATTCACAATCTTGATTTTTTTATTCGTCCATGATTTTGAACCAAAAACCGTTAAACTACATTTTTTTTATTTAACCCGATATTGATATTTTTCTTTTACACAACCAGGTAAGACAATTAGTTGAAATAGTACATTATATGCTCTTTAAAATGAGGTGTATGACTTTTATATCACTCACGTATTTTTATGGTTATCTCAGAATGAAGTCCGCTACAAAAATTAACTAACGAGAAAGTTGTTCGGCCATTTGCCTTGACTCAGTTTTGCACCTGACAATACATTGCCAGTAACTAATTACAAAAATAAGCCTGATTTAAATGTTTGATAACTAAAATAATGGTCGTGGAATTCCTTACTTTAAATGAGTTACTGAATTGGGAATGCCTAAGAAAAAATGAAATAATGGGAAAAATAAATTAGGTGAAATTTCACAGTTTTCGGTATGAAATTGAGAAAAATGTATAAGTCGGAAGAAAATAATTTGTGAAGCAGTTTTGTAGCGGTACCCAAGGATTAATATTTTACGTTTAGAACTTTTATGTAACTTTGATTGTTATCAAATTATTTACATTTTACTAAGGTACTAATTTTGACTCAGTTATGCACCTAACTGTATATAAAATAAATAAAAATATATTATAATAGGGTAAATCGCCAGTAACTGGTGGCCACCTTATTATTTCTATTTATAGGTGAATAAAGTTCACTTTAGTAGAAGGTATAAATTAAGGAAAAATTTCAATAACTGGCCACATTTTAGTTACTGGCCAGCTATACTAAAAATGAATTCTATTTAAAGGTGAAGAGAACTCATTTTAGTATGAGGAAAATGGCCAGTTACTGGAGATTTGCCTACTAGCCACTCGTTCAATAACTGGCCGCCTTTTACAAAAATGAGTTCTATTCACCTATACACAGAATTCATTTTAGTATAGGTGGCCAGTAACTGAATGGTGGCCAGTCACTAGCGATAATTATATTGATGGATACTGTTCTGATTCTCGTAGCAGATGCTTTCGTAACATCCTCTTGAAAGCAAACTTGCTTGAGGCTTGTCGGATGTTGAGACTTGAGAGGGAGTGAGTCCCAGAGACGAGTAGCCTCGACAGTATACACGGTGCCCGTGAGCATTGCGAGAGATTTTAACCACGCATTTCTGAGGTCAAAAGAATGAAAAAACATTATGACTTTTGTTGTAAAACGCCAAAAAAAAATTTTTTTTTTACTTTTTTTTTTACTTTTTTTGAATGCTGTTCTACATAAAAAGTAAATGTCATTAGAAAAAAGTAACGGAAAAAGTAAATTGCTACATTTTTTCTCGTAAAAACTAGTCCATGCAAAGTGTTTCTTAGGTCTTTGATATCAGTCAATAAGAGATGTCTAGACTATGCCCCATACCGGTGAGATCGCCATCAAAAAATCATTTTACACTGAGAAACAATTCAAAATGCATTTTTTTGTAAGTAGTATTTACTCTGAAACTATGGCGAATTTCGAAAAAGTTTAAAGGACATTTTGTTCTCTAAATATGATAATGAATACACTGTTAAAGTCTCTCGCAATGCTCACGGGCACCGTGTATATAGTGCGATAGTGACTACCATTAAATTACTATAAGCGCAGTGTTGACTAGCCAACACAAACGCAAATTTTTAAGATTATAATTATGACGTTTATAATAGCAGTTCCACATTTTGCCGTTACTAATTTTAATAGGTCATTTAAAGTACCTGGTGTACAGTAGCCATGATATATCGGAGGGGCCAAGGTGGTCACAAATACCTCACAAATGAACAACACCTCTATTGTCAAGGCGATAAAGTGCATGTTCAGGTATTTTTGACTACCTTGGCCGCTCCGATATATTTGATTGCGATTGTACTAGTGCCACTAACGTGCACATACCCAGTAAACAAAAATTTAAATCCGTTTAAGGCACTGGTGCCACCAAGAGCGAGTAAGCGAGTAGCATTACATTGTGGTTTGGTATCAAAGAGGATAGTTTGGTATAGTGATCGATCGACCTTTCAAGGCCCGCGATGTAATGCTACTTGCTTACTCGCCGCCGGTGGGACGAGTGCCTTAGTTTGTTGTAACAAAGTTTTTAAAATATTGTATTTTCACAGGACCAACGCTAAAGATCAAGCGGAACGTGGTATACGAGAAATACCATGACGTCATCGAAGATTTTTACAAGGACTGATAAACAGTGATAGCAAAGCTACTTGAAGACGAGTATCTTACAGGGGATTACTAGTGAACATTTATATTTATTATTAGACAATAACAGGACTTAAGAGTGGTGCTATTCTTATCTGAGATATAGGGAAAACTAACGAGATATTATTTGCCGGACAACTACTTTATGATTATATCATAATACGTTGATACAAGACATTATAAGAGTACAGCCAAGGACTAGGTGTATGTTATCGATAACCTAACAGGTTGCGCACGAGTTTCGGGAATTTTTGGGCTGAGGAAGCAGCGAGTGTGCTTCGGAGCTCCCTTACTATTCCTTGGAGCTCGAGGGCAGATTATACTTAGGTACGTAGGATAGGTACGTCAAATGATTGTCGACGATAAATTATTATTAGAATTTCTTGCTCAAATAGGGACTCGTGGTACGACTGGAATCATTGTGATGTTTAAAAGTTTATTGTTAAATAAATAAAATTATATTTTTATAACTATAAATATATACTATTTACACAACTGTTGTTTCATTAAAACGCCATGTAACTTTGTTTAAAATTTATTACACATATTTAACTATCTATTTGAATACATCAAGAAATACAAGGGCAGTCATTTAACAACAGACACAGAATAGAATACCTTCTAAAGTATTATAAAATAATTGTAACACTGCTTACATAATTATAAATGGAATAATTGCAAAGTATAATACCTATCAGTAATCTAACTTAATGGAGGGCTAATGTCTATAACTAAGGTAATTGACTATAAACAGAAAACGTATATTTAACAGTTCTTAGGGTGAAGCCACACGAGCGTAATTTCGGTCGGTCTTAGACTGTGCTGCTCTATTAAATATATACTCTCTGATACAAATAACATCATAAATTGGTTTCTTAAATTATTAAGTAGGTACAATAAAGCTGTAGCTGTAAAACGGGTGACAACAAACGTAAAATTATGATAAATCGGAATGGGTCTTAATACATTTCGGTTTAAATACTATCTCATTAATGCGTCAATTCCACTAATAAAGTTTTATCAATATCATAAAGTTTTTCTGATACGTAAAGTTATATTTTAATACATACTTTTTTATAGTCCTTTGATAGCATAATTTTATATCGGATCGTTTGTTACTATAGTAATAATAACCATGCTTTGTTCAAACGAAACGGAATTTAATCGCAGCTTACATTTCCTTATTTGTCGTGAGTCGTGACGTTTGGAAGGAATCATTACGTTCTTAGTACAGTCACCGGCAATAGTATCTTCCTACACGAAGGCCGCAAAAATATGTGACACGCTCCTATGCCCTGCAAGTAAGAGCGTGTCACTGTTGCCGGTGACCGGTGACTGTACCTAGCAGATAAGTCTCCGTACTTAACGTAACAATACTTTTGAAACATCAAGCCTACCACGTAGGTAATAGTCCAAAAGCCCGACCAAAAGGTACCATTTGGCAGTTGGCACATACGCTTTTTTTTAGAATCCAATAAATATAACAAAAGCAATCAATAGATATCAAATGATTTAAATAAATTGTATAACTACCATCAGAGATCAACTTCAATTCCACTGCATATTAAATTCGTTTAAAATATTGGAATACATTTCAGTATTAATTATCCACCAATTCTTAAGGAAGAAGTTATGATTTTAGCAGTCTGTTTGTTTATCTTCTTTTCGAAATCTTAGTTTAAATATGCTAAACTTATCACTACTCTTTCTCTTAAAATTAATCATGAATTATTTTAAAATAATTAGCTAAATATTACAAAATTAACGTTTTAATGAATCAATGAGAACAGCTAGATGATATGCAATAATTGATTTTATTCCCTAACTTTTTAATAAACGACAATTGCCATTCACAGATATTGGAATAAATATGAACTACAACAAAGATTATTTTCGCGTAACACGGGCTCTGATCGCTGCCCTCACTGACCCATTTAGAAAATCTACCCCGTATGCTTGCTGCCGCCTTATTAAACGTCAACATAAATAGTCAATTTTGCAACTACGCGGTTGGCTAGACATATCTAGGCACAGAACTAGTAGCGCGCTTACATTTAAATCTAAAGATAGTTGCAGCGTGTAAAAGGGATTCCAAAACTTATATGAGCAGGATCGGTCAAGGGGTTGTGAAGTTACACGGCGAAAATCTTCAGAAGGGTCTTGTTATATTGGTAATCTCGTTTGCAAGTAAATCGTGAGTTCTCAGTTCGAGGCGGACTACTATACTCTATGTCTTTAGGTATTTAAATAAAAGTAAACAAACAATTTTTACATTTTGGGGTAGTTATAACTTTTATTGGTTAACCGATCAAATACAAAACTGCCTGGATCTGTCACTTAACGACCTGGCTTTAACCAATACTATTTGATCGTGTAATGTTTTCATCTACCCTCAACTGGCTTAAGGAGCCATTTGAGGGTAGACCTTATTTACTTTTATTTAAATACCTAAAGATACAGAGTATAGTATAGGTTACAAATTGAGCGTGCAGTACCGGGTGTTAGTGTTGAGTGTGGAGTGTGGAGCGTTCAGTGGTGGCGGGGCGGCGCGGAGGCGGGCAGCGGCGGCGGCGGCGGCGGCGGCGGCGCGTCGGCGAGCGGCAGCGGCTTGGCCACGCCGATGCGCACCACGCCGCGCGCCGCGCCCTTCAGCGCCGCCACTGCTTGCTCCAGGCTCGCGTCTTCTAGGTTCTACGATACAATTAGCACAGGTTAGGCCCGGTTCGCACGAGAGCTTTTTCAACGGGCGTTAAAAAAACGTTTAAATATAACAAATTGAAAACCTTGTATTTATTCACACGAAGGCGGTTTTAAAACGTGGCGCTTTTTTATCGAGCACTGTTCGATTTTCGACGTTGGGCGTTGGACGTTAAATCGAATTGAGCATACGGAACCGCCAACGTCGGGTTATAACGCAACGCTATTTTAACTCTCGTGCGAACGAGGTCTTAAGGTGTGCATGATTGTGGCGCTATCTTTTGGGCCAGAGCTCAATCTTTTTTTTTCTTTTTTATCAGTGGTTCGTACTCCTTGCTTATATGAAATGTATCTGGCTGATTTACTATTTTGACAGTTGACCGAGTTGAGGTGACATAGGTGATGTCAAATATTTTAAAATTTGATATTGACAAGAGCTCTTTGCAGTTTAATTTGTCGTCATATTGTGCGCTGCGAACGTTCACGTTACACAATGCGCTTCGCACATACAGATACAGATAGGGTAAATCGCCAGTAACTGGCCACCATTCAGTTACTGGCCACCTATACTAAAATGAATTCTGTGTATAGGTGAATAGAACTCATTTTTGTAAGAGGCGGCCAGTTATTGAACGAGTGGCTAGTAGGCAAGTCTCCAGTAACTGGCCATTTTCCTCATACTAAAATGAGTTCTCTTCACCTTTAAATAGAATTCATTTTTAATATAGGTGCAGGCCAGTAACTAAAATGTGGCCAGTTATTGAAATTTTTCCTTAATTTATACCTTGTCCTAAAATGAACTTTATTCTCCTATAAATAGAAATCATAAGGTGGCCAGTTACTAAAAGGTGGCCAGTTACTGACGATTTACCCTATTTTATTAGTAAAATTAAAATTTTACAGCTTATGACATGAGTAGGTAGGTATACATTTTTTTATGTGAGAGTACTTAGCTACTAATTAATTACAATACATACAATGTTGTTATTATTCAAGGTCAAGGTCAAGTATAAAGTTACAATTAGACATACATTAAGTAATTAGACATACCTGGTCGTTGACGATCAGCAGCCGGTCGCCGGGGATGAGCCTGCCGTCCTGCTGCACCACGCCGCCCGGCACCAGCGAGCGGATCACCACCAGCGTGTGGGCTGGTCGCAGCGGGTCCTGGTAGTATAGTAGGGGATACCTGGTCGTTGACGAACAGCAGCCGGTCGCCGGGGATGAGCCTGCCGTCCTGCTGCACCACGCCGCCCGGCACCAGCGAGCAGATCACCACCAGCGTGTGGGCTGGTCGCAGCGGGTCCTGGTAGTATAGTAGGGGATACCTGGTCGTTGACGATCAGCAGCCGGTCGCCGGGGATGAGCCTGCCGTCCTGCTGCACCACGCCGCCCGGCACCAGCGAGCAGATCACCACCAGCGTGTGGGCTGGTCGCAGCGGGTCCTGGTAGTATAGTAGGGGATACCTGGTCGTTGACGATCAGCAGCCGGTCGCCGGGGATGAGCCTGCCGTCCTGCTGCACCACGCCGCCCGGCACCAGCGAGCGGATCACCACCAGCGTGTGGGCTGGTCGCAGCGGGTCCTGGTAGTATAGTAGGGGATACCTGGTCGTTGACGAACAGCAGCCGGTCGCCGGGGATGAGCCTGCCGTCCTGCTGCACCACGCCGCCCGGCACCAGCGAGCGGATCACCACCAGCGTGTGGGCTGGTCGCAGCGGGTCCTGGTAGTATAGTAGGGGATACCTGGTCGTTGACGAACAGCAGCCGGTCGCCGGGGATGAGCCTGCCGTCCTGCTGCGCCACGCCGCCCGGCACCAGCGAGCGGATCACCACCAGCGTGTGGGCTGGTCGCAGCGGGTCCTGGTAGTATAGTAGGGGATACCTGGTCGTTGACGAACAGCAGCCGGTCGCCGGGGATGAGCCTGCCGTCCTGCTGCGCCACGCCGCCCGGCACCAGCGAGCGGATCACCACCAGCGTGTGGGCTGGTCGCAGCGGGTCCTGGTAGTATAGTAGGGGATACCTGGTCGTTGACGATCAGCAGCCGGTCGCCGGGGATGAGCCTGCCGTCCTGCTGCGCCACGCCGCCCGGCACCAGCGAGCGGATCACCACCAGCGTGTGGGCTGGTCGCAGCGGGTCCTGGGAGTATAGTAGGAGATACCTGGTCGTTGACGAACAGCAGCCGGTCGCCAGGGATGAGCCTGCCGTCCTGCTGCGCCACGCCGCCCGGCACCAGCGAGCGGATCACCACCAGTGTGTGGGCTGGTCGCAGCGGGTCCTGGTAGTATAGTAGGGGATACCTGGTCGTTGACGATCAGCAGCCGGTCGCCGGGGATGAGCCTGCCGTCCTGCTGCGCCACGCCGCCCGGCACCAGCGAGCGGATCACCACCAGCGTGTGGGCTGGTCGCAGCGGGTCCTGGGAGTATAGTAGGAGATACCTGGTCGTTGACGAACAGCAGCCGGTCGCCGGGGATGAGCCTGCCGTCCTGCTGCGCCACGCCGCCCGGCACCAGCGAGCGGATCACCACCAGTGTGTGGGCTGGTCGCAGTGGGTCCTGGTAGTCCAGGATTGAAAAGCCGAGGCCACGCTCGCCTTTCAGCAGTTCTGTAATACAAAAAATTCTATAAACATCATTGAATTCATATAAAACAGAGAAAAGGGGTCCTTTACGACTCGATTGTTCTGAGGACATTGCTAGTCATAAAGGACCGACTGAGCATTTCATTAATATTTGACCAGCGTAAGCTTGGCGGCAGAATATGCGTGAATGCTACAAATATGGAGATCAAGTTATATTAGCCTTTAACATAATCTGCTTATCTTTATACAAAAACTCGCATTACTTAACATATTGAAAATATTTTTAAAGGCGTTTCTTACGTAATTTAGTACAATTTTCGTTCAACATCTTTCGATCAATTTACGATGGTCGTTATCAAGAGCGCCTACCCGCGGCGAGAGCAAGGCGACCTTGCGCGCCGACGCGCTTGCGTCCTATTTGTCCTACTCCTACTGCTCGCAGGGGATTTGGCGGAGGTGCTCACTTTTGTTGCGGTTGCATACCACACTCATGATGATTATCGTAATTATTTTACATGTTTTTTTAAAGTGGGGCATTCCACTCATACAGTAGTATGTTATTCAATCAAATACAAACACTGAAAACATTGAAAAAATAATCAACCCAGCAGGATTTGAACCTCGCATCGATACGCCTTACCGGGGCTCGATCGCTTTACCAATTAAGCTATGGGTTCAGTTACTGAGTTGACGAAATTCTCAATGCCTTCAATCATCTTTTTGCATTTATTTTTACATCGACTTTATAGCAGCCGTAAGCGACATCTAGGTGCTAACTACTAGAGTTAGATACCCTTCCCGCCGACCCTTTTACAAGTGTCACAACGGAAATAATAGATGGCGCTGCTATCAACTCATAATTATTTTACATGTTTTTTTAAAGTGGGGCATTCCACTCATACAGTAGTATGTTATTCAATCAAATACAAACACTGAAAACATTGAAAAAATAATCAACCCAGCAGGATTTGAACCTCGCATCGATACGCCTTACCGGGGCTCGATCGCTTTACCAATTAAGCTATGGGTTCAGTTACTGAGTTGACGAAATTCTCAATGCCTTCAATCATCTTTTTGCATTTATTTTTACATCGACTTTATAGCTGCCGTAAGCGACATCTAGGTGCTAACTACTAGAGTTAGATACCCTTCCCGCCGACCCTTTTACAAGTGTCACAACGGAAATAATAGATGGCGCTGCTATCAACTCATAATTATTTTACATGTTTTTTTAAAGTGGGGCATTCCACTCATACAGTAGTATGTTATTCAATCAAATACAAACACTGAAAACATTGAAAAAATAATCAACCCAGCAGGATTTGAACCTCGCATCGATACGCCTTACCGGGGCTCGATCGCTTTACCAATTAAGCTATGGGTTCAGTTACTGAGTTGACGAAATTCTCAATGCCTTCAATCATCTTTTTGCATTTATTTTTACATCGACTTTATAGCAGCCGTAAGCGACATCTAGGTGCTAACTACTAGAGTTAGATACCCTTCCCGCCGACCCTTTTACAAGTGTCACAACGGAAATAATAGATGGCGCTGCTATCAACTCATAATACCCAACCCATAGCTTAATTGGTAAAGCGATCGAGCCCCGGTAAGGCGTATCGATGCGAGGTTCAAATCCTGCTGGGTTGATTATTTTTTCAATGTTTTCAGTGTTTGTATTTGATTGAATAACATACTACTGTATGAGTGGAATGCCCCACTTTAAAAAAACATGTAAAATAATTATGAGTTGATAGCAGCGCCATCTATTATTTCCGTTGTGACACTTGTAAAAGGGTCGGCGGGAAGGGTATCTAACTCTAGTAGTTAGCACCTAGATGTCGCTTACGGCTGCTATAAAGTCGATGTAAAAATAAATGCAAAAAGATGATTGAAGGCATTGAGAATTTCGTCAACTCAGTAACTGAACCCATAGCTTAATTGGTAAAGCGATCGAGCCCCGGTAAGGCGTATCGATGCGAGGTTCAAATCCTGCTGGGTTGATTATTTTTTCAATGTTTTCAGTGTTTGTATTTGATTGAATAACATACTACTGTATGAGTGGAATGCCCCACTTTAAAAAACATGTAAAATAATTATGAGTTGATAGCAGCGCCATCTATTATTTCCGTTGTGACACTTGTAAAAGGGTCGGCGGGAAGGGTATCTAACTCTAGTAGTTAGCACCTAGATGTCGCTTACGGCTGCTATAAAGTCGATGTAAAAATAAATGCAAAAAGATGATTGAAGGCATTGAGAATTTCGTCAACTCAGTAACTGAACCCATAGCTTAATTGGTAAAGCGATCGAGCCCCGGTAAGGCGTATCGATGCGAGGTTCAAATCCTGCTGGGTTGATTATTTTTTCAATGTTTTCAGTGTTTGTATTTGATTGAATAACATACTACTGTATGAGTGGAATGCCCCACTTTAAAAAAACATGTAAAATAATTATGAGTTGATAGCAGCGCCATCTATTATTTCCGTTGTGACACTTGTAAAAGGGTCGGCGGGAAGGGTATCTAACTCTAGTAGTTAGCACCTAGATGTCGCTTACGGCTGCTATAAAGTCGATGTAAAAATAAATGCAAAAAGATGATTGAAGGCATTGAGAATTTCGTCAACTCAGTAACTGAACCCATAGCTTAATTGGTAAAGCGATCGAGCCCCGGTAAGGCGTATCGATGCGAGGTTCAAATCCTGCTGGGTTGATTATTTTTTCAATGTTTTCAGTGTTTGTATTTGATTGAATAACATACTACTGTATGAGTGGAATGCCCCACTTTAAAAAAACATGTAAAATAATTATGAGTTGATAGCAGCGCCATCTATTATTTCCGTTGTGACACTTGTAAAAGGGTCGGCGGGAAGGGTATCTAACTCTAGTAGTTAGCACCTAGATGTCGCTTACGGCTGCTATAAAGTCAATGTAAAAATAAATGCAAAAAGATGATTGAAGGCATTGAGAATTTCGTCAACTCAGTAACTGAACCCATAGCTTAATTGGTAAAGCGATCGAGCCCCGGTAAGGCGTATCGATGCGAGGTTCAAATCCTGCTGGGTTGATTATTTTTTCAATGTTTTCAGTGTTTGTATTTGATTGAATAACATACTACTGTATGAGTGGAATGCCCCACTTTAAAAAAACATGTAAAATAATTATGAGTTGATAGCAGCGCCATCTATTATTTCCGTTGTGACACTTGTAAAAGGGTCGGCGGGAAGGGTATCTAACTCTAGTAGTTAGCACCTAGATGTCGCTTACGGCTGCTATAAAGTCGATGTAAAAATAAATGCAAAAAGATGATTGAAGGCATTGAGAATTTCGTCAACTCAGTAACTGAACCCATAGCTTAATTGGTAAAGCGATCGAGCCCCGGTAAGGCGTATCGATGCGAGGTTCAAATCCTGCTGGGTTGATTATTTTTTCAATGTTTTCAGTGTTTGTATTTGATTGAATAACATACTACTGTATGAGTGGAATGCCCCACTTTAAAAAAACATGTAAAATAATTATGAGTTGATAGCAGCGCCATCTATTATTTCCGTTGTGACACTTGTAAAAGGGTCGGCGGGAAGGGTATCTAACTCTAGTAGTTAGCACCTAGATGTCGCTTACGGCTGCTATAAAGTCGATGTAAAAATAAATGCAAAAAGATGATTGAAGGCATTGAGAATTTCGTCAACTCAGTAACTGAACCCATAGCTTAATTGGTAAAGCGATCGAGCCCCGGTAAGGCGTATCGATGCGAGGTTCAAATCCTGCTGGGTTGATTATTTTTTCAATGTTTTCAGTGTTTGTATTTGATTGAATAACATACTACTGTATGAGTGGAATGCCCCACTTTAAAAAAACATGTAAAATAATTATGAGTTGATAGCAGCGCCATCTATTATTTCCGTTGTGACACTTGTAAAAGGGTCGGCGGGAAGGGTATCTAACTCTAGTAGTTAGCACCTAGATGTCGCTTACGGCTGCTATAAAGTCGATGTAAAAATAAATGCAAAAAGATGATTGAAGGCATTGAGAATTTCGTCAACTCAGTAACTGAACCCATAGCTTAATTGGTAAAGCGATCGAGCCCCGGTAAGGCGTATCGATGCGAGGTTCAAATCCTGCTGGGTTGATTATTTTTTCAATGTTTTCAGTGTTTGTATTTGATTGAATAACATACTACTGTATGAGTGGAATGCCCCACTTTAAAAAAACATGTAAAATAATTATGAGTTGATAGCAGCGCCATCTATTATTTCCGTTGTGACACTTGTAAAAGGGTCGGCGGGAAGGGTATCTAACTCTAGTAGTTAGCACCTAGATGTCGCTTACGGCTGCTATAAAGTCGATGTAAAAATAAATGCAAAAAGATGATTGAAGGCATTGAGAATTTCGTCAACTCAGTAACTGAACCCATAGCTTAATTGGTAAAGCGATCGAGCCCCGGTAAGGCGTATCGATGCGAGGTTCAAATCCTGCTGGGTTGATTATTTTTTCAATGTTTTCAGTGTTTGTATTTGATTGAATAACATACTACTGTATGAGTGGAATGCCCCACTTTAAAAAAACATGTAAATTAATTATGAGTTGATAGCAGCGCCATCTATTATTTCCGTTGTGACACTTGTAAAAGGGTCGGCGGGAAGGGTATCTAACTCTAGTAGTTAGCACCTAGATGTCGCTTACGGCTGCTATAAAGTCGATGTAAAAATAAATGCAAAAAGATGATTGAAGGCATTGAGAATTTCGTCAACTCAGTAACTGAACCCATAGCTTAATTGGTAAAGCGATCGAGCCCCGGTAAGGCGTATCGATGCGAGGTTCAAATCCTGCTGGGTTGATTATTTTTTCAATGTTTTCAGTGTTTGTATTTGATTGAATAACATACTACTGTATGAGTGGAATGCCCCACTTTAAAAAAACATGTAAAATAATTATGAGTTGATAGCAGCGCCATCTATTATTTCCGTTGTGACACTTGTAAAAGGGTCGGCGGGAAGGGTATCTAACTCTAGTAGTTAGCACCTAGATGTCGCTTACGGCTGCTATAAAGTCGATGTAAAAATAAATGCAAAAAGATGATTGAAGGCATTGAGAATTTCGTCAACTCAGTAACTGAACCCATAGCTTAATTGGTAAAGCGATCGAGCCCCGGTAAGGCGTATCGATGCGAGGTTCAAATCCTGCTGGGTTGATTATTTTTTCAATGTTTTCAGTGTTTGTATTTGATTGAATAACATACTACTGTATGAGTGGAATGCCCCACTTTAAAAAAACATGTAAAATAATTATGAGTTGATAGCAGCGCCATCTATTATTTCCGTTGTGACACTTGTAAAAGGGTCGGCGGGAAGGGTATCTAACTCTAGTAGTTAGCACCTAGATGTCGCTTACGGCTGCTATAAAGTCGATGTAAAAATAAATGCAAAAAGATGATTGAAGGCATTGAGAATTTCGTCAACTCAGTAACTGAACCCATAGCTTAATTGGTAAAGCGATCGAGCCCCGGTAAGGCGTATCGATGCGAGGTTCAAATCCTGCTGGGTTGATTATTTTTTCAATGTTTTCAGTGTTTGTATTTGATTGAATAACATACTACTGTATGAGTGGAATGCCCCACTTTAAAAAAACATGTAAAATAATTATGAGTTGATAGCAGCGCCATCTATTATTTCCGTTGTGACACTTGTAAAAGGGTCGGCGGGAAGGGTATCTAACTCTAGTAGTTAGCACCTAGATGTCGCTTACGGCTGCTATAAAGTCGATGTAAAAATAAATGCAAAAAGATGATTGAAGGCATTGAGAATTTCGTCAACTCAGTAACTGAACCCATAGCTTAATTGGTAAAGCGATCGAGCCCCGGTAAGGCGTATCGATGCGAGGTTCAAATCCTGCTGGGTTGATTATTTTTTCAATGTTTTCAGTGTTTGTATTTGATTGAATAACATACTACTGTATGAGTAGAATGCCCCACTTTAAAAAAACATGTAAAATAATTATGAGTTGATAGCAGCGCCATCTATTATTTCCGTTGTGACACTTGTAAAAGGGTCGGCGGGAAGGGTATCTAACTCTAGTAGTTAGCACCTAGATGTCGCTTACGGCTGCTATAAAGTCGATGTAAAAATAAATGCAAAAAGATGATTGAAGGCATTGAGAATTTCGTCAACTCAGTAACTGAACCCATAGCTTAATTGGTAAAGCGATCGAGCCCCGGTAAGGCGTATCGATGCGAGGTTCAAATCCTGCTGGGTTGATTATTTTTTCAATGTTTTCAGTGTTTGTATTTGATTGAATAACATACTACTGTATGAGTGGAATGCCCCACTTTAAAAAAACATGTAAAATAATTATGAGTTGATAGCAGCGCCATCTATTATTTCCGTTGTGACACTTGTAAAAGGGTCGGCGGGAAGGGTATCTAACTCTAGTAGTTAGCACCTAGATGTCGCTTACGGCTGCTATAAAGTCGATGTAAAAATAAATGCAAAAAGATGATTGAAGGCATTGAGAATTTCGTCAACTCAGTAACTGAACCCATAGCTTAATTGGTAAAGCGATCGAGCCCCGGTAAGGCGTATCGATGCGAGGTTCAAATCCTGCTGGGTTGATTATTTTTTCAATGTTTTCAGTGTTTGTATTTGAATGATTATCGTAAATTGAACGGTACATTTCGAGTAACAATCATCCTACATTACGTATGCAAACGGTTATAAATACGGTTAAAGTTTGATTCTCACGAGTTACATCACACAACTAGGGGCCGGTTGCATTGCGCCAAACCGTTTGTTAATGTCATCGTTAAAATGTTCTTCTGTAAAAAGTTTGTCAGTTGAATTAATGAATCTCTTTTAAACCGCTATTGAGACTAGTATCTAGCTTCGAATTAAGAACTCGCGATTTACTTGCAAACTAGTTGAGCAATATAACAAGACCCTTATGAAGGTCGTTTCGCGGATTCTAGCTCCATAATAACCCCTTGATCGATCCTGCTCATATACGTAACTCTTAAATTATATTTATCTCCGTTACAGCCCTTACAAATTTCATTAAGATCAGAAAAACATTACCAAAGTTATCTTAGAACAACTATTCGAAATCAAAAAGCCATCGAAATGCACGGACGTTCCAGTAGCCAGCTGATAGTTCCGTTGCGTCCGAAGTTGTCTATAAGAACTTCACTGCGCTTACTCTCCGCTCGTTCGATAAACAATGACTTACATTAAGAGCATGAGAAATGAAAGTGTTGTTACCTATGATCTGCGGCTCAGAAGACCACATGGCGAGCCCGGTGAGCGGCTCGAGGCTGCGCGAGCGCACCTTGCCGCCCGACAGCGAGCCGCCCTCCTCCGCCCCCGCGCCCGCCAGGCTCCCGTCAGACTTAGCCTGAAAATAACAGGTTTTTAACACACGGAAAAACTCAATTCGACTCTTTTGTCTTTAGAAATTAAAGATACTCCAGCTTATCTGAATGTGACTTATATGAAATTATACTTCTCGTATAATTTTGGCCTGTATCAAAAATGAAAATAGAACACAATTAAACTTGTTTATTTGGTTTTAAAAAATTCTCACTTACGGCTAGCATCAGAGAGGAGACCTACTCGTATGCCAAAGCACAGGAAAGAATATATAAGCTGAGGTTAAAGATACAAAGCTGTTGTGGAGCCCTTGAATGAGTGCCGAGATTTCTCGAAGGAACTCAATATGTGGTGCTTAAAAATGAGTGTTTTAAAGGGCTGGAGTTACAGGCGTCCATAAGTTTAGGTAACCCCTTAGCATCAGACAGGCCATATGCTAGTTAGCCTCTGACCCTTAAGGAGCAGACAACAACGACATACCTACGATAGTTTGTGAGCAAACGACGGCCTACCTTGACGAGCGTGGGTGCGGGCGGCGCCAGGTCGAGTGGCGGCGTGGACGCGCGCAGACCATGCACACCTCGCTCGCCAGCTCCTTGAGGATGGACACCACCTCCAGGTGGTTCATGCCCAGCAGCCTGTGAGGGTTCACCTGCCTACCTTGACGAGCGTGGGCGCGGGCGGCGCCAGGTCGAGCGGCGGCGCCGGCGCAGGACGCGGGCGCGCGCACACCATGCACACCTCGCTCGGCAGCTCATTGAGGATGGACACCAACTCCAGGTGGTTCATGCCCAGCAGCCTGTGAGGGTTCACCTTGACGATCGTGGGCGCGGGCGGCGCCAGGTCGAGCGGCGGTGCGGGCGCGCACACACCATGCACACCTCGCTCGCCAGCTCCTCGAGGATGTACACCACCTCCAGGTGGTTCATGCCCAGCAGCCTGTGACCGACACCTGCCTACCTTGACAAGCGTGGGCGCGGGCGGCGCCAGGTCGAGTGGCGGCGTGGGCGCGGGCGGCGCCAGGTCGAGTGGCGGCGCGGGCGCGCACACACCATGCACACCTCGCTCGCCAGCTCCTTGAGGATGGACACCACCTCCAGGTGGTTCATGCCCAGCAGCCTGTGACCGACACCTGCCTACCTTGACGAGCGTGGGCGCGGGCGGCGCCAGGTCGAGTGGCGGCGTGGGCGCGGGCGGCGCCAGGTCGAGTGGCGGCGCGGGCGCGCACACACCATGCACACCTCGCTCGCCAGCTCCTTGAGGATGTACACCACCTCCAGGTGGTTCATGCCCAGCAGCCTGTGACCGACACCTGCCTACCTTGACGAGCGTGGGCGCGGGCGGCGCCAGGTCGACTGGCGGCGTGGGCGCGGGCGGCGCCAGGTCGAGTGGCGGCGCGGGCGCGCACACACCATGCACACCTCGCTCGCCAGCTCCTTGAGGATGGACACCACCTCCAGGTGGTTCATGCCCAGCAGCCTGTGACCGACACCTGCCTACCTTGACGAGCGTGGGCGCGGGCGGCGCCAGGTCGAGTGGCGGCGTGGGCGCGGGCGGCGCCAGGTCGAGTGGCGGCGCGGGCGCGCACACACCATGCACACCTCGCTCGCCAGCTCCTTGAGGATGGACACCATCTCCAGGTGGTTCATGCCCAGCAGCCTGTGACCGACACCTGCCTACCTTGACGAGCGTGGGCGCGGGCGGCGCCAGGTCGAGTGGCGGCGTGGGCGCGGGCGGCGCCAGGTCGAGTGGCGGCGCGGGCGCGCACACACCATGCACACCTCGCTCGCCAGCTCCTTGAGGATGGACACCACCTCCAGGTGGTTCATGCCCAGCAGCCTGTGACCGACACCTGCCTACCTTGACGAGCGTGGGCGCGGGCGGCGCCAGGTCGAGTGGCGGCGTGGGCGCGGGCGGCGCCAGGTCGAGTGGCGGCGCGGGCGCGCACACACCATGCACACCTCGCTCGCCAGCTCCTTGAGGATGGACACCACCTCCAGGTGGTTCATGCCCAACAGCCTGTGATCGACACCTGCCTACCTTGACGAGCGTGGGCGCGGGCGGCGCCAGGTCGAGCGACGGCGCGGGCGCGCACACACCATGCACACCTCGCTCGCCAGCTCCTTGAGGATGGACACCACCTCCAGGTGGTTCATGCCCAGCAGCCTGTGAGGGTTCACCTGCCTACCTTGACGAGCGTGGGCGCGGGCGGCGCAAGGTCGAGCGGCGGCGCCGGCGCAGGGCGCGGGCGCGCACACACCATGCACACCTCGCTCGCCAGCTCCTTGAGGATGGACACCACCTCCAGGTGGTTCATGCCCAGCAGCCTGTGACCGTTCACCTCTGGAACATTACAATTCAAACCAATTGTAACGTCTAACTAATAAATGCACAAAGGTTGACGGCTTAGGTTGACGCTCATAGTTAAGGTTTGTGGTAGCTAAATTGTCAAATGTAAAATTTTGTCATCAGAGTGATTCACTCACTGATTGACTGAATTTATGGGGCCGTACCGCGAATTCAGTCAGCTATAGATTTCAAGACACATTTTATTCATAGACTTAAGATTCTAAGACATATTTGAGTTTTACGATAGCGATGCGAATACAATGCTTTTCAACCGACTTCAAGATTTCGAAGGAGGAGGTTATCAATTCGTCGGGATCTTTGTTTTTGCTATTTTTATTTATTTATGTATGTTCACCGATCCCATTGTAACCATGTCAGGATCTGATGATGGGATCCTGGAGAAATCGAGGGAACTCTTCAACTATTATAGGCACACCTACGGTGATTTGAGTATTTTTTACAGCAGATCGAGCATTTGGTGTTGGAAAGGTGGATGCTTAGTGAAGTCGGTTCTTTTTTGTTTAAAATTATTGTTTACTGCTGTCAAACTTAAAATAATATGTTAACGAATGTGAACCTTATTACAAAGCCACAAGGTGTACAACACGTACCGAGCAGCTCGTCGCCGGGGCGGTGCACGCCGGCGCGGCCCACGGGCCCCTCGGGCAGCACGGAGCGCACGTAGTGGTGCGGCCGCACCTCCCGCCCTCCTTCCACGTCCACGGTGCCCTCTAGCGAGATGCCGAGCCCGCCGCCGCCGCGCATCACTACGCCGACTACGATTTCTACGTCTTCGCCTGAAAGAAGAGAAATACGACACCGGAGCGTTGCTATAATATAAGTTTAGTTATTATACAAGGGGGCAAACTTGATGTTTAATACGTTAACGTTAAAGGAGATGCATACATATTGTATGGGGGCTTTCGAATAAGTACAATATCTTTCTGTATGCTGTTGTCTAACTAGCCAAAAACATTATTATATCAGAATTATCCCTATATTATCATGCAGTATGAAGTGATACTAACTAATCTAAGTGCGGACACGGTCGTTAGTGGCCCATCTGTGAGCACGGACGTGTGGAGATAGTTCAGCGTGATCCATATATGAGGCACTGGACAGTGAACGTGTTAACCTCTCGTACTCTTGAGACAGGATGGACTTTAAAGAAATGATTTTGAATGATGCAGTTTTAAAAGCATTCATTTTGCTTCGATTTTTGATAACTTTTATTTTCCTTGCAGTGGTGTGGTGAATTTTTTTTGTATTATACTCGGCAGCAAATGTTGTTTAACCTCTCTGACCTTGAGGCCCTCCGACACTCAAGATTCCATTTTGGCATCTTTCGCTGGCTCGGGTCTCAATATAAACACGAGAGGTTAAGCAACAATTTTGCTCCTTTGTATAATATAATAAGTAACTATTATACTCGCAGGAATTTCCCTTATAATGTGCAATAGTCGAACGACTCGCAGTGCTCGTAATATGAGTAGCCCCTGCCACCGTTTACTGTTATCTTAACAAAATCTAATATAACATAACCAACATCTAAGGACCCTTAATAGCCCCTTTGATAAAATGGGTAAATTGCGATTTCCATCTGCTAACAAAATTTTAGTTTTTAAAATAAAAGATGGAAGTAAAAACTTGCCGGCTTGCATCTCTAAGGCCATGTAAGGAAATATCCGCTACAATAAGTTTCGGTGGCACAGTTAGCAAGGCAGCTGTACACAATATATTACCCAGTATGGATTGCCATTTTCTCCTAATAGCCTCCTTCTGTTCGGGCGTGCGCGGCATCTCAAATGCGGGCTGCGCGCGCGACGCGGGCGGGCTGCGTGGCGGCGACGGCGCCGGATCCTCCACGCTGGATTCCAAGCTGGAATATAACATACATATGGACTTCCGGTTGAAACTCAACATGGTGCATGGTGCTCTTAATAAGAGTTTTTCTTGTTTTTGTTCATTTACGTAGTACAGTGTGTAATATTAATAATGATAGCTTATTAGATAGCTTAGTTCGGTGATTTATTTATTTATTGAGATTATATTTGCAACTTACAGCTAGCACCATAGCGTCACAAACTCAGTATATATAACTAATTAAATAACACATTCTCTTTTCTCAAACATTCTCCTGCACTCATCTTAACTCATCTATCAAACTTGCCATCCCTGAGGCAAACAAATCGCACTGAGGGCCTCGCTAAGCATGGAGTTTAGCAAGTGAAGTGCGTGCCGTAGCGGCGAGAAGAGGTAGAGGCCGGTGCGCGCTTCCGCCGGCGCCAGCAAACGCGGGTCTTGGAATCTGTTTCGCGAGTCGGGCACGAATAACCGCATCACTTCATGTACTAATTCAACGCTATCAACTTTGTTGCGCATAAGACCCAACACAAATTTGAATGTCGCCAGGGATGGTCTCGATGCAAATGACCCGTATCCCAAGTGGCCTAGGAGAAACTGAGTTGGGTACAAAAAACGGGAAATATTTGAATTGTTTTTTATACAAATTTCTTATAAACTTCTTTTGCACCTTTTCCAACATTAAGATGTACTTTTTCTCTCTGGGATTCCATACAATCGCATTGGTCTCAAGTGTACTCTGAACCAACGCCGCGTATAGAGTTCTAAGGGCGAACGGAGTTAGAGACTGGGAATTGCGCAGTACGAAACCCAACTTTTGCATACCATTTTTTGCCACCTGTGTACAATGATCACGGAAGGTCAGATTGGGGTCAAAGTGAACTCCCAGGTCACGTACTTAGGAAACACGCAGCACATCCTCCCCATTGAGATGGTACCGGTATTCAATCGGAGCAGGTGAGCAGCTAAAGCTCATGGTTTCACACTTTTGTGAGTTAAATTTCAGTGAATTTTTCACACTCCAGCGAAACACGGCTTCAAGATCACTTTGTAGGAGGGCCCTGCAGTCTTGTTCTTCCTTGATCACTCTTATCGACTTCACGTCGTTGTCTGGGAAAACCTCGGCCAGGAGTCGTGCGGTTCTCGAGAATGCGCAGGGACGGTACGACATTGCTTGCTGTTGTTCGTATTTGGAACCGCGCTAGTACCAGGAACTTACTTGTGCAACGTCATCATCTGTATGTCGTAGTACGCTGGTTCTGGGCGGTGCATATGCAGGAACGGATTGTGCGCGACGCTGGCTGCTCCAGCACTCTCCCCCGCAGCTATCGCTTGCTGCTGTTCGTATTTGGGACCGCGCTAGTACCAGGAACTTACTTGTGCAACGTCGTCATCTGTATGTCGTGTTGCGCCGGTTCTGGGCGGTGCATGTGCAGGAACGGATTGTGCGCAACGGTGGCCAGCACTCTCACCCGCAGCTATCGCTTGCTGCTGTTCGTATTTGGGACCGCGCTAGTACCAGGAACTTACTTGTGCAACGTCGTCATCTGTATGTCGTGTTGCGCCGGTTCTGGGCGGTGCATGTGCAGGAACGGATTGTGCGCAACGGTGGCCAGCACTCTCACCCGCAGCTATCGCTTGCTGCTGTTCGAATTTGGGACCGCGCTAGTACCAGGAACTTACTTGTGCAACGTCGTCATCTGTATGTCATGTTGCGCTGGTTCTGGGCGGTGCATATGAAGGAACGGGTTGTGTGCAACGATGGCTGCTCCAGCGCTCTCACCCGCAGCTATCGCTTGTTGAAGTTGTTCGTATTTGGGACCGCGAAGGTATCTGTAAAACGATAGAGATTTCTCTATTTGTTACTAGGTTCTTCAAAAAGCAAGCAAACAGGGTTCAGAAAAGGCAGAATGCTGCCAAAGTGGCTCTTTTGATGTTGCTTTTAATCACGCGCTGGTTGAGGGCTAGAGACGCGCCGTCGACGGCCACGATGCGGTCGTTAGTCGCTACTGGCCACATCTCGTCTGCAACACTCACCTCTCCAGCTTGAGTGTGACGAGGTTCCCGCTCTGCTTGAGCGCGACGACGGCGCGCTGGTCGGACTTGCCGGCCAGAGACGCGCCGTCGACGGCCACGATGCGGTCGCTGGTCGCTACTGGCCACATCTCGTCTGCAACACTCACCTCTCCAGCTCGAGTGTGACGAGGTTCCCGCTCTGCTTGAGCGCGTCGACGGCGCGCTGGTCGGACTTGCCGGCCAGAGACGCGCCGTCGACGGCCACGATGCGATCGTTGGTCGCTACTGGCCACATCTCGTCTGCAACACTCACCTCTCCAGCTCGAGTGTGACGAGGTTCCCGCTCTGCTTGAGCGCGTCGACGGCGCGCTGGTCGGACTTGCCGGCCAGAGACGCGCCGTCGACGGCCACGATGCGATCGTTGGTCGCTACTGGCCACATCTCGTCTGCAACACTCACCTCTCCAGCTCGAGTGTGACGAGGTTCCCGCTCTGCTTGAGCGCGTCGACGGCGCGCTGGTTGGACTTGCCGGCCAGAGACGCGCCGTCGACGGCCACGATGCGGTCGTTGACCCGCACTCGCCCGCTCAGCGCCGCCGCGCTCCCGGCCGACACTGACTTCACGAATATACCCGATAACTCCTCTTTTTCGCAGACATAACCTGTCCGTAACCACGAAATACATAGATAAAAAATAATAACACGTACAATATTAGCCCCTTCATCCTCTTCTAAATTTTATAACAGTTCCTTTACATTTCAAGCGGTTCGACTTTGGAATTCTCTGCCTCTAGATGTAGGGTGCGCTCAACCACCCGCTTCATTTAAAAAGCTCCTTAAACTTTACTATTTGTCTCGTCCGTGACACTTTCTCTTTACAGCCGGCACTATATATGTATATATTAATTTTGTTTAAGTGTATTGTATCTTAATATGGTTATTTATTTACTAGGATATTGCTTTGTAATATTAAGTTTTTTTTTCCGCTTTTCTTCACTGTTTGCAACACCTACTGACTTAGTTTATTTGACACAATTCCACTACATAAAGGTTGTCTTGGAGAAATCGCTTTTTAGCGATAAGACCGCCTGTTGTTTACCTCTATTCTGACTTTATGCATTTTCTGTACTGGTTTTCTTTTTGAGGTGTTCAATAAAGAGTATTTGTATTGTATTGTATTAGCCGTGTCCACACCAGACGCACCGCCTCGCGAGGAAATTGCCGCGCGAGGCGACTCGGCTAGTGTGGACGTACCTCGGCCGAGGCGGCGCGCATGTTTGCCTCGGCCGCGGCCGATCGGCTCGGTGTCGGTATTTCGACACGGCTATTTACGCTAAACTAAATTGCTCAATTTATAAGAATAAATACGTAAATTTGTTTCCCTAGTTTTAAATACCACAAAGTTTTTGGATGTCAAATATGTATCCAAATCTCTTTTACCAGTATGTGTAGAGTTTATCTATTAATAAAAAAATATTTGTGTGAGTGATGTGAAGAAAATTATTACGGATAAGATAAATACCTGCTATAGTTATTCCCAGGCCATTCTCATCCTTTTTAAGCTGCACTGTAAATCTGTCGACCTCTGGTGATTCGGCATCTACGATGAAAACTAAGTATAAAAAACATGACAAATGTCCTTAACATGTAGCAATAAATGATATATTTAATTTATAAGTAGATTTATAAACATTGTAGTAAGAGAGTATTTAAAACAAGTATTTGAAGTTATATGAATAAAGGGTTTTATACGTTGTTAGCTATGTCCAAACCGGCATAACCAACTCGCGGGGGCGCTATTTTTTTTATTTTGTGTAACGTATATAGCGACCTGCTGATTACATTGGCTATAAAAAAAACATCAGAAGCTGCCGCAGTCAAGTAGTTCGCTACTTTGCCAGACTAGAAGTTATAAAAGCTGCTAAACGATTTAGCAGATACCGGTCCAGCGCCTCTGGGTCCAATGGCTGCTTAAGCGGTAACTTGGTTATTTAGGCGGGCATGTTTATAATAGTAGATTGTACAACAAGTGCATAAAACGTACGATTTTACGCGAGGCGATTATCCATCCGAGGGAGCTTGCGAGCGAGGGTTGATATAAAGCTATTTTATATCGTCCACGCACGACTTAAAGTCGAACTTTACGAGCATGAGAAGTGAAAAACCAATTTCAAAGCTACCTGTTTCCGGAGGCGGTGTCACTGCGCTGTCGAACACAAACCGAGACGCGGGCGGGTGATGCACCGGTTGAGTGTGGAACACCTGCTCGAAGCCGGTTTCCAGCAGGTACCGGTCCAGCCCCTCCGGGTCCGACAGCAGCCGAGCCGGTACCAGCGGCGCGGCGGCGGGCGGCGCGGACGCGGGGTCCACGGCGCGGGCCACCACCAGCCGGACGCGCGACCCGGACGCTCGCAGCACGCCGGCCACTTGCTCAGAACCCATTTCGACCAAATGAGCCTGCACAAAATAAATGCATGTGTAAATAGTACATTACTGCAGAGACCAGTAAGTAAGCTTTCCTGGCTGAGTATTTAGTAGACTGAGGCTACAATACGAAGCCAGGTAAGCTGATTACGGTCGAAGCATGTATAGTGCTTTTCTCAAACATGTAAGGAAATAAAATTACTTGTTTAGTGCTTCAGTTACTGACTGAGTGATTTAATGTTGTATGAAAATCCTTTACGTACGTCGCGCTGAACCTGCCTTGGAATAGAGTCCCTACTGGTCTCTAATTACTAACGTAACAGGAACATTTCCGAGCATGTTTGAGAAAATAAAATTACTTGTTTAGTGCTTCAGTTACTGGCTGAGTGATTTAATGTTGTATGAAAATCCTTTACGTACGTCGCGCTGAACCTGCCTTGGAATAGAGTCCCTACTGGTCTCTAATTACTAACGTAACAGGAACATTTCCGAGCATGTAAGTACTCTAAAATGCGTTCAAAAACCGTAGACAATGACAAGCATTACAACAAACGATTTAACTATGATAAGTTTCTTATCTGCGGCAGTAACGTAATTTTAACTATGCATGCTCAAATATTGTTAAGCAATGAGTTTCAAATTTGGAACATCGAATTTGATAACATAATGTTACCGCCATGGCCAACTCCATTGGTCCCGCGCGAGCGCCGGCACAATCGAGTAGGCCATGACGGTACAATGGCGGTCATTCTATGGTTTCCGAACAATTAATTTAATATATATAATATGAGTGTAGATAAAGCAGTGTATGCAACTGTACGTAATTAGGCCTTAACACGTAACAGTTACATAAACTACTATTATCTACACTCACATTGCATGTTCTCTAAAACGTGTTCGAAAACGGTAGGCAGTGGCTAGCATTACCACAACCGATTTTACTATGATAAGCTTTTTATCTGTGGCAGTAACGTAATTTTAACTTTACATGCTCAAATATGGATGTGTTTATGATAACATAATATGAGTTTTGATAACATAATGTACACCTGCACGCTCCCGCGCGGCCGCCGGCACACAAGAGTTGGCCATGGCAGTGCAATGGCGGCCATTCTATGGTTTCCGAATACGGCATTTAGAATAAATAATATGAGTGTAGATAAAGCAGTGTATGCAACTGTACGTAATTAGGCCTTATTACGTAACAGTTACATAAACTACTATTATTTATTAAATAATTGTATTAAACTAGTAATCCGCCTCGAACCGAGAACTTGCGATTTACTTGCAAACGAGTTGACCAATATAACAAGACCCTTATAAAGATCGTTTTTGCGCCATCTAGCTCCATAACCCCTTGATCGATCCTGCTCATATACGAAATCTGAAATTATATGTATCTCTGCTACAACCCCAACAAATTTCACGAAGACCATAAAAACGTTACTAGTTATCGCGAAATAAGCTTTCAAAATCAAAAAGCCATTTAAATGCACAGACATCCCAGTAGCCAACTGACAGTTTTGGTGTCTGTAAGAACTTCGCTTCACTGCGCTCGCTCTTTCGATAACCACACACATTAAAAGCCAAATCACGCGACTGAAGTTATCCATTCGATACATTAAAAAACACTGAATAAATTTTAAATTACCAGTCTTACCACCTACAGCTAGAAGAGCGTCGACGTCGTTAGAAAGAATAGCATTATTTCGGTAAATGCTACTTCGTGCGTGTTAACAAGAAAGCAGTGGAAAGATTTACCAGAGTCCAACAAGCTTTATGGTTCAGTTAGAGCGAGAGAATCAGTGTTTCAGGTTGTGAGTTCGCATCTCACTCAAGACAGTATTTTTTAAATTAATTACCTAATAACATGCAATTAAAACAGGGGACATAACCGACTCAACTGACTATAATTTAAATGAAACCTAGGACAACAGACATCACTATTCAGATTTTGATAATCGAACGAGCGGAGCGTAAGCGAAGTGAGTTCTTACAGACAACTTCGGACACAACAGAACTGTCAGCCGGCTACCTAGACGTCCCTGCATTTCGATGTTTTTTTTTATTATGAATAGTTGTTCCGCGATAACTATAGTAACGTTTTTCTGATCTTTATGAAATTTATTGGGGTTGTAGCAAAAATCTCAATTTGAGAGTTCGTATATGAGCAGGATTGATCAAGGGGTTATGGAGCTAGAAGGCGCGAAACAATCATCAGAAGGGTCTTGTTATACTGGTCCACTGGTTTGCAAGGAAATCGCGAGTTCTCAGTTCGAAGCGGACTACTAGTCATATAAGTCAATATTCTACTCACATCTCCTATCTGTAGAATGTGATCTCCGGACTTGAGGCGGCCGTCGCGGTCAGCGACGCCACCCGCCAAGATCGTCTTGACAATAACACCACTGGTCCTTGCCCCGATTATACCTGAAACAAATGTTATTTACTTTGTAACCTTTTTAATAATATGCAGGATGTAAAATATGACTATTCGGGCTACACGAGTGAAAGCGCCTGTACCTAATGAACTGTGAAGCTGATTTGTTTTATCATTTTCAATTTAAGCTCAAATTTGTCAAAGCAAAGTGGCCTTTTATAGACATTTCTTAATGCTGTGCCTCTCAAAACTTACCGAATCCAAGCCCAGTGCCGTCGTTGACCAGGTTTATGATCTCCACCTGCGCCCAGTCGCCCGCCACGATATTAGGAGAGGCTGACACCAGGGAGTCGTCGTTTCTAGACATTTCGAGGATGCCGTGACTCTGAAAAAAAAGCTATATGACAATCGGTATATCACGTTTCAGATACTAAATATTTTATGTAATATAACAGAAAAGGACTTCTATAAGTAGACATAATATCGATAGTTGAAAAACTCTAGTACTTATGTATATGATTTATATTGTTGTTCATTTACTGCTGGACAAATTCTTATTATTATTTTTTTCAGTAATCGTTATGTTGAATTGTTGTCATCTGTCACGCTTTACTCCATTGTTTCAGGGATCATGTTAAAAAAAACAAAAACCCATACATATTAGTGTTACTTATTGTCTTAAACATGTCCAACATAGAAGCAGAGTCGAGCCCTGGCACGCGCTCGCTGTTCGAGCTTGAGCCGAAGTCGAGTCAGCGCGGTAACTATACGTGCTGTACACTCTGTTCTATCTTTACTTTATACATATTTAGGTGCCATGTTGGAGTAAATAAAGGCCGAGTGAGTCCCAGCACGCGCTCGTTGTCCGAGCTCAAGCCGGGGTCGAGGCAGTGCGGCGACGTCACTTGCTGTACCCACTGTTATTCCTTTACTTCATACCTGTAGGCGACATGTTGGAGTCGATAGAGGCCGAGTCGAGCCCCAGCACGCGCTCATTGTTCGAGCTCAAGCCGGAGTCGGGGCAGTGCGGCGACGTCACTTGCTGTACACACTGTTCTTCCTTTATTTCATACCTGTTCAGGCGACATATTGGAGTCGATAGAGGCCGAGTCGAGTCCCAGCATGTGGTCGTTGTTCGAGCTCGAGCCGGAGTCGGGGCAGTGCGGCGACGTCACTTGCTGTACACACGGTTCTTCCTTTACTTTATACCTGTTTAGGCGACATGTTGGAGTCGATAGAGGCCGAGTCGAGCCCCAGCACGCGCTCGTTGTCCGAGCTCGAGCCGAAGTCGAGGCAGTGCGGTGGCGACACCTGTGGGACACGTTGCTCTTCCTCGCCCTCTGCGCCATACAAGTTCCGGGCTTGGAGCGCCAGTTCGCCTGCACATAAAGACATCCGTCTGTGTCAAATATCCAGGTCTGGTAAAACTTTCTGTTATTATCACCGATAAAGAATAAAGAATACATAATCACCCCAAATAAATGGTCCCACAAGAGTGCTGTTTCTCGGTCAGTCTTGTTTGAACCGCAGACACTAGACAGTGACAACTGTTAGAAATGAACAAGTGTGCCGTGAAAAACTGTTTCGATATAATTAGTTTCGAGATCGCAGTTTAAACCTTTTTTTTTTGTTGACCCAGGGGTAATCCTTTATGGATCCCACTGGCCCGGGAGAAGCCAAGTATAGATATCGAGAGATATTTAGAAACACAAATCAACATTACAATTATATGCATCTATAGTTGATTTTAAAAAATCTAAGTATTTTCGGCCATAGCCTTTGAAGAAAATGAAGCATTTCGTATAATTCACGCGTTTTGGGAATAAGGCCTCTTAAGAATTTTTTTTTTATACCACGACGGTGGCAAACAAGCATACGGCCCGCCTGATGGTAAGCAGTTACCGTAGCCTATGGACGCCTGCAACCCCAGAGGATTCACATGCGCGTTGCCTACCCTTTAAGAACCAATACACTCCTTTTTTGAAGAACCTACTATAGCCCGCGGAATTACCTGAATAAATCAACTATGTTTCTAGCTAAAGACTACATACATATTGAATATGGGAATATATTTACCTGCAGGAGTAATATCAAAGTCGCCAGGCAGAATTGATGGATGGTGGGCTACTTGCGTTGACAGCATGCCCACCGAGTCCTGAAGTGTAGCTATACTTTTCAGAATCGGACTCTCCAGTAAGCTTATCAACATATTCAGGTCATCATTGGTAGCAGCCTGAAAATCAATTCGAAATTAAGTAACTCTTATTATTATTATTTATTGTTGATGGTAAGCAGCTACTGAAATATTTATTTATTGTTTAGAAACTACAGGTCTATAAACACAACTAGGATTTGTATTTAGGCTAATTTACTTATATGTTTAATAAGACTGTTTGCTTCTGAATAGGCGGGTCCACAACTGACGCAACGTCTAGTTCGGCTAGTGTGAACATGCTTCGCCCGAGGCATTGCGGCCGCGCGTGCGTTTGCCTTAGCTGAGGCACGTCCACACTAGCCGAGCTGCCTCGCGCGGTAATTTCCTCACGAGGCGGTGTGGCACGCCTAATATAGTGTAGATAGCAAGCAAAAACATCGATACAAACAAGATTAAAGTCTAAAAAAACCATAGACATATAAATTAAGAAGACGTAATCCCACGAAGATAAAACTGTGATTCCATAATGAGCCGCGATCTCGTGCACACACACTCACTTTTGACGTTTGAACCAATCACCGCTCGTCCACGAGTTGTAGATGTGTGCGTGTCGCGCGTAAACACGAAGAAATTGGCTTATTATGGAAGCACAGTTTTGTCTTCACGGCGTTACGTCTTCTTATTTTATACGTCTATAAAAAAAACTGTAATCAGGCAATGGAAAAAAAAATTCTAATCAGATGATATTCACCAAAATCAGATGAATAGTTAAGGCGCTAAGGAAGAATATACGTAAATACAAACATACATACATAGAATGCTAGGCCAGGGTATAGGCTTCACCATAGTTAGGCAAAAAAAACTTATAAATAAGATATTATATACCTTGAGTTTAGGATCATCACTTTGATCCACAGCAGCTTTCACACTCTCCAGTTGCTGTAGAGCATTGGACAAATTCACACCAAGGTGCATCTTGGAAACTTATTCTGTAATAGAAAATAATTTTTGATATAAGTACAATAGAATCCGTTTATTACGACGCTACTTATAATGACAAACCCTGGTTACAGTGACATTTTACTTGTTTATGTTAGTTTAGTGATCCTTTTTACTCCTCCTGCAATGAAATTGCGTATCTGTGTGGTGCGTTTGTTTTCAACTGACTTCAAACTTCGAAGGAGGAGGTTCTCAATTTGTTGGGATCCTTGTATTTTTTTTTCTTATGTATTTACTCTGATTATTTGAAGACAGCTGGACCCATTTGGAAAATTCTCTTTTTGTTTTAAAGTGTTACATCATAGTTAGTCCCTATTGTCACCAGGTCAGGATCTCAAGATGGGATCCTGGAGAAATCGAGGGAACTCTTCAAATATTATATGCACACCTATATCGATTTAAGATTTTTTTACGCTAGATTTGCTCTGGAAATGTGGAGTCTAAGTGAAGTTGGTTCTTTTTTGTTTAAAATTATTTTTATTATATTTTCTTTTGATTATTATTGATGAATTGTAAATGTGTAGTACATTACGCATTGTCAGTGATATTGAATCACAATAAGACAATAAAGTTTTTTTAATTTCGGAGACTATGTTTTATATGACAACTGCTTAATATGACATATTTCTCATTTCCCTTCAATGTCATTATAAGCGGATTTGATTCCGGTTTGCTACAACCAAAAATCATAATGACAAAAAAGATTAGTTGCAAAATGACAAAAACCTCAAATGTTATAATATATAGGTAATACATGCTAAATTTATGTTCAGTATAATAAAATATAAAATGTTATAATCAGACCTAGGAATCCGTGGGGCAAATTTTGTTGAGAGGTAGGGACTTCCTATATCGACAAATTAAATTATCGGTTTTCTTTCTATATACTAGTGATCACTCAAGGGTTTGATTGTAAAAATATGTTATTATTTAGAGTAAAAAAAATAATTAAATAATAACTCAATACTCTTCCTCGTTTTTAAAGACAATTTATAAGGTTGAGATAATTATTATTATTAACTATTTTGTAGTGCAATAGGTATTACACCCTACCTTTATATAAGTAACCTAGCGATTATTTAAAATATGCTATGTTGAACAATAGATCAAAAAACACACAATGTTGGAGGCGATCACTAGTATATAGAAAGAACACCAATAATTTAATTTGTCAATATAGGAAGTCCCTACCTCTCAACAAAATTTGCCCCACGGATTCCTAGGTCTGGTTATAATGATGTTCACACATCCAATATCCAAAATGCATTAGTTTCATAATTACCAAAATTCAAGAGTAACTTTAGGTCTGTGCATCAGAATGACACCGTCTCAAAACACCTAAAATGTTTACTGGGAATAATAATATTAAATATGAGCCAATTATTATACAAAATTCTTTTAATTTTGGTTCTACAAAACAAAATAAAATGAGATTCAATTTCGGATGAAATCCGAAAGTTGATAATTCGATTTCACATTTTTCCATAGGTACTAGGTTTTGGGTAATAGAATTTTAGACATTTTAGGAAATAGTAGAATTGAAAATTAGTCAAAACATGATAGTCATTTTGAATTATATTAATATCAAGAGTACGGTTATTTAAGAAGTAGGCGTAAGTCATTTCAAATTTTAGACATGAGAGTTTTGGCATTGCGACAATCTAGGAATATGGTATTATTTATATTTAGCTGTAGCGAACCAGAATCGCGGATTTTACTGTATACCGATACAATAGATACGACCAAACACAAGCATTGTTTATCAAGTAACAAGTAAAGTTTATCGTAACTTACTCATGAATCACGAAGACAAAACCATGAAATGTCTGGAATTTTTACTACTGAAAACTGGTCAATAAAATCCCAATCTGATTGAACTAATGATACCTACATCAGGAAATTTTAATGCATATAAGAGAAATGACGAAATAATAGCAACTCATATATTATTATGTATGTAATGTAAGTAAATGCATTAAGCAATGCAAAATATGCTATGCAATGCATCAATCCTTTTCATCTGTCAATTTGACATTGACAACTTTTTTTTCCACCGACTTCAAGAATTTCTAGCTAGATTTCGTAATGATTTCGAAGGAAGACTAGGAGGTGGAAGTCGGGTTCTATAAATTTTTGCAATTTAAAAAAATAGTATCTTTTCACCACACCCGGTTTACTGCCATACTAACTTTCTCATCATAGACGTTGACTTGACGTTTGTCAAATCGAGGGGAAAAATGAAAATGAAGGCTAGAAGCCTCGCTCTTTTTCGTGCGCTACACTACCCTACATTTAGGGTAGTGTGAGACGGATATTTCATCTTTTGAATTTTTTCCCCGCGGCGCCATATTGGTTTGTCTGTAATTGTGACTGACGGTTATTTTCAAGTGGTGGATAATTTCAATTACTTTAAATTGTATAACTGGAGACATAATGCGGACCCCAAAATGCTGTATTTGTGGTAACAAACGAGAGAACGCATTTTTGCATTTTTTTTCCAGTAAGTGACGAAAATAGATTGAATCAATGGTTGGCCTGTGTAAACTTGGAGTCGCTAAAAGTATTACCAAAAGGCATATTGAGTACGCGCTCAGTGTGTCACGTACATTTTGAGAGAAGGTTTATAAAACCAAATAGCCGACTGAAATATGGTGCCTATCCGACATTGTTCACACCTGATAAAATAACTAGTAGAGTACCTGCACAACAGTACCCAGATATTTGTAAGTATTTGGCCTAGTCTCTTATAAATTCACATTTTTCCTATACTAATTGTACATAGATTTTTTTTAAATTAGGTATTTTCATTTCAGCACTTGAATATCAGAATTCGCGGAAAAGACATTTAGATCACAGCTATTTTAAAAGTGATCCGCCTGTAAAAGTACCAAGACTCACTGGTAGTAAGTATTTTTATTAGATTTTTCATCCATATTTAACTTATAACAACCTATTTTTCCTTATATATATCATAAGCAGCGACCAGAAAACCGCTTCATTTGGTTAACCATATTAATTTAATGAAGTTTCCCTGTTGAAATTTCAATATTTGCCACTTATATCGATTTTGGCTGCTTTGTGATACAAAAATAATATCTTGAACTATTTAATTATACAGTTTTAATTGTATACTATAGGTAAATATTATCTACATACACGGTAATAAATACTACTCTCTGCGGGCTTTTTTTATAAAAAAAAAAATTTTTTACAATAGTTTGGTAGGTGTGTAACTACCCTACCAGATATAATATCCCTTTATTGGTAACCGGTTCCGGTCCCAGATTCGCAGGTCTTAACGCTTTGATGTTATGAAATTTGACTTGTAGGAAGCGTATTAAGTTTTAGAAAATGATAGAGCCTACTGAAACACACACGGGCGAAGCCGCGGGCACCGCTAGTTATATTAGTAGTTAATAATCCCTATTATTGTCATTTCAGCAATTGAATATCAGCACATGGAGAGGCATTTCGATCACAACTACTGTAAATGCGATCCAACTGCAAAAGTCAAAAGTTACTTAATATGCTCATAGTGGCTGATTATAATAAAGATCAGATTAATGTAAATCAAAACTTCATAAGAATATATTTTATTGTTAAATTATTTCTCTCAGGTACCTATACAATGACAATTAATTAATCGTGTAAAATAATTGTTATTTTATTTTCATGACATTATTATGTTTTACAGCTTCATTCTTTGCGATTTATATATTTAACATAGTGTAGTAGCACCCCCAAGCATCAGCCTTGCACGGTTTTTAGAGTCATTTACTAGTAACATTTAAAAAAGAAAAAATGTCGGGTAACCCCACAATCCCTACCACCTCGGCGACGGTCGGTCCCCGCCATCTTTACTTCATTATTCATTCCCGTGCTCAAGCCTTCGCACGTTCTCTTAAAAATAACTAAGAAATAATAAAATAATTTTAGGGTGTTAGGTTATCTTTAAACATGGGGAAACTGAAAAGTGAAGAAGAAGAGATTAGGAAGAAAATTAAAAGATTGAAATCAAAATTGCAACGACGGACACGCTGCCGCTCAAGAGTTATATACTCATATTCTTCGGATTCTAGCGATGCAGATGGCGAGTTACGATTTCTAATTTTTTGTAAGGATTGTGATGCGTTTTTGCTAATTCCGGGCACTTACCGTCACATTTACCCTGTTGTTTGCAACAATTTAAGGTCAAGTGACCATTTTTAAGGATTGTGATGCGTTTTTGCTAATTGCGGGCACTTACCGTCACATTTTCCCTGTTTTTTGCAACAATTTAAGGTCAAGTGACCATTTGTAAGGATTGTGATGCGTTTTTGCTAATTGCGGGCACTTACCGTCACATTTTCCCTGTTTTTTGCAACAATTTAAGGACAGGGACCATTTGTAAGGATTGTGATGCGTTTTTGCTAATTGCGGGCACTTACCGTCATATTTATCCTGTGTTTTGCAACAATTTAAAGTCAAGTGACCATTTGTAAGGATTGTGATGCGTATTTGCTAAATACGGGCTCTTACTGTCACGCTAATCCTTCCTGGGCTCGTTTCCGCATTTTCTGGACAAAATACAGAACTCGTGGTTCTTTCCAGACGACATGATAGTCGATTCTGAGTCACATGAGGAGCGAGGCTCGTCGCACGATGACCACATGGAGTCATCGCCGTCGTCGCCCACCGCCGCATCGTCGTCGCTGTCGACACCAGTTCCGGGCCCCTCGCAGCAGCCGTCCCAGCCCTCAACGCAACAACATCCGCCACGACCAGCTTCCCCGCGCCCGGGTCCGTCGTCTGCTCCAGATGAACCATACACTCGACCCCAGGCACATTCGTCGTCCCCAGACGACCAGGAGCTCGACGATGACATTTTGTTAATGCTGGGCGACGCGCCGAAACCAGAAATGGCGTTAAGTGATAGCATACGTGGCCACGACGTGGCCAGTAGGTGGCACGAAATCTTACTAAAAGGTTTGCAAAAGGAGGTCAAAGAAAAGCTTCTTCAAGAGTACCTCGTGCCCAGGAACTGTGACCTGCTAGTTGCTCCTATTCTTAATCCGGAGGCCAAAGCGGCATTAACAGATAGTCTTATTAAAAGAGATTATTCCATAATGCAAAATCAGAAACAATTAGGAGTCGCTTTTTCTGCCCTCGCAAAAGCCATGGATTTGCTCGTTTTGCTTAAACAGGATGCATCTGCACAAAAAATATTGAAACCTGTGAGCGACGCTTGTCGTATTTTGTGCGATAGTCACTATTTAGAAACCAAGACTCGTCGATACTTCGATCTCGGATCTTCGGTCTCAAAGATACTCTCAGTAATACGATTAGATGTGGTTTTCTCTTTGGGGATAATGTATCTGACAAATTAAAAGCCGCTCAGTCCATTCAAAAGTCTAGGGGATACACTAAAAATACGCCGAAAACGTTTAATAATCGTTTTAATAAAAATAATTTTGCTCTCAATAAAAACAACAATTTAAAAAACAATCCAAACTTCAAACCCCTGCATCGGAGGACACAGAGCAGGCCAGATGCAGGGCAGTACCGGCCGCCGCCGCGCCCGGACCGCGCCAGCAGCGCCCGGCGCCGCCCGTGCTCGCCGCCGCCGCAGCGCCGCAGCTACAACCGTTACCGGAGCTACAACAGGAGATAGCTGACAACGAGGTATGCAGAGTGCCTATGAAATTATACGCAAAAATTCTACAATGAACCCAAGGGTATAAGATTCCTCTTATTGCTGTTCCAACCAGGAGTGAGTGTCCTGCCGTTTATTCGAAAACAAGGTCGGAACAATCTGATTATGAAAGAGACTTAAACTTTTAGACATTAATGATATTTGAATATGTGAACATAATACAAACGAATTCATCTCTAGTTTTCTTTGGTATCTAAGCTAAATGTTAAAAAATGGTTTATTTAAATTTAAAATGCCTTAATACATTTACAGAAACACGGCATTTTTAAAGTGAAGACTATGGAACCACTTCCAAATTAGGTACTAAGGATTGTTTTATTTCCATTGATATTAAAGATGCGAACCTGTTGGTTCCGATATATGGGCCACATAAGAAATATTACACTTTATATTCAATTATGTTTTATATTAATTTAATTCACTCGCGTTTTGTTTATGTACACCATGTGTATTTACAAAAATGCTTAAACCTACAGTTGAATATTTAGGACTAAATAACTATCTATCATGGATATATCAGTATATGAATGCCTGGCTAATGTCACTGCTACTGAATCCTTATTAGAATATTTAGGTTTTATTATTAATAGCAAAGCTGCTTTACTCCAAGCGCAAAATATTATTTTTTAGGATTTTTTTTTTGACTCATGGAGGATGGTCTTAACGTTACCCGATTCAAAAAGAAATAAAATAAATGATATAGGTTTAACATTCCTGAAAATATGTAAATGTTAATTACGAGAATTCGTTAGGTTAATTGGTCTCCTAATATCTGCATGCCCTGCTATACAATTTATGCTTGGTTATACACTATTAAGCTTTTGAAACGTCATAAATACACATTAATGAGTTGGAGTTAAAATATCAACACTCAAAGAAAACTGTGAGGCTGTTAGCTATCTCGTACTTAATTTTCTGATACCGAGTGGGTCCTAAGTATTGATGCATTCGTTGAAATAAAAAAAAGTTTCGGTATGCCTGAAATCGATTTATTTGCAAGCCGTTGTAATACCAAATGTTACCTGTACGTTACCTGGAAGAACGACCCTGATGCATGGATAATATACGCTTTAATTTTTTCCGGGAAAAAATATTAACTTTTACGCCATTCCACCATTTTCAATAATTTTGAAAGTCATACGGAAAATTATTCATGATAAAGCTGTGACGGTATACTTGTTGTTCCAACTTGGCCTAATACACAGTTAATGTTCCCATTGATTTTAAACTATTAGTTCAAGAACCCATTTACTTTAGGCCTAGTGCTAATTTGCTAACGTCTCCTTTCAGATCGACTCAAAATTTACACAGGACCCTGTCGTTGATTGCCGCTAAATTATCAGGGACTCGTTATTAGACAGATCATTATCTGCAAGATCTGTCGAAATTATGCTATTTTCATTATCTGACAACACAGACAAACATTACCCTTGTAACAAAGCTTATATTGATTATTGTAAAACCTATGAACATGATTATATGGAAATATCAGTACCGATTATCATTGATTTTCTGACCCGTATCTTTGATAAAGGAGCTAAGTTTGAAATGATAAATAATTACAAATAAGCTATGGCATTATTATTAGGATACACTTTAAATAATAATCTAATCAAACGATTTATGAAGGGCGCTTTCAAATTAAGACCAACATTACCGAAATATACAAAAAAAAAAAAATGGCCTAATGATAGTCTTAATTTGGAAACACTCTCAAAGAAAACACTTACCTTATTGGCTTTATGCTCATCGAGTACCTACACACATTTTTGTTAATATAATTGAGTAACGTTAATATAAAAGCGATTCAAGGATAGTTATCAAAATTCCAAATTTATTAGAAACATAGCCACCTCTTTCAGTTTCAACCTCTTCTCAGGCTTCCATTTTTTAACGAACGTCCTGAAATTTGCCCTGCGAGATGCCTAAAGACATACAAAAATAAAACAAAAACACTGAAACTTTCGAATTACCAAGCTTTATTTATCAGTTTGAAAAAACCATACAATAAAGTTACATCTCAAACACAGTTCACGGATAAAAATAACACTACGTGATAGCGGATTAGACACTTCTATTTTCACTGCACACAGTACTCTCCATTCGGCCACATCCCATCGTTTTGGCTGTCCAAAAAGATGGGTCTTCATCTTATCCGTAAGACTGCAGGGTAGACTGATTCCTCAAGCGTATTTGCAGAATATTATCACAAGCAAATTATCACTGATTGTAACCAATTTGCTCGTTTGATCCTTTCTTCTGCCGAAGACCTGTAAATAAAATAAATAATTATTAATAAAAGCAATAATTATCGTACATGCATTGCTTATTTCATGTCTTAACGTTAAATAAATAAGACGTATAATTACAAGTATTTATAGTACGTAAGGATGGTAATATAAGAGTATAATTATGATTGTCATGTTTACAAATGTGAAACACTATAACGATTATATATCAACAGTGGTATTACTTACCAATATAAACCCTTGAATCCTGTACGATTTATTTCACATTGATTGCTCTGAACATCCTACACTATGTTAAATATATAAATCGCAAAGAATGAAGCTGTAAAACATAATTGAAGATCAAACGAACTTACCAAGTGAAGTTCGATCGAAATTATGTGAACAGCTTCATTCGACGCGATTTACAACAACCCACCCTCTAATTGTAAATACATCAAGTACACAGCTTAGTCTGTGGTGCACAATTATGCCCTACCCTCATTATAAAGATGTGAAATAAATACGTTCGAATAATGCTATAAACAAATGAAGTAAAGATGGCGGGGACCGACCGTCGCCGAGGTGGTAGGGATTGTGGGGTTACCCGACATTTTTTCTTTTTTAAATGTTACTAGTAAATGACTCTAAAAACCGTGCAAGGCTGATGCTTGGGGGTGCTACTACACTATGTTAAATATATAAATCGCGTCGAATGAAGCTGTTCACATAATTTCGATCGAACTTCACTTGGTAAGTTCGTTTGATCTTCAATCATCCCTTATATCGAGAATCACTTGATGGCCGCATTTTCTTAGTAATTCGAATTATTATTTCAATTACTACATTTGTTTCAATGTAACCCATTAGATTCAAAATATAGATACATATTGTGTTCCTCTCAATGACACTAGAACTCATTATTAATTGAGAAAATGTTATTGCAGTTAATATCCACTCTTGGAAAATGCATACAGCATGTTGTTTGTAATGTTTTTGATTATATTTCCATGCATTACAAAGGATTACTTCAACGGAAACCGACAAGTCTCTCCCCGGCAACTTCCCCAGCTATTTCGTCAGGAATCCATGACTTTCCGTCCCTGGGAAATGTACTTTTTATTTTTAATATCCTGTTCTAAAATGCTAATGTTAAACTTGGGAGAATCGAAAAATCGTGAAAAAGAACAGAATGATAATTTCAACTGCAGAATTAGTATACTTTTAATTGGCCTCAAATTACACAGAATACTTTTGTAAAATCTTACAATGACAAAAATAAATAAATATAGGTACGTAAAAAATGAAAATAGGAACCCTGATTTTCTGAAATACACTAAATGTTCACACCAGGATTTGAACCCGAGCCCCCGGTTTAGCAGGCAGGCTCACTACCGACTAGGCTAAAAAACTTCTATTTTGCCCCTGTCACATGCCTGCCACAGATTAAACAACGTGTTAAAAATTATATTAGACAGTCGGTCGTCTGATACGTAGTATCTACTAAGTAGTCTGTGCTTTTCACCAATCATTCAAAGACAGCCGGACCGATTTGAAAAGTCTTTTTTTGTTCGAAAGTGTATATACTTCACAGTTCTTTGATTATTAAACCAACAGGATGCGAGACGCGCACTAATTTCTATCAGAAAAAGTCTGCCTATTTCGGCGCGGGGGACGAGGAAACGCAAACAAATACTTTTAACACTAATGCATTTTCCATTGACGTCGCTACACACGCACACGATAAAATTATCAAACACTAGCATAAAATATACTCACACAAGTACAAACACAGCCACAGACAACCTGTCCGTGAACGAGATAATGTCATCTTTAAGTAAACGTACCCTGTGCGAGGAACGCGTCGATAATAATATACTTAAGTATCGATATTTGTGACGTTTTCAAGTCAAAGGTACATCATTGTCGGTTGTTAATAGAGTTAATTTCTAAATGATTTTTTTATGGTAACGCCTTATTGACAACCGATAATGATGTACCTTTGCCTTGAAAAGGTCACATTTTATCGTAGATTTATTTATCGTATGCCTACATGTCACAGGATATAGATAGGCATTTCTTCCCTAGGGTAGTGGGAAAGCAGATGATGAAGAAAATTCAGTGAGTGCTGCGAGGTCCAGGTAGGACAGTAGGGCTGCCAAGTTTGTAACTCTTTTAGCACCACCCAGGGATCACGTGTAGGGTTGTCTAAGGTGTTTCCTACGGACGCAGAGAAACATTGATCGTAGGTTAGTTATATATTTTTATTTCTTTACCAAGTATAAGGTTTAGCTATTGATAAAATTGTAATGTTAAGTAGTGATTAAATATCAAGTTTTTCTACCAGAATATTACTTACAATGTTAGTATTCTACGTAAGTTAGTTTGTCTATTTGTTCAGGAAAAATCTTGCAAGCTGATTTAGAATAACTTTTATATTATCAATTTAATATTTTGATGTGTATTTGCTTTTATACAATACAATACAATAATTTTTATTTCAGAATATAGATTCCATTTGGTTAGTAAGTAACACACAAAAACAAAAACAAATAAAAAGATTATATTACTAATGTTAGTACTTACTTGCTAAAAACTTATCAACTAAATAATACTATCTACAACTACGGGGAGCGCGAAACGTGCAGCTGCGTCTATCTACGCAGCAACGCGGAGTCCCCGCGGAGGGTTTTATATTTAGTGGAAAATACTACAAATTGGAAACAAAGAACTATTACAATGAAACAATTAACTGCAAAGAACTCTGGAACATCACGGGATTCGAACCCACGTGTTTAGATTACCGTTCCAATGTGCTTCCAATTACACTAGACGTTCCTCTATCCACCTCAGTGAATTTTTCACTGCAATGAACAATGATGAACCAGTCACTAGCGACATCGTGATATTCCAGAGTCCTTCGCAGTTGATATTTTGATTATAATGGGCATCTGTTTCCAATTTGTGTTTCTATTTCTATTATCTCTTCTTCATTTTCTATTATAAATAAAAAACCGGCCAAGAGCGTGTCGGGCCACGCTCAGTGTAGGGTTCCGTAGTTTTCCGTCCGTCACAGTAAGTGTCCCCACTTAAGAGTTAATAACACCGCCATGTAGGATATGATATGAGAGTTCCACGTACAGCGACATCTATCGGCAAATTAAGTAAACTATTGCGCGCGAGCTTAAAGTATGGAAGATGATTTTTATGGAATAATTCTTTATTGCGTGAACCGATTTTCACCGTTTTTACTTTATTTGAAAGCACGTCATTTCATTGTAATTTTGTAGAAATTACAGGTACAATAAACACCTGCTTATGCGGTTAAATTACAAACTTAGTTCAGAAATTATTTTGTAATTTTTTTTCAAAAACTATTCATCCTATCAAGTTCAAAATAATTTTCCTAGAAAGTTTTTATAAAGTTCTACTTTTGAGATTTTTTTCATATTTTTAAAACTTACGGTTCAAAAGTTAGAGGGGGGGGGACGCATATTTTTTTACTTCTGGAGCGAATATTTCCGAAAATATTTACATTATCGAAAAATGATTTTAGGAAACCCCTATTCATTTTTAAATACCTATCCAACAATATATCACACGTTAGGCTTGAAATGAAAAAAAAAATCACTCCCCACTTTACGTATAGGGGAGGTACCCTAATAAAAAAAAAATTTCCACTTTTTATTTTACCACTTTGTCGGCGTGATTGATATACATATTAGTACCAAATTTCAGCTTTCTAGTGCTAACGGTCACTGAGATTATCCGCGGACGGACGGACGGACGGACGGACGGGCAGACAAAGCGAAACTATAAGGGTTCCTAGTTGACTACGGAACCCTAAAAAGTATAACATACTGCTAATGTTAATATCGACATTTATTTTTGTGCTGTCCCATCACTAAAACTTACCTGTTAAGTACAGTGATACCAGAGACAGAAATTAAAAGTGCCTATTCAAGGGGATAAGTGTGTATAACGTACCTTATAATAAATAAAGTATAATCCATACAAAATTAAAATGCTACATAAAATGTGTGGTGAAAATAAAGGAACGAATTAATTTCTAAACAGGAATATAACACATTCGAGCGGAATTCAGTGCGGAATTCATTACACTAGCTGAAATTTGTCTATTAAAACGGAAATTTGTTTATGGTAGCTGTATTTTTGAGACCATAGACAAATTTCAGCTATAGTGCCGTACAGCACACATACGCTGAGTTTCTTACGATGGTTCTCCTTTTTTGTTTGGGGCTCCTTTCCGAACCAGTAGTAGTTTATTGCCCTTCCCATAATACGGTTTTAAAAAGATTTGAATTCAATACAGTTGTTAAACCAGTGTTTATGTTTTATTTCATTACCGTGCGTCCGTGCGTAATGTGCGCTAGGTTATCTTTATAGTGTCAGTTTTTTTGAGTTCCAAACCACCTTACTGCCCTGCCCTCGGCGGTCCTCGACGACATATATAATTTAAAAAGCTATGCGCGTGAATGAGTTTTACCTTTGAAGTACTGACGTTAATCTTTTCATTTTTTCAATATGTAATTTGAATAATTTAAAAGTCGACTAAAATATGTTTAGAAAGAATTTAATAACAACACACACAGAGAGACCCACTGCTTTTTTAACAGAGCAATGCTTTACAATTATGGCTGTATGCCGAATGGGTCTCTGCCTAACCCACGGAGTATCTTTTAAGTGTATTGCCTAACCTGTCATAACAATGACAATGATTGACATAATGGCGGACGTATTTCTGCCGCACTGTAGTCGATTACTCTTGTTTGCAATATTTCACTTACCTCCCTCGATGTAATCGTGTTCATAATTGCATACCCAATTTATGAATGAATTCATTGATAAATTGGGTATGCAATTATGAACCCGATGGTACAATGCACTATGAAGAGTCAAGTTAAAAAATTACCCTAAAGCAGATGTAGTACCATTAAGTGGCAACACATTTTGATTGACAATTTTTTTTAGTTTTTTGCTAATTTCGTGCACTATTTGATGATATTTAGACGTAATTATACTTACAGATGAAAAGAAACGTTATCCTTCTGTAAACTAAATAATTCAGATCTTTTCTTACATAAAAACACGCAGCAATTCGGCATTTTTACCTCAGATCGTTCCGCGCTGACTGACATTCATTGAATGGCGTTTGACGCGCGACAACTAGTTTTATATAACCGCTACGACCAGTGGTTTTGTACGTTTGGCAGAGGGGGACGCCTGACAATTACCACTCCATTGGTTTATTTCTCTGAGTCACAGTTGGTCCATTGTAACCAGGTCAGGATCACGGATCAGAAGACAATCCGGATAGTACTTTTACTATATTTCCCTAACCACAGTTGAACCTTATTACCGAGCAAGACAGTCGTTCATAGGTAGTAAAAAGTAATAAAAACGGTCCGATAGTGAGCATAATGTAGTGGGACGGTGTCTCACTCGCACTCGTTACAAAATTGTCACAGTTGACACATATTGACATTATATATAAACTGTACGAAATTTGAGATCTAAAGTAAACATTGAGATAGGCACAACTGTTGTTGGTCGTCTCTGTCCCTTTCTAGCATATACATCCATACGCTCCTTCTCGCTCACACAGAACCCCCTCTACTTCCATCAGCTAAACTGCTGGTGAGTTTTGACATTGGAAATTGAGAAATAGGGGATGAAGGGGTAGCTTCTGGTAAGGGCTGCACAGAATAAGAGACGTCCGTTCGTTACGACGTTTAATCGAGACAAAGGAATCTACGGCTACCTACTTATTTGTATACTCGTACATACATAAACTAATAAATAAGTACCCACATACATCACACCTCCCCGCTTAATCCTAAGTTCATGCGATGTATACAAATATATTATATAATACTAAAACTAATTATACTTAACTAATCTATTTCTAGTTTAGGTGTTTTCAACAAAAATTGAAGTGCACCGAGTTGTGTGCTTGTGATGGAACATGTTACACATAAATATATGTACGAATTTCAGTATATATAATCAGATTAACAATAATATATGATCAGATCTGTGACTTGTTAGTTTTATTTTGAACCAGTCAATTGAGATCATAAAACGGTTAGATTATTCACAATTCAAAATATAATATAACACACATGCTAACGAACGTAAACACAGCTATAAACTAAGTAATATACAATGAAGCTAGTAGTTACATTACACAATCAAGCAATTATAAAATTTGGTTTTGGGGTCCTCATTTTATGAAGTAATAATATTTGGACGAGTCACTGTTCTAAACTTTTTTTTACGTAGTTGCGTTTCAAATTGTTCTAATGTGTTATATGTTTTTGGAATCTACATAAATGTGGCTTTATAAATATATTTTTTTCATGCCCCAATCGTTGCATGTTTTTACGTAATCATTGCAGAAAGTTTTTTTTTACTGAGATTTTTTGACATCTGCCTGTATTTCATTTTTTTCTATGAAAAGATGTTATTAATGTCACAAAAAATGATTGGCCATCCTCAATTTACCCGAAAACGATACGAAACATGCCCTAGTATCTATAAATAAGATGATAGTAGGACCGAAAGAACGCGCGGCGGAACGAAACTTCACCCCCTCCTCCCCCCACCAGCGGGACGTCCGCCCTTGGCTGCCGGGCGTTTTCAACTCTAGTCCACCTAAGTAACAAGTGTGCCAAGGCTCATGCTTTAATGTCAAAAATATTGGTTCCCATACATCGATGTCCTATAAAGCTCTAACTACGCGGCAAACACTTGAGCGGAATCCAGCTATATAAATATAAAAATCGGCCGCAGCATAAAAGTCGGAAATTTCTTTATGGGAGCTGAATTTTTTTATGGAGCCCATGTACAATATTCAGCCCGATTTCCGTTTTCGGCTGCTTTTTGACTATGGTAGCGAATTCCGCTAAATGTGTTGAGCGCCATATTTGAATGAAATAATACAAGTACTGCAAGGTAAAAAAAACTTTAATAATAAAAAAACCCGTTTAAAACTGGATATAATAAGAACCTAATTTAATCTTCTTACGTAATGACGTAATGTGAATATAAGATTAGTTAGTTAATAAATAAATTAGTTCCATCTGTGGGTACAACATAGATATAGTCTGGCCAGCCAACGAACGCAGTAGCAATGTACATCAAACAAAAATATAGCAACACTCTAGGGCGAATCGAAAAACAGCATTGCTCTATAGAAAAGCAGCAATGTAGATCGAACAAAATGGCCACGCTCTTCCGTAGGTACGTCAGTCATATGTCAGTAAAGTTAGTGGAGAATTCATAGATATAAAATGGCGCTGAGAATTTTAACTCTGCATTGTATAAAATAATTTGATAACTCTTGAGTCTGATATACCTATTATTAATTTATTATGTATGACTTTTGTATGAATTAGAATGTTCGAAGAAATTGAAATAACATCTAAAAAGGACAGAAGATCGGAGGTGGAAATTATGCGGTCAAAATACAATAGTTAAAAGTGTTGAAACCCAGCAAGGAAACAAACATTGATTGCTAAAATCATATGGCCACTCGAGGAAAACGAGCATATTTACTAGAAAATACAACTTCTCAGCTTAGAATGTAATAAGTTTACTTAGCTGCATAATGCATAATTATTACTCAGTAATACTCCTAATTATTATGATTTCCTTTCATTGTTTTAAGACTATTTTTAGGTACTGACCTATTGTACGAAGTGTATCATTTAATAAATAATAAAACACGTGAGATTTTGGTGTTTATTTATTGTACACATTGCTGAGGTATATCAAGGGAAAACATTCATTACAAAGACTTGTTAAAATATCGGAAGGTAGCGGAGTGCTTGGTGCTTGTAGGTAGGTACTGCTTGTTAAACCTGATTTTTACCGCTTTCTTTCGACAATATTGACCACCAAACGTTCTTGGACTTCATTTGGCACTAGTTTTCACTTTAATTATCCGATTTACACTGAAAGAAAGAATTTTAAATGATAATTCAATACAAAACTCTGCATAACCTCAAAGCCACATTTAAGTATCACGCAAAATACCTGCATAAGGTATTTAAGGAACACTACCTATATTAATATCGTAGCTGAGCTTTCTTAGTAAGTACATTAATTTATTGAACAGGGGTGCAGATATTACATTATTAAGTAAACACTTAATAAAAAACGCAATCTGAAACTTTAAAATGAAAGTAAACAAAACTAACTTTTTTAAATTTAAAAAGTTACATTGCCACAGATAAAACACAAGTTATGCACAATTATCGAATTATTCAAAAACAGGTGTTGCCAACCCGCGATTTTTCAAATTTACCGCGGTTTTCTACTGACAGAAACGGTTTGCCAGACTATATATAAACATAACTTTACAATCTACCCACCTCTCGCTACACAGTTATTAAAATTCATGGTGTTGCCATACACCATCGCAATGAACATTCATTGCTGTTTTATTGTCACATTGGCTTGGCGTCTTACGCTTCCACCAGGCGATAACAAACACGTCTCAATGTTTACTTTAGATTTCAAATTTCGTACAGTTTATATAATGACAGCGTTTTACATAAAATAAAACGCTAATTATAAAAACTTACAAATTTGAGATCTAAAGTTTTTAAACCTGCCTGGTATAAATTATAGATGAATAATAAATATTGAAACAATGAGGTAAAAATTAGTGCTGATCCTCGGAAGTAGAGTGGGTTCTGTGTGAGCGAGAAGGAGCGTATGGATGTATATGCTAGAAAGGGACAGAGACGACCAACAACAGTTGTGCCTATCTCAATGTTTACTTTAGATCTCAAATTTGTAAGTTTTTATAATTAGCGTTTTATTTTATGTAAAACGCTGTCATTTTGATTGTCTGATGACGTCATTACCTCCTTAGTCAAAACGAGACACAGTCCCCTAGATAACCTTCTCTTTCGGCCTCACTTTGTGACCGAAGTATTCGATCCACTTCATATAAATCCATGGACCACTGTAGAACCGTGTCGTAATGACAGTTGCCGGTAGATACGTATACGTAACCTATTCGCTACCAAACCAAAAGTACCAAATTAGCTATTGTGACAAGGTTCTAGAGTGGCATAGGAATCAAATTGGATGACTGATATTTCTTTTCTCTGATATCTGTGGCACTCAACACCACTCAATTGACTGACGTTGACGTCCTGAGAGCACAACATAGCGGATTTTTCGGCCGCATTCGGTTTTTTTACGTATATACTCGTCATCTCTTTTTGCTTATGAATATGGCGCTGAGTTAAAACGAGGCGAATATATTTTAATGTAATTGTAATTTTGGTTTTCAAATGTCGGATCCCCTATTTAAAGGTCAGTAGAAAATACTGGCTTGTTAGGTTCTTGTGACGTCCAATTGTGACAGCTTTTATTATTTTTATTTAACAAAAAAATGACACTTAACAACATCAAAAAGAAGAAAAATTCTTCTTTCAAGTGCTAGTTGCTAACAAAAGCACTGTTTAAATTATTTGTAATTGTAGATATCTAGTGACTTTTCTTTTGACTGCTTGTTATACATTTTTAAATATCTACCTTCGTTCACGAGATTCTTAATATTGATGGGAACTTCTTCAGGAAGGTTTCCAGATCCTAAGAGAAATACCATGCCTAACAGAAACAGGCCCATCAAGGAAAATGTTATAGATTTAACACAATCCTTCACTTTAGCTGGCCATAATCATTTGGACAGTGCGGTTATAAATTTAGACACAGACGATTCGATTCGCGAAGAAAACACTGAGAGTCCTCGGCCTCGCAGAGCGCGCAAAAGACGGCATTCGAGAACAAGAGCTACCTGCAATCTAGAAACGACTATTGTAGATCTTTCTACGCCTGAAGGCAAGGTACATCAAGTTGAAATGAACAATTACATATTATTATACGAGTTGCTTGACTTCAAACACGGATAAATCCAATTCAGGTTTTGTTTTATATTTTGGTTTAAAAAGAAAAGGTAAAACGGTCCTTTTTCTTTCTGAACCAAACATCTTACAAAATTCAGAATTAAATTTCTAAAAATCAATAGCAACTCGTATCATAAATACTTAAAGACGAAACTTACTAAAGACGAAAACCTACACATTCTTGATCTTACTAACTAGAAGCAAAAAAAATTGATAAAATAATGCTTAATATTTCAACACATTAACTGCCAGACGAAAAATGACGTCCTACTTCAAAAACGTACAAAACAACCCACCCAGCGAGATGTCCGGCATCTTAGCAAAGTTTAAGAGCATCCATGAGGTGGGTTCTTGGCAGTGAATGTGTTAAGAGCTTTCTTTACGGATGTTGCATTGTATTGCAAATGGTCCTAATATTAGGAATCTTTTAAGGATTGCAGTTTGTTTCAATAAATTTATTCCTTCTTTTATCATTGAAATGTATCTTATATTATTGTATTTGCCTTGCAGATAAAACCTAAAAAAACAAAAAAGAAACCTGATGAAGCTGTCATCATAGATGAACCTGAAGAAAAACGAGCCAAACAGACACTGGGTTCTTGTCCAATTTGCTTTGATGACTTTTGTGGTCAAGCTCTGGCTTCCACTAAATGTGGACATATTTTTTGTTCATTATGTCTCCAAAGGGCTCTTAAAAATAGGGTTGATCCCAGATGTCCTACATGTCGTACACCATTGAGAGGAAAAGCTAGATACCATCCTATTTACTTGTAAATAATTAATACATGGTTTATGGCTACAACTAAACAACCATGCATGAGAGAAGAGTTATAAATTGTAATTTATATTGAATTGAACTTGTACTCATCTTTATACAAGAGTTGCCATTCATCCTTATTTGAGTTATTTAGCTAAAATGGTAACAATAACATATCACCTCATTGAATTACATCATATGACTATTGACTTATGTGAAGTATAAAAATTATTTGTATGAAAATAGGATGGATTCAATTAATTATAAATTGTATTTATTATATATAATTAATTGAACTTGTACTGTACTCATCTCTCACTCATGGCGTGATTGTAACTATAAACCATATGTCATCGGGTGACAAACCAAACTCACTAACTATTACCAAAAGTTCATAGCCATAATGAACCACACTACTATCAAAACAAGTTTGATTTGTATTTAATTATTTAGTTGTAATGAGTGAGTTTTGGTTGTCACCTGACAATGTCACAATATTCAAATCTAAGGTACATCATTGTTGGTTGTCAATAAGGTGGTACTGCCATAAAAAATCATTTTGAAATAAACTATTAACAACTGACAATGATGTACCTTTGACTTGAAAATGTCACATATTTTGCCCCAAATGATCCGCTTTCGATTATGCCATATACTTGGCATATTTCCAAGGTGGGGACAGAAAAGAACATTATGTTTGGATATAGTGCAGAATTTGTGAAGCAACTAGGCACATGTTTAAAATATGTTTAAAAATGCACACACTTTCGAATTCAACAATATAGTTGCATGATGTGTGCATTTTGAATATTTTGCACTGATCTGCAGTTCAGCTGATGTACGGTCCCGTCTGAAAATATGGATACATTTAACGTGACAAAAACATGTATCCAAAGGTGGGTACGGACTTAAGGCAGCCTCAGGTTGAGGCACGCACGGCTCGCCTGTTTGCTCATGTTCGTACGCGCCTCATGCGCCGTGCGTGAGCAGTGAGGCGCGTACGGGCGCAAACAGGCGAGCCGTGCGTGCCTCTACCTGAAGCTGCCTCAAGTCCATACCCACCTCAAGATTTTTTACTCCTTGGTTATGGAGTCGTAGCTACATATTTTTGTCACATAAATGTATCCATATTCTCAGATGTGACTGTACCATGTCAACTGAATTGGTAATTATTCCTTCAAAATGATAAGTGAGAAATATGTTTTTTTTATTAATGGTTATTTTTTTATACTTTTACAGCAGGGAACTGTTTTGGTATTTAACATGTTCATTATTAGTATGTGTTTTAATGTTTTGTGTAATTTGAAATAAGACTTTATAAAAAAAGCCATATAATTGAGGATGGACTTTAGTCTTGTGCAAGAAAGTCTCCAACTTCAAACTGACGGGTACAATCGGTTTACTTTATTTATTTATAATTTTTTAGAGTAGGTATTTAGTTTTGCTTTAATTTATTTTTATATGTTCTCAAAAACAGACTGTTTGAAATATAAAAATTGTAATGTGATTGTAATAATGTATAGTTGTGTACAGTCAGTAAAGTAAATTACTACTAGGTACTCTGGACATACTTTGTTTGTAATAAAAAATATTAGAAGTAGACACAGAAGCTATTATAAAAACTGAATATTGTGATTATAATAAGTTATTACAATTATGCTGAATATACAAATAGATGGAGAGATATATAGTCAAGTCAGATATGACACAATAATAAGAGCGACTAAGCCCCTCTCGTTAGTTTGCTATACTATAAGCATAGTATAGCAAACTATTTTTTATAATTTCTCATAATACTGTATGAAAACCAGAACTCTAGTATTTGTATTCTTAAAGTGGTTTGCATTCATCAACCACCACCACTTTACAGCTGTCAGATGCCCGGATCTAGTAATAATGATAGTATTGCAACCTTATTAGATGGATTTCGTTATTCTCATTGTGTCATATCTGATGTGGCCAGCTCTTAGTCCAAAAGTGGTTGTAGTAACTGTGCTGCCTCTACATTCTCAATGAATTATTTGAATAATAATAAGATTCAAAATTAAACAATATGAAAATGTCTATATACACTTAATTTTTATTCTTTTTTTTATGGCATCGCGCTCCTGGCGCATTCAGCCAAACGAGTAAAACGGGGAAACGGAGGAATGAATTTAACGCGAGCGAAGCCGCGGGCAAAAGCTAGTTATACCATAAATGAATTCGGCATTCCCGATTCATACGAAAACGATACCAAACTTGGCCTAGTAGGTTAACTGAAGTAGATATCAAGATAAAGTTGAGAGTCTACCACCCCACCTACAAATTTACATCAAAAATCTTGGTGGCTCCACTTCTCAAATCATCCTTGGATCCTAAGGAATAATCACGCCGAAGGAAATCTCTTCACGAAAAGCCGTATTTTTAACCGACTTCAAGATTTCAAAAGAGAAGGTTCTCAATTCGGCGTTTGTTTTTTTTTTATGTTTGTTACTCCATAACTCCGTCATGTCTGAACCGATTTTGAAAATTCTTTTTTTGATTGTAAGTATATATATACAGATTGGTCCCGTTTTTGTCAAAACGCAGTTCTGATGATGGGATCCATGAGGAATCGAGGGAACTCCTCAAATCTTAAAGGCATACATATAGTGATTTTTATATTTTAATCAACAAATCCATCATTTTCATTCAAAACAGTGACATTTGATGAAGTAGAACTGCTGATGATGATCAGAACGGAACTCTTCAACGACGCATAGTTCACGTTTGGCGATTTGTCCTCTTCGCTGTGTTTGTTTAGCAAGTTTAATTGTCAGGACAAATTTTCGTCAAGCTCAAGTTCTGATGATGGGATCCATGAAGAATCGAGGGAACTCCTCAAATCTTAAGGGCTTACACATAGTGATTTTTGTATTTTTATCAACAAGTCAAGCATTTTCATTCAAAAGAGTGACATTTGATGAAGTGGAACTGCTGATGATGATCAGAACGGAACTCTTCAACGACGCACAGTTCACGTTTGGCGTTTCGTCGCCTTCGCTGTGTTTGTTAAGCAAGTTAGATTGTTTGGACCAATATTCGTCAAGCTCAAGTTCTGATGATGAGTTCCATGAGGAATCGAGGGAATTCCTCAAATCTTAAAGGCATACATAAAGTGACTTTTGTATTTTTATCAACACATCAAGCATTTCATTCAAAAGAGTGACATTTGATGAAGTAGAACTGTTGATGATGATCAGAACGGAACTCTTCAACGACGCATAGTTCACGTTTGGCGATTTGTCCTCTTCGCTGTGTTTGTTTAGCAAGTTTAATTGTCAGGACAAATTTTCGTCAAGCTCAAGTTCTGATGATGGGATCCATGAAGAATCGAGGGAACTCCTCAAATCTTAAGGGCTTACACATAGTGATTTTTGTATTTTTATCAACAAGTCAAGCATTTTCATTCAAAAGAGTGACATTTGATGAAGTGGAACTGCTGATGATGATCAGAACGGAACTCTTCAACGACGCACAGTTCACGTTTGGCGATTCGTCGCCTTCGCTGTGTTTGTTAAGCAAGTTAGATTGTTTGGACCAATATTCGTCAAGCTCAAGTTCTGATGATGAGTTCCATGAGGAATCGAGGGAATTCCTCAAATCTTAAAGGCATACATAAAGTGACTTTTGTATTTTTATCAACACATCAAGCATTTCATTCAAAAGAGTGACATTTGATGAAGTAGAACTGTTGATGATGATCAGAACGGAACTCTTCAACGACGCATAGTTCACGTTTGGCGATTTGTCCTCTCCGCTGCGTTTGTTAAGCAAGTTATTTCATTGTATGGAATCTAAGTGCACCATCTACAATAATGCTTAACCGGCTACCCCCATGGAAGTCGGTTTTTTTTTATTAAAAATTATTATTACTGCTACAACTGCCACTATTAATTTGGGGGTGCAGATTTCAAAAATCATACATATGTTTTAAAATCCAAGATGGTGGCTATACTTACTCTTTTTTCTGAAAAATCGTCATTGTTGTCGTTTTCGGCTAATTAGGGGGTGTAGATTACGAAAATTATGTCTGTTTTAATATAGGTACAAGATGGTACAGTCAGCATCATATATAGGTACCGTGGCTGTTAAGATACCCAAATATATTGTCACATCCAGAGTAGTAATTAATAATAACTCAAACAAAGTAATCTAATTCTTCAGACCATTTACCGTTTACAAATATACAGGAGCACTCACAAATCCTAATACTTGACAACAGTCAAGCCGGCAATAATACCGGTACAGCCACACCGCCACTGGTTGCGTAGCAGCCAAAGTATTCATAAATATGTATACAACATGAAATCAAACTTTATTCCGGATGCAATAAGGCTTATAACGGTTACGTAGCTTAAACTTCTTAGAACTTTACATTTTGATCGTTCATTTTGTCACTTACATATGCATATCGATTTGATACGTTGTATGTACTGACATCAATATGTTTTTGAGCTCTATGTCATTAAAAATAAAGTTAATTTTTTTAGCGTGTCCCGTAATTTTGAATAGTTTGAATGCTACGATACCGATGGTGTTGTGGGTGTTCCAGTGCTAACAGCGGATTGGAAGTAACCAAGTATTAGGCGTTGTGCGTGCTCCGGTATATTTGTACTCGTCGGATGGCCCGAAGAATTTGATCACTCTGGACGAACCGGTATTAATGGTTATTGTAGATGTTGCGGTAAATTTGGAAGTATTAGGGAATACTCTATTTCGGTCACTATCTATTTGATGCTGACTGTACCCATACTTTTTTTTCTGAAAAATCTTTATTGTAGTAATTTTCGGCTAATTAGAGGGTGTAGATTTAGAAAATTATGTGTTTTAAAATCGAAGATGGCGGAAATACACTTTTTTGTGTAAATTTTTATTTTGAAACAGAAATAGTTGTCGAAATCTACACCTCCTAATTAGCCAAAAATGACTACAATTACATTTTTTTAGAAAAATGCGTATAGCCGCCATCTTGGATTTAAAAACAGAATTTTCTACTCTCGGGGTATTACTTACTTACGTTAAGGCTACTGATAATTTATGCTGTCGAGTTTAGAGAGAAGTTGAAATTATGTTAAATGTTTGACATTGTAGTCTCTTCCTTTGCTTATATTATAAATGTGATAATGATAACATTGATAACTACGTCTTGCAGTTGAATGACACATCCACATGTAAATGCTTAACTTATTTTTATTAACAGACTAATGTTTCAGTCTGAAATTAAAGTAACTAATAAACAATATATATGCCTATATTATACTTATATTAAATGTTTATAACACGTAGTCGGCTAGCGATGTATATTTTTAAGGACTATTATTTTTTGTAGATGAATTTTTCATCAAAAAGGCCATACCGTGAACTCTGAAGTGTTTTTCCAAATCTTCTGGATCGTCGAATTGATCCCGGCAAATTCGGCATTGGTTATCGCGCAGTGGTTCTTCGACCTTAACTTCATGCGTCGTGAAATTATTTTTTAACAGCGCGTCAGCATTGTAGCATTGTTTTGAAAGTATATATTCATTAACGTCGGATATACCATGCTCTACTAACAAATGGGTCGTAAAGGAGGGTTTTACTACGAAGCATTGTCCGCATTCCATGCATTGATATGCCATGTTCGAATCTCTGTGACTTATCAAGTGCTCTTCCAGTTGCAGCTTATCTTGGGCTTCGTAACCACATTTTTTGCAAGCCAATGGATTACTGCTGGAGAACGCAGCGGGGACACTCGAAGGCTGCATACCGGTCATCCGATTTTTGCTATTCTTTGGTCGTCGTAAGTTTTTTAAAGCTTCTCTGAACCGTCTTCTGGCTTCCCTTCTTTGCTTTCTCTTGAATTTTTTAACGTTTATTTTTGGTAAAACTAGTTTAGCGTCCAAGAAACGAAGTTCTTTATGGTCAGTCGCGTAATGATTCTTAATGTCATCCCATTTTTCAGATATGTCTTTCTTACACAAATGGCATTTTATCGTCGCCTCTACTGGTATATTAGTAAGCTCTGCTTCCATGGCCACTTGCTGTCCAGAGGTTGACGCAGAACATTTGTAAGGGCACTCGTTGGGAAGAATAGATATCTGTTCATACTTGCATTTGTAAGTAAAACTTCTCGTACATTTGTCACACCTTTTGACAACACGATAAACCAAGCCTGGTTTATCAGGTGTAGGAGCAGAGGCAGGTATTGTGTTATTGGACGGGACTGTAAACTTACCGGGTTGGCCGTGGTTATTAGAGTAATGCTGTAGTAAACTGCGGACTTCCCTAAACACTTGGCCACAAGCCCAACACGGATACACGAAAGCAGAATTAGTGATATGACCCCTCAAATGGTTATCCATTTGATTATTTAGTACTAATCTTCCAGGACACATCTCACATTGAAAGAAGATTAAAGCTTTCGCTTCAGTAGAATGGCTCTTTAAATGTTTGGATATAGTTGTCTCATTGAAACACGCTACAACACACAAAGGGCATTTGAAAACTCTCTTCAAGTGATTATTCCTCATATGCGTTTTGTATTCATTTGGATGAAAAAGGTAACATTGCGGAAGAGGGCACTTGTACCTAGCCGTTGCTCGCATCATCCGAAATCCTTCGCAATCATGATTGTATGGATATTGTATCATCCTCTTTGTCAAGGTGACCCCACATTCTGGACAGATGAACGGCCCATTACCAGAGTGAAGACGCATGTGCGCTTTTAACCCACAAGTGGTAGGTAGTGCGAACAGACACACTGGACACGCGTGAACTTTATTAGTATATTGCATAAAATGATACGCTCTGTCTTTATACACTTGTGTCTTAACTGTTATTTCTTTACTACATTCCATGCATGTGAATTTACTCGGGGTTTTGGTTTTACTTGGTTGCGGTGGTGCAACATGGTTGTTGTCAGTTTCTAATACTATACCATGTTTAGCTGCTAGATTATCAAAGTAACTTGCAGGTAGTGGATCAACTTTCAAATCGCTTACGTTGATTGTAGCAGTTTTAAACGCATGTGACCTGATGTGAGATAGGAGTTTGCATCTGTTGTTAAAAGTTTTCTCTTGGTTGCAGTATCTGCACATGTAGGTGATCACAACAGTTTGTCGGCCGATATGGTATTCATAGCTTGACTTGAAGAGAAATCTGGAGATAAAAAAATATATAGGTATATCACAAAACGCCTGCCTTCAAAGAAAAAAAAATTACATAAGTACTTAGGTATAGTTTGTCCGGCGGCTTATGGACAAGAACTCCATACTTAAAGTATGGCGCATTTATCCTTAACCGCCGGACAAACTATACCTACCTATGGACCATAAGCCAGGAACAAATATCATGACCAATCGTGTCCCAGGCGATAACTTGTGAAGTGAAGGGCGATGTATAATGAAGCCTCGTGAAGGTCAGCTGCGGCTCCGTTGGTGGGTTGAGGAACGGCAGCAAATTATCACTTAAAAAAAACTGTCATCGCGTCATGATTGAAAATTTGTCAGATGATATACCTAGGTTATATGCTCTTACAAACATGAAAAATCGTCAGCCGGCTGTATCTAGGTGGAAAGACCGTCAGCTGATGCCCTGAAGATCGTATGTTCACGTGACCAGCTGACGGTCTTTTCACTGCGATACAGCTGACTGATGATTTTTTATATTTATGATAAATAAATATTATAGGACAATCTTACACAAACCGACCTAGTCCCACAGTAAGCACAATAAGGCTTGTGTTGTGGGCACTAGACGACGATATATATAATAGATATATATATAATTATTTTGTTCTTCAGCCTTAACCCTTTATAAGGCAGAGACGATTTGGAAACCAAGTGGTTTCCAAATCGTTTCTTCTCCGTAAATGTTTATTAACTAAGTAGTTAATAAACATTTACGGAGAAGAACATTCTCTTTTTTATTTAACTATAATAATAAATTTAATAAATTTTATTGCTTTCATGTTGATATACAGATAGTCTTAAGTATAGTTAGTTTAAAACTAAGAACAACATGAGACCCCACACAGGGTATTGCAAATTTAAACACACAATAAAGCTATTACATAAAATAAAACATATAGGAAAACATACTTAACTAATTATAATCCAATTATATACATATCTAGGCAAATCTAACGGTATTTATGGTATTTGTTATCATGAAAATATTCTTGCAGCGAGTAGAAACACTTTTCTATTAGATATGTTTTTAGCTTCTGAACAAATTTTGCATATTTGAGCTCTGCAGTTATTTCTTTAGGAAGATTATTGTATGTTCTTATAGTCATTACATGGGGGCTCTTATTGCTCATTTGAAGGTTACTAGTAGGTATGGCTAATTTATTATTATGTCTCAGATTTAAATCACTTAAATGGCGTTCTTTTGCTGTAGTATATAGAGCTGGTTGCTTGCGCACCAATTTACAGGCTTCCATAATATATAAACTGGGCAATGTTAAAATCTTTAATTTTATGAAATGTGGTTTGCATGATTCAAAATTTTTTATATTTGTAAGAAATCTTATACACCTTTTTTGCACTATAAACAAATCCATTACGTCTGTACTATCCCCCCACAAAATTGTGCCATATTGAAGCCATGACTGGGTAAACGCATAATATGCATTTACTGCAGTTTTAAAGTTTGTACTTGTTTTTATATTTCTTAACACATAACAAAATTTAGAGAGCTTTGTGCAAATTTTTTCTATATGAGATTTCCAATTAATATTTTCATCTATATTTATGCCAAGAAGGCAACTATTACTGGTTTCTTCAATTTTATTATTTAAGTATGTACTTATAGTCTATTTATATTGGTAGTCTTTGGTAGGGTCTAAATTGAATAAGATTCGTCTTATTTAGATTTAACTGTAAGTTGTGGTCTTCAAGCCAATTCGTAACGACATCTAGGATAGTGTTCATATTTTGTACGACTTCAACGTTATTTTGACTAGGAATAACGTAATCAAATAATGGTATTATATAGCGAATACAGCAGGCTTTCTTTCCTCATTCATACTTTTTCGGTCAGTATTTAATCTATAGTATGTGGTCAATTCATGCACTATGCCTGTCAAGGAAAGCAAGCTATCGTCATTGTTTCCATTATACTATTAAAAATATACACGTCGCTGTATCTAATAATTTGAATTATAGCTCTTGCAATTCACGATTGAAGGTTATCGATATATTGAAAACATGTATTGGAAAATGGAAAATATAAGCTATATCTAATGAGAACCAAGTTTAATTTATTATCAATTGAAAGTAGACCTAACGGAACACAATTTACAAGCGGAAGTCTCTTTCTAACTCCTTGAAAGAATGAGACTTCCGCTTGTAAATTGTATCGTGAAACGGGCCACAGGTTATATTTTTTTCAGTGATATTCGTATATTAATCCTACCCACTACAAGATACACAATAATGTTCGATTTACCGTATGTAGTCAATTAAACGCAAGTCTGTACAAAGCACCTTATGTTTGTTAAGTCAATGTCAATGAATAGGTGTATTGGAAACAGATCATCTGAAAACTCAAGTGCACTAACAGGCTGAGTGCATATATTGACCACATGTTTTTCTTAGTGATTTCGTTTTTTTTTTACCGTAGATGTGTTCCCCAGTCAGGGCCGGCCCGAGCCCTAGATCCTGGTAGAGCGAAATCGGGTTCTGGCGCCCTTCGTTAGTAATGAAAATGAAATAACGTTCTTCAAAATCAACGTTTATCACACAACCACAGCCATCAAACATTTTGTAAAATTAGTACTTGGTACTCAATACAAATTACAATCATTTTAAAATGTACATCAACTTTCTTGAAACTTAAAACTTAGGAAGAAACTTTGTTGAAGCGCATTAGTCTGTCCTATCTGAGCTAAGGCTGCGTTTCCACCAGAGATGACCGAGGATTTATCAGGCTTTATTTCGCGCCTTTCAAGATCAAAAGCAGCGATTTAAAAAAAACCATACTAACATTATAAATGCGAAAGTGTGTCTGTCTGTCTGTTACCTCTTCACGCTTAAACCGCTGAACCGATTTAGATGAAATCTGGTATGAAGATAGTTTGAGTCTGAAGTTTGTATGAAATTGTTACTCACTGTTGACTTAAAATAGCATATGCGCTAAATTAATATTTTGTATTCAATATTAACCATGCGTTTTATTTATTCCTTATGGCGAATGTTAATCCCACACAGATGGAGTCGTGGCAAAAGCTAGTAGATAATAAAATGTCATTCTGATAAACCCAATCCCTTAGAAAATTATAAAGAACGTAACTTTTTCGGCGCCTTTATCAGTCTATATTTTGCGCTTTTAAAATCAAAAGCAGCGATTTAAAAATAAATAATGAAATGTAATCCTGATAAACCCAATCGCTTAGAAAATTATAAAGAACGTAACTATTTCGGCGCCTTTATTTCGCACCTTTCAACATTAAAATCAGCGAGTCACACCTAAAAAAAATAGTTGAAATAATAAAAATACCAAAAAATATATATACAAAAAGGTTAATTACACCAATCGTTTTACCGAAACCCGTGAACCGAACGAACGTGCAACTCCAAGTGTACATATTTTGCGCCCGCGCCGCACTCGCGTCTTTTAAAACTTTTTTTTTTCCTCATTTGCCATTTTGGCGCCCCCCTTACCATCCGGCGCCTAGAGCGGCCGCTCCACTCGCTCTACCCTAGATCCGGCCCTGTCCCCAGTGCTTTACAAACATGGTAGTGTATTTAACTTTCACGTAGCATATCTGTATAACTGGGGCCTTATAAAGGGTTAAATTGTAATTTCACAGTGCTTTAGTGTAATAAAATAACTGTCATGCTGTGTAATTAAATTGTATAAATAAATAGATAAATACTTAAAATACATAGGAAATATCCATAACTCAGGTACTGACCTGACCAGGATTCGAACCCGGGACCTCCTGCTTCGTAAGCAGTGTCACTACCGACTGGGCTAGGAGGCCGTCAATAGGTCGTAATAGGATAGGATATATTAAATGTCTGCCGTTCCTTAAGCCACCAACGGAGAGGCAGCTGACCTTCTTGAGGCTTTGTTACACATCGCCCTTAACCACTTCACAAGTTATCGCTTGGGACGCGATGACCAACGAAATTTGTTCCTGGCTTACGGTCTACTAGGGGCTACTTAATTCAGTGTGAGGATAAAATTCAGTGTTAAAAACTTGATATGTTACCGCCGGGGACAGATAGGAATAGTTTGTTCTTACGATGATTCGTAAGAAAAAACGAACTCCCATTATTAGTCTCCGCCATCACCATACTGCCCGCAACCGAAGCGGGGACATTATGGGAATTCCTACACTATTAGAGTCTATGCGTGTAATCCGTGTCTGGGCAGGGGTAGGTATACTAGGTATACGTTTGTTGCAGTGATCGGAATAGGCAGAGTATAACTACCTAAACTTAGTAGAACAGAGACAAGAATTGGGGACTGCCTTGCGGCTATTTTTTTTGTGATATTTTTTTTTATAAATTCTCATATGTTTTCCAACATATTAAAACTTCAGTAAGTACCTACAAAAGTACAAGTTATTATTAGTTTACAAGCAAAAATATGTAATTGGTCTATTATTATTATTTGTAAACTAGTAATAACTTGTACTTTAGTACTACTGAACTTTGAATACCTTCAGGTAAAAAATATTAAAAAAAAATACTTATTTTACTTTTCACAGGAATTCCCACAAGAAAAAATCTCTGCCTATTCCGATCACTCTGTGTTGTGTTGGTGTCTTATGTATACCATCGAAATAGCATAGCGTCAAAACTACTGAGTCGTGCACGAAGTTTCACAAAGTAACTCGAGGCAAGTGATCAATGGGCAAATGCGCCTTTTTTAATACAGCCACAATAAAGGGTTACTTCCTTCTTCCGTCCTGACTAATGTTAATAAAGTAACTTTTATGAGCCAGGTCGTACAGAAAATTTTTTTACCAATTTAAATAATATTACAAGTAAAAGGGTCTAGCAGGCTAAGCTAACAAGAGTGGCCCCCGCAAGGGATTTGGTTGTAATTTGAGGTGCAGTAGTGGCGGGACCTAAGAACACTGTATGCGTAATATCAGCCTTCGATCTTCTTTTGTTTCAGACTTATTCACTAAAATGTCAAAAAATCAAGGTAATTTTTAAACTGTTATTTTAGCTAACCCAAGCAAGCAAGAGTCACCAAATAAATTCAGAATTAAGGAGCATAAAATGGGGTTCATAATGCATATTTTTACAGACATTCATATCCTTGAACTTGGATGAAAAACAATAAAAAAAAATTTCGCTTCATTTTTTTGCCACTTTTCGCGGAGACCCAACTATCAAAAAAATTACTTGATAAGCCACGATTGTCAACTACGTATACATTTAAAAACATTTTGAAAAATCATGGTGCGTCATGTCAAAAAAGAACATTTACTTTTGTTTTTATCCAAATTCAAGGATACGAATATTTGTAAAAATATGCATTATGAACCCCATTTTATGCTCCTTAATTCTGAATTTATTTGGTGACTCTCGCTTGCTTGGTTTAGCTAAAATAACAGTTTAAAAATTACCTTGATTTTTTGACATTTTAGTGAATAAGTCTGAAACAAAAGAAGATCGAAGGCTGATATTACGCATACAGTGTTGTTAGGTCCTGCCACTACTGCACCTCAAATTACAACCAAATCCCTTGCGGGGGCCACTCTTGTTAGCTTAGCCTGCTAGACCCTTTATCATTAAATTATTGCTTTAGAAATAATGTATTATTTTAACTATTTCATATTATTTTAAGTATCTTATTAATGGGTACCTAGTACTGGAGTGATCAAATAAAGTAAGGAAAAAAAAAAACAAGGGTGGGAGGGGGAGAGAGATTGAGGTATTATGCCTTTCTCATTGAATTTTTTAAATTTATTATTATGATCTTAAATTGCACAATAGAAGTGTCTAAATAAATCCCTATATCAGTGTCTACATAAGAAAAAAGTAAAAAGGTAATTTACTGGCACACAGTTTTACAAACCTATCAGTTTTTAATAGTAACTCCAATTTATCATAAATAATATTTGGTTAATAAACTTCTTTGCTCAACAATTTTTTTAAATACTACAACGGTGGCAAACAAGCGTACGGCCCGCCTGATGGTAAGCTGCTACTATAGCCTATGGACGCCTGCAACCCCTGAGGAGTTACATGCGCGTTGCAGACCCTTTACAAAAAGGAGTATTCACTGCGTTGACGGCTAAAGGAACAAGGGGGTCCCATCATCATCGTCAACACACTGGGTCCTCTTTGAGCTCTTTGGCAACCTTACTCACCAGCAGGACCACAACAATATGAATTTCATACAACTTACAAAAAAATCATAGCAAGAACATGTTTTACCTGTCTCCGCAGTCAATGCATGGGTATGTTTTATATCCCGCTGTAGGTATAGGAATCACATAATTTGGCAAAGCCTTTGTAAATAGAAGATTTTTTATGCTCAGTCTGTCACTTATTACATCAGAAGCCATGTTGTCAACACTGCAACAGTAAAATAGTTTTAAAGCCTAGAATTAGTTGTAAATAATAAAATTGGATATAGGTAAAGGCTTTGGTACTCCATGATGAGTACATGTACATATATCATAATACCTAGGCATGGATACTAGAATATATAGTATAACTCTGCCAACCACATACCTTGGTATCTATGATATTTCATCTGAGAATTCAATGTTAAAGAAACCCTCATAATTACTAGTATCACTTACTTTTTACTCAGTCATGCCTTTTACTAGTTTACACATACATTGTATGCACCCAGAAATACTGTTTGATTACATTAATTAAAGCAACAATTAAAATAATTAATACGTTATGCAAATGGGTATGATCTTTAATAAACTTATAATAAATTGTTTGTAGACATGGCAACACCGTGATACTCTAATTATGTTGAGAGCACTCGTGGTATATACGTCACAATTCGCTTTGCATTTCGGAGATTATTAGGCTATTTCGAGCAGTATTCAATGAACTTACCTAACAATATCCCATAGTAAAACTTGTAAATGTCGATTTTTTTGTAATATTACATTAATATTTAGGGGCCGTCCGTGACGTGAACAAATTTGACAGTCGCGTCGCACGAATAAGGAATGTTTCTGCTTTGTGATTGGATGAAAAAATAGTCCCGATTTCACTATAGTATTGCCATACGCAAATATTACAAAAGTATTACCAGTTTAGTAAAATAAATGATTCTCGTTTCGCGTGTAATGTTCGAATCGATGTTGTTTATAATTATTTACGAAAGATTTGCTTTGTAACGCAGGGTCATATTTAACGTCTACATCATTTGTATCAAGTATCTACTTAAAATATACGTCAAGTAGGCAACTTAAATACCTTTTGAGCTCGCCACGTAATACGTAAATAGCGCAAATAAAATGATTGCAATTAACTGCAGTGATGCCTGCATTAATGGAAGCTTGTAACACACCTTAGAAAGAGATTTCTGCATCCACTTTTATCACAGCATGCATATTGCTCATTAGATTGATTGGGATTTAATCCAGGTTTTGCTACCAAATATTCTTTCCGATTGGGGTCTGAAGAAAAAGTACCTATATTGATTTTACCTTTTACACAGCTTGCAAAAAATGTTAGGTCAGTCGCCATCAAATATATCGGAACGGCCAAGGTAATCAAAAATATCTGAACATGCACTTTATCGCCTTGGTAATAGAGGTGTTGGTCAGATATTTGTGACTGACTTGGCTGTTCCGATATATCTGATGGCGACTGTACCTACATAAATAAAACTCAAATGTATTATTAGGTATTCAATTTCTTTGGTATATGTTACAATATGATATGGCACTTTAAGGATTATTAATATTAATTTACAGAGTAACATAGAAAAAATTATATACTAATGAAATGATATATGTTACAAAATTGTTACTTAAGTCTATATCATAATTTATTTATCAGATATGTTAATTAAAAGCACATGACTTATAATTATAAGTACATAAATTGACATTAATTTGTTATCTCACAATTTGACCAACCAAAAGTAGAGCATAACAATAGTTATACCTACTTTATTATCAGCATAAGATAAGTTCAACAGTTACTTATAAAAACAAAGTACCTATATAAAAAATCATAATGTCCTAATATGGCAGTGACAACATTCTGATAAATATGAGTGTTTTCTTTAAAAACTGTTCATGTAGCAAAAACATATTTCAAAAAGAGCAGAAATAAATATATCAACACTAGCTAGAATTCTTCAGAATGTGTATTGGTATCTATAGTATTTGTCTGGTGAAAGTGAGACAAAATTTCCTTTTCATAAAAATCATTTTTTAAATAATATACAATATCCTGTCTTGCATTAAATGCATTTTCATCAATAAAGGAACCATAAAGTTTCCTGTTATAAGACATGTCTTCATCATTTGGTATTAAGGTTAAGTAACTAGCAACTACCATTGCGGCTTCTTCGAATCTATCAGAATGGTAATAAGATATTTGCAAAAAATTCAGGGTATCAGCTAGGAATTCAATACCAGATTTAAAACCCAGTATTGATAGTTTACTTTGACATTGCTGTCTGCATTGTAACAGGGATAACATATTGTTCGACACAGATATCACAAATTCAGGAGACCATTCCTGCTCCGGCAGGTGTTCACAGGCCACTCGGCAACCCATTTCCCATCCCAAATAATCAGCTATGACTTCTTCCATGGCCATAATTGTTTCCCCCCATTTTTTCTGTTCATATGATTCCAAGCCAACCTTGTGTAGGATCTCAAAGTCTTCACTTTCCAAGTCAACAACTTCATTCAGACTCACTTCAGGTAATTCAATGTAGAACTTCATATTCTTCTTCATCACATCATCATTCTGATGAGCTTGGAAATATGTATAGGCGGCTGAAGCAGCTTTCTGCAGTGCATTCATTTGGAAATAGCATACATGTAAATATGCATAAGGCTTACGTGATCGAAAGTCATCTAATACAGAATCCTTCACAATACTATTCATACGAACGGCTTCTAATTCCGTATCCCTGCAGTTCATTAAACAGTATCTTTCGTTTAAAAACGATTCAAAAACTTTTAGGTCACTAAAGTTTAGTTCGATTTGAGAGTGTCTTCCTTCAGTTTTGCATTTCACTCCACAGTTTATAAATATAGAATTATAAAGTTTATACAAATGTAAAGATTCCTCCAACTTTAATATGCATTCACTCCATCTCTCGCCAGTGTAAGCTTGCACACCTTTTAAATAAATTTTCTCAATGGATAATGGTGATTTCCCATAGCACGTAGTCAACAATAAAGAAATAATGAAATATTTTAAAATAGGAGGCGGCATGTTGCAATTGAAAATATCCACACAACAAATATTTGTTTTAGACTCAGTCTAGTCTAGCAACAGGACTTCCCAGTTCTCTTCAGACCAAAAAAAGTTTACTTAACTTAACGTCGTTGAACACTAAACATGATGGGCAAACGTGTCAATGTCAACGATGACATTGACAACAAAAGTGGCGAAGACTGACTTTGACAGCTGCAGAGCCAATGTTACCAGTTAAGACCATTTATTTACAAAAGGTTTAAGCCGGCTTGGCACACACCAGCCGCAGGGCAAAGAATATAATACTCATTCCGCAGGGGCAATGGGAAGGCCAGCGAAAAGTCATCATAGATACCATGGTCCTTTTTTATATGGAATTTGACAGCTGGTTAAATGAATTCTAGATAGCGCTGCGTACGATGGACCTTATTTTCCTTTGAGAATTTAACCAACCGGAGTCGCCATTGACAGGCATTCCCCTCTGCCGAAAAACGTATGACCAGTGGTCATGCACATGTATGGACTGACGTTTATCTGACGTGGCTATTAGTAAGTTACGTACGAATAGCCATACATTTGACGGTTCCCTCCCCCGCAATAATCGGCAGACTTATTTTGTATATAAAATGACAGACATGGCTACTCTATCCGGGTTGAATTCTCTAAGTTATTTTGTATGAGATTTGACGTATACCATAGACAAACAAATTGACAGCATTGACAGTTATAGTCTGGCTAACCAATAAGTGCAGTAACAGTAGAAGTAATAAGCTATACTCATCCCTTTTTTAGTGGTGACTAGTACCGAGTGTAAGAGAAGGACAGTATGATTCTCTCTGTCTATACTTGAAGTAAAACAAACATTGGCCAAACTATACCTTCCCCATACCGGGTGCACGCACGGATCAGAAGACAATCCGGATAGTACTTTTACTATATTTCCCTAACCACAGTTGAACCTTATTACCGAGCAAAACAGTCGTTCATAGGTCACTAGTAAAAAGTAATAAAAACGGTCCGATAGAGAGCATAATGTAGGGGGCGGTGTCTCACTCGCAAAATGCTGCCAACTTATGAAACTTACCAATGTGGATTTATTTATATGAATTTATTTTAGTAACACACTAGAAGTTACTTCCTACTTATAATAATTTATTGCGAGATTTGAATTAATAATTTGTTCCCTTTTAGCTGCTTTGAATTTTTTTACGACGTAAATATTATTCATTCTATAAATTAAAGAATTGTAATTCATATTGCAGACAGTAGTAAGTTTTGTAATATTTAAAATACGGTCTGGTATCCCCATCCCATCAGTCTCATCACTGGCATAATATGTCACTGATATTATTTCAAATGACGCCGCACAGCTCAACAACATTTCGTAACAACATTTTTAAGTAAAAATGGTCAAGATATGTTGCGTAAAAGGGTGCAGGGGTGAGACTTTACAATAAAGTAGACTTTCCTTTCACCGGTAATCCACAATCATTCAATTTTACGATTTAACAACAAGTTAAGATTGTCAAACAATAGGGTGACTATGATGTCGGCAAGCTGCGGGTCGGTTTTGTTGTTTTTACAGAAATGTACATACCATAAGTACATGGTCTGTTCCTAAGTATTACTTACACAGGACAGGAGTGGCCCTCGGGTCTTTTTAGGCCCTTTCGAAAGGGTCCTAAAATGGCACAAGGCTATACAAAAAATTGTAATAGTGGCAGTATAATAAATAAATAAATAAATATTAAATAAATATTATGGGACAGTCTTACACAAATCAACCTAGTCCCACAGTAAGCTCAATAAGGCTTGGGTTGTGGGTACTAGACGACGATATATGTAATAGATATATACATATAAATACTTAAATACATAGAAAACATCCATAACTCAGGAACAAATATCCGTGATAAACACACAAATAAATGCCCTGACCAGGATTCGAACCCGGGACCTCCTGCTTCATAGGCAGGGTCACTACCGACTAGGCTAGGAGGCCGTTAAAATATACTTTATTGTTCAACATTTGTACAGTCGCCATCAGATATATCGGAGCGGCCAAGGTGGTCAAAAATATCTGAACAACGCCTCTATTGTCAAGGCGATAAAGTGCATGTTCAGATATTTTTGACTACCTTGGCCGCTCATATATATTTGATGACGACTGTACAACAAAGAAAAATACAACAGGAAGAATATACAATATTTGTACATGGAAGAGATCTCTTCCAGTCAACCAGTTTGATGTATTGATGTTTTCTTTATTTACCTTTACGTATATTAAAGTCGGAGAACTGTCCACATCAGATATGATGCAATAGTGAGAGCCACGAACCCCCTCTGTACTTAGTTAGTTTTAGTTTGCTACACTAAGTATCGCCTATTTTAAGACGCGGACATCTGGCAATTGTTCATCGGTGTTATGCAAACGAGTTGTAAGAAATAAATATCTTACAGTTCTAGGTTTGATGCAGTGCAGTATCATGTAATTAATAAGATTATATCATTTTCAGGAGTTTCTGTTGGGGGAAAATAGTGCGAAATGACGTTACGTTAATGTATTGTTTGTCGCCTACCTACTGTTTATTTTTCCGTAGCGATACGCAATGTTTTTACTTTTTTGTTATTATATTAGCGATAGGCTTCGACAGTTTTTAAAGCCTGACCAGAAATAAATGATTATTGTCAAGAGGGCGCTATTACTCTCATTTATATGACAACAGCTCAGTAGTCATAGAGCTCTATGGCATGATGACATCTTGATTTGTTTACCTGTCAGCTCTGATGTTAATTTGAAAATGTTTCACAGCGAAATAGTTTCATTTCCCGAGCGTATTATTTACAGCAGTTTATTATATACACTATCTACAATGTTTCGCTCTTCACTATGGATAATTTTGGGATTTTTTGTCGTTTACACTTTATTATTATTCAAGTAAACTGCCACAATGACAGTGACAGCCTATCATGCACTCACACATGCATAATCATTCTGCCATTAAAGTTATTGCCAGTGTAAGAAATTAGTTCCAATGAAATTCCGCAACATGGCGCATGATCATATATTTCTGGTCAGGCTTTACCTATTAACTGAAATATTTTGCTGGTCTGTCAGTCTGACGTCCTCCGATAAATAGCCGCCAGATGCCTGGATCTAGCAATAAGTTTAAAATAGTGAACTAATTAGAGGGGTTCTCTGCTCCCATTATTGCGCCAACGTATCTAAAGTGGCCAGCTTCTTAAGTCATTCCCATCTGAACTATGAGACTTCTCTTTCTGGACAATACTTACTAGACGACAAGCATATTTTATCAACCGACTTCAAGATTTCGAAGGAGGAGGTTATCAATTCGTCGGTATCTTTGTTTTTGCTATTTTTTTTTTTTTTTTTTTTATGTATGTTCACCGATTATTCGAAGATGGCTGGACCGATTTGAAAAATTCTTTTTTCGTTTGAAAGAGTATACTTCACAGTTGGTCCCATTGTAACCAGGTCAGGATCTGATGATGGGATCCTGGAGAAATCGAGGGAACTCTTCAACTATTATAGGCACACCTATAGTGATTTGAGTATTTTTTACAGCAGGTCGAGCATTTGCTTTTGAAATGGTGGATGTTTAGTGAAGTCGGTTCTTTTTTGTTCAAAATTATTATTTTATATTTATCTTCATACTATCCCAATCCCACATACATCATAGTACATATGGTCACTCTACTTAGAATGAGATGCAGCCCCCTACATTACCGTCTCTTTCGGCCTCACTTTGTGGTCGAAGTATGACCTCCAGATTGTATTTAACTTCATGGGTGACGGCGGTTGAGGCCATTTCAGAATTTCTCTACCCACATCACACATGCCTGCCATTCAGTGTGTGAGTGAACGTCCTACTGAACGCACGTCTTAAAAAGCGCGCCAGTATTTTGAGAAATTGCCCCAACCTCGCTACATATGCGGCAACCTAACAGGGCGGCAGATGCGATCTAGGGAGCTAGGAAGGTCTTGCGCCCCGGCCGCCCTGCCGCAGGCCCAATTTAAAAACTTCCCCTGCTTGTCTATACACATCGAAATTAAAACTGGTATTATACATTGCAATTTGTAGGGCCCAATCTGTCAGGTTGGGAGGTGTAATAAGAGTTAGGGCCCGTAGGGAGCTGAAGGAGGGTTAGGGAGAGGCAGGGTACACAACAGATTGGGCCCTACAAATTGCAATGTCTAATACAGGTTTAAGGAGGCAATGTATTACTAAACCGCGATTAGAATGGGATTGAGATAGCTGTCAACCCATATTCATTTTGACGTAGGTGTATGGCAAATCAGTCAAGTCTAATCCCATTCTCATCGCGGTTTAGTAATAAAGACCCTGTTACACATTACTTTTTTAGTGTCCTACCTAGCATCCTAATTAGGATCCTAAATAGTTTTCATAGTAAATTTACTTGCTTAATGCGGTTACATTTGACTAAAAGGGTCTGGCCGGACCGCCATAGCAAAATCGCCCCTGGCTGGATTTGAGATATTGTTATGCACGATTATTCATATACTTTTGGTAAATATTATCCCATCAAAAACATAAATGTGAAAGGCTGCCAAGTTCGATACTATGGGAATGCTTCGCCTATAAAAGAAGTGAGATCTGAATAAGTACCAAGTTCCATAAAAATACCTCAAATCATAAATAGTTATACCACCACACACCTTTTCAATGCAATGAATCGACACCTTTGGACTGCAATGTGTCAAGTATATAATTTTCTATTAAAACTTGCCAAGTTACATCATTAAAAAGTACTGAAAATAATAAATGTTATCAGGAAACTGCTAAAAAAACCGGTGTGCGTTTCTCTGACTATTATAATTTTAGGTATTTCTATGTAACGTGATACTTATTCAAAATGTACCTTAAAAACTGCTGGAAATCAAGTGTGCATTCCTATAACTATTTATGATTTGAGGTATTTTTATGGAACTTGGTACTTATTCAGATCTCACTTCTTTTATAGGCGAAGCATTCCCATAGTATCGAACTTGGCAGCCTTTCACATTTATGTTTTTGATGGGATTTCATTAATTTTTGTTAGGTGTAGGTTCTTTATTATTTTTTTATCACTTTTGCTTTAGGAAATGTCTCATTCCACTTAGGTATCTACTTTATACTATAACCCTTTATACTAAGCGTCTAATTCTATTTTACTATTTATTTATAGGTGATTTTTACAAATAAACTGGCTCCCTACACCTATAAAATGTACCTACTTACATATAATTACATACATCAATAACGTACTTTATTCTGTTTGTAAGTACGCTACCTACATAGATAATTAATAACTTGGTAATACCTACCTACCAGTAGGTATTATAATTGGTGGCCTATTATGTAGCCCTAGAAGTGCACCATCCCATCTCATCCCGTGGCGTATCGGAGGGGTGAGATGGGCAGTAGTATATATAATTCCATCTTAGAGTATATTAGATTTCCATGTTCTTGAATCTGCGATTTTATTAGTTGTAAAATTAGAAATTATTTAGCCTATGCGAGAAAAAATAGTCTTTTCATTTTTGTTTGACTGATTTAGCGCACCTAGTGTACCTAGTGACCTGCTTTGTACTTCGTAAATCGTGGGTTCGGTTCCCGCAACAGACACACACAGAGTGGTGAACAATTTTATTGTTCTTGTCTTTAAGACAAATATGTATTGTCTTAAATTGGTATGTATCTAAATTTAAATAAGTCTTATCTCATTTCCACTCCATACCTACTTATAGTAGAACAAAATTACACATTCGTTGTTTTCAAAACTGACTCCCACTTGGCCGTTTTCAGATTTTTACTTTATTTCGACCTAAAGACAAACCTTCGAGCCAAATTTCAGGTCGGTACGACCATTGGAAGATAGACCCATTTAGTTCATTATGACTTCATAGTAGAACAAAGTTACACCTTCGCTATTTTTAAAACTGACTCACACTTGGCCGTTTTCAGATTTTTAGGGTTCCGTAGTCAACTAGGAACCCTTATAGTTTCGCTTTGTCTGCCCGTCCGTCCGTCCGTCCGTCCGTCCGCGGATAATCTCAGTGACCGTTAGCACTAGAAAGCTGAAATTTGGTACTAATATGTATATCAATCACGCCGACAAAGTGGTAAAATAAAAAGTGGAAATTTTTTTTTTATTAGGGTACCTCCCCTATACGTAAAGTGGGGAGTGATTTTTTTTTTCATTTCAAGCCTAACGTGTGATATATTGTTGGATAGGTATTTAAAAATGAATAGGGGTTTCCTAAAATCATTTTTCGATAATGTAAATATTTTCGGAAATATTCGCTCCAGAAGTAAAAAAATATGCGTCCCCCCCCCTCTAACTTTTGAACCGTAAGTTTTAAAAATATGAAAAAAATCTCAAAAGTAGAACTTTATAAAAACTTTCTAGGAAAATTATTTTGAACTTGATAGGATGAATAGTTTTTGAAAAAAAATTACAAAATAATTTCTGAACTAAGTTTGTAATTTAACCGCATAAGCAGGTGTTTATTGTACCTGTAATTTCTACAAAATTACAATGAAATGACGTGCTTTCAAATAAAGTAAAAACGGTGAAAATCGGTTCACGCAATAAAGAATTATTCCATAAAAATCATCTTCCATACTTTAAGCTCGCGCGCAATAGTTTACTTAATTTGCCGATAGATGTCGCTGTACGTGGAACTCTCATATCATATCCTACATGGCGGTGTTATTAACTCTTAAGTGGGGACACTTACTGTGACGGACGGAAAACTACGGAACCCTACACTGAGCGTGGCCCGACACGCTCTTGGCCGGTTTTTTCCCTTTACTTTGACCTTAAGACCTATCTCCATGCCAAATTTCAAGTCAGTACGTATATTAGGGATACATCAAATTAAAAAAAAATAAGTTCCAGACGTTTTTTAAGTACATCATTTTTTGAGTTTAAGTTTTAAAATTTTTTTTTGCTACATATCAGTTAGCGATACCCACCATATTTTCATATAATATCCGCATTTTTATACTCTGTTATATATATTTTTATCAAAAATATTGGTTTGGATCAACAACTTAAAAAATTTTTTTTTTCATAAATAGGGTGGACCAAATTTAACTTTAGTATTGTGTAACACCGGAAGTGGCCCTTTTCTCCTCAATTGAAACTGGTTATTATAAAAAAAAAACAAATTAAGAATGATTTTTTTTCTTGCACTGGTGGGGAATCTAAGCAGACATATATAGCAAAAAAACTAAGTTCAGTTTTATGGTACATACGTTCAAATCTAATCTGCTCATTTAACAAGGTTATTATAGGTATGTAACTTTACATTCTCTCAATTCTTTCTCCAGTAGGGTACTCAGTATAAGTTTGAGCAAAAAAATACTGAAGAGCTTCCATATACTTACTAGCTTTGTTACTTTTTAATAGTGATTTGTATTGATAGTGTGGTAAAAGTTTTAACTAACCAGTTCTAAACTCTATTAAAACTTAATGTATATTTATCCAGCTTAAGTATAGTTTTAGCCAAGCTATTTTTTACTGTATTATGATTTCTTTAGCACTGCTGTTTAAGTTTTAAGCCCTATTTCAGTGTAAATAAATAAAATAGACCTAGACATAACCATTACTTTATTTCACATACATTTAAATTACACATAACATATCATCATAAATTCCCATCCACACGTTTAGAGAAAATCGTTGGTCTTTTGATTTCTTTGGATTTTGACCTTTGGGAGCCCAAAAGTGAAGATTGTGATAGTTTGTTATGCCATCACGGTCGAAATTGGATTCGTCCGTCCACAAAATTCTCTTCAGGTACCTACTCAGGATCTTCAATATCCGCATTGATTAAAAATCTGCAGAAATCTATTCTTCTTGCTGGGTCTCCCTCTTCAATGGCATGTACTGGAGCGTAGTGATACGGATACTGCCGAGCTGAGTGGAGTGCAGGGTAAACCACACCTTCCACTGAGGCATACCGAGCCGGTTAGCGACTATTCTCGTCGAAGTAGTGCCGTCTGCCCGGAAACACTGTAGGATTTCTTCTTCTTAAGCAGGATCGTAACGTCGAGCTTATAAACTGAGGGACTCGTTTCTGTAATTTGTACGCAAAGTGTAGTACCTTTTATTAAGTTATGCCTGTAAATGTAAAAACAAATTGGAGAAAATCCGAAAACTTGTAATTTTAAATCCTTTTCTTTGTACAATTTTGGCAAGTTTAGGCATGTTTTTTTTCTTAACGTAATCACTGGTTCATCAGCTATTAGACAAATGCTTTTTTTGCACCAAATTAAAGTAGTTTATTCACAATTGTTAGTTTTCGGTCGAGAGGCGGATGTTTTTCAAAAAAAAAAAACTTGGGTAACTTGAAAACCAATGAGTTTTGACCCCTAATTGACTGGACTTAAATCATGGCAACTGAGCTATAGAATAACCCCTTTCAAGTAATACGGCGAATTTCCAATCACCCTGTATGTATCCGAATTATGTATTCGTAATTATGTATTGTAAGGGTTATAATATATAAATAACTTATTTTGACACTGTTGATCCAAACCAATATTTTTGATAAAAAAATATATAATATATAATAGAGTATAAAAATGCGGATATTATATGAAAATATGGTAGGTGTCGCTAACTCATGTCGTAAAAAAAATAATTAAAACTTAAACTCAAAAAATTATGTACTTTAAAAAAAGTCGGGAAGTTACTTTTTTTTAATTTGATGTATCCCTAATATATCTATAAAATATCCAAAGAACAAGTCAATCGGATACGTGGTTTTAAAGAAAAAAAAAAAAAACTAAATTTATTTTTTTTTAATTTTTTCGCAAACGGTAATCATTTAAGGCATAATATTCACCAAAAGTATATGTATTAATAAAACGAATAATCGTGCATAACAATATCTCAAATCCAGCCAGGGGCGATTTTGCTATGGCGGTCCGGCCAGACCCTTTAGAAACTAAATCATTTAGGAAGCTAACTAGGACAAATGTAACAGGGCTTTAAGTAGCGGCATTTGAGGCACCAAACATTAAGGGGTCTACTGACATAAGCGACTGATCAAACGATTAGAATGAGATGGAACTATAGTAAGAATGAGAGGTCTGCTGTCAAACCGGCTGTGTTGATCAACCGAGGAGCATTTTTACGTCTGTAGAATACGGTCAACTGCCATTCCGACATCAAATCGGTGCCATATCGCGGCGAGATTAGACCCCTTTCCAGCGGAATTCAAGTGTTCATAGTGGTTCATAGGCAAACCGGCAAATTTGTCTATGGTCTCCATACAAAAATTCAGTCACCATAGACAAATTTCCGCCTTCCGGCTGGTTTATGTCTATGATAACTGAATTCCGCTAAGTATAGTCCATATAAGTAGCAAACCGATCGAAATCTGCAGTAACAGTAGAAGTAATAAGACTAATAAGCTATAACTATACATAACTTTTTTAGTGTCATGTTACTAACATAGATATGAGAGTCGATGGCCAAGCCAAATAGGCAGCGGCGGCGCGCCGGTCAAAATTGGTCGGTGGCGGCGGCATGGCCTTGAAAATATCGTGAACTAACAAAACGAATTTAAAGCTTCTTTTTGTAAATAAAACGTTGATCTTGGTTTTTTTATACCACGACGGTGGCAAACAAGCATACGGCCCGCCTGATGGTAAGCAGCTACCGTAGCCTATGGACGCCTGCAACTCAAGAGGTGTCACATGCGCATTGCCGACCCTTCACAAAAAGGAGGATTCACTGTGTTGACGGCTAAAGGAACAGGAGGGTCCCTCATCGTCAACACACTGGGTCCTCTTTGAGTTCATGGCAACCATACTCACCAGCAGGAACACAACACTATGAGTAGGGTGTAAATAGTGCTATTTGGCTGTGGGTTTCTGTAAGGTGGAGGTACTTCCCCAGTCGGGCGCTGCACCAGATTTGAGCGAGATGATATTCGCTGTGCTGTGCCTTACCACATATAGCGAGATGACATTAGCACTACGCATACCTCTCTTTTGGACGTAGATTAAGGACATACCCGAGTTGGGTTGGTATTATGAATTTTGTTATCGATATATTTTACGACGAACAACACTAACTTCTTGCTGGGACGCTGTGCGTCTTCGGTCCTACGTGGAGCTCGGCCTTCGGGTCTGCACTTCACACACTTAATCATAGGGTATTCTGCTGATCTAGGTAAGTAGTCGAAGGGTCATGGGGCCCTCACTTATAGGATGACGCAGGTGATGACCGGACACGGGTGTTTTGGGCATTACCTGCACAAAATCGGGAGGGAGTTGGGGCCCCAGTGCCTGGATTGTGGAGCGGTGGACGACACGGCCCAGCGCACGCTGGAAGGGTGTCCCCACTGGAACACGGAGAGGGCAACGATGACGGCAGCAATGAGGGTGCGGAATCTCTCGCTGCACAGCATTGTCGGAGCAATGCTGGACAGAGACAGATGCTGGAGAGCGGTGGCAACCGTCTGCGAGGAAGTAATCTCGCAGAAGGAGACAGCGTGAAAACAGCGCAGACGCGCCACCGCTCCGGCGAAGGCGGCTAGGGAGACGTAGGCAATATGCCCTAGCCAACGGCTAGCTCCTCCCCAATGTAGGGCCCGTGGGCTGGGGCCCCACATCCAATTGGCCCTATCCGTCTGAGAAGAAAGTCAAGCGTCGTGGCTCTCTTCTCCCAAGGTGCGGGTGCCCGGCAAGGCTGGGCTACTGGGGAGCGCCGCGGACGAATGCGCAAGTTATCCCGTGGCGTTCCCCCCTAACGGTAGTGCGGATGACGCCGGTGTGTTTTTAGTGGGTAGGCCTCTCCCCTCCCTCTGTCTAGCAGAGGGAGTTAAGGGAGAGGAGAGTCCCACTATGGGCCCTCCCCAGGCTCCCGGCGGATGCGTAAAGCATTTTCACACCGAGAAAAAAAAAAAAAGGTTGTAGAAGGGCGAAATCTTTATCTTGCTGCCAATGCCAAGCTCTGGGACGCCCAGTAGGATTTGCACGAAGGATCTGAAATGTATGGAAGATCCGTCTAATCCGTATCCTTATAATTTCATACATTTCGGATACGGGATGCAAACCCTATACTCCAGTTTTACTCTTTACGTATGGCACGCTCTGACTGACCGATTTGAGACGTTGCGCATAACCATGTTTAACTGGTAGGATCAAAGACAATATAGGATCAAAAGAAATCAACAAACATATACAAACGAGCAGTTCGCCCAGTTCTATTGTACGGCCACCGAGTAAATAATAGTACTATACAGAGGTCTCTCTTTGACGTTGCGAATTATGTTGTCCCTTCTTAACGCATGACAAATTCTCTTTCTTACTTAGGCAAACGTATTGGATACGTCGTGTCAAACTCATTCTTTTTGACAGAGATGCACACCCTTGGTACGGCTCGGAATACTGGCCGATACGCAAGAAAGAGGAGCAAAAATGCACTGTACAGGAATGAGCATATTAGTAGGAGTAATACACTTTATTGTACAAGAAAACACAACGAAGGCATATAACACAACATGTATACGTATAAGGGCGAACTTATCCCTTTAATGTATATTCGCATAACCGCGGTGTATTAGGCATATTCGTGGGATCTTCAAGGTAGCCCTAGTCCAAAAAAACCGGCCAAGAGCGTGTCGGGCCACGCTCAGTGTAGGGTTCCGTAGTTTTCCGTCCGTCACAGTAAGCGTCCCCACTTAAGAGTTAATAACACCGCCATGTAGGATATGATATGAGAGTTCCACGTACAGCGACATCTATCGGCAAATTAAGTAAACTATTGCGCGCGAGCTTAAAGTATGGAAGATGATTTTTATGGAATAATTCTTTATTGCGTGAACCGATTTTCACCGTTTTTACTTTATTTGAAAGCACGTCATTTCATTGTAATTTTGTAGAAATTACAGGTACAATAAACACCTGCTTATACGGTTAAATTACAAACTTAGTTCAGAAATTATTTTGTAATTTTTTTTCAAAAACTATTCATCCTATCAAGTTCAAAATAATTTTCCTAGAAAGTTTTTATAAAGTTCTACTTTTGAGATTTTTTTCATATTTTTAAAACTTATGGTTCAAAAGTTAGAGGGGGGGGGGACCCATATTTTTTTACTTCTGGAGCGATTATTTCCGAAAATATTTACATTATCGAAAAATGATTTTAGCAAACCCCTATTCATTTTTAAATACCTATCCAACAATATATCACACGTTAGGGTTGAAATGAAAAAAAAAATCACTCCCCACTTTACGTATAGGGGAGGTACCCTAATAAATAAAAAAAATCCACTTTTTATTTTACCACTTTGTCGGCGTGATTGATATACATATTAGTACCAAATTTCAGCTTTCTAGTGCTAACGGTCACTGAGATTATCCGCGGACGGACGGACGGACGGACGGGCAGACATGGCGAAACTATAAGGGTTCCTAGTTGACTACGGAACCCTAAAAAGATGCGCGAAAATAGTTTGTGCTGGTTGGAGTTGAACCATGCGGAGGGTTACGACTACATGACCAAAAACGTCCCACGACCAGGAGTAGAACACTAAAGAACGACATGGAGACGATCGGTGCTTACCCTGAAATGACGCAGAATAGGCACGAATGGTGCAAGAGAGAGCATAGCCGACCCCAACTAAAAATTATTAAGTATTTCTTATGCCGGCAATTAAATATGGAAAATAATATCAGACAAATGTCCACCTTTAGCAGCATGGCAGATGTGAACCCTTTTCATCGCGTTTTTCATTATATTTTCACACATTTGCTGCGTTATCTCAGTGACTGTGTTATTATGAATATTTTATATGTTATAGTAAATATTTTATTAGTGAATAATAAAATATTTACTAACGAGCTATTGTTAGCCGCCAAAATAAGTTATTTCTACCAAAAATTGGCCGCAATTTTCTTAGAGCTTCCGCAATAATATACGATTGGGTTGAGTAGAACGTTTTAATAATTAAAACACGTTGTTCAGTCGTAAAACGCTCCATGACAAATTTGCCGTATCGCCACAAAGTAGTTTTCATGAAATAACTGTCAAATTAAATTGTTGTATACCTACAAATTGGTCAGCCTGTATAATAATCAATCTAATATTCGCAAATAAAACATTGAAAAGCGAAATTAACGACTCCAGCTGTTATAAATAAAATAAAAATTAGTTCACGAAAGTAGTATCATTTCAGTCCAAATTCAATATAATTTTCAAGCAATAAAAGTGTAAGCACCAGGCCGCCTTAGAGGCCCTTTTGATTTGGATTGTCACTTATACCAAAAATATATGTTAAAAAAATTATTAATATGAAGCTTAAGTTATTTTTTTATCTTGGAAATAATACTTTACAAATCAAGTATCATTGCTTACTCACATAACATTAAATATCATAAATTAAGGTTCTAGTTTTAGTGTCAGGTTTCACATTTGGGAAGGGTCAGGTGCTTGGAGATGATGAAGTGGGTGTGTTTGTTTGCATTTCCATTTGTTCAATGCGCTTGTGACGTATGAGATTCGACAGGATACCATCAAACGACGTTGTTTTCTTCTTGGCAGAACCACGAAGCGTGTCTTCGCCCTCCCGTCGCACTCGTAAACGTAACGAACTGACTTCATCCATAAAATCAAAGTCAGATTTTTCTTCCTTCACAGGCGATATAAGTACTTCAGGCTTATTTTCTTTTGTCACATGTATTGGTGACGGCGCTCGACGTCCTGAACACTTCCATTCCAGTGTCAGACTTCCGCCTTTATCAATAGTATTGTAAAGTTCTTCTAATTCGTTTGCTTCCACCACCCAGTTTTTTCCGATGTTAGTACCATGTTTTGAGAGTTCGTCGTCTGAACACGGCAAGTCCCAATCATCACCCTGCAGATTAACCTCAGTCATTCTTATTGAAATATATATTTGTAGTGCTTCAGAATTTATACGGATATCGGTAAATCGTATACTTAGATGATTTATTTACAAAACGTTAACACATAACACCGAATCAACCGGCTGGCTGGTTCTTTTGACATTGACAGTTAACTTTTTTTAAATACAGATGAACGCACGGACGTGGACACTAGTATTTTTAGCATTATATTAAGCTTTACTTCCACGCTTCGTATCAAGTAACGATCTGTCTGTTTAGAACGAGACAGACTGTCGTACAATACAGGATGCCTCTGACTCAATTGACACGACTGCGCAACGCCTATCGGATCAGGTGCGCGTCATTCAGCGGCTAAAGCGGTTGAATGACGCGACACTTGATCGGCTTCGCCTGGAGGCTCTCTCTGTTCGCGCGGCCAACATCTCGGTGCGGGATCCGCCCGCCACGTCGCCGGATCCGATGCCCGGACCCGACCTGGCATCGGGGGCGCCGCGGGTTGATCTCAGTGCCGATGAGGAGATCGCGAATCAGAGTGTGAGTAGTACAGCCAATGAGCAACTGAGGAGGACTTTGGAAGAGGCAATTACGCAGTATCGCTCCACAAACACCCCTAGGCCGCGATTACCACGCTTGCCTATGAATAGACGCAATCTAGCGTTGATGGGAGCCCTGAATGATTTGCTAGATCCACTCCTGCGGACTAGTAAAGACTTAGATGATACGCACTCGATCATGTACTGCGGAGCCATCGCGGCGTGCCGTGTTGCTCGAGTCAAGTTTCCGGACGCTGAACGTGCACCTAGGACCACCGGAGGTGTCCCCGCATGGCAAGTGCGGATCGAGCGTCGTATCAACTCATTTAGGACTCTCATTGCAAAGCTGATCTGCTTCAGGGGGGGCAATAACCGCCCCCGAGTAATGCGCTTTGTGTACCAGGCGTTCGCGGGGACGAATATCGAGCCCCGCGACTACATGGCCAATGTCATAGAGCGCATCGACTTTCTGAAGCAGAAAGTTTATGCATGGGCAAGCCGTATTCGCCGCTACAGAGAGCGTGTGGACCGATTCAAGCAGAATCGTCTTTTCCAAAGTGACCAAAGAAAGGTATACCGAAGGTGGGAGGAAACCTACCCCCGTGTGTCCAACGTGCGACTGCCGGATGCTACTGCCATGACTGATTTCTGGCGTAGCATCTGGTCAGCGCCCGTTGAACACACGGAGGGCGAGTGGATGAGCGTTGTCGGACGTGACTGCGAGTCCATCGAACCTATGGGGGCTATCACCATCAGCCCCGATGACGTAAGTTGTGCAATCCGTACGGCCCAGAACTGGAAAAGTCCCGGCCCGGATGGATTGCACAACTTCTGGCTAAAATGGTTTCGGTGCTCGCACTCGCGGCTCGCAACGCAATTTCAACAAGCCCTCGAACTTGGCTCCCTCCCGCCTTCCTTAACAACCGGTGTAACCTTCCTGCTCTATAAGTCCGGTAGTACCACGGAAGCGAAGAACTATCGACCCATCACGTGCTTGCCTACACTTTACAAGCTCCTTACATCCATTTTGAGAGCAAAAATAAACGCGCACATGGTCGCAAACAACATTTTGGCCTCAGCTCAAAATGGATGTAGGGTTGGGTCCCGTGGTACTAAAGAGCTCCTCCTCATAGACATGACCATTTGCCAACGAGTCAGGCGGAACAGGGGGGCCCTCTCGGCCGCTTGGATTGACTACAAGAAGGCCTATGATTCGGTGCCTCATTCATGGCTGGAGAGGGTCTTAGAGCTGTATAAAATTGACACAGCTTTAAGATCCTTCCTTGGCGCGTGTATGAGGCAGTGGACCACAGTCCTTCGTCAACGAGGAGGTGGGGATGACCCCCCTGGCCCACAGGACTTTATAAGGATCGAGCGAGGAATATTTCAGGGTGACAGTCTGAGTCCCCTGTGGTTCTGCCTAGCTCTAAATCCGCTCAGCACTCTGCTGAAGGATTCGGGGCTAGGTTGCCGGCTTCGGAGAGAGGGTGAAGTTATAGCTCACCTTCTGTACATGGACGATCTCAAATTATTTGCACCAAATAACCGAGACTTGTTGCAGCTACTGAAGACCACTGAAGTCTTCAGTAGTTCCATCAAGATGGAGTTTGGTGTTGATAAATGTGCGGTTATGCATGTACAGCGGGGGAAAGTAGTAAATTCAGCAAATTTACAGCTTTCTGAGACAATGACGTTCAGATCTATCTCTGAATCAGAAACCTACAAATACCTTGGTATGTCACAGTTTTTGGGTGTTGAGGATGTGGGTATTAAACAGGCGTTGAAGGAGCGCTTCTTTAGTCGGCTGACAAAAGTACTTAATAGTCTTTTGTCAGGTGGCAACAAGGTGCGCGCCTTCAATGCCTGGGTGATGCCCCTACTCACATACTCCTTTGGCATACTAAGGTGGACTCAGACCGAGCTGGATGCCCTGGATCGGAGAGTCCGTCTATTGCTCACCACACACCGTATGCTTCACCCACGCTCGTCTGTTATGAGATTGTACATCCCACGGAAGTGTGGAGGTCGCGGCTTTTTAAACGCCAAAAATCTCCACAATCGTGAGGTGTACAATCTCAGGAATTATTTCCTTAACAACGAGTGTGGGATGCATCGTGATGTGGTGGCAGTAGATAAGGGTCTCACGCCGCTCTCCTTGGCAAACGAGAACTGGCGCAAACCTGTGGTGCTAAGCACCGAGGATCGCAAGGCGGTATGGAAGAGCAAGGAGCTACACGGGCGGTTCTACAGGGCCCTCACGGGACCCGACGTGGACCTGCTCGCGTCGGTGAACTGGTTACGATTCGGGGACCTCTTCGGAGAAACCGAAGGTTTTGCCTGTGCAATTGCGGACGAAGTTATCATGACGAATAACTACCGGAAATATATCCTGAAGGACGGTACGGTCGACATTTGTCGGGCATGCTGCCGTCCTGGAGAGTCACTCAGGCATATCATTTCCGGTTGTTCTCATCTTGCTAACGGCGAGTACTTGCACAGACATAACCTCGTAGCCAGGATTATACACCAGCAGCTTGCTCTCCTATACGGTCTTGTGGACCACGAAGTGCCGTACTACAAGTACACACCTGCGCCAGTTCTCGAAAATGGTCGTGCCACGCTCTATTGGGATCGATCTATTATCACGGACAGGACTATTGTAGCCAATAAGCCTGATATCGTGGTAATAGATCGACCGCAACGCCGGGCCATGCTCATCGACATCACCGTCCCATGTGACGAGAACCTCGTGAAGGCCGAGAAGGACAAGTCCAGCAAGTACCTAGACTTGGCTCACGAGGTAACCGCCATGTGGGAGGTCGATTCGGCGATCATTGTGCCGATAGTTGTCTCTGCGAACGGTCTCATAGCGAAGAGTCTCGACCAACATCTTGAGAGACTTTCGCTACGGGGTTGTGGTTGGATTAGGGGTCAGATTCAGAAGGCGGTAATCTTGGACACGGCGCGCATAGTCCGAAGGTTCCTCACTCTGCGGCCCTAACCACTGGCAGCCTGGGCCCTGCTCCGTTGCCGGCGGCACCCTAGTTTAGGTTTTTTATAATGCTTTTATTGTTTTTATATGTTTTAGATGTATTTTTATATTTTACTTTTATAAAAATATTGTAAAAAGCCTAAACTAAGAAGAAAAATAAATAAAGAGCATAATAATATTAAAAAAAACCGCTGACACTGACACACGCCTTGTTAATTTATTTTGCTAAATATTTCTTTTTATACGTGTTTTTGCCTCTATTTGGTCTTATTTACCACGAAGTGAACCCAAAAAACAAAGGCAATATGAAGGTTGCTACAGTTATTGCCTGTAAATATAACGACGGGTCACAATCACAAATAGACAGTTGACAGCTAGTGCTCAAATAAATTTCGGCGAAACACGTACATTTAAAAGCATGATAACAAGGAGTAAAACAAGAGCGGGTACTACCCACGCACGACCACCACCCTCGCCCGCCTCGTCATCTTCTTCGTCCACTTCGTCGCCGGGCGGCGACATCGAAACAGCGCCCGACGCAGACGGATCCAGTGACAAAAGCGGGCCGCCGCCACCGCCGCCACAAACACCTGCGCGACGCGGACGGCCACCGCTGCCGGCACGCTTGGGGCTCGCGGGGCATTCCGCCCCGCCTACAGCTCCCGCTGCCGGTGGTGTAGTGCGTCGCATGAGATGGTCTCAGAGTATGAACGAGAATGTCATGCGCGCCTACTATGGGGCTACAGAGGGGGGAACTAATCTGTGCGCGTATCGTGACCGGATACTTCCTCTGTTTCAGGCCCTTGAACCAACCATTGACACGACTATCATGACGAATAACTACCGGAGGTATATCCTGAAGGACGGTACGGTCGACATTCCGTCCCGGAGAGTCACTCAGGCATATCATCTCCGGTTGTTCTCATCTTGCTAACGGCGAGTACTTGCACAGACATAACCTCGTAGCTAGGATTATACACCAGCAGCTTGCTCTTCTATACGGTCTTGTGGACCACGAAGTGCCGTACTACAAGTACACACCTGCGCCAGTTCTCGAAAATGGTCGTGCCACGCTCTATTGGGATCGATCTATTATCACGGACAGGACTATTGTAGCCAATAAGCCTGATATCGTGGTAATAGATCGACCGCAACGCCGGGCCATGCTCGTCGACATCACCGTCCCATGTGACGAGAACCTCGTGAAGGCCGAGAAGGACAAGTCCAGCAAGTACCTACACTTGGCTCACGAGGTAACCGCCATGTGGGAGGTTGATTCGGCGATCATTGTGCCGATAGTTGTTTCTGCGAACGGTCTCATAGCGAAGAGTCTCGACCAACACCTAGAGAGACTTTCGCTACGGGGTTGTGGTTGGATCAAGGGTCAGATTCAGAAGGCGGTTATCCTGGACACGGCGCGCATAGTCCGAAGGTTCCTCTCTCTGCGGCCCTGACCATCGGCAGCCTGGGCCTTGCTCCGTTGCCGGCGGCACCCTAGGATAGGTTTTTTACAATGTTTTTATTGTTTTTCTATGTTTTAGATGTATTTTTATATTTTACTTTTATAAAAATATTGTAAAAACCTAATCCTAAGAAGGAAAATAAATAAAGAGAAATAATAATATAGCCTTTTATTCCATGACTTAAAAATATTATACAGTAAAAAAAAATCTAATAACAATTATTTTAACATTTAAGACATGGCCCCTTCTCGGGTATAGGCCTCCTCCAACTGTCTCCAACTTTTCCTATTTTTTGCTGTCTGTACCCACCCTGCCCCGACAATTTTTTTAATGTCGTCGAGCCAGCGGTCTTTTGGTTTTCCTGGCCTTCTTTTGCCGTTTGGTCCCATCCATTTAGTGACGCGTTTTGTCCATCTATCATCTGTAGTCCGGGCAATGTGCCCTGCCCATTTCCACTTCAACCTTTGCGTGTGTTGTACTGCATCGATTATTTTAGTTTTTCTTCTTATATTTTCGCTTTTTTGTTTATCTCTGAGCTTGATTCCTAGGACGCTTCGCTCCATTGCACGCTGACAGGACCGTATTTTGTTTTTTATTTTAAGTGTGTAGATCCAAGTTTGTGAACCATATGACAGGCATGGCAGCAAGCAAGAGTCAATAACTTTTTTTTTCAGCTTGAGTGGGAGTTTGGATTTTAATATTTCCTTGAAACTCCAATATTTCTTCCAGGTAATATTGATCCGGCGCTCTAACTCGTCTTCGTGCCTTGTTTTCTGAAAAGAAATTTGTTTTCCAAGGTAAATGTAGTTGTCAACGTACTCTATACATGTCTCATTTACCATTATAGGGGTTTTATAGCCATTTGTAGCGACTTTCGTTTTCGAAGTATTCAGTTGTAGTCCTATGCTTTGACTAGCCATATTCAGTTCATTGAGCATCGTTTCAAGCTGTTTTGATGAATTTGCGAAGAGCACGATGTCATCCGCGAAGCGCAGGTTACTTAAGAACTCTGTACCAATCAGTATTCCTTTCTTACTCCAATCTAAATCCTTCATGACGTTTTGGAGGACGGCTATAAATATTTTGGGAGACAGCGGGTCCCCTTGCTTCACTCCTCTTCGTATGTAGATCGTTGGCCCAAGTCTGTCTAACTTTACTCTACTTATACTTTTCTTGTATATATCTTTGATGACATTTATATATATGGTTGGTACGCCTTGATTTACTCAACCATTCAGTTGGTTAAATTCTCTAATTCAGTTGGTTAAATTCTTTAAGGACTCTAAGGACATGTTGCTTAAAATCCCTTTGGTATGTACAGTCAGTAACGGAAGTAGCTGAGATGTTTTGCGCTGTTAATTAGTGTCCATGAAGTTATAAAGTTAGTTATTTAGTTATTTTCTATTAACTTGTGGTTATTGGTACTTGTATGTGTTTAAGGTGGGCTGTAACTTCTTTTTGTAAGTAATCTAGTTCTATAAGTGAGAACCTTTCGTATGCTTGTGCTTTATCAATTCAGCTAAGCCATGTAATTTACGAGACATCATATCTCATATTTTTAATAAATCATAAATAACTAACTGAGACACGAAATACAAAATCATTCAAATTAGTTTCTTTAATTAACCTATATTTTCAGAAAATACAATAAAAATAAGAGTAAAAAAGTGAACAATCTTAATTGGCTTTCTAGTTTTATTGTATTTCTATACATATTTTGTAAAAACTGGAGTATTTTCGGCCGAAAGAGAGGTTAATATAGGGGTCTGCGTCTCGTTTTGACTAGTAAAAATTTCAATGTGTGCGAGTGAGAACTCGTTACAAAATTGACATACATTGGCCCCTAATATCATGCTCTTTATCGGACCGTTTTTTTTGTCACCTATCTACGACTGCTGTGCACGGTAATAAGGTTCAACTGTAAAAATAAATATAGTAAAAATCATAGCCTACTTATGTAAAAATATGTCTGGTTTCTCTACTGGAACGTGCTCGTGGCAAGCCATCAAGCTCGGACAGTAAGCAAAACGGTTTGTTAACTTATATAGATAAAATTAAATCCGCTTCCTTCTTTCATTCAACCGAACGTCAGTCGTTTTCACCTTTTTATAATTTTATAATTTACAGTTAACTAAGCAATACCACACATATTGAAGTAATGTACAACAATGGAGTGTTGGTTGGAAACTGGGTGGAAGAAAGACTTAAAATTGAAGTACGTAATGTTTAGGATTCAGATTTTCACATTAGCGATATAATCACTACGTTCTACAATTTTATAATTCGTTTTACAGTGGATGTCTTATTTATTCTACTTGCGTTAAGGCCCCTTATTGGGATTCTTGCTAGTAGGTACTTAGTTAAGAAAGGCCCTTTTCATTTGGCGCGAGTACCACTCAATTGCCCCTCCCTGGAACGCAAACCTCGTATACTACGGGGCCCATAGGTGCAGACCGCAAGATTTTTTTGTAAAGGAAAGTGCCCCCCTCCTGAACGAAATCCTGGAAAGTGCCCCCCCTGAACGAAATTCTGGAAAGTGCCCCCCCCTGAACGAAATCCTGGATCCGCGCCTGCCTATCGATAGATAGATAGAGGGTAGATAGGTAACCTAACTTCATTCGCTTAGACGTCACTTATACTCTACCATTCCAAAAGGAAAAGTCCGAGCTACTGTAAATATATAAAATATATTTAAATCACTATAAGTATAGGTGTGCCTATAATATTTGAAGAGTTCCCTCGATTTCTCCAGGATCCCATCATCAGATCCTGACCTGATGCCAATAGAACTAAGTGTGAAGTATACTCTTTCAAACAAAAAAAGCATTTCCTAAATCGGTCCAGCCGTCTTCGAATAATCGGTGAACATACATTAAAAAAAAGCAAAAACAAAGTTCCCGATGAATTGAGAACCGGGTCCTTCGAAGTCTTGAAGTCGGTCGAAAAGAAACTAACTTGAACCGTAAATAGCCGAACTGTAAAAGTTCGTGACTGTACCATGTTGTTTCAGTTAGATTTACATGTTATAGTTTGGCAAACCATTTCTGTCAGTAGAAACGCGCAGCAAATTCAAAAAAGGTACACGTGGCAACCCTTTGTGATGAGACACCGTATTTCGTGACCAACATTTAAATTCACATTGAATTTGTTTCTTGTGCATTTCACTCTCTCATCTTACGCGCGAGTGAGATAGAAGGCATGCAACGTTCCCAATTAAATTTAAATTCATTTTTAAGCCATATGTCAATTGCCTCAACCAGATTATCTGTTGCAGTTGATGACATATCAGACGAAATATATCCGTCTCCTTTTTACACACCGTAAATGTCACCTAATGAAAGGTGTGGAAATACCACCTAAAATTAAAAACATAAAATTTATTGATCATTGCTGCTTTTTTCACTGATTCTTAGTGTTGTCATACTTTTGTTCGCTGTACATTGCTACTGCGTTGGCTGGCCAGACTATATTTCCAAACTCATGTCTAAATTTCTTCCAGTATGACTTCAAGTTCTTTTTGCGGAAACGAGACAGACGTGAACTTCTGGTACAAAAATCAAGGACGTTGTATAGCAATTTGCTAAAGGAGGTAAATGTGACCCAATTTGAACTAGGTACCTACTTAAATTCCTAATAGGTATCATGCTCTTATTCGTAAATTAGAGTTTTTAGGTAGGTAATCATATTTATTTAGTTGATAATTAACCTATAGCTTCGCATATTTTATTACTGACAACCTAGATAGGTACCTGAATACTTCCATAGTATTAACATTAATTTGACCATCTACTTTCAGAGGCCTCTAGCTATCAGTGGAAATTATGCAATGTTTGGATTTAATGTTCAATTAGTTGCTCCAGATATACCAGGTAATGCCTAATAATGTAATCTAATATCAAAGTTAATACTTACGTTAAATTTATTTGATACCAGCGACCTGCCCCGGCTTCGCACGGAATAAAAAATGGTTATTGTGGGTTATCCCTAAGAGATAGACATATATCATCATAGACTTTTATGTAGACCTTTTTAAGGTGTACAATACTGTAGTACATTATTTTTATCTATCTCGTAGGGTTCAGCCAGCGTTTGCAATGTAAGCGCAAAAAATGTTTTTATTTACGACATCACATTAGAAATCTCTAAAATTATCAGTGTTTCTCTACTATATTATGCATGTATTATACATATAAACCTTCCTCTTGAATCACTCATCTCTTAAAAAATAATCGCATCAAAATCCGTTGCGTACTTTTAAAGATCTAAGCATACATAGGGACAGACGGCGGAAGGCGACTTTGTTTTATACTATGTAGTGGAGCAGACTAGGTAAGTACGATAATTGACTTAAATTGGAAAACTTTTATCCAGACAGCTTCCTAGAATACAAATTTTTAGTTAGACACAACATTCGGTGCTTGATTATCCATATTTTTTTATTATATAGAATATATAGATCAAGACACTTGGAGACCTTATACATCTCTAAGTATAATTTAGAAATAGTATGTTTATTGTATACTAGAATCACTTAAGTACTTTTTTAGGGTTCCGTAGTCAACTAGGAACCCTTATAGTTTCGCCATGTCTGCCCGTCCGTCCGTCCGTCCGTCCGTCCGCGGATAATCTCAGTGACCGTTAGCACTAGAAAGCTGAAATTTGGTACTAATATGTATATCAATCACGCCGACAAAGTGGTAAAATAAAAAGTGGAAATTATTTTTTTATTAGGGTACCTCCCCTATACGTAAAGTGGGGAGTGATTTTTTTTTTCATTTCAACCCTAACGTGTGATATATTATTGGATAGGTATTTAAAAATGAATAGGGGTTTCCTAAAATCATTTTTCGATAATGTAAATATTTTCGGAAATAATCGCTCCAGAATTAAAAAAATATGCGTCCCCCCCCCTCTAACTTTTGAACCATAAGTTTTAAAAATATGAAAAAAATCTCAAAAGTAGAACTTTATAAAAACTTTCTAGGAAAATTATTTTGAACTTGATAGGATGAATAGTTTTTGAAAAAAAAATACAAAATAATTTCTGAACTAAGTTTGTAATTTAACCGTATAAGCAGGTGTTTATTGTACCTGTAATTTCTACAAAATTACAATGAAATGACGTGCTTTCAAATAAAGTAAAAACGGTGAAAATCGGTTCACGCAATAAAGAATTATCCCATAAAAATCATCTTCCATACTTTATGCTCGCGCGCTAGTTTACTTAATTTGCCGATAGATGTCGCTGTACGTGGAACGCTCATATCATATCCTACATGGCGGTGTTATTTTAACTCTTAAGTGGGGACACTTACTGTGACGGACGGAAAACTACGGAACCCTACAGTGAGCGTGGCCCGACACGCTCTTGGCCGGTTTTTTTATATTATTTAAATTCAAAGTTTGTTTCTAACTGTTGATGATGGATTATTATAATTTGGAAATTTATGTAGAAGACACAGTTCAGGTAAGAAAGTATATCAAACTTGTATGTAATTTATTTTCAATAGTCAGATTTGGACTCATCTTTTTTCTTTGGTATTTTAACTTTTATTCTAACCTTGGTTTGATATGTTTTCTTATAGAACAACGCACTTATATGTATTGTTTAGTTTTGATGTACTGTTGTTTTGAAAAAATAAGTCCCGCCGAGTTTCTTGCCGGACATAATTCTTCTCGGGTCAGAGGTGTAGGGTTAGAACCGGTGTAGTTTGATTTTTTTTCTCTCTTTTACTTTGACGTGTAAAAGTGCCCTTGTGGCCTACTTACTGAATAAATGTTTGAGTTTGAGTTTGAGTTTGATTTTGACAAAGAAAAACTGAGAACGGTCAACTTGGACATATTTGTCTTTACTTTGAGTCTCTGCCTGTGGTTTCTCAAACTTAGCGCCCCACGCAACCCATGAACCACTTTTTCAAGCAATTTTCACACAACTTTTTTTTTTAACACGCAACCGCGCTAGTAACCCATTAGAGGCATTAGATACTTGTCCTTTGTTACGTCTCGTCGCGAGACGTCTGAAAATCATCGGAGATCGCATATTTGAGAAACCTTGCTCTACGCAATTGGGATTTTTTAAATTTTTACTCGCGAGTATGAGTCGGTCCTGCTCGACAAAAACTGTTAAGACTTAAGATTTTATTGAACAACAAAGTACCATTTAAAGTTTCTTTACATGAAGTCAAAGGGGCTGGTGGCGTCCAGCGCTATGGGCTAGCTCTGTCCAGCGTGGTCGGAGCGAGGGAGGTGGATTGTGAACAGAACATACATGACGGCTGCCTCATGACGCTCAGCCCGCTCACCACGCCGTGTTGCCGGAATACTTTTGTCATACTCAGGTAATGATTTACCGTGGATGGGCTATACTCTAACATAATGAGCACAAAAAAATCATCCTTTATTTCATAACCTAGCAAATAGCTTTACGCCTAGCTTTATGATTCTGTGATGTTCTGTGATGTTATCTATATTCACTATCATTATTCGTCACTCTTATTCTCTTAACAATAAAGTCGTGTTAAACTCATTTTGAACACCTCTCCCGCTTAGCTACTTCTGCTGCTGACTTTAGGTACTCTGGTATACAAGCCTCATACGACATACTGGTCAAACACATATAAGACTGTTAATATAACATATACGACAACAGACCAATCCTCATACATATTTGCCTTGAATTACAGCCTACAGTAGGGGCACAAGTAGGTCCTCATATTCATATTTCTTTTCAGCACTGAAGACGAATCCATACGTGGCAAGAAAGTTAATTATGGGGACCAGTTTTTACTAAGAGCAGAAAATTATGGAGACCCAGATGTAACTACCTACTAAAATGCTCACTGATTTTATTTTATTTATAGTTTTGAGTACTTTTGTGGCATACTTACTAGCTCCTGCTGTGCCCAAGCAAGTTTCCACCCACATTGTATTTGAAAGGCCGTTACTAAGTAGTACAATGATTGATAAAGATAGCAAAAAATAGGCAGTGCACAACGGTGTACTGCTATAATGGGAGAACTTTGGAGGTGTAGGCCTGAATGCCTGTTCGGCTATAGCTAGTTCTATAAATGTCGACTGTTAATTCATCTTTTATATAGGTGATGAGCATCCAACAGCTGAGATAGGTAGCGTAACGAAACGCGTACAAAATATCAAGCATTACGCCAAAAGAATCTCATTAGTTTTACTCCTCTTTAGGCATCGGCCATTGTCGTTGTCTAAAAATATCTGCTGTCCTTCACTTTCTGTTATGGTCAGGCGCCGCCGCTGTACGTCCGGTACCAAAACTCCATTGTACCAGAGCCGTCTAACGTGATCCCCATACGACTCAGCGCCACCCGAGACACCAATTGCCGTTGGACCACCGTGCCATTGCTGCCTCGCGACCGCCTTGAAGGCATAGGCCAACCGATAGAGGTATTCTAGTCTGTGCCTCTCCCGTTTTTCCGCAATATAATCCGAAAATAAAAAATCATTGCAGTTCTCAATTTCTGTTAAGATGCTGACTCTAATAAAGCTACTAAGTATATATTGTCTCTTCTTCAGACTGGTAAGAAATTAATAATAAAGAACTGTGTTGCTGACAAGAGTTTAAGCGTCGTGTATCAAAACTGGATGCAAACTTTCTTTGGATTGGTAAGTGAATCATTTCGTAGATACAACTTTAGTTCATTATCTTATTTAAATCTGTTATTGTTAAAAAAAGCGCAAGTGTTCTCCGGGCATTTTTCATTATGGTTTACTAATACGTGGCCGAAAATTGTATGGCAAATTATCACTTCCTAAATTATTTATCCAGTAGTTTCATTTGGCAGAGTTATCAGATGGCATCATGTCGTTTCGAATAGGTATCTATTTTTCGCATATTTTAATTTGGCATACTAACCTATGCCAAATAGTCCAGCAGTTATGTACATTTTACCTGAAAAGTAATCCAAACTTAATGGAACTTTAACCACGAAGACTAACAACTTTTATGCCACGAAGACTCATAAGTTTTCGACCTCGAGGACCTTGTGGAATTTGAAGAGGGGAAAAAACCCTTTTTTCTTTTCAGTTTTTCGCTTATATCTCATAAACTAAGCACTTTTTGTGTACACCTTGTATGGAAAAGTTAAAGAGCTATAAATCTCCTGAAAGTTAGCTGTCATACCGGATTTTCAGGCTAAATATTAACGAATAATAATAATAAGTAAGTATTTTGTTACTAACTCATAACATATATAGTTACGTATAAGAGAATGATTAAGAGTGCTCTTTTTCGCCAACAAACTGTTACACAGTTTGGCGAAACTAAAAAAAAAACCGGCCAAGAGCGTGTCGGGCCACGCTCAGTGTAGGGTTCCGTAGTTTTCCGTCCGTCACTGTAAGTGTCCCCACTGAAGAGTTAAAATAACACCGCCATGTAGGATATGATATGAGTGTTCCACGTACAGCGACATCTATCGGCAAATTAAGTAAACTATTGCGCGCGAGCTTAAAGTATGGAAGATGATTTTTATGGGATAATTCTTTATTGCGTGAACCGAATTTCACCGTTTTTACTTTATTTGAAAGCACGTCATTTCATTGTGATTTTGTAGAAATTACAGGTACAATAAACACCTGCTTATACGGTTAAATTACAAACTTAGTTTAGAAATTATTTTGTATTTTTTTTTCAAAAAATATTCAACCCATCAAGTTCAAAATAATTTTCCTACAAAGTTTTTATAAAGTTCTACTGTTAAGATTTTTTTGATATTTTTAAAACTTATGGTTCAAGAGTTAGAGGGGGGGGGGGGGGACACATTTTTTTTTACTTCTGGAGCGATTATTTCCGAAAATATTTACATTATCAAAAAATTATTATTGTTGTGTGCAGACCGGATTACCACATCGAACCAAGCAGCGCTGACCCGCTGTACCATTTACCAGGTCATGTAGGGAGATGAATAAAAACACTTATTTAGAATTGTAAAACATTTGAGCAGTGTAGTTGCAGGTGTTTCCCCGCTGGGAGTTGTTGTAGAAGTGAGCGACGAGTACGAGTGCTGAACTATTTTATAGGTTTTCTAGCGTGCTCGCACTAGTGGCTAGTATGTGCCGTGTAAGTTAGATATTTATTAGCCAATAATCTTAAACTATTACATGATTGTAGAAGGGTGTAAATTGATATTTATATGGGACATTTCTTCATAAATTAGTACAAAATTCTTATAATCTAGTCATTTTAGGTATTACGACGTAGGTATTAGACATAGATTGGTACTTAAGAACTAGACATGTACACACAATTTTTATACACTTTATTAAATTACAAAAATAAACAAATTGGTATAAATCGAGGAAATGATTAACTTAGATCTAGTTACACAAAAACAACAGTAATATTAAGCTATTTGCGACAGTTCTCCCCCACGTGCGTCAGCACCGTCTATTGGTGTGGAGCAGATGAGAATGAGTCTGGAAGCCGGGCGGCGGACTTCTCCTGCGCGAGTACGTACAATGGCTGCTCTTATGTGGCCATCAGGACCTGGAAAGAGCTGTGCGATCACGCCTCTAGGCCAAGTACCTCGTGGCATCGTACCGTCGGCTATAATTACTACATCTCCTACGTGTAGTTTCGTCGCGTTCTGGTGTGTACTGGATCGTGGCATCAGGTTTGGACGATATTCTTTCAGCCAGCGTTTCCAGAAGTTGTCAGCTAGTGCTTGAGCTGTGTTCCAGGACAAAAGGCTCATATTTTCATCGGAGAAGACTCCCAGCGGGGACATAGCGTTCGATCGGCCGATGAGAAAGTAATTCGGCGTGAGCGCTTCAGCCTCGAAGTCCGGATTCACTGGGGTGAGCGGTCTGGAGTTTACCAGGTGTTTTCACGCTTTGCGTGCTTTTAGCGTGACTTTCAGAGCTGTTTTCACGCTTCCGACTAGACGCTCCCAAGCCCCGCCGGCGGAGGGGTTGCCAGGCGGGATCTTCTTCCAGATCATGCGTCGTTCGGTCATAAATTGTTTGAGACTATCGGGCAGAGAGTTTTTGGCCTCTGATAGCTCGCGTTCTGCGCCGTGAAAGTTTGTGGCGTTATCTGAGTACAGAACGGTGGGTGCGCCGCGTCGAGATATCATTCTTCGTAGCGATAGGATCATAGATGCTGCCGATAGGGAGGCGGCTAGCTCTAGGTGCACGGCTCTAGTAGTGAGGCACGTGTAAAGTACGCCCCATCGCTTTTCTCGGCGGCGGCCTATGACAATTTGCATAGGACCGAACAAATCAACGGCTGCTACGGTAAATGGCGGTTGATTCGCCTTGAGCCTCTTTGGCGGTAGGTCGCCTACAGGAACCTTAAGGGTAGCTCCTTTATAGGTCCGACACCATTGGCACTTATTCGTCAGATAACGAATCGTACCGCGCAGTCCGACTATGTAATATCTTTGCTTCAATTCGTTGATCACCGTCGCATGATTTCCGTAGTTGAAAAGTGCGTGGATATGATGGATCAACAGCTTGTGCAGTAAATAAAACACTTCTATAATTGCATTAACACGTTTAATTTTGAAGACAAAGTAAAAATATTTAAGATTAGCAAAAATAGTCGATTATTTAAAATTTAGCATTTCACGTAAAAATCACAATAACGGCATCTATATAAGGATATTTCACATTCAATAACTTCCCTAGTGGTCAGAATGCAATTAAATTACAATAATAAAAATATTTAAAATTAGCACTTCACTTAAAAATGAAGACAACTGTACCTATTTCACATTCACATTCAACAACCAGAATGTAATTAAATTACAATAATAAAAATATTTAATATTAGCACTTCACTTAAAAATGAAGACAACTGTACCTATATAAGGATATTTCACATTCAATAGTTAGCAAAACTGGTAAGTAAAAATAAAGACTCGGCTGGTAATAATTTGGCTGCAGGAAAATAATGGGTTAATGAGGCGGGTGATATGGATGGTGACAGATGATTCGCTGGCTGAACGTAGCCTAAATTAAAGAGCCAGGTCTTTATATGCCCGTCAAACGAGGCAATTGGAATTTGGGGAAATTTAGCAAAACAACAAAAAAAACTATTATGGCACAAAAATACTGGATACAAAGAAAAGGAATCGGATTTATAACGTTTTTAAAAAAAATGTAAATAATTTGATATTCTCGAAAGCAGGATGGCTAAAGCTGTTGTTTTAAATTAAAAAGAGTTCGTGGGCAAGTGTCCACTTTGATTTAGGCGGACCCAATAGCTCGCTGAACTCCTTTTCTCACTTAGAGAGCCCGCTGGATGCGGACTCTAATTCTCCGATGAATGGTGAAGAAACCCGCGGAAAACGCGGCAGTTGCAGACCGTCTCGCCGGTCCGGCACCCACAAGTGCCTTCCGGAATCCTTCCGGCTCAGGCGGTCCCTCTGGTTGCCTTTTTGTCCGGCGACGTATTTGGTTTTTAAAAATTTGTATTTAATAATGTATTAGCACTTGCTATATAATGTTTGAGCGCAAAGATCTACAGAAATAGATCGCACTTCAACTCGATGCAACTAAGCAAATTACAGCAAAACTCTCAGACAAAACCAGAATATCTGTTTTTCTTTAAAAATCTCCCGTCGCTCTGACACACTCAATCAAAAATCAACTTTTTTCTTTTTGACAATCTGGAATACCTCAAAAATTCACATTCAAAATTAGCGCGAGTATTATCTAAATTTTATAACTGCCAGACGTATTACAAAATGCGGACTGATATAAGCGCCATCTAACTGTAATGCCGTGAATCACAATGCACGCTTTGTATATATCAACCGTGACCTAGCCTTAGACCTCCCTTAGACACAGAAGTTCAGAAGTTCTAAAGAAAGTCGACAGATGTCGTACGATACGTAGCGTCATGCTACAGCATCTCCCTACCAAACAAAGAAACAAACGAACAACAACACAAGAAAACACAAGAAAACTAACCCCAAGCAACAAAAAAAACACAACTTAATGCTAAGGCCAAAAAAGGTACAACAAGAGAACCCTAAACGAATTCCAAAAAAACAAAACTAACCAGTTATTAACATTACCCCTAAAGACTAACCTAATAGATTAACAAGATGACAAAACGCCAACTAACGCGTCACGCGGTCCAAGACGTGACGGCCGGGATAGGACAGAAACTGCACCTGGCCACAGATCTTAATCCCTCACATCGAGTCATCAAATTATACAACCAGGCTATCATAGACCGGGAAAGATAAACGAAGCCTTAAGCACCAACGGTAAAAAAAAGTCAAATCTGGAAAAAGGAGCAAGGAAACGCTCAAACGAAAACAAAAAAAACGATAAGAAACGAATCAAGCAAGGATTACCGATAAGGCAATGGCGGACTAAAGCGCATTTTAGAATTTTGAGAATACTGAACGGGCCGAAAGAAGAAACTATTTCAAGATATCTTTAATATGATAGGTACCGACGTACTCGGAATCGGTATCAGCCAGTACATATACCTGTGGAGACACCCGTCTAACCACACGGCACCGAACGAAACGTGGAGCGAATTTACCGCCTCGAAAAGGATCAGCGGATCCACGCTGGAAATTCCGGCGCCAAACGATTTGGTCACCAACGATTCTTGGCGAAGAACGGTTCGTGTTGAACTTGGCGGCGTTACGATGAAAGGCTAAAGCCATCGAATCAGAAACTTTATCGTATACCTCACGAAGCGTCTGAAGATTCGAAGCGCGTTCCATCCGGCTGAGTCCCACATCTTGGTCCACAACCTGATTCTCAACACGTTCACGAATCATTGACAACTCGCGGCCGTACATCAAAAAATTCGGTGTATAAGCAGTAGCCAAATTTATACAAGAGTTTAAATAAAGAGCGACCCGATGTAAATGACCCGACCAACTGCGTTGGTCATTTTCAACTAAAATGCTCAAAGTAGTAATCACGACCTGGTTATATCTCTCCGCAACATTCGCTTGTGGCGAATAATATGGGGTATAACACGGACCTGGAATATTATAGCTCGCCAGGAAATCCAGAAATTGACGACTATGAAAAACTGTAGCGTTGTCACAGAGAATGTTAGTAGGAACACCGTACCGCAAAATAACCTCCGACTCTAATGCCATCGATATTGACCTCGCATTCACCAACTTCAAAGGGACCAACCAAACAAATTTGGTAAAAACGTCAACCAAAGTCAAAATATAACGACACCCATTACGGCTAACCGGTAAAGGACCAATTAAGTCAATGGAAAGAAGATCCATTGGAGCCGCAACACGATGAGGAAATAAGCGAAGTCCACGAGGTTGTGAATTTGCAATTTTATAAGACTTGCAAATCTGACATTCGGAAAGGAACCTTGTAACATCACGGTACATATTCGGCCAATAGTATAAGTCACGAGCTTTTAAATACGTTTTCATAACACCAGGATGAACGTTGGGAAATCCATTATGAATTTCAGCAACCGCCTCTCTAGTCCTTGAAGCAGGAAGAACTATACGCCATGGATTAGGTGCTAAAGGGTTTTCGATAGATACCCTGCGCATTAAGACACCATCCCGAAGAGCAAATGCAGTAAACATTTGAGGATTGTCCAAAACTCCCTGGTAAATTCGTTCATACCAAGGATCTCCAGAAGGATCCATGCTACGCGCGAATGAGATAAGCCCAACTTGAGCGCGGGACAAGGCGTCAGGAACAACATTAAGGACACCTTTTTTATGTTCAATCTCAAAGTTATATTGGGAAATCAAAGTTGCCCAACGAGCCAAGCGCCCGGTAGGATTATCAAAGGTGATCAACCATTTAAGAGCAATATGGTCAGTAATGATCTTAAACCTCATTCCATCGAGATATCAGCGGAAATGCTTTATGGAATCAACAACGGCGAGAAGCTCATGTTCGGTTGTCCCGTATCCACGTTCAGCTTTAGTGAATAAACGAGAATAATAAGCAATTGGATGTTCAACGCCGTCAAACTCTTGAGCCAGGACCGAGCCTAAGCCAACCTGGCTAGCGTCACATTGAAGGATAAAAGGTTTCGAAAAATCCGGGCAAGCCATCAACGGAGCGCTCATCAAGGCATCCTTCAATTTAGAAAAAGCTTCACTAGCACTATCGTTCCAATCGATGGGATCACGTCCCTTTCTCTTACCGATAAGTGCCGTCAGAGGAGCAATAATCGAAGAAAAACCATCCACGAAACGGCGATAATACGAACACATACCAATGAAAGCACGTAGAGACTTGGCAGAAGAAGGGGTAGGGTAATCCCTAATAGCTTCTAATTTCTTCGGATCAGTTTGAAGACCACGCTCATTGACGATGTAGCCGAGATACTTCAATTCAGACTTACAAAACTCGCACTTATCTAAATTAATCGTAAGACCAGCTTCTTTCAACCTATCACGAACCTTACGAATAAGCCGCATATGACTGTCAAAATCACGAGACACCAAAATCAAATCATCAACATAGCCGAAGATAAAATCCTCAGACTCAGGGGTATATTCAAAATTGACAATCATGTCAGTAAGCCTCTGCATCTCGGACGCAGCGTTGGTTAAACCAAAAGGGAGACGAACGAACTCAAAGAGGCCCCTTTGGGGTACAATAAAGGCCGTTGTCTCACAACTGGCCTTATCAGCTAAGGGGATTTGCCAAAAGGCGCTCCTGAAATCCAACGAAGTTAGATATTTGGCACCTCGTAGGTTATCAAGGATGTCCTGGACGCGCGGGAGAGGGTATGAATCCCTGATGGTAACGCTGTTCAACTTCCTACTGTCCACGCAAAACCTGACACTACCATCTTTCTTGGTAACCATCACCACTGGGGAAGCCCAGGATGATCGTGAGGGACGAATAACGCCTGATTCTAACATCTTGTCGATCTCTTCGTTGAGAATCTTGAGTTTGACTGAAGATAAGGGATAGTAACGTTGGCGGATGGGCGAATTAACAGTCTCAATCTTATGCGAAAGCCACGAAGTACAACCTAATCCAGCTTTATCAGAAGAAATCTCCTCAAACTCGTCAATAACACATTGGAGTTTTGATTCCTGCAGTGGTGCAAGCACCGTACGAGGGTGGACATAGCGAACCTCACCTACTCGTGGGACTGCGACAGGAACATGATGTGAAGCGACGTAAAGCTTACCTGACAAACCATCACGGAATGCCTTCTTTAAAATGTCAATGAGACCAACAGCATTCCAAAACTCAATTCCTAAAATAAATGCAGTAGGAAGATTACTGCTCACTAGACAGGGGTGCAGAACGCGAATGCCACTAAAAAGAATGGGGACGTCCAAACCGCCTAGAATTTCAATAGGAGAATTGTCGGCGGAGACAACATAAGGCCGGATATCCTCGTGATATGTTATACCGAGCTCCGATAAGAGGGATATATCAATTAGTGAAACCTGAGCACCAGAGTCTAAAAGAGCTCTTACCGAAGAGCCAGCAACTAAAACATCAATAAAAAGTCTATTATCTGGGGAATTATTCATATAAACGGGCGACACCGATGGACCTCTCAGTGCGCCACTTATTCGTTTTTTGACGGACCAGAATTACAACTAGGACAATCGCGTGTGATTGCACCAACACGCTTACGCTTGAAGCACACTGCCCCTGAAACGTTAGGACAATTACGATAGTTGTGACCAGTTGCATCACACTTCATACACACTATAGAACTGGGTTGGCAATGGCCAAACGTGCTGGTTGTGAACCTTGAAAGGCTTCAAAATTTTTCGCGACTTCTAACAAACCATCAATATCCCTAACCACGTTAGTTGCAAGACAAGGATGATATCTAGGATTCATTCCATATTTAATAATGTTAAACAGGTTGTCTTCGGAAACCGGTGTACGAAGCTTTGCGTTTAGATCGCGCGCCTGAATAACAAAATCAACCACTGACTGGTTGTCCTTCTGTGATAAAGCGCGAAGTTGGCTCTCAAGCTTGAAATCGAAATCGGCTACGTCGAAGGTTTTAACGAATTCAGACTTTATTTCCGCGTAAGTAAGACCCGGATATCTGATTGCCCTAAAATGTTTCAAGGCACTATCTGACAACAATTCATGGAAACGTCTGACAACATATGAAGGATTGACGTTACGCGCCATACCTTCTTCCTCGATTCGAAAGAAAAATTCGCGAACACAAGTGTCCCCGGAAAAGTTCAAGTTCCATTTCGTAAGTGAATAATCCTTGAAAGGAAAAGGCGGGGGAAGTCCGGACATATGCATCACCTGGGGTCGTGGTTCAGAATCAAAAAACTGTTCTTCATCGTCTGCCATTGGATCTAAAATCCTCGGATCGTACGAGTTTAAAGATGAGTGCGCATGAGGTGTCTCAGCAATTGATCCTTCATTACTTAAGTGCGACATGGCGAAAAGTCGAAAGTTGTCTTGCGTTGCAAGTTCAAACAAAAATAAAGTTAATCGGACTCAAAATTAAAATCTGAAGTTCGAGTATATCAGTGGTCTAAACCAAACGCTTAAGACAAAGAAAGAAAATAGCACTCGAAGTCTAGATGCTAAGTTAGAGTTCGAATTCAAAAAATAAACAAGTTCAGTTTCTGAAAAAAAAAAAACAAAACGCAAATCATACATTCTATGTCTGACTTACCTGCGAATTCCCTAACGTCTACGGGCTCTAACTACAGGACTCAAACTATGAAATAAGGTATTCGGGATATGTTACGGATAATTGAGAAAAAGGCATAAGTAAAGGTCAACAGATAAATTCGTTTTTTTTTTAACATAAATAAAAGCAATATTTCAATATAACGGAATTCGGGTTAATGATGGGACGTAAGGAGGCAGCAGGCTGAAACAAACCAAAATCAAGGTTAATAGAACCGCGACCGGTCTACGGTCACCGTCTCAGAAATCCAAAAAAAAAATTTAATTACAATTATTAAAAGTAAATCCCGAGTTCTTTACCTTATCGGGCGCCATTTTGCAGTAAAACACTTCTATAATTGCATTAACACGTTTAATTTTGAAGACAAAGTAAAAATATTTAAGATTAGCAAAAATAGTCGATTATTTAAAATTTAGCATTTCACGTAAAAATCACAATAACGGCATCTATATAAGGATATTTCACATTCAATAACTTCCCTAGTGGTCAGAATGCAATTAAATTACAATAATAAAAATATTTAAAATTAGCACTTCACTTAAAAATGAAGACAACTGTACCTATTTCACATTCACATTCAACAACCAGAATGTAATTAAATTACAATAATAAAAATATTTAATAGTAGCACTTCACTTAAAAATGAAGACAACTGTACCTATATAAGGATATTTCACATTCAATAGTTAGCAAAACTGGTAAGTAAAAATAAAGACTCGGCTGGTAATAATTTGGCTGCAGGAAAATAATGGGTTAATGAGGCAGGTGATATGGATGGTGACAGATGATTCGCTGGCTGAACGTAGCCTAAATTAAAGAGCCAGGTCTTTATATGCCCGTCAAACGAGGCAATTGGAATTTGGGGAAATTTAGCAAAACAACAAAAAAAACTATTATGGCACAAAAATACTGGATACAAAGAAAAGGAATCGGATTTATAACGTTTTTAAAAAAAATGTAAATAATTTGATATTCTCGAAAGCAGGATGGCTAAGGCTGTTGTTTTAAATTAAAAAGAGTTCGTGGGCAAGTGTCCGCTTTCATTTAGGCGGACCCAATAGCTCGCTGAACTCCTTTTCTCACTTAGAGAGCCCGCTGGATGCGGACTCTAATTCTCCGATGAATGGTGAAGAAACCCGCGGAAAACGCGGCAGTTGCAGACCGTCTCGCCGGTCCGGCACCCACAAGTGCCTTCCGGAATCCTTCCGGCTCAGGCGGTCCCTCTGGTTGCCTTTTTGTCCGGCGACGTATTTGGTTTTTAAAAATTTGTATTTAATAATGTATTAGCACTTGCTATATAATGTTTGAGCGCAAAGATCTACAGAAATAGATCGCACTTCAACTCGATGCAACTAAGCAAATTACAGCAAAACTCTCAGACAAAACCAGAATATCTGTTTTTCTTTAAAAATCTCCCGTCGCTCTGACACACTCAATCAAAAATCAACTTTTTTCTTTTTGACAATCTGGAATACCTCAAAAATTCACATTCAAAATTAGCGCGAGTATTATCTAAATTTTATAACTGCCAGACGTATTACAAAATGCGGACTGATATAAGCGCCATCTAACTGTAATGCCGTGAATCACAATGTACGCTTTGTATATATCAACCGTGACCTAGCCTTAGACCTCCCTTAGACACAGAAGTTCAGAAGTTCTAAAGAAAGTCGACAGATGTCGTACGATACGTAGCGTCATGCTACACTTGGTAAATGCCTCCTTAGCGTGCAAGACAGGTGTATGGGCTTCATCTCTGTCTATTCGGGCATCTAGCACAATTATTCCGTTCTTATCAAGCTTCATAGCAACTCGATGTAATGCAGACTTCCTCGGCAGCGCGCGCCCGGCTTCCAGTAGTCGTATCTCTTCGCCATACGACTCATTTTGGCTCCGTTTAATCAGCAGTATCTTCGCTAGACTTATGTGTCTATTATTCATTTCTGTTTCTGGATTTCTATTGACAGACAATCTGGCTTTGAATACCTCGGCAGCAACCAAAACTCTGGCCGTAGTGCGAACCAGCCTAGTGAACTTCGACCTACATATCTCGGGCAAGTATGCGAACTTGTTTTGAACGTATCTATTTGTAATAACGGGACTTAACCGCGTATATACGCGGTTAAGTCCCGTTATTACAAATATATATGTGTAAAAACCGTGAAAGTTTAAATCAGTGTTTTGTTTTGAACGGTATTTACAGAGCAAACCGGTTTTATGACGCGCTCTTCGCACGTTTCTACGACGGGCTCTACTGTTTTCTCGCGCGGCCAATGCTCCTCGGCTTGCCGTATAAAATCAGGCCCTATACACCACCGGTGGTTAGCTCCGAACTGGGCCGGAACGCCCTTAGTAGCGTCGTCGGCGACGTTTAACGCGCTAGGTACCCAACGCCAATCGGTAGGTTTAGTTGTGTTTTCTATTTCGGCTACTCTATGCGCGACAAAGCTTTTGTACCGACGTGGATCCGACCTTATCCAGGATAACGCTGTCCGAGCGTCGCTCCAAAAATACCTATGTTTAATGACATAATCGGACTCTTTTACTACTGTGTCGGCTAGCCGTGTCGCTAGCACACAACCTTGCAATTCTAACCTAGGAATGCTGACAATACGCAACGGTGCGACTCGCCCCTTGGCGGCTACTAAGGCTGCGGACTTTTGTCCGTCCGGGCCTTCGCTAACTAAGTATATCGCGGCGGCGTATATCTTTTCACTAGCGTCGCAAAAAACGTGCATGTCGGCCTCTCTATTTCTCGCGGGTACGTATCGCGGTATTTCTAACTCCCTAAGTTGCTGAATATTACTCACGAATGAATTCCACGCGGGTGCGAGCGAGGTGGGTATAACGGTATCCCAGCCTATCCCTGTACGCCAGATTTCCTGCATCAATGCCTTCCCTGAGACAGAGATCGGGCTTACTTAGCCTGTGGGATCGAATATCGACATCGCGCTACTCGTCACCTGTCGTTTAGTGGGTAATTTCGTACCGTTGAGCACGTCTTCGGGCGTGTTGCGTAAATTTACGTTAAACCCTAACGTGTCGCGTCTATGGTTCCATTTTAAGCCTAATGTGCGCTCGCTTTCGCCTCCCCCGATGAGGGACGTATCCTCTTTGCTAGGAACTACGTCAGAAATTACGTTTGGGTTGTTAGAGGCGAACCCGCGGAGCTCGAACGACGCGCGTAAATTAAGCGCGTAAATTTCGTTTACTATGCGCCTAACATCGCTCTCACACTGGTCAAAAGCTACGACTAAGTCGTCCATATACGTGTTTTTTATAGTTTTCTGAGCGGCGATCGGAAATTCCTTCGCATGTTCATATGCGTTTTTGTTTTTGACGTACAATGCCGTCGTCGGCGAAGCCGCAGAGCCGAATATCAGTCTTTTCATCCTATATTTTTGCGGTGAGGCTGAGCGGTCCTCCCTCCGCCAAACAAAACGTAACGAATCTCGATCGCGTTCTATAATCTCTATCTGCAGGAACATTTCTTTAATGTCGGCTATTACCGCGGTCCTGCCTTACCTAAAACGGACTAACACGCCGAATAAGGATTCTAACAGATCAGGACCCGCTAGAAGAGCACTATTTAGCGACCTGCCGTACGCGGTAGCGGCTGCGTCCCAAACTACGCGCTGCGGATGAAACGTTGCGAAATGCGCCAAGTACCATGCCCTAGGCGCGTCCTGCGGGGGCGGCGAGTCTTCTTTTTCCGCGTAACCTTTGTCTAACAGGTTATTTATGTGCTTAGTATACTCGATTTTCAGAATAGGGTCGCCATCTAACTTGTTTTCCAGGCTGTACAGCCGCCGTAACGCGTGCGCTTTATTATTTGGCAATTCTTCGTTATCGGTACGCCATAACAAACCCGCTCGGTACCTATCTTCCCCGGGGATTCTTTCACATGTCGCTTCTAGTAAATCTATTGCTCTTTGATCGGGATCGGCCCGAGGTAACTTTTTAACTACCCCTAGTGACTCGATATCGAAATGTTCCTTCATGAGAGCTAAAGCTTCATCGTCGGCCGTTCGTGGCCCCATGTGGCCTACAAACGCTACGGTTGCCTCCGATGACCTATGTGGTCCGTGCAGTGACCATCCTAGCCGCGTCAAACTAGCTACCGGGAGGTGCGATTTACCGCTGATTTTTTTAGTTTTCGGTAGTCGTATCGGCTCCGGTGTAGTGCTGAGTTGCTTGCATAACCTGTGAATAGAGGGTACATTATCAGTTATACTTTCAATGTGTTCTTCCCAGCTTTGGGCGCGATAGTCGCTGAGTTTTTGCCTTAGCAGTCGTTCTAGGCGGTTGAGCTCTGTCTTGACCGACTGAGCCCTTAGCCTTTGCCACTCCTTCCTGTACCAACGCTTTTTCTCCAGGAGGGCCTGTAGTGGCCTGGGAAGAGGTTTGCGCCGATCGGTGTATGGGACCGTGTGTGCTGCTCCGTTGAGGGCTGCCTTGATGTCCTTGGTGATTGTGTCGGTTGCTGCGTCGACTTCTGCTGCGGTAGAGATGGGACCTGTGCGGGGAGTGTTTACCAGTGTTTCTGCGAACGCTTCCCAGTCGTAGCGGCGGCTGGGACCTCTGGTGAGCCTCGTGGTGGGCACGTCGGCGATAGTCAGCAGCACCGGGCGGTGGTCTGACGTGAGATCATACAATACCTCGTGGCGCATGACAGCATTGACTCTGCGAGAGATCGCAAAGTCAATGGTGGTACCCCTGCGCCACATGTCGTTGAAGTGGTAGTGTGTGGGCTCGTAGGGCCCCTCCGCTGTTAGTTCGAGCTCTTCCACGGCTTCGTAGATGCGCCTGCCCGGCTGTGAGTAGGCGGAGGAATTCCAGGCGGGATGCTCGGCGTTGAAATCTCCAGCCAGGATGGTCGGCACGGGGGAGTCCACTATGAGCGCCTGGAGGTCGTTGCGGATGTCGGTGGCGTCGCAGTATCCGCAAGGTCTGTAAATAGCAAACAAACGCAGATCATGTCCGACTAGTTTGATATCTACCCCATAGGCGGAGAGGGTAGTCGGCTGCGGCGGCGGGTCCACCAGTTGGTGGATGATCGTCCTCTTCACTAGGACGGCTAGTCCTCTCCATGTGTGTGCGTTGAGAGGGTTCGCCTGGTCTAGGCGGTAGACCTGGTATCCGTTGATGTTGAGATGCTGCGAGGGCTTCAGAATCGTCTCGCAGATGAGCATGATGTCGATGTTCTGGCTGTGGAGAAAATGACGGAGCTCGTTCGTTTTTCCCGTTAGGGAATTCGCGTTCCAATATACAATTCGGAACTCTTTCTCTTTTAGGCCGTAAAAGATCGAGAGTGGCTTGCGAGCAAACTACTTACAGTTGCTGCTGTGGAGGTGGTCCGGCTTGGAACTAGCCAGACTTGGAGAGTTTGGAGACGGCCTCTGTAAACTGCTCCACGGCCGCGGCGAGCGCGGTGGTGATGTTTGTTAGCTGCTGAGCTAACGCGTGCTGCTGGTTGTTTACCGGGTCCGTTGCTGCGGGGCCGCTGCGGCCTCTGGGTGCGTGGCTGTTGCTGCTGCTGCTGTCGCCTCTGTCCTCTTGTCCGGGGCCTGGGAGGGTTCCCAGGCGCCATGAGAGAGCCCTGAGCTGAGTCCTCTACCTGGTTCGGCGTGTCCGATGCTCTGGTAGCAGGGCCGCGGCGCTGGCGTTGGCGGCGGGAGAGAGACCTAGTTCCCGCTTGCCAGTTGCGCAGCTCCTGTAGGTAGACCGGGCACTGTTTGTGGTTGGCTGGGTGGTCCCCCCAACAGTTACCACAGAGTGCTGGCTCGTCCTTGGGGTGCGTGCAGGCGTGCGACCAGTGGCTGCCTGCGCAACTTACGCAGACGGTTGGTCGGTGGCAGCCGAGTGATGAGTGGCGGAAGCCCTGGCAGCGATGGCATTGCGGGGGCCCGCGTTTGCCTCGCCAGGGCTCCACCCGGATCTTCTCCGTGATGTGGCCGAGCTCGGTGATAACCATGAAGCCCGGGTTCTCCTTCTCCGTCCCGAACAGCTTCACGAAGAACACGCTGCCTCCTCGTCCTCGACCTATGGAGATGAGCTTTACGTGGTCTACCTTGTATCCGAGGGCGGCGCAGCCCACAGTGATAGACTGGGTGGTGGTACTTGCGGGAAGACCGCGGATAGCGGCCTTCAGTGGTAGTTGTGACTTCTTCCGGTGCTGGACAAACTTGATGCGTTTGTCTTTCTCGTGTGCCTCCTTCAGGTAGCCGATGACGTCCCTGTATTCCTCCCCGGTCCTGGGGAGGAACATGACGCCGTCGGGAGTCAGCGCCTGAGTCCGGGCCTTGTACCCGAGCCTCGATGGTCTTGAGGTGCTGCTCGTAGTCCGGGAATACCTCGACCGAGATCGTGGGCGGCTGGCCCGTGATGGCGGTGTCGGCTTCTGTGGGAAGAGATGGATCGGCTTTAGCGCTGCGTTTACGAGATGTGGACGGTTTTGGCGGGGGGGACTTGATGGCTTGCGCGTAGGTGTTTCTCGGTGCGGGGTTGGTGGCCTTCTTCTTGAATCCCGTGGCTGCGGTTGGTGTTGCAGCGCTGTCCTTTTCCACGGCTCGTCCTGATGTCGCTGGCTGCTGGGGTTCCTGTGGGCAGGCAACGGGGTGAGGGGGGGGGGGGGGAAATGCGGTTGCATTCCCGTTTTCCCTCCTGTCCCGGCGGGCTGTCCTCATCTCGTTGCCTCTTCTGAAGGCGCGAGTTGGTATGCGCCTGCAGGGTTGAGAGTAGTGCCGCCTCGAGTGAATCGAGTGAGTCCTCGGGTAGCAATCCTCGAGTAACTCGCTTGAGTTTCTCAAAGATTGCCACCCAGGAAGCCAGGTCCAACGCGAGGTCGGCCGAGTCGTGGGTCGACTCGAGGCGTCGGCGTCGAAGTGGTCTGGCCGGCGTGGTGTTTGCGCCGGCCCGGCGCTGCGGTGGTGGTGGGGGTGACCTCGCACCACGTGGTGGTAAATCACCACGTGGTGTTGAAAAAACATCACGTGGTGATTTTTCGCCGTCTCCCTGGTCCATGCCCACGTCCGCGGGCGATGCGGAGTCGCTGCTGTCCTCGTCGTCTGATCCGGACGGGGGCTTCTTCACGGGGCCGTCATCGACCGCTTTCAGATTCGAGATCTGAGTCCGAGACCTCCGACCCCGTGTAGCTGCCCCTGGCCGGCAGACGCCTGCGTGGAGAGCCGCGCTCCGCCTCGCCCTCGGATGCGTTGGCATCGACCAGGGCGTCGGCGTTCACGTAGGCTGCTAGGTCCTCCTCCGGCGGCGTCGGTGTCCTCTTCTTTGGCGGCGTGCGTTGCGTCATGGTGGCCATGTCTGCAGTCGTCGGTGGTCGGCTATGTAATGATAGCACAACAGCGCGGATACGGCTAGGGGGCGTGGTCACTTGAGAGCGAGCTCAGAGCGCTTTTTTTTTTTTGAGCCTGACTTGGGCTTTATGCTACTGGAGCGCCAAAGCGGGCGGACTGTTTGGTGGGATGGTCCAGTTTGGTGGAAATCCAGGACCCTTCCGCGACCTAACGTGACGAGTTTGCTACGCTGGAATGCTCCTACCGAGCTTGCGCTTCAGCGAGATCAGTTGAAGCGAGTTCAACCTGATCTGGGTGAGTGGGGGGGGATCGAGCTAATGGGGGTTTTGTCGCTGGTTCGCTACTCCTAGCCTAGCTGAGAAGACTCCGGCAAGAAACTCAGCTAGGCCCGACGACTGTCGGGGTGACTCTATCCGGTATGCGGCGGTACCGGGTGGATAAGGGACTGAACGTGTCGATGTGGTCGCGACTGTTCCGAGGTGGGCGTCCCCGCCGGCGGGGGCGCCGCAGTGTACATGTGGGGGAGGGCGCACGCACAGCGTTCCATTTCTCATGAATGGCCGCTGTGAGTGCGTCGTCCTGGTCCGTGACGTAGTGTCTAGGCCGCCGAACCGAGCGGCCCCTAATCAGTGACTTCCGTGTTAAGAGTCCGAGGGGGGGAGGGTTGGGAATGTAGTTCGCAGCCTTCCTAACTAACGGATTACTACTGTGCGGAGCGTTGTCAAAATAACGCCGGGCAGTCTGCTTAAAGAAACCATAAAGGGAGTCAAGCCCCGCGTCATGGTGCAAACTGAGGGTCTTCTGGTACCACGGTGCCCCAGTCGCCCTACGGAGGAAACGATTCTGAAGCGGCTCGAGACTTGACATACCCACGTGGGTAAAAACCACACTTGAGTATGCCATGATTGGACGAACACAAGTCTTGTAGAGTGTCAGCTTATTTCTAAGTGACATTTTACTAAACTTGTTAATCATCGGCCCTAGCCTTCCTAATACGAACAGCGCTCTGTTGCGTACCCTACGGATGTGGCTTTTGAAAGTCATACGACGGTCGAGAGTGACGCCTAGATATTTGACCTCGTTAACCCACGGAATGGGCTGGTCAAAAAGCCGGACCGGAGCCACCTTCCTGCCTGTCGGACCTATGGCAGTAGGGTGGAAGATAATCGCTGCGCTCTTGTCCGGATTGACTTCAATACGCCAAAGACGAAACCATTGACCTAAGTGGCTAGTATGTGCCGTGTAAGTTAGATATTTATTAGCCAATAATCTTAAACTATTACATGATTGTAGGATTGATATTTATATGGGACATTTCTTCATAAATTAGTACAAAATTCTTATAATCTAGACATTTTAGGTATTACGACATAATATCAATAAAATTAGACATAGATTGGTACTTAAGAACTAGACATGTACACACAATTTTTATACACTTTATTAAATTACAAAAATAAACAAACACACAGACATGTACACACAATTTTTATACACTTTATTAAATTACAAAAATAAACAAATTGGTATAAATCGAGGAAATGATTAACTTAGATCTAGTTACACAAAAACAACAGTAATTTTAAGCTATTCGCGACAATTATAGTAAACCCCTATTCATTTTTAAATACCTATCCAACAATATATCACACGTTAGGGTTGAAATGAAAAAAAAACCACTCCCCACTTTACGTATAGGGGAGGTACCCTAATAATTTTTTTTTTCCAATTTTAAATTTACCACTTTGTCGGCGTGATTGGTATACATATTAGTACCAAATTTCAGCTTTCTAGTGCTAACGGTCACTGAGATTATAGCCCACCCAATGAAGGAAAACTTAGAGGAAATAATTCGTGTATAGCCAAATTTTGGTGTAGTTGTAGGCAAAGGTATCTTACACGACATACTAAAAGTACCGATGGATGGGGGTGCCTGGTTTTTCGTAAATAACTCGGTAACGGTGGCTCATACGAAAAAATGTTCTATTGCTTAATTCATCCACATCTAATTTTCTATAAAAAAGATTCTTTGCATTTTTTTGCTAGGATCTATGTTTATTGAGATATCGAGGAAATACGATTAACACTTTTTTAAACTTTCGGAGTTAATATTTACGAAAGTATTAGTTTTATCCAAAAATTGTTTCAGAATACCCGTATTGTTTTAAAAAGACCTATCCAACGATACCCCATACATTAAGGTTGGAGTAAAAAAAATATTTACCTCCCCACTCCATGTGTACGGGAGGTACCCGAAAGAATAATATTTTTTCACATTTTGTTTTAAAACTTTGTCTGCGTAATTAAAACACATACTTATCCGAAATTTCACTTCTCTTGTACTAGCCATCACTGAGCAGGGTGAGCAGGGTGCCTACCCTTAGAGTTTAGGCATGTCCGTCTGTCCCCTTCTGTCCGTCCACGGCTTTGCTCAGTGATGGTTAGTACTAGACGTCTAGACGGACAGATGGGGTCAGACGGACATGGCGAAACTATAAGGGTAGGAAGTGAAGTGAGGTAGTAGGGTGAGCAGCCTGCTCAGTGATGGTTAGTACTAGAAAATAAAAAAACTCGTATGAGTATGTACTTTATTCACGCCGGCAAAGTTTTAAAACAAAATGTGAAAAAATATTATTTTTTCGCGTACCTCCCTGGAGTAGGGGGTAAATATTTTTTTTACTCCAACCCTAATGTGTGGGATATCGTTGGATAGGTCTTTTTAAAACAATAGGGGTATTCAAAAACAATTTTTGGATAAAACTAATACTTTCGTAAATATTAGCTCCGAAAATTTAAAAAAGTGTTTATCGTATTTCCTCGATATCTCCTTAAACATTGATCCTAGCAAAAAATTTCAAAGAATATTTTTTATAGAATATTAGATGTGGATGAATTAAGCAATAGAACATTTTTTCGTATGAGCCACCGTTACCGAGTTATTTACGAAAAACCAAAATAAGGGACCTTTACGCGGCGCCCCCATCCACCGGTACTTTTAGTATGTTGTGTAAGATACCTTTGCCTACAACTACACCAAAATTCAGCTATACACGAATTATTTCCCCTATCAGGCAGTTAAGCGTCTTCGTTTGGTGAGCTATTATCCGCGGACGGACGGACGGACGGGCAGACATGGCGAAACTATAAGGGTTCCTAGTTGACTACGGAACCCTAAAAAAGAAGATATACGAAATATATACGAAACATAATACATATACGAAACAAACATATACGAAATATTCGTCCCCTGGTGAATCCCGGCCCTTAGATCCCTCTGCCTTAGCCCTCAAATGCCTTGGCCACGAAAACCTCGCCTAGAGCAAATTCACTCGCCGTTGACGCTCGTATTAGCTTCGATTGCTGTATAATACTGCCAGTGCACAGTGATTCGTGTAGAACATCGCAACTGGACAAAATTATTTTTTCGTATTATTCATGTTATTTGTGCATGAATGACACGGATAAATACTAATTTTGGTACATATTTTTGAAATAGAGGGTGTCGCAGATAGCTTAAAATTACTGTTGTTTTTGTGTAACTAGATCTAAGTTAATCATTTTCTCGATTTATACCAATTTGTTTATTTTTGTAATTTAATAAAGTGTATAAATTTGTGTTTACATGTCTAGTTCTTAAGTACTGATTTATGTCTTAATTTTATTGATATCATGTCATAATACGCAAAATGTCTAGATTATAAGATTTTTGTACTAATTTATGAAGAAATGTCCCATATAAATATCAATTTTAACCCTCCTACCAACATGTAATACTGTAAGCTTATTCGTCAATAAATATATAATTTACACGGCACATACCAGCCACTAGTACGAGCACGCTAGAAAACCCATAAAAGAGGCCAGCACTCGTACTCGTTGCTCACTACATCAGGCCTCCCGAGCGCAGGGCCCGGGCTCTACCACGGGCCCTGCTACACCTCGGATAGCAGCAGACGCCAGCACCGCGGCTGGGCCATCGGGCCCGCCGCGGACACCGTCGACGCGGCCGGGCCATCGGGCCCGCCGCGGCTCGCCGGGACTAGAAGCAGATGACATCACCGCGGCTGGGCCACCGGGCCCGCCGCGGCTGGACCATCGGGCCCGCCGCGGCACGCCGGGACTCGCGTCGAAGCAGATGACATCACCGCGGCTGGGCCATCGGGCCTGCCGCAGACACCGCCGCCGCGGCTGGGCCACCGGGCCCGCCGCGGCACGCCAGGGCTAAGACACGAAGAAGATGACATCACCGCGGCTGGGCCATCGGGCCCGCCGCGGACCGCACCTGACACCATCGCTGCGGCAGGGCCGTCGGGCCCGCCGCGGCCACACCAGACGTCAAGTCGTCCTCAAAACGACGACGAGCGACCATCCCACCGCAGTGGGATGCGACATGACACAGGAGTCATAGCAGCAATGCGGGCACTCCAACCCCTGCCCCCATCATAAGAGGAGCAGCGGACGACACCACACACACACTCGTTGCTCACTTCTACAACTACTCCCAGCGGGGAAACACCTGGAACTACACTGCTCAAATGTTTTACAATTCTAAATAAGTGTTTTTATTCATCTCCCTACATGACCTGGTAAATGGTACAGCGGGTCAGCGCTGCTTGGTTCGACGTGGTAATCCGGTCTGCACACAACAGCTGGTCCTTCGAGCTCCGGATGGAAGAAATCTGCTGCCAATTCAAGAAAGAAACAAGTACGCGCTGAGCTGGATTAATTTCGCTCAGAATCTTCATACGGTGTCCGGCTTAACCGCTGATACACCTGCCCGCTTTCGCGGAAGAGCCCTGTGCTATTTACCAGCTTGCTGGACGGACCGCTCGTGTAGAGGCCATACTCCACGTTCGTGTCCTGGCAACTTTCGTTGCAACGTCACATGGTTGACGTCTTCACACTGCTTTCGGATGCTCTGGCACTTGCACTTAGCCTTTGCGCGAGATTCAGTGCATCAGGGATTAACGCCCACGAGTAAGTAAAGTGAACGTAGGGCCGCTTTCACTGCACTAGGCAGTGTCAGCCATTAGGTTTTAGGTAGGTAAGGTTAGGGAACCCCACGTGCGTCAAGAAGCAAGAAGAAAGAAGAAGATGTCCGATCATACGCTCAAGATGTCTCTTCGCTCACACAAGGGACAACCCTCCAGAGCCGTTACCCCGCCGTCTGGTGAAACAACCTCCGGCGATACCAATACATGGGACAAAGGCACCAACAGCACTCTTGGCGATGGTCCTAGTGTCGAACCGCGTCTACAGCCGCCGCCGGCAATAGCGCCGGCGCCCGCTTATTCGGAAATATCGGAAGACGAGGCGGAAAAGACGTTAGTTAAAAGTCCACCGGGGACATCGTGTAAACCTAACACGTCCGCCGGGGAAAAAGACCGCTTTTCTCAGTGCGGCGACCGCGGTAGTAAAAAAGTGCGCGAAAATCGAAGTGTGTATAGTGAAAAGTGCGACGAAAAGTTAGCTCTGTTGCTAGCGGAACTCGAGGTTCATAAAGCCGCCCTCGCCGTTGCTAATAAAGAGGCGGAAACTGCCAAGTTAAGGCTACAGATTGCCCAGCATGAGGCGCAATCTGTTAGCGGTAAGTCCGAACCTCTTGTCGAAAAAGACGAGCAACGCGTGAGGAATTGGGTAGAACGACAGTCCCAGCTAGATCAGAGCAATTACGTAACTAAAAATGAAGCGTCCGCGTTACACACAATACGTAATTTCGCCTCTAGCGCGCCGGCGCCCAGCGCCCCCGCGCCCCGCGAGCCGCATATGAGTACTCATCGCCCGCCGCGAGATGTGTCTAGTCAGTATGCGCCCATTATGCATAGGCCACCCGAATTACCCGCTTTCGACGGTAATATCACAGAATGGATCGCATTCCGTGCCGAATTTAACGATACCGCGCCCATGTTTAGTTACGTAAATAACGTCAGTCGAATGAGGCGCGCGTTGAAAGGTGAAGCGCGTACCGCGGTGAAATCCATAATGTATACCGTCCAGGATCCATACGAGATAATGGAGGCCTTAGAGAGGCAGTTCGGGGACCCTGAAGAGATCGTGTTGACTGAGCTACATAATGTTAAACGCATGCCGCGCCTAGCCGAAGATAACAGTAATATCGTGTCTTTTGCCGCGCACGTCGCAAATGCAGTAGCGACAATAAAATCATTAAAGCAAGAAAAACACTTGTACGCGCCAGAGCTAGTCAACAAGATCGTCGATAAGTTGAACCTTATTGTTAGGTACGAATGGGGCAAGTTCAAACAAGCTAATTTGAACTCGCCCGATTTAGTCGCGATATCAGAATTTCTGCCAGAAATTAGTTCCGCGGCTAAAAGAACGAGTCGTCATCGAGGTCCGAAGCCGAAAAATGCCGTGAACACGGTTTCCTTTGAGCTGGAAAATAGGTCAGGGCGTCATACCGCCCCCGCCCGTACTCCCGCCCCCGTGTTCTCCCGCGACTATTCGAGCGACTCCAACGACAGCTACCAGAGCACTCGCCCGCGAAATAGAGTAGATAGAGCTCACACGGGGGAGTATAGGTCGCCGACGGTAGCTCAAACGAAGCCCCGCGAGGCTAAAAGGCCCGCGTATACGGGGACCAAGCCCAAACAACATTCGGTACCGGCATAATTTACGTCACGTAATAAGTGTTTAATATGTCATAATCATGAACACAAAGTGGAAGCGTGTATTAAATTTTTGAATGCAGCGGTAACCGAACGTTGGGATTGGGCGAAAAACGAAAAGCTGTGCTATAAATGTCTAGGCGCGACGCACCGTGGTCGCTTCAAGTGCAGGTATGTGGCTTGCGGAGTGCAACAGTGCGAAGCCGGGCATCACAGGTTACTACACGGTTTGAACGCATCTAAAGCGCCCGTGGAAGACAAAAAAGTCAGTAACGTTCACGCGATTAGAATAGCGCCCACGTTTTTGAAAATGATGCCCGTAGAGGTTACGGGCCCACTGGGTACTACGCAAGCCTTAGCCCTGTTAGATGAAGGGGCGGCCCTTAGTTTGATTTCACACGAAACAGCCGATCGTATAATGCCACGAGAGAGGGGAGAAACGCTCGACATAGAAGGTATAGGTGGGAGCGTGAGCGATCCGGACTCTTGTAACGTGCGATTCGCGATCCGCGGCTTTTGCAGTAGGCATCTGGAAATGATGGAAGCGCTCACCATCAATCGATTGAACGTAGGAGCGCAAGGCGTCTCCAAATACATAGTCGCGCAGTGCGACCATTTAGCCGACATAGCCGAAGAGCTGTGTTACGATTCTGCCGCGCCTTCAATAATTATAGGTCAAGATAATTGGCATTTGATAGTGACGCGCCAAATTATCAGCGGTAAATCGCACCTCCCGGTAGCTAGTTTGACGCGGCTGGGATGGTCACTGCACGGACCACATAGGTCATCGGAGGCAACCGTAGCGTTTGTAGGCCACATGGGGCCACAAACGGCCGACGATGAAGCTTTAGCTCTCATGAAGGAACATTTCGATATCTTGTCACTAGGGGTAGTTAAAAAGTTACCTCGGGCCGATCCCGATCAAAGAGCAATAGATTTACTAGAAGCGACATGTGAAAAAATCCCCGGGGAAGATAGGTTCCGAGCGGGTTTGTTATGGCGTACCGATAACGAAGAATTGCCAAATAATAAAGCGCACGCGTTACGGCGGCTGTATAGCCTGGAAAACAAGTTAGATCGCGACCCTATTCTGAAAATCGAGTATACTAAGCACATAAATAACCTGTTAGACAAAAGTTACGCGGAAAAAGTAGACTCGCCGCCCCCGCAGGACGCGCCTAGGGCATGGTACTTGTGTAATAGGCACAGCCTATCACACTTGGCGCATTTCGCAACGTTTCATCCGCAGCGCGGAAAAATGCGCGTAGTTTGGGACGCAGCCGCTACCGCGTACGGTAGGTCGCTAAATAGTGCTCTTCTAGCGGGTCCTGATTTGTTAGAATCCTTATTCGGCGTGTTAGTCCGTTTTAGGGAAGGCAGGACCGCGGTAATAGCCGACATTAAAGAAATGTTCCTGCAGATAGAGATTGTAGAACGCGATCGAGATTCGTTACGTTTTGTTTAGCGGGGGGAGGACCGCTCAGCCTCACCGCAAGAATATAGGATGAAAAGACTGATATTCGGGCTTCGCCGACGACGGCATTGTACGTCAAAAACAAAAACGCATCCCAAGTAACAAAATGTGGTTATGTAGTGGTTCCGGAGCCAGGTCTATAACAGGCTAGTAAAAGTTTATAACGACGGAAAAGGGCCCATTTTATACGCGTACTTTTGCTAATAAAACACTCATAGTAGACTGGGCGAGCACCACTTAGACCAATAATACACTCATAGTTGACCTACGCAGAACTGTCTGCTCCCGCGAAGCCAACTAGGAGCGACTAATAGAACCAGACATCACGACCTAAGCCCATAATATACTTATAGTTAGACTCCGGAGTACCATTTGCTCACTATGAGCATTTAATGGAACCAGACAGGCCTGTAACGTAACCCGTATGACTTTTCTGTTGTGATATGCGTTTGTGGAGAAGAATAAACAAAATTAAGAGGTAAGTTAAACTATCTATAAGGTAAATGTACGCTTCAGCGAACGTGCCGTATCGCCGAATATATTCCATTTTAAGCTATAAGTCGATTACTTACAGCAGATACTACGTTGTGATATTTTTTTCTGTGAGCTACATACCTACCCCTACGAATACGCGTCAGAGACGGCCATGTTGGGGCTCAGTTGCGACATAACAACTGATCTAGTCGGTCGAGTGCCACTTTGTATGGGCGCCCTTAACAAAATCGTTAAGAAATCGCGTGCACTTCTTAAGATCATAGAATCGTTTAAAACTATATGTGGGTTCCAAATTGTGGATTTAGAGTGGTGTTATTTAATAAGTTTATGTATTTTGGTATTTTAAGTGAATTTAGTGCAGTTATATTCTCAGAATTTGAGATAAATGTGAATCCGGTGATGTGTGACCCAACTTTTTGACTGGATGGTTTAACCGAACAGCGTACGGAATCAGGGAAAGCGTATGTCTTTGAAATTATTTTTTTACTGATTTATTATAAGCTATTAATATAAACTTGTTGACTTTTCAAATAATGAAAAGTATTTGTAATTTTATGAGCATTTACCGAACATCTGTAGACAGCAAAGTTTGAATCCGCGTTTGAAATCTTATAGTTTTACGACTTTTTGAGTTAAAAATAAGCCTTTCGACAAAGCTATCTTTAATATTTTTTTATAGTTATTTTACGGCAATATTAGTCAAGACTAAATACATGAACGGATTCGTAATCCTTCTAATTATTAGTTTCAATGTTAAATTTGTGTTTATGTCACAATTGTTGCAATTTAGGTACTATTTTCAAAATTTGTTCGCGTATTAGGCTCCACATATTTTGTATGGTTTATTTACCGAACGCGCGTTCGGTAAATCGTGCCCATAGTCTCTGCTGCCGAATTCGTATCTGCCTCGGCCTCGTTTGTATTCGATAGACATTAAAATATCATCCTTATTTCTCTCCCAGCTAGGTCGACATTAAAATGTGTTATTTTTTCTGCCTATTTATAAAGGCCAGCGCTTCTAAACATTTAAACATGTTCATGGGCCTGCTGTTGATAGGTCGTTTTGTATAAAGAGAAATTGTATAATAATAAAATAAAATATTAAATTGTGTTTTTTATATTTTTAGATAAAATTTAACTTTTGAATTAATATTGTAAAAACTTCTATTACGTAAACACCCCAAAAAACGATGATGATGTTTATGTAATATATAAAAATAATGGTTAGGTATTTTGAATAAATATAAAAAAAATAAGGTTACTTTTGTTTTGTATGAAGTAATTCAGTAATGTATGGAGACGCAAATTTAGCGCAGTTAGATGAAATTATCTAAACAGTGAGACAGTTTAAGTTTGAGAATCGCTCAACACCAAATTCCCATACATTTTTCTTCTAATTCGGTAAAGTGGTCACCGGATTCGGTAATATATGCAAATCATGTTTCTTAGTTCGCTTAATGGTACAAATCAAGTAAGGCGGTCTAAAAAACTTTAAAAATATTTTTTAAATATGTCTAACCTTACAAATAATTACTAAGTGCAATAAAATGATTACAAATGTATTTAAGTTACCAGTATAGTATTGACGATAACCGTATGAAAATGCCAGACCTTATTAAAAAATGAAACGTACATCCAGGTCTTAAGCGTTCGTGGAAACGTACATTTACCTTACTTCACATTTATAATTAGTCCACAGAATACATGTAATATTATACGTGCATACATGCTTGCGCGGCAAACGCATGAGTATTTTCGGTGAAGTATATTGTGTTTTACATCTCAATTTTTGTTCGCCTTTTGAACACGGCTTATTTACTAAGTTGTGTTTAAAAATAATATGAATCCTAACAGCATTTTCGAGCCATATTGGGACGAATTAAAATTAACTCGGCACACTTATCATTTGTTGGTATATTTTCTGTGCTTTCCTCTTATATGAACCGCTTTTTTTTAACCGCTTCCATTTGTTTATATCCATTTTGGTTATTATTTTTTATTAAATAATAACCAAAATGCCTCAAAAGAAATCATAATGGCTGTGACGATGCGATAATTTTTAAAAGCTAATGTCTTCTTAAACGGACTTCACGAAGACATCTTTGGACACTAATAGTTTTACAAGAAACCTTTATATAGAAATTAAGTCTATAACAGCATTCGAGAGTCCACAATAATACCAAGTACACTTACTCTTAGAAGAAACCACTGTAGACCTAATTCACTTGTAATTGACGATTAAACTTGACTTATACACCCCTATAAGGTCAGTAACAAGTAAAAAAGGTTCTAAGTGCATTTAGTTCAATAAACTACTATTACTAGCTTATGACACTTGTAGCGGATTTATAACTACTTCTTGTAGGCGATTATAAGTGTAACTTACTGGAGTATGTATTCTCAAGTGTATTTACACCTTTGCACCACTTTTATAGGCCTTCTTAACCTTTACTGCGCCTATAATTTCTTTCTATACACGACTATAAGTCAGCTTATAAGAACAGGTCTACTATAAAACCAAACAAACTCCGTGGAACCTGTTATAAGCTTTGTGGTAAAACTTAGAACCATTAAGAGAGAGGTACTAGTGCTGTAAGCCTGTAAACTGTGCACTACAGGATAACTTTGTTACTTGGGATACGAACATGCGAAAGAATTTCCGATCGCCGCTGAGAAAACTATAAAAAGCACGTATATGGACGACTTAGTCGTAGCTTTTGACCAGTGTGAGAGCGACGTTAGGCGCATAATAAACGAAATTTACGCGCTTAATTTACGCGCGTCGTTCGAGCTCAGCGGGTTCACCTCTAACAACCCAAACGTAATTTCTGACGTAGTTCCTAGCAAAGAGGATACGTCCCTCATCGGGGGAGGCGAAAGCGAGCGCACATTAGGTTTAAAATGGAACCATAAACGCGACACGTTAGGGTTTAACGTAAATTTACGCAACACGCCCGAAGACGTGCTCAACGGTACGAAATTACCCACTAAACGACAGGTGACGAGTAGCGCGATGTCGATATTCGATCCCATAGGCTACGTAAGCCCGATCTCTGTCTTAGGGAAGGCATTGATGCAGGAAGTCTGGCGTACAGGGATAGGCTGGGATACCGTTATACCCACCTCGCTCGCACCCGCGTGGAATTCATTCGTGAGTAATATTCAGCAACTTAGGGAGTTAGAAATACCGCGATACGTACCCGCGAGAAATAGAGAGGCCGACATGCACGTTTTTTACGACGCTAGCGAAAAGATATACGCCGCCGCGATATACTTAGTTAGCGAAGGCCCGGACGGACAGAAGTCCGCAGCCCTAGTAGCCGCCAAGGCGCGAGTCGCACCGTTGCGTATAATCAGCATTCCTAGGTTAGAATTGCAAGGTTGTGTGCTAGCGACACGGCTAGCCGACACAGTAGTAAAGGAGTCCGATTATGTCATTAAACATAAGTATTTTTGGAGCGACGCTCGCACAGCGTTATCCTGGATAAGGTCGGATCCACGTCGGTACAAAAGCTTTGTCGCACATAGAGTAGCCGAAATAGAAAACACAACTAAACCTACCGATTGGCGTTGGGTACCTAGCGCGTTAAACGTCGCCGACGACGCTACTAAGGGCGTCCCGGCCCAGTTCGGAGCTAACCACCGGTGGTTTATAGGGCCTGATTTTATACGGCAAGCCGAGGAGCATTGGCCGCGCGAGAAAACAGTAGAGCCCGTCGTAGAAACGTGCGAAGAGCGCGTCATAAAACCGGTTTGCTCCGTAAATACCGTTCAAAACAAGTTCGGATACTTGCCCGAGATATGTAGGTTCTCGAAGTTCACTAGGCTGGTTCGCACTACGGCCAGAGTTTTGGTTGCTGCCGAGGTATTCAAAGCCAGATTGTCTGTCAATAGAAATCCAGAAACAGAAATGAATAACAGACACATAAGTCTAGCGGAGATACTACTGATTAAACGGAGCCAAAATGAGTCGTATACCGAAGAGATACTACTGGAAGCCGGGCGCGCGCTGCCGAGAAAGTCTGCATTACATCGAGTTGCTATGAAGCTTGATAAGAACGGAATAATTGTGCTAGATGCCCGAATAAACAGAGACGAAGCCCATATACCTGTCTTGCACGCTAAGGAGGCATTCACCAAGCTGTTGATCCATCATTTCCACGCACTTTTCAACCACGGAAATCATGCGACGGTGATCAACGAATTGAAGCAAAGATATTACATAGTCGGACTGCGCGGTACAATTCGTTATCTGACGAATAAGTGCCAATGGTGTCGGACCTATAAAGGAGCTACCCTCAAGGTTCCTGTAGGCGACCTACCGCCAGAGAGGCTTAAGCCGAATCAACCGCCATTTACCGCAGCAGCCGTAGATTTGTTCGGTCCTATGCAAATTGTCATAGGCCGCCGCCGAGAAAAGCGATGGGGTGTCCTTTACACGTGCCTCACCACTAGAGCCGTGCACCTAGAGCCTCCCTATCGGCAGCCTCTATGATCCTATCGCTACGAAGAATGATGTCTCGACGGGGCGCACCCACCGTTCTGTACTCAGATAACGCCACAAACTTTTACGGCGCAGAACGCGAGCTATCAGAGGCCAAAAACTCTCTGCCCGATAGTCTCAAACAATTTATGACCGAACGACGCATGATCTGGAAGAAGATCCCGCCTGGCAACCCCTCCGCCGGCGGGGCTTGGGAGCGTCTAGTCGGAAGCGTGAAAACAGCTCTGAAAGTCACGCTAAAAGACAGAGCACCCCATGAAGAAGTTCTCCATACGCTACTGCTGGAAGCTGAACACCTGGTAAACTCCAGACCGCTGACCCCAGTGAATCCTGACTTAGAGGCTGAAGCGCTCACGCCGAACCACTTTCTCATCGGCCGATCGAACGCTATGTCCCCGCTGGGAGTCTTCTCCGACGAAAATATGAGCCTTTCGTCCTGGAAAACAGCTCAAGCACTAGCTGACAACTGCTGGAAACGCTGGCTGAAAGAATATCGTCCAAACCTGATGCCACGATCCAGTGCACACCAGAACGCGACGAAACTACACGTAGGAGATGTAGTAATTATAGCCGACGGTACGATTCCACGAGGTACTTGGCCTAGAGGCGTGATCGCACAGCTCTTTCCAGGTCCTGATGGCCACATAAGAGTAGCCACTGTACGTACTCGCGCAGGAGAAGTCCGCCGCCCGGTTTCCAGACTCATTCTCATCTGCTCCACACCAATCGACGGTGCTGACGCACGTGGGGGAGAATTGTCGCAGATAGCTTAAAATTACTGTTGTTTTTGTGTAACTAGATCTAAGTTAATCATTTTCTCGATTTATACCAATTTGTTTATTTTTGTAATTTAATAAAGTGTATAAATTTGTGTTTACATGTCTAGTTCTTAAGTACTGATTTATGTCTTAATTTTATTGATATCATGTCATAATACGCAAAATGTCTAGATTATTAGAATTTTGTACTAATTTATGAAGAAATGTGCCATATAAATATCAATTTTAACCCTCCTACCAACATGTAATACTGTAAGCTTATTCGTCAATAAATATATAATTTACACGGCACATACCAGCCACTAGTACGAGCACGCTAGAAAACCCATAAAAGAGGCCAGCACTCGTACTCGTTGCTCACTTCTACAACTACTCCCAGCGGGGAAACACCTGCAACTACCCTGCTCAAATGTTTTACAATTCTAAATAAGTGTTTTTATTGATGAATAAAAACACTTAATTAAGTAGGGAGATGTCCCTACTTGACCTGGTAAATGGTACAGCGGGTCAGCGCTGCTTGGTTCGACGTGGTAATCCGGTCTGCACACAACAGAGGGGTTGTTTGAAAAAAAAAATTAAAGGTTATAAAAAATTATTTTAAAACTATATATTAAACATCAAAATAAATAAAATATGTATTTTCACACTTAATCCAGTTTATTTATATAATTACAAACATTAAATAATCATCATGCACTTAGGAACTACGATTACAAATGATAAATTATTAACAATTACTTATCATCTACCTTAATTACATTACTGATTCATAAATACTAACTAATACATTATTATAATTACTCATCGTCAGAGTACTCATCATCATCATCATCATCATTATTATTATCATGCGTTAAATGGAAACTAGAAACTGTATTTACATCTGATATTTTAACACTAGGAGGAGCTAATAAAGATAAAACTTTAGGGGAGAGTTTGTTTGTTTTTTCCTGGGGAGAGCTCTAAAACTATTTATGTAGGGATCAGATGTGATTAACAACATGTTCATCAAATCTCTATTGGTGGCGGTGCGTGACTTCTTTTGGGTGTGATGTTCCCTAAACCTCCTTAAATCTTTATTACGAGCTTCCTGTGCCTCCTCCGAGAGCTGTCCAATAGGCAAAAGAGCGGATTGGATAAGTTCGAGACTATGCACCAATAATTTATGAACCGTGACCGGCATATAATACCACGGATACAAATCTAAGTAAAGTTTTTTCGTTTCTTCAGCCACTTTTTTAAATGCCTCTACATTGATATCATATCCGGATGATATGGCACGAAGTAGCGTGTCAAAGTTTTTTATTAATGTCACATCTAATCCCGTAATCTCTGCACTTAACTCAGCACTTTCGAAAAAGCGTCGGGCCGTATTACCGTCGTTGTTGTTTCCAAATTCAGGCTTTGGCTTATCCACAATCAAACCCATCCTTATTTTAAAAAGATTCTGAATCGATTCTGCATGTTCCTTAACTTTTACTTTATCAGTTGCCTTTGAAAGACGTGGAGGGGGAACGTCGAGACAAAGGCGATAGCTAATTTTAAGCAAACACTCAAAACATCTTATCCAGGCATGCAAAGGAGATATTCCAAAACTTAAATTTTCTACATTGGGTGTGAACTCTCGTTCCTTGATGTTCATTTGTGTTGGAACTGCACCACAAATAAAACACCTTTGTTCTGAAGAAGTTTCAGTCAACGTATTGCAAACCTTCCCGTCAGTCATAGTAAGAAGCAATTCATGTTGGACCTTAATTTCCGTCCCATTTACTGTGCAAGTTGTGGGCAATAAAGAATTTATTTCGTCCAAAACTTTGTCTGTTTCTGCAATAGTAACATCTTTAGTTTCTTTGGAATAAATAAATTTTATTGGACGACAATTCATAGTAGAAGAGGGGCGAGAATTATGCCAAACAACATTGCCTTCATCATCCCGCAACTGAAGGGGCACAAATGAAAATGCAAACATATACTCATCGGTAGCATCACTATCGCGAAACTTTTGTTTATAATTAGAATGACCAGAACTTCCATCACAACCACACTTACTTATTAACTTAAAAGAAGATTTTGAAGGCAACAAATTGCTGATAACCTCATGTTCCGCTAAAACTAGCCGCTCTGCAGTTTTGTTTCAGATAGCCTGTAGTTTAATTTCGACACGAGTTTCGTCGACAAATATTTGATCATCTGAAGGATAACATTCTGATTTAGCTTTTCTAACACAGTGCAAAGAAGGATACAAATTATGACCTAATCTAATACTCCACTGCCGCGAGTTATTGTACGTGAATGAAGTTGACTTATTATCTATATAATATGCTAAAGCTTCCTCTTTAGTGAGACACCTGGCACTCTTATCACATTTGGTATTTATCTTATCCTTATCGCACGTCACGGGAGACTCGTTAGACTCATTACCTAATTGTTTAATACCATTTGCTAATTTTCTGCAACCCGATGAACGAGCAGACACCTGGGCGGCAATCAATAATTCACTAGAACTTCTCTTTTGAACCAGTTCCTCTACTCATCGTCGTTTGGTTTTCATACTCGCCTCACAGAAGTCGGTCGTTGGTCTCCCAGGGCCCGGCACAACGTCTGATGATGTAGATGGCATTGCGGGATACAGAGACACTTTAAACTTAATATCTTCGTTATGAATCCAGTCACAATACTTACTAAAAAAAACTTTCCGCGTCCTGTTGACGCTTTCCCATCTTGTGTGAATTTTATGTGAAAAGTCACTAATAATTTTCTTAATATTCACAATTGAGTTTTCGTCTATACCACTTAGGTCACATTTGTCCAACACAAGCTTAAAAAGTTCTTCACACCTTGTTTCTTTTGAATGTGCCAGCCATGTATTGCAGAAATCCATTCTCGATACTGACACTTCCGTATCTGTAAAAAAAAATATAGAATGAAAATAGGCAAAAATCGGCCAGTAATTTTACTTGAATATACAACTAGATAGATATAGGAAAAACAAGTGTAAATATCTCCGTGGCATTCCGTGGCGTTCAGTCAATTTCAACCCGATAAACTTTTAGTTAGGGGTAAAAAATGCATATCTCCAAGTATATGGCTCTTTTAATACGTATAAAAAAACAATAATCTTTAAAAAAAAAATTGTAAAATATAGTACATATATTTGCGATTAAAATCCATGTCAAACACAACACCTACACACACAAAACACAGTAAAAAATTACCGTCAAGAGCGATAAAGCGAATAATTGCATCAGAAATTGCACATTGTCTTAAGTACTCACCCTTATCACTCAATACTGAAGAAGTGGGGGGAAAATTAACACGTGGTAATCTTAATGTATAGGTATTAGCTATTACTTGTAATAATAATTTTTGGGATATTCAATGGGGGTTTTTGTCTCGTTAGATTATTCTACACGAATCACTGTGCAGTGCTAACGACGAGTAAATTCGCTCAGAGCTCAGTGCGCGACCAGCGTTGCGTCGAGCTTCTAAGGAACTTGGCAGCAATTAGGGTTTGCTCCCGGTACTCGTTTTCTATACAAATCCAGTACCGGAACCGGGAATTCCCTGTTCTCGCCATACAAAATCAGAACCGGGAGCATTCCCTAGCAGCAATCACTGAAGCTCAGACTATACAGCCTTGGCCAGAAGTGTTGAGCATAGCAGGTTTTTGTTTACAATTTTGATGTTAAGTATTATTTCCCTATCATAACAATGTACCATGACGTAAAATGTTATATTTTATCTATAATATCTAGAAAACTTCACTTAATAATAATTTCAAGGTACCTATAAAATATCAACAGTGGAGGTAACAAAAATGCGACTTTAGGTCGGTGCGACAAATTACAAATATTCTATGCAGTTACTACTAACTTCAACAAAACATGCCTGTTCAGTTTGAATTATGTGATAAAATAACTTCAAAAAAGATAGAAACGCTGGACTAAAGTTTCGAGTTTTGTATGAAAATTGCAAGGGTGCTCAACACTTCTGGCCAAGACTGATGTATAATATTATACTGAAGCCTCACACATACGTTTGCATTTGTTTAAGCGTCTGCTAGTCGATCGCCAACAAGCCTCTCCGACATATCCACCTTGGTCTGGACGGACCGTGTAGACAGTTGTTTCCAGCAAAACTGTATGAAGCACCAACCAAGGTCAGGGTGACCTTGGACCGTTGGCAGCCTTGTTGGCGACCGTCTATCAGACCCTTTACTATGGACGCGGCGCCAGACGCATCGCCAGTCGCCGCGGCTCGAGCAACCACTCGGTTTCTACACTTTGGGTACCTCGTTATAATAAACAAGTAATTCCCAAAACAAATGTTTGGTACACACATTAATTACTGACTGTACCTCGTAGATAGCATTATAATGTAAGTTACCGAAGTATACCAAATTTCAGCCCAATCAGACACCGGGAAGTGGTTGAAATTTAACTTACAAAATTTGATGCACATATAATAATCTAGAATGAAGAGCTTTTCAGTCAAGTACCGTGTTTACGCCATGAATCTTGCTGAGTGGCCTAAGTAAGGTGCGAGATTAAAAAGCTTAATTATTTATTTATTTATTTATTTAATCTAGAAACAAACAGTCTTATATAGTTGTATATGTCACTGTTGTATACAATAGTTTTTCTACGAGTGCTCAAAATAGGCAAGCCGGTAAGAACTGAGTTCGACGAACGTCTTACAACCTGCTAATCTTATACCATTTAGTAAAATCGCTCTCCCGGTTTATTGTGCCAGCGGTCGGGGAGGAGGACACGGGCGGTTGGGGAGGAGGACAACAGTGTTATAAAATTGTATGAAAATCCCAACGAACATTGTTTAGTGATCATCAGGAATACCATATACAACGTTTATAAAGTATACGTTTTGAATATACCTGTCAGTCATCTTATTGACACATCATAATGCAGGAGTAGAAAATAGTAGTTTATGTAACTGGTACGTAATAAGGGTCCGTAAAGTACGGGTGTGGTTTTATGAAACGAGCCGCAGGCGAGTTTCATAATAAGATCACACGAGTGTTTTAAGGCCTAATAATTACGTACAGTTACATACACTGCTTAATCTACACACATATTATAAATCCTAAATGATGTGATCGGAAATCAGTAGAATGACCACCATTGTACCGCCATGGCCAACTCGATTGTGTCGGCGGTCGCGCGGGCGCGTGCCGGCGCTCGGGGAGAGCGCGGATCTTCCTTACGTTACCGTGGGTAATGAATTTTCAAACATTTTTACCACACTGTCAGAGATGTTACGTTACTGGTTGCAATAATGGTGGTAATTACATACGGTTTCCGAACGCGGAATAGAGGATTTATGATATTGGTGTAGATAAATAAATTTACGGGTTCAAGCTAAATAAAAGTGTGTAATAAAAGTGTCTCACGACACTCAATAGTTTATTTCTAAAGATTGCACTCCCTCTTTCCATATGCGCAGGTCCTTATAGTAAAGTTATGTTGTGATTATTAACATTTAATTATCCTCGTTGATAGGAGTGCGGCGTGACCTGCCGGGACTTTATCGACGTGCATAAGCGGTTCACCGCCGAAAACATATTCTCGCTCGTGAGCGACGTTGCTACCAAGAAGAGGGAATAATTAGGATTATTTTATACACGCCTGATTATTTTATACTTTATTTTTCATGAAATGCTACATACTCAAATTGTTTTATTTTTGTATATTTTTCCCATCATCAGCTCCTGACCTAACGGCAACAACTATGCAGCGGTCTTCTAAGAACTATGTAGAGCTAACGCTGAGTGCCTCCAAAAAACCGGCCAAGAGCGTGTCGGGCCACGCTCAGTGTAGGGTTCCGTAGTTTTCCGTCCGTCACAGTAAGTGTCCCCACTTAAGAGTTAATAACACCGCCATGTGATACGAGAGTTCCACGTACAGCGACATCTATCGGCAAATTAAGTAAACTATTGCGCGCGAGCTTAAAGTATGGAAGATGATTTTTATGGAATAATTCTTTATTGCGTGAACCGATTTTCACCGTTTTTACTTTATTTGAAAGCACGTAATTTCATTGTAATTTTGTAGAAATTACAGGTACAATAAACACCTGCTAATACGGTTAAATTACAAACTTAGTTCAGAAATTATTTTGTAATTTTTTTTCAAAAACTATTCATCCTATCAAGTTCAAAATAATTTTCCTAGAAAGTTTTTATAAGTTCTACTTTTGAGATTTTTTTCATATTTTTAAAACTTATGGTTCAAAAGTTAGAGGGGGGGGGGGGACGCATATTTTTTTACTTCTGGAGCGATTATTTCCGAAAACATTTACATTATCGAAAAATGATTTTAGTAAACCCCTATTCATTTTTAAATACCTATCCAACAATATATCACACGTTAGGGTTGAAATGAAAAAAAAAATCACTCCCCACTTTACGTATAGGGGAGGTACCCTAATAAAAAAAAAATTCCACTTTTTATTTTACCACTTTGTCGGCGAGCTTGATATACATATTAGTACCAAATTTCAGCTTTCTAGTGCTAACGGTCACTGAGATTATCCGCGGACGGACGGACGGACGGACGGACGGGCAGACATGGCGAAACTATAAGGGTTCCTAGTTGACTACGGAACCCTAAAAAGGCATTTTTATTTATTCGTATTTAAAAAAACAGGCCAAGAGCATGTCGGGCCATGCTCAGTGTAGGGTTCTGTAGTTGCCGGCCTGTTACAGTACATCCGTTCAAAAGGTCGTTTATGGGATATTTGCCGTCGCTTACGTCATTTTACTATCCGGCACATACATCCTTTGTCCACTAATGCGTTTTTGAGTGATAACTCAAAAACGGCTGAACCGATTTTATTTAATATAGTTTTTATCTTATCAGGCCTCACTTTCATAACTTTTTTCAATATTTTTGGAACCACGATTCAAAAGTTAGATGACCGCCCATGATAACGACCGTTCACAAAACTTGTACACGGTTGCCAAATTGTGCTACATACAATTTAGTTGTCGTCCACCTACTCGACGGTCGGTCGATACTTAGCAAGGTGACCTTGATCGGTAGGCTTGTTGCCGATTGTGTACTACGGCCTTTAGCCTGGCACATGGAATGCAAGGAACTTTTATGACATGTGCATGTCAGTCAATTGTCATCTTTGTATATTATATTATTGAATATTTTGTATATTAGTTAATTAGATTAACGCATTGTTGACGGGTTTAAAGTTCTTGAAACGTACAGAATATTCAACTCGCAAGAATTGTATACTCAAACTATTCATACAAGATGTCGAAGCTGTCGAAATTGGATGAAGATAAAGGAATTGTTTACTGTAACCGCGTGCTTCAGGGTAATTGGTACGAAGCTTCCAAATTGGAGGAGGTGAGGCTATTCCGTTCGTTAGTAAAAGTAATACGATAGCTGCTTCCCGTTGCTATGATTTCATTCGGTTTTACGAATAGACGCAGAGTAGGCCGTTGGCAACCCCACCTCTTCTGCCAGCAGGATTCGGCCTATCTAGGGCGATGCACGGTAAAAAGTTATGTATTTTTTACTTGGTAGTTTTTTGGCGCTTCTCGATGAGCACTATCGAGTGTGCTACAATCCCACTTGCTGCTCGATGAGGTAAATTTCGCCTAAAAATAGGGTCATGCTCACTGTACAAAATGTTCCAAAGCTTTGCCCAGGCTACCAGGTAAAAAAATACTCAACTTTTCACCGTGCATTACCCTAGATAGGCAGAATTCCGCTGGCAGATGCGGAAGGGTTGTCAACGGCCTACGATTAATCTATAAAGGGCTTTACCTGCTCAAGGAAGTTTTGATTTCTCACTAATCATTCGGTATCAATAGACTTGGATCTTCAGAATAATGATAGAGATGATTAAAGAACATGTAGCTATGATTATGTCATGTAGGTACCTAATCTAATACCTAAGGAGAAAATTGATTGAAGGTCGAAAATGCATTCGCATTACCTATATATTGTTACGGTTTCGATATGTTACAGTAAAAACCCGTTTTAAGTGAATATGTATAATTCATAGTTAAAACTGATTCTCCGATACGCCTTGGTGAAAACTAGTTTGGTATAACTAAAATTTTTCAGTCAAAACTAATAAGAAGAGAAGAAAAATATTTTTTTCAACACACCTGCTCGTAACGAGGTTCTTATTCCACCGCTTTTATGCTCATAATCCTAGATATTAAACACGCGTGCATTTCACAATAATTATCCAACTAGTGGAATAATTTAATTGCGAAAACGTCTTTCATTTATTAAAGAAATAGGTAATAATAATGTATAAAATAATAATAATTTAATAATCCGATCAAGTGACGTTTGTACTCTAGTACCAAGTTGTACGTACGCAGACGAATCGTTGTAATTTAGTCGGGTATTACCTTTAATTTTTTTTTACTCTTTATGAGTTTACATTCTAAAAAAGTAAAAAAAAGTAAATATATTAAAAATATCCACATTTACGATAGAATACAAATTATACAATCCTGATTGTGAAAAAGAATCATTTCAACTTATTATAATACTCGTAATACACAATAAATTACGTTTTAAACACGAATTGTCTGTTTTAATATTGGCTGTTTGGCATTATACGTCCGCGCCTTTGCCTCAAGCTGCATGCACATCCAAAAAAGAAATATGCGCGCCATTTATAAGTTAACCTCAAATCATTGTTTATTTGTTAGATTTTTCTCGTCGTGTTTTATTAATTTAAACAAATTATATTTTCAATGAATAAGAAGACAACTTTAGCGTTAATTTAACCTCTGGATATATTTCAAAATTGTGATACATACTAGTAAAATGTCATCATAAAAATGTAGTGAGCAATACGTAAGAAAAAATACTATAATTTATTGCACAATAAATGTGAAGTCTTTAATTTTATGAAATGATTTGAAAAAGAGTTCCAGATACTCAATAACATCACAAAAAAAGGTTAGTTAAATTTAATTATCTTAGGTTCGTAAGTACCTCTATCCTGTAAACATTCTGACACTTAATGTATTTATCAAAAGTTATTAATTATACTATTATGTTATTTCCTCGCAAGTGTGTTGAAAAACGTCGTACGAAACGCGTGTGCTTGATCATTACATAAGCTCGGCTTCCTTATGCGCACTCACATGCGTTCGTGCGCACAATATCGCTTCGTATGTAATGATCAACTTAGCACACTTGTATCATAATGTACTATTGCAAAATACTTCTTAACTTACGTACTTTTAGCTACTTTTTACGTAACACTGATTTAAACTTTCACGGCTTTTACACATATCTTTTTGTAATAACGGGACTTAACCGCGTATATATTTCAAAAAATTACCTTCGACGTTTCGAGGACGACATTGTCCCCGTGGTCCCGAAGAAAGACTACCACTGGTCCGGTAGTTTTTAGAAATATACTATACGGGGTTAATTACCGTTATTACAAATAGATACTTTCTACGTACTTCATACCTCTTAATAATAAGTAAACCCAATCTTGCTCATCTACTAAACTTATAATATAAGAACCTGTAATATTTTTAGTACAAATTAGAGAGATTCCGGAATCAGATGGACAACGGTGACTTAATGCTTGCAAGATACCGAAAGATGACTGAAAACCTCAACAAGCCCAGCGTTTTGACGCAGTCTACTGGAGACATTGCTTTTGGTGCCAAGATTTCATTGCTTGCTCCTCACGTTTCCGGTTGGTACTTGCCATAATTTTACACGTACTTGTAACCACTCTGGTGTTGCGGGTGGCCATGGGCGGCAGTAACTGCTTAAAGCCTGACCAGAAATATATGATTATTGTCAAGAGGGCGCTATTATTCTCATTTATATGGCAACAGTCATAGAGCGTGCTATTCTTTATGGTATAGTGGCATCTTGATTTGTCACTGAAAGGTTTACCTGTCAGCTCTGATGTTATTTTGAAAATGTTTCACAGCGAAATACTCGTAGTATCATTTCCCGAGCGTATTATTTACATCAGTTTATTATATACACTATTTACAATGTTTCTCTCGAATATAGATAATTTTAGGAATTTTTTGTGGTTTATTATTTAATATTCAACACTTTATTTTTATTCAAGTTAACCGTCTCAATGACACTTGACAACAGTGATGTAATAACATGCACTCACACATGCATATCATTCTGTTATTAAAATTATTGCCAGTGTAAGAAATTAGTTCCAATGAAATTCCGCAACATGGCGCATGATCATATATTTCTGGTCAGGCTTTACCATCAGGTGATTCGTTTGCTCGTTTGCCTCCTATGTCATATAAAAAAACAAGCTTTTAAACAGTTTTTGACAGTTAATTTGTTCTTTAGGTAAAATTTTGCAAGCCAGATTTGAACCAGTTCCTGATATCCGATTGAGCTGAAATTTAGCATATGTAGGTACAGTCGCCATCCGAAATATCGAAGCGGCCAAGATGGCCACAAATGTCTGCAGAAAACCTTTATTGTTAAGGCGATAAAGTACATGTTCAAATATGTACCTGATGCATAACCTTTATGACAATACTAGCTGTGCCCGCGGCTCCGCCCGCGTGGAATTCGGTCTGTGTCAGTAAGCGGCTAATTCACCCCTAATTTCTCTCCTTGACTTGAACTTGAAGTAAAGTTGACAGATGGATACGCTAGAGGACAGTAGTCCTAATAAAATATTTTACAATTACCACTAAATGAAACTACACTCATAAATGAATCCTTTTTTTTATTAAATTTTTTTGGCATGATTTAAACGACATAGAGAGTATAGTAGGTGTATATCGGACGATACAGGACCACTTTTGTTTTTATACGTTTATGTCTACTGCAAATATCATCCAAATCGATCCTCGCGTCAAATCAGTCAAAGCATGAACGGTAGGAACAGGCGCGGTTTTTTCTATTTGAGGTGGGAGTTCCATGACCCATGCAAATTTAACTCAATCGAGTGTAGTGGCTACCCCCCCCCCCCTTTTATACGTTGAATTTTTATAGGCTACGTATAACCTGGCTGGGGATTTTCTGGAATTGGAATTAGTAATCCTTAAGGGGTGATTTCCGGGATAACAATGCAAAAAAAAACCGGCCAAGAGCATGTCGGGCGATGCTCCGTGTAGAGTTTCGTAGATGCTGCCCAGTTACAAAACATCCGTTCAAAAGGTCGTTTATTTGGCGGCGCTTACGTCATTTTACTATTCGGCACTTCCTTTCACTATGCGTTTTTGACTAATAATTCAAAAACGGCTGGACCAATTTTATTCAATATAGTTTTTATTGAAAGTTCTTATCAGGCCTCACCAAATTTCAGCTTTCTAGTGCGAACGGTAACTGAGCTAGACCGCGGACAGACGGACGGACATGGCGATATAACTGTTACGTAATAAGGCCTAATTATGTACAGAAGCATACACTGCTTTACCTACACACATATTAAAAATCCATTGAAACCATTAGAATGACCGCCATTACACCGCCATGACCAACATTATTGCGCCGGCGGTCGGGGGGGCGAATTCTCGTTACGTTACCGTAGGTAATGAATTTTCATACGTTTTTACCACACTGTCACAGATAATACACTGATGTTACGTTACTGGTTGCAATAATGTTGGTAATTAATTACATACGGTTCTGAACGCGGAATAGAGGATTTATGATATTGGTGTAGATCAAGATATTTATTCGTCAATGTAAGCACATTACAATGCACTAATGAACGTCAGAGAAAAATAAAATACGTGAGTGTCGTGGAAAGTATGTGAATCGAGTGCGATTGGAACGAAGTTATGTTATTTAATTTTATTTCATTTTGACTTTTTCGTAAATTTTGTGGTTTTAATTTTTTTTGCATTTTTTTGAAATTCTAGAAATTTTGGATGATTTGGAAAATTTGGAAATTTTGAAAATTTTGAAAATTTTGGATATTTTGGAAATTTTGGAAATTTTGGAAATTTTGGAAATTTCGGAAATTTTGGAAATTTTGGATATTTTGGAAATTTTGGAAATTTTGACATTTGTGACATTTTCGACATTTTTAAAATTCTCGACTTTTAAGGTTCTCGGCTTTTTTCACTTTTATCACTAATTTCACTACACTTCACTTCACTTTATTTTATTTTATATATTTTTTAATCCATTCCATTTTACATGTTTCTCAATCGTATGGGTGTCGCGTTTTCGTGACGTGACGCTTTTTCGTGACTGTCACGTGACTTTTTTTCGCCTTGGCCGGATCCGCGAACCGTCCGATAAGGAACTTCGTTCCAAAACTACCACTGGTTCTAACCCTACACCTCTGGCCCAAGAAGTATTATGACCGAAAAGAAATTCGACGGGACTTATTTTTTCAAAACAGTAATACATTATTAGATCTTAAAGATACAAAATAAGGCGTAGTTCTTCAAGAAGACATATCAAAACAGCTTGAGAGACAGATAATGTACCTATTGTTTAATTATAAAGAAAAATAAATCCTAATCTGACTGCTTCACAAAACGTTTGATATGTTTATCTACACTCACATTGTAAGTTCTCTAAAACGTGTTCGAAAACGGTAGGCAATGCTAGCATTACCACAATCGATTTTACTATGATAAGCTTTTTATCTGTATCAGGAACGTAATTTTAACTTTACATGCTCAAATATTGATGAGTTTTGATAACATAATGTACACCTGCACGCTCCCGCGCGGCCGCCGATACGCGCCCGCGCGACCGCCGGCACAATCGAGTTGGCCATGGCGTTGCAATGGCGGCCATTCTATGGTTTCCGAATAATGCATTTAGGATAAATAATATGAGTGTAGATAATTCAGTGTATGCAACTGTACGTAATTAGGCCTTAAACACTCGTGTGATCTTATTATGAAAACCACACTCATGTTTTAAGGACCCTTATTACGTAACAGTTACATAAACTACTATTTCCTACCTAAACGGTGTCCTATAAATGTTAGATGACTTTGTAGTAGTTTTTTGGTTTGGGCCATGCATCTTTGTCCGTCATATATAGTCCTCGAACCTGCAATAACCCTTTGACATTCATGACATTTTCAAATATTTCTTAAGAGCGGGTAAAGGTAAATTTAAAGCATCGACGGGTAACAGGCGTCACTTCCATTCTTTTTTTCAATTTTTGGGACCTACGGTTCTAAAGTAAGATTGGGGGGTGGGGGGGGGGGGGGTTTGAAAGAGAAACTATCCTTTGTCATTTCTCGAGACCCATACTATCCCTATACCAATTTTCATCTAAATCAGTTCAGCGGTAAAAAAATCCTCATACCACCTTCCAACCCCCTTTTCACCCCCACAAGGGTTTGAAAACTATCCTTTGACGTTTCTCGAGACTCAAATTATCTCCATACTCATTTCTATCTAAATCGTTTCAGCGGTTAAAAATTCTCCATACAAACTTTCAACCCCATTTTCACCCCCACCAGGGTTGATTTTCGGGATTAAAACTATATATTATCCTTTACCAGGACTCAAACTATATATATATATACAAAATTTCATCAAAATCCGTTCAGCCGTTTTCACGTGATGCGCGGTCAAATAAACAGACAAACAGATAAACAGATAAACAGACAAACAGATAAACAGACAAAAATTCTAAAAATTGTTGGAACGTGTTCTGTTATCGATTCTAAGTATCCCCAGCCAACTTGTTTTCGATTATCTTCCATGTACAGACTTTCGACCCTCTTCAGCTTTATTATATGTATAGATAATATTTTGGTACCATCATCGAGCTGGTCTAATTTTAGAGAACTAAGGTGGTCATAAAAAGTCTGTGATTAAACAATGGAAGCTCATTGTGTTTGGGCTTGTTACACAGAGAACCTGTTAGAATCATATCGTTTAGCAGTAGATGGTTTCTGCAAGAAAAATAAAGTCGGCGTTAGTAGAATCTTGTAAAAAAACTAAACTTAGACAAAACCTATTTAGCTGGAAAATGGTAAACAATTTTGAAAGAGTACCTTCGTAAAATGTTCCAAAGTCGATTCTGATTTAGACGGTTAGGGCCTATCTTTCTTAGAACATACTTTGGGTGTGATTGCGGAAACAAAAACTGCAGGTAACGGCAATGAATAGACGTCACCATCAGGCACTACTTTTCCCTTAACAGAAACACCTGGCAATATGTAAATATTGTAATTAAATTCTAATGCCTCTTGGCATTAAGTTCGCCTTTTGTACGATAAGATTTTCTTTTGTGCCATAAAGACTAAATAAATAAATAAATAGGTACTTACCTATTTACCCAGAACTTCCATTTTTGAAGTGGTTTGCATTCGTTGACCTCCACCTTTTGAATACTTGTAGTTGCCAGAAGGACGAATCTATTTATAAGGATAGTGTAACAAACAAATTAGGGACGAGGTTTTGTTGCTTTCAAAACTGTATACCATTTACCAATGTATGCTATCCTAAGAGAACTTTTTAGAACAAAGTTGAAACTATTTAACAATAAATAAATGTGATTTCGATAAGTATCGACACAGTTTTAATATTTAAATATATTTTGTACAGTGTCTGATTCACCCAGTGAGGAATACAAGGGTCTCTTCTTAGGTGGTCGTATTTCACCTGACGATATAATGTACTCACAAGACCTCCGCGACGGATGTGCAGTGGTAGCTCAGAAGGATTTGGTGCCAGCAGAGAAACACACTTTCGCCATAACCAGTGCTGATTACTGCAATAGGGAACACGAAGTTTTGAAATACAATCAGGAATTTATACTAACTCTCTCTAAAACAGTGAAGACGAAGGTGATTATTATTAGAAATATCTTAATATTGTAGTCGTACCATTTTATTTACGACATGGAAGCGTTATTGGATAAAGATAGATATAATTATAAGGGTAGAACTGTGCGGTTCAGGAGGAATTTCCTCCCGCGAACGCTCCGGCTATGGAATGAACTCCCTGCCGAGGTTTTCCCAGAGGGCTACAGTATGAGGTTCTTCAAAAAAGGAGTGTATAGGTTCTTAAAGGGTAGTTAACGCGCATGTGAATCCTCTGAGTTATAGGTAGTAACTGCTTACCATCAGGCGGGCCCTATGCTTGTTTGCCACCGTCATGGTATAAAAAAAACAACTATACCAGTTTAAAAGTGCATGACCCGTATAAAATAAAATAGCCATGTTTCATAGTTGTATCCAAACTTATAACTGTAGGTACCTTCAGGGTCGTAGCCAGACTTGCAGTTAAGATAGGGCTGTGCAAATTTAAGGTAGGCCATGGCCATGGCCAATTTAAGGTAGGGCATGGCTAATCTAAGGCAGGGCATGGCCAATTTAAGGTAGGGCATCGCCAATCTAAGGTAGGGCATGGCCAATTTAAGGTAGGGCGTTTACTTTATTGGCATAGTCGATGTTAGTTTTTAAAGTTGGGGCCAGACGGCAGATAGCCGCAGATTCTGCCACGTGACGTGACCTTGGTTGGAGCGAGTTGTTGAAGCGAGCGGCTACATGGCTGATAACCAACCAACTGCTTCTGCCAACGGTTGGCAGAGCATGCCTAGCCACCAAGGGCGTTTAAAGGTCATGTAGAATTGGGTACCAACCACTGGCTACACGGTTTAAAATCTCTGTTTTCTGCCAAGGTCTCGTGGCATCAGAGGGCTGTTGTTGTATGCCGTCTGGCCGCAACTTTAAGTAGGTTAGGTCATTCCCCCGTAATCCCTCCGGCCCTCTCCTCCCAGCTACGGCTAAGATAAGCGATACCTTTATAATACCGTTAAGGTATCGAAAAAATACCGGTATTGTTATACATATTAGGCGTAATCATGGATCGTTGTCTATCATGGGTGCCTCAGGTGAGTGAAGTGAGCAGGAAGATGTTTGCTGCCATAGGGTCTCTCAGACGGCTCCGGAATTTCCTGCCAATTGCTACTAAAATTGCGCTTGCTCAGTCGTTACTTCTCCCCATTCTTGATTATGCAGATATCTCCTATTTAGACCTAACCGAGGAGCAACTTAATAAGCTTGAGCGTATTCAAAATGCCTGCATTCGGTTCATTTTCGGATTACGCAAATTCGACCATGTTTCTAGTTTTCGTTCTCAACTCAAATGGCTCCCTATCCGTCACCGCCGTAACTCTCACATACTTTCTTTACTCTTTTCTATACTTTTTAACCCTGCATCTCCTCGCTACCTCCAAGAGCGTTTCTCTTATCTTAATTCTATTAGATCCTCTCAAAAATTGCTCCTAAAAGTGCCATCTTCATCTTCCAAATTTTATAATTGCTCATTTACGTTCCAGGCCGTTCGTTTGTGGAATTCTCTCCCTCTCAACATAAAACGCGCGCAATCTATCGGTAGCTTTAAATCGCAACTTAAGGAATACTATTTATCTCTTCCTTAGGTTTTTAAGTTGACACTGTTGTTTCTTACTGTGTGTATTATATATGTATATATGTACGTATATGTATGTTTATTTTGTATTTATTTAAGTATGTATATTCATACGAATGTGCTGTGTTATCTATTTCGTCTCTTTTGTGTCTATGCACCACCTACTGCTTATTGTTTTTCTCTAGTCTCCACTACCCAAAGGTTGTCTGGAAGAAATCGCTCATTAGCGATAAGACCGCCGGTTGTTACCTCTACCTAAATTTATCTAATCGTAAAATTTGTGCTTGTAACTGTATGAGGTGTGCAATAAAGAATATTTATTATTATTTATTATTATTAGGATTAGGCTGCATTTATTGCGTTATCGAAAATAATCTGTAGGACGTTGTACCGGTATAATTTCGTACCTTTATATTCCGGCTTAAAAGTCTTTGGTTTTCAGCCTCTATATGTGCGGTTTGACCCGAACCCGATCCCGGGTCTTTGCGGCAACTTCCCACTATTCCTGAGTGCGCATGCGGTGTCCAACACGCGCTGGCGCATCCTGCCCGTACAGAACCCTAAAATCACCCGATTTGAGCAAGAAGGGAAACCGGTCGCTGTAAGTTTTACCTACTAATTTAAGTAGTCTATATTTCAGAAAATAGGAACCCTTATAGTCATGTCCGTCCGTCCATCTGCCCGCGGTCTAGCTCAATGAGCGTTAGTACTAGAGAACTGAAATTTGGTGGGATTATGTGTATTCATCGCGCCGAGAAAGTGATTAAATAAAAATAAAATAAACAGTTTTTTAGGGTACATATGAAGTGAGGGGGTGAATTTTTTTTCCCGCTTTAATCCTATCGTGTGGGGTATCGTTGGATAAGTATTTCAAAATGAATAGGGGTCTTCTAAAACAATAGATGAATCTAATAGTTCCGTAAATAATTGCTCCGAAAGTTAAAAAAAGAGCGTCCCCTGATCTAACTTTTGAACCGTTGGTCCATAAATCTGGTAAATTCATAAAAGTGATGCCTAATAAGCATACCCCGGCCGGCGAGAGCAAAAATGCGTCTGCTCCTAGTGCTTAATTAAATATCGACTATTCTATCGACATATGGATGCCGATAGAATAGTCGACTTTTAATTAAGCATAATTATTATTATTATTTTTTAAACTGAGCCATTAGTATTTGTTATTTATTTCAACTTGATACCTCCACGCGTTTCTAAGAATAACCCTAAAACAATTTTCTATCAACATAAAATTATTATTTACACACACACACATTTCACATTATTATTTTTAAGCTTATATACTATTTCAATCAACTGATTACAATTATAATCAATTTATCATACTCACGGGAATGTTCGTAATAGATAAGAGTGAGTGACAGTTGTAAATAGATACTTTTCACATACTCGTAACTAATAGACCTCTTTCATATCATATGTGTATTTCGCGATTATAAACAACTACTATTTGATATTGACTCAAATCAATCGGTGTCAATCGTAGAAATTACATTGAGACAAATTAATTTACCATCATTTAATTCATTTATATTATCGACCCGCCATGCCACGCAAGAAGAAACAGTGTACTTGGATAGCCGATTACGCGGAATATATAGAAGATCGAGGTGAACATTTATTTTGTAAAAAATGTGAAATCACAATGTTAAATTCCAAATCTTCCTTACAAAGGCACATCAGAAGCAAAAGGCACTGCGGCGTTTCAACAAAAACACAAAATTTATTCAATCTGGAACTGTTGAAGTTTATTTTGGCTTGCAACATCCCCTGGACCCAAATTAAGAACCCCATTTTCAATTTCATTAAAAATTGCATATCCGGAAAATTTTGTAAAGTTTGTATTCCCGATGAATCTTTTCTGAGAAGAACTACTTTGGACATTGCATATAAAGAGAAAATGCACCAAATCAGGACTGAACTTGCAAATGCTAGAATTTACGTAAGCGTAGACGAATCCTCAGATGCAAACGGACGTCAAATCGGTAATGTAATGGTTGGAGCTTTATTAAAAGAAAAGATAAGTACCCCACACATCATATCGAGTTTTTGGTTAGACGAAGTTAATAACGTTACTATATCAACACTTATTAAAATTGCCTTGGAGAAACTATGGGGGAATGACCATAACAAACATGACAAAGTCTTGTTACTCCTTACGGATGGCGTAGCCTACATGTTAAAGGCAGGAAAGAACTTGAAAACTCTTTTTCCTAATTTAGTTCATGTTACATGTCTAGCTCATGGCGTAAATAGGGTGGCTGAACAAGTTCGATTACTTTTTCCCGTTGTAAATAATTTAATCGCATACACAAAAAAGGTGTTCCGAAAATCGCCTAAAAGAATAAGAACGTTTCGTCAGATGTTACCAACTGTTCCCTTACCACCGCAGCCAACTATAATAAGATGGGGCACATGGATTAACGCGGCCTGCTACTATCATAAATATTTGCCTGAAATCAAGCGAGTCATACAGACATTCCCTAATAGGGATTCAATGTATATTTTGAAAGTCAAACGTGCAATGAACGATTTAAATATTTTGAATGACCTTAAATGGATAAATAATTATATTTCAATAATACCTAATACAATAAAACAATTACAAAATCAAAATTTAAGTCTGGAAGCCAGTTTAAATATAGTTCACAAGTTGAAAGTGCACTTGTCAAAATTACGGTTACATCCTCAAGGTAAAGTTATTCACAATAAGTATCAGAATGTGTTGAAGAAGAACGTTGGCATTTTAACTTTAAACAATTTAAATAAATTGATATCTGGCAGAGAAGTGGAACTACCTAATACAGAACAAATTCATAATCACTATGAATTATTTCGTTTTGCTCCGATTACTACAGTAGATTTAGAACGGTCCTTTAGTTGGATGAAATGGATTTTATCGGCAAGGCGAAGGAGTTTAAAATCAGAAAATTTAGAAAAAATGCTAATTGTATATTACGAAAATTACATAAAATACTGAATAAATACAAACACTTGGTTTTAATTTTGTTTACAACAATAATTAATACTTCTGCATATCATAACGGTGGTCCAGTACATCGTGTTGTTTTTATCGACATCGACCAAAGTGTGTGTCCTCGCACTATTAAGCTGTCAACGCATTTTTGCTCTCGCCGGCCGGGGTATGCTAATAAGCAGAGCTCGGATTTTTCACGGCAAAACAAAACACTAGTGTAATTTAGCCAGTGCTTGAAATATTATTTTATCGACACCTATCGAGTCTTACTAGAGTATATGACAGGTATTGCCTCAGTACATTTTTTCTTTTTTTATTCGATGGTACACCTATCAGTGTGAATGTCAAAATTTAAAAACTAACAAACGTGCGAAAATTTCGAAAAACAGGAGACTTACTAGAGCTCAAAATCAATATTTTTGACCAGTCTAAGGTGACCTACTGGGGGTTAGAAGGTTGTGCATTCATTACCGGACATCCTGTATAAGTAATAAAATAACTTTTCATTTTAGCTTTGCCATAGTCGAGCAACAAAGAGGTAGGTCTGCATGTACAACTTAGAACGAAGTAACTATACCACCTCATTTAAAATGATAGAAACGACTGCAAATTTCATCTCACATGACATATGACATTCACACTTTAACTGTCATTTCATTACGTATAAAACGTAAATTGCATCTAGGTATTATTTATTTCGCAACGCATTGAATCCGACGTGTTGGATATACGTATAATAACTTAATATTGCAAGGTATCAATTAATACAAAAATGAGTAATGTACAAGATCGGATCAAAACGTGGATTGAAAATCACCCTGAGTTAGTCTATAATGAAGTGACCTCCACTATATACTGCTCTATGTGCGATATGCATCTAAAACTGAAGAAATGCAATATTGAGAATCATGTGAAAAGCAACCGCCACAATTACCGTTCGGGGCAACCAAATAGGAAACATCAATTTTATTTCGATTTAATTATTTTTCTTATTTCATGCAACATACCATGGGCAACAGTCAACAACAATAATTTTCGTCATTTTTTTAACAAGTATTTATGTTGCGACTGCTCTATGACTTCTTTACCGGACGAATCGACCCTGCGAAAAATTTATTTAAATCTCGTGTACAAAAAAACTATACAGGGTATAAGAGAGGTAAACAAAACCAATTATTTGTGGATATCTATAGACGAAACACCAGATTTCATGGGAAAATGTGTGACAAACGTGGTGATTCGGTCTTTGCAAAAAAATTGTTCTAAGCAATTTTATCTTTTGGGGTCGAAGGTTTTAGAGAAGGTAAATGGGGAAACAATAGCAAACCTAATAATAAACCAATTAAAATTTTTGTTTCAAAATTCTTTCAATGATAACGTAAACAATTTGCTTTTACTTTGCACAGATAGTGCCGCATATATGCTTAAAGCCGGTCGTATTTTAAAAGCAACGTTTCCTCGTATGAAACACATTACGTGTTTAGCTCATGGTCTGCACCGGGTTGCCGAAGAAGTGCGAGATAATTTCAAAGGTGTGGATGGGTTGATATCGAATGTCAAAAAGATATTCCTAAAATCTCCAGAGCGTGTACGCCTTTTTAAGGCAAAATATCCGTCCATTCCCCTACCTCCCGAGCCAATTATCACCAGATGGGGAACTTGGATATCTGCTGCGGTATATTACGCTCAATACTATGAGCAAATACGTGATGTCGTCTCCATACTTGCTAATGACTCGGCAGCTATAAGAGCTGCAAAAAAATGTTATCAAACACGCAAACTACGACCGGAGTTAAATTTCATTCGCGACAACTACGAAGTAATAGCCTCTTCAATAGAACAATTGCAATGTTCGACTTTATCCATTGCGGAATCCTTCCTCATTCTGGAAACTGTTCGTTGCTACGTAAACTGGAGTAAACTTTTACCAGTGATACGTAAATTTGAAGCCGTGCTCGAACGAAATCCTGATTACGAAATTTTAAGAGACATATCTGAAAATATTACCCGAACTGATAATGAATTCTATAAATTTGCTCCCTTGACGTCAACTGAAGTTGACGTACATTTAGTGTACATAAATGGATTTATAGTGATAAACGCAACTGTTTACTCCCAGAGAATGTTGAAAAGATAATGATCATCTACTCCTATCACTATTACCCAAATAAAATGTCTTGTGCTGCTGTGTGTACTGACGTAGATTTTGAAGAAGAAATTGCGTCTGTTTCTAATATATAGTAACTTTATACAAATGTTTTGATTAGTTTTATTACATATTAATTTTATTTGGTGACTTTTATTTCTTCTAGTTCTAAATTATCGATATCGATAAAATAATATTTCAAGCACTGGCTAAATTACGCTAGTGTTTTGTTTTGCCGTGAAAAATCCGAGCTCTGCTAATAAGTACTTACAATGAAAACTATATTAAATAAAATCGGGTCTTTTTTGAGTTATTCTATGACTCAAAAACGCCTAGTAAAAAGGACGTAAGTGCCGCATAGTAAAATGACGTAAGTGCCACAAAATATCATATAAAAACAACCTTTTGTTTTGAGTGAGTGTATTGTGCCGGGCCGGTACCTACGGAATCTTACGTTGAGCATGGTCCGACATGCTCTCGGCCGGGTTTTTAAAGATGTCTTGCCAAAAAGTAATTTGGGTCTAAACTCCTGATGGTATACCTACATACAGTAAGGAAACCGCTTTGCCTCATGCTCTCATGAGTCATGACTTGCCAAGCTGCCTACCTGTAAAGGTTCGGTAACGCGCATGTGACGCCTATTCTCAGTATCCGCTTACCGTGAGGCAAATCACACGACGATTTTTTTCGTTGACAAGCTGCCCAAAGTTCTAGTTGACCTTGCCTACGTAAGATGAAATTCGGGCTCAAATCCCGTATATACATATAAAACATAAATATATATATCATAAATTGGCTTATATACTTTGGAACCAGCACGTTCTGTTCCAAAATATTTATTTATTTTTAAATAAATATGTTTTTCACCTTTCAGGTAAATAAGGACATTATAATAAATCATTGCGCCACCAATCTTAATTTAGGCGTGGACACTAACAAGGGGGCAATGGGATTCTACGGAAAAGTAAGTCATAAAAGCCGAATATTTTATTAACATTTGTTCGGCTATTAAATTAAATGCCAAAGTTATTACTATGTTATATTAACGTGTTACATGTTTAACGGCCTCCTAGCCTAGTCGGTAGTGACCTTGCCTTGAAGCATCACGGATATTTGTTCCTGAGTTACTATGGATGTTTTCTATGTCTTTAGGTATTTATCTATACCCATCTATAACTTCGCCTAGCACCGACAACACAAGCCTTATTGAGCTTACTGTGAGACTAGGTTGATTTGTATAAGATTGTCCTATAACATTTCTATTTTTAATTTTTTTTATCAAGAAACAAACGGTCATATACAAAAATGAGTCTTAATATTGACAGTAAAAATAAGACCTATAGTTTCCTTAATTAGTACAAAGGTGTTAAAGTCACGAAAATAATAAATATAATAATACCTGTTACTTACAGAGTATGGTAAATTACAAAGATTAGTATTACAGATTAGTGATGTGATGATAAACGGAGATGGATATCATTAATTTTTTTTTAATTAAGAAACACGGTCATATACAAAAATGAGTCTTAATATTGACAGTAAAAATAAGACCTATAGTTTCCTTAATTAGTACAAAGTGCAGTAAAACACTTCTATAATTGCATTAACACGTTTAATTTTGAAGACAAAGTAAAAATATTTAAGATTAGCAAAAATTGTCAATTATTTAAAATTTAGCATTTCACGTAAAAATCACAATAACGGCATCTATATAAGGATATTTCACTTTCAATAACTTCCCTAGTGGTCAGAATGCAATTAAATTACAATAATAAAAATATTTAAAATTAGCACTTCACTTAAAAATGAAGACAACTGTACCTATTTCACATTAACATTCAACAACCAGAATGTAATTAAATTACAATAATAAAAATATTTAATATTAGCACTTCACTTAAAAATGAAGACAACTGTACCTATATAAGGATATTTCACATTCAATAGTTAGCAAAACTGGTAAGTAAAAATAAAGACTCGGCTGGTAATAATTTGGCTGCAGGAAAATAATGGGTTAATGAGGCGGGTGATATGGATGGTGACAGATGATTCGCTGGCTGAACGTAGCCTAAATTAAAGAGCCAGGTCTTTATATGCCCGTCAAACGAGGCAATTGGAATTTGGGGAAATTTAGCAAAACAACTATTATGGCACAAAAATACTGGATACAAAGAAAAGGAATCGGATTTATAACGTTTTTAAAAAAAATGTAAATAATTTGATATTCTCGAAAGCAGGATGGCTAAAGCTGTTGTTTTAAATTAAAAAGAGTTCGTGGGCAAGTGTCCGCTTTGATTTAGGCGGACCCAATAGCTCGCTGAACTCCTTTTCTCACTTGGAGAGCCCGCTGGATGCGGACTCTAATTCTCCGATGGATGGTGAAGAAACCCGCGGGAAACGCGGCAGTTGCAGACCGTCTCGCCGGTCCGGCACCCACAAGTGCCTTCCGGAATCCTTCCGGCTCAGGCGGTCCCTCTGGTTGCCTTTTTGTCCGGCGACGTATTTGGTTTTTAAAAATTTGTATTTAATAATGTATTAGCACTTGCTATATAATGTTTGAGCGCAAAGATCTACAGAAATAGATCGCACTTCAACTCGATGCAACTAAGCAAATTACAGCAAAACTCTCAGACAAAACCAGAATATCTGTTTTTCTTTAAAAATCTCCCGTCGCTCTGACAAACTCAATCAAAAATCAACTTTTTTCTTTTTGAAAATCTGGAATACCTCAAAAATTCACATTCAAAATTAGCGCGAGTATTATCTAAATTTTATAACTGCCAGACGTATTACAAAATGCGGACTGATATAAGCGCCATCTAACTGTAATGCCGTGAATCACAATGTACGCTTTTTATATATCAACCGTGACCTAGCCTTAGACCTCCCTTAGACACAGAAGTTCAGAAGTTCTAAGGAAAGTCGACAGATGTCGTACGATACGTAGCGTCATGCTACAAAAGGTGTTAAATTTACGAAAATAATAAATATAATAATACCTGTTAGTTAGAGAGTATGGTAAATTACAAAGATTAATATTACAGATTAGTGATATGATGATAAACGGAGATGGATATCATTAAGTCAGGGCATTTATTTGTGTGTTTATCACATATATTTGTTCCTGAGTTATGGATGTTTTCTATGTATTTAAGTATTTATCCATATTTATCTATTATATATATCGTCGTCTAGTACCCATAACACAAGCCTTATTGAGCTTACTGTGGGCCTAGGTCGATTTGTGTAAGATTGTCCTATAATATTTATTATTAAGTTAATAACTAAAAAATAATAACAACAATTTCAATACAGTTTTTTTTTCGAGTTATTATTTATTTATTTATATTGATTTTTTTCAGGTTTACGCTCCTCTGATGAAAACGTGCTTAGATGTATTTGGGCGTGAGCTGCCCAACAACGTCTGGCATATTCACATTCCCGTCGCGAAAGAATAAAACTCAAAGGATTTAAATTAGTTCCAACAGTCTTCTGGAATCATACACAAGTTTACCGACTTTTTTGTCTATGGTGTGTTATGTGTTGATTTGATTTGATATGGACAAAGAGGTATTTTTAAACGAATGTAGCGCCATCTGCGCGTTGCTTTGCGCATTTATCGTTTATTACATTGTTTTTTTTACTTATGGTGCTTAGGCGTAGTAAATAAATATTAGTACTTGTTTAAAATTTCTCAAAATGTAAAAGGAAATCTGCTGTATAATAAATAAATAATAATTGTTAGCCAATTGAGCGTTGTTTTGCGTAGATGTGTCAGCGCAGGGCACAGTTAGCTACGAGCTACGCTGTAGACCGTAGCATGTTTCATTACATGCTCTAAGCTAAGGTAATCTGGTGTACCGCGTACCTGACACCTTACTGCGCTGGTTCCGTTCCGTATTCTAAAATACATAAACAACACATTAAAAACACAATCTAACTCAAACATAACTTCAACGCACAACAAATAATCAACCAATATTGAAGCTGTATTGGAGTTGTATCGGAATCATTTTCAAGCAAAGTCCTATATTTCTGATCCAGACGTTTAGGCGCCACCTGTATTGCGTAGTTATTGCAATAATGAAGTTGGATCGCGTGTAAACGTGTTTTAAAGTTAGAATACGGCCGCCGGTTTTGTTTTGCGTGTTGAAAGAGTTTCATTGATATTTTCGACAGGATAAAAGGAAAAGCCAACAAGTAACACGCAGCCAACGTAGGTTCATCTAACACAGTTTTTGAGAAATCGTAGCACGTTTATATTGATAAATAATAATATGGTTTAGATAATAATCTTGAGGACTTTATTTAGGGGCCAGAGCGTTCCAAAACTTGAGTTATTTACTTTCGCTTGATAGAAAAAAATCGCATACATACGTCTAAATCTTACTATTTAAAATCAATAACATTTTTGTACATCAGCTAGTAGGTATATTACGTTTTATATTTTATATATATATGTACGTATTTAGTTTTAATTATTTACTTGGTTTACATTAGTTATAATTTTTATGATTAATTCAATTATCGTTCTTGATTAATAAAGTTACGCGGTGTTTCGTTTCTACTTTTTTGATGTTTCCTGTCCTAGCATATGTTAGAGCGAGTTATTTAATTGCGTATCTATCTAATCTGCCTGCAACCACGAACGTTACGGCAAGCTCGACGCGTCAGGAATTAAAAGTATTAGTCAAAATCATGCAATTTAAAATCTTGTACTTCCTTCCTATTATTAGTGTAAAATGTGTAATAGTACATTACTTACCAAGGACTGTAAAAGAAAGAAAGGCCGAAATCGCAGGTATTTGTAACCCGAGCCGCAGGCGAGGGTTGTAAATATGCGATAGAGGGCTTTCTTTTTTACTGCCCGTGGTGAGTACACAATTTTACGTCTCCACCTGCCCATAATGCGAGTTTTACCGTACGCGTAGCGTGCGATAAAACTCACATTATGGCCAGGTGTGACGTAAAATACATTAAATACAGCTCATTATCTTTTTAAGGTTGACACACTTACTGCTTTCGAAATAGATTATGAAAAGTAATGCTATTTCTAGAAAAATGCCAATCACAGTAGAGCCAAAGTTCAAGCGAGCAAAAGTGGAACCATGACGTTCGGGTGGTTCATGTTCAGTAGCGTGCCCAGAGGTTTGGAGTAGGGCAAGCCGAAAGACATGATTTCGTACTAACTATTCAATCTTTATATACTCAAAATGTCATCATCTTTCGAAAAAAATATGCTACAACAGCAATATAAGTTATTTAGAATGAAAACAACTAACAATCTTGCCTAGTGTATTTTGTAAGCAGCCCTACTAAATTTTCGCTTATGCAGTTACTGGTTTATCTGAGACATGCCTACAAATAACACAAGCCGGGTATTAGGTTTAACGACACATTGATTTTGAACAAACTTCAGAGATTTTACCTTGCCTTTGTTGATCATTATCAACACTTGGACGTACCTCAAACAGTCACAAAGAACGGCTTCATCCATTATTAATAAGTAATTTTAACACTTTTACAAGTTTTACAAAAGAATTAAGCACTTTTACTAACTCACCACAATACCATTCAATTCACATTTACTTGCTCAAACAATTAATTTGCATATCAAATTCGACTTGTAATATAATACACTTGAAGTTGTCCGTTAACGCTCACTTGCGTCGCGCGATCTTACGGCATGCGGCCAACTTCACACCATAAAGCTGGTTTTAAATCGCCGTATTTTGCTATAGGTACACCGGGCAAAAATTGTTGCTCGTTGTACAGACACCAATAGGACGATTTGTATAGGCGAAATTAATGCCCGCTTACATGCCGCTTGCAAGGCGGCGGCGGTGAGTGCGAGCGGGATAGCATGCGCTACGTTTAGTTTCGTTTGCTTCAGTCGTTTGCGCGGCAGTGGCGACACTTTGTAGCGTGTGGCAAAATTTATAAACAGCTCACTCGAAATAATTAACACGGGTTATTTAGCGCGACGATTAAAATACGTAATTTCGGTGAGGCAACTAGGGCAAGCCCGGCTTTTGGGCTTGTATGGAAGTACCGCCACTGTTCATGTTACTAGAGTTTACGTCCGTTTGTAATCCGTTGGGCAGAGTACATGAACAGCATCTCTTGCAATAGATGGCGCCATAGACTCTTTTATTTGTTTTCCGTAACTTTTATAAATAACATGTTTACAATGTATCAAGTCTTTGGCGGGTCAGTTTAATGAAGAATCAATTTTTTTACAGAATCTATCGCTCCTAAAACGTGATACTTGGGCGCGAACTAGTCCGTAATGTATGCTAAATATACGATGCCTGTCGAAGAAGGATTGGTCATTTCGTTTTGTAGAATTGTGAGTTTATTGTTTATATTATTTGGATGATACTTTTAATTTTTATATTTAAGTATTACCCATATCAAATATACATAGCTACATTAGTACAGTCGCCATCAAATATATCGGAGCGGCCAAAGTACAAAAAATATCTGGACATCCACTTTATCACCTTGGCAATAGAGGCGTTGTTCAGATATTTGTGGCAGTTTGTGGCGAGCTGTTGGAGAGTAGCGACTCCACGTACCTGAATGCCCCTGGGGTGCCTTGTCGGATGTGTGGGACAGGTCCCCTGCCTCTGGCTTGCCTTAGCCGGCTGTCCAGAGTGGGGTTGTTAGAGCTGCGTTCTCGAGGGTAGATGTGGAAACCTAAGTGACGAGTTGGTTATATGTTTAAAGTCGAGTGATACCTCTTTACCCCTGCCCCGCACCGGTGTTGCCCTTGAGCCATTTTTGATGTCGCTGTTTATGGGGGCCCATTTTGCGGAAGGCGAGTTACCGTCTGTCGGAAATAAAATTGGATACCATTTTATTAGGCAAGCTTCCGGTTCTTCATCCAACAGCCTAGTACATTTAAGACTCCATTAACTCTCACACCATGGCAGGTGCTGTCTCTGCGTGCGGTCCATGACACGGACAGGGGCAGCATCCGCTTAGTGTACCCCTCACTTTTCACTAAATTGTCGAAAGGGCCTCTGCGCGTTGGCTTCGGCTCCGCATATGCCTCCCAAAGGTCCGGAACACCATTGTTCCGTGGTCGGGATTTTTTTTTAATAATGATAGGATAGAGATGCAACGGATTACGAAGGACCAAATGCTTACAAGGACATTACTTTAACCTTAATAATTGTAAAGACTTAAAGAGTAAACTCTTGTAAATATCATTATACCTATCTCTTAGGCACAGCGCAGAAAATGTTCTAAACGAAGATGGTTGTGATGAACATTTGTTTGCGTTCGTTATCGCCTCATTTAAAATACGGTATTCGATCTGAAGGCATCGAACTTATTGCGTCTACCTTCGAAACCATGAATAAGTCATATGCTTCGTTATAAGAATTGCTCTAAAAGTGCAGAATACGAGTATCCTGGGGTGGTTTTGTCGCAAAATCCAATCGTACTTTTTGCATTGAGAATATAATTTACAGAGCTTGAGATGTTAGTGTGAAAAAACGGAATTTGATTTATAGAATAAGGATCACTTCTAATTGTTACTAATGACGGGATGCAAGCAATCGCTTCTCTAATTTGTGAAAACCATAAGTCGGTCAAGCGAGAAGGAAAGAAGTTGAGTCAGCGGTTTTACGTTAAAGCAGCAGTTGAAAAACTGGGGCGGCGAATAAACGGTAAGTGCGACTTTTTTTAAATCAAAGTAGGTTCTATATGAAGAAATTAATCACACTTTTATTAATTTAAATAAAATATAGGTAACGTTGTTCGGTAGGGGCCTTGCTCTTTGTAAGGTGATAGCTGTTCCTTACAAACAACCATGTGGCGCCCATGCCAGGACAACCGTCCGTCCAACTACAGAGTAGCTACAGGCGTTTTGAGACCAATTATTCAATATTACACACTGAACTACTAAAATAAGCAAAAAACAAAAAAAAAACTGTTCCCAGGACGTCCACGCTACCGGCTCGAATGAAAGTCCTATTCTAGGGATTGCAAATTTGCAAACAGTGTCCATTTCGGCCTAACCGAAATCCAAACTTCGGATAATATCTGGATTTTAGGGAGAATTTTACTCAGTATTATAAAAAATTAAACAAATAAACCAATCAAGTAGACGGTAATTTTTAATCACATTATTTTTTGTTAAATTAAGTACCTACTTTACTTTATTTCATTACATTAAAAAATATTTCTACATACAAATGTATTTATAATTAAAATTAAATTAATTCAAAATAAATAAAACAAAAAATCAAATTAAAAATGCAAAAACTCAGTCATAGCCTGTACCACGGTTCACCCCGATCTAATTTAAAACATCGTTAAACCACTTTTTAGCGATTTTGATGGCGGGTAAAGTTATATCGAGTTTTTGCAAACATTGCCCACGTTGCTTTCGTATGGAAATACAGCTCGTAAGACGTTGAGCTAAGGATCTTCAAGATCAAGGGTAATCCTCGGGTTCTCTTAAAACAGAATAAGGCATGAGCTAAATACCTGTTCTATAATTTACTAATACATATTAACATCAATGAAGTTATAAAAATGGATGTAATCACGAAAAACAGATTTTCGTAAACTTTGACCTTGAATAACTAACGACTCTGACAAGGAGTGGTCTCTTCACCGTAGTTAGTTACTTCAATATATCAAACAATTTTCTATCAAACTTCTTCTAGAGACATATTCACACCAATTTTTTTAAAATTTAACAACAAAGTAACCTAAACAAAAAAATCGGAAAAGTCGGATTTCGGTTGAAAATCCGGATTTTGAAACGGTTCGTGAAATTCAATCCGGATTTTTGAAGTTCGAATAATTCGGATTGCACTCTCTAGTAGGATTTTGTGATATTTTTATTGCATTTCAAAAGTTATTATTTATTAATTATTACTAAGTAATTATTATCTCGGTTCGATAAAATACACTGAAATCATATCGATTCAAATATAATTTACTAATATGTAGGTGAAAGAGGTAATCTTACAAATTTTATTCCAAATCGTATGCATGCAAAAAGCATATACATATTTGCGAAGGATACCGGGCGCCCATGAAATAAGCTTATCCCAAAGGGAAACGATATTTTTATACAATAACTCCACCGATTCCTTCATGTCATTTGACTCTCCCCATTTTCGTTGGTGTCATTTAACAAGTATGTATGTAAGTATCTACCTATTTCTTTCCCTCTATTTTATCAGGTTTATAAAAAGAGCACTCGATTTGCCAAATCGTAGCGTAATTTTATGTACCTACGTATTTATTCGAGTTATACAATTATTGTAGGTTCAGGTGTACATGCTGTTGATATAAAAGACGTAATTTTTCTAGTCGATATCATTCACAACGTTCACAACAGGTTTGTTAAATTAAGTTATCCTGGAACTGTGCTGTCATTTAAATATAAGTAGGTTGATCTAAGAGTTAACTGAGTACATTAAATCATTAAAATTATTTATGTAAACAAACTAAAATTAACTAGGTAACTCAAAAATACTAAAAACTAAAAATCATTCTCTAAATAAAAGCGGCCCCTGTGGCATGGTACCGAGGAGTTAACTGACTTGAACTAGATTTTTTAAGGCAAAAATCCATTTTACCTAATAGACTTCGTAGGTATCTTTAACTAACAAATACTACTATAATCCCGGTCGTTAAGCTGACAGTAATGAAGTACCTACTCGTATTCCTCAGCGCTAAATCTCCGAAACTCAAGTAAAGTAGAAGTGGTGGTCTTAGCTCGATCGATGGCTAGTTGAGAACTACAGCGGCTTCGCAGAAACTCGTTCACAGGTTACTTGGGGTAATTGGCTACAGAATAGGGCAGGTCGGTTAGGAGCATGTTGTTAAATAAAGTATTTTTTTTAATGGGTACATGTATTTGACGTAAAATATATCCATGCAAGTAAGTTTTATTCAATATATTTTACCCTCCCGCCATCCGCTTCTTCTTCAGAAGGGGTTCTTGTAGAATTTCCAGATTCTTTTTTGAAATATGTAAAGTTAGGAAGACAGGTAGGATATTCTTTCATAAAATCGTATGTTTGAATTTGTCTATAACATCAACTTTTATTAAGATGCTGAACAATTATTGTTACATACATACAGGGTTTTATAGTAGTTCTACTGCTAAATTTTGAGTCACTCGAGCGTCGAAAGGACCTAGACCATTTTGAAGACTACATTGTAAAATGAAGAAAACTTTATATAATGTACTAGCCTTTTCCCGCGGCTTCGCCCGCGTACTATAAGTACTCAAAAAGGATACGATACCCATGTTGATTTTCAGACTTTGTGACCACATTTGCCCCTTTTAGGGGTTGAATTTTCAAAAAACCTGAAACACGTGTTTACTCATTTATCGTTAGGAATACTCCTGTGAAGTTTCGAATAAAATAGTCTAACAAATCTTATTTCGCCATACAAATTTTGGACCCCCATTTTACCCCCTTAGGGGGTGAATTTTGAAAAATCCTTTCTTAGTGCTCCCCTAAACCTTATAAGGAACCTATGTGCCAAATTTGAAATCTCTAGAACCAGCGGTTTGGGCTGTGCGTTGATATGTCAGTCAGTCAGTCAGTCAGTCAGTTTCTTCTTTTATATATATAGATAGATATACTTTCATCGGTGGGGGTAGCTGTAGCTTCTATAGGCTTTCAAAGATTTTAAACAATCAAAGGGTCACATGTATTTGCTTGAGCGCATCAGATATTGAAACTGGAGGCTTTCGACGTGTCACTGATGACGCAGACACTGATCTGACAAAATGGATGATGGGATTGAAGTTTACGATCGACTATATACAATAACCTCAAAATTTTAATTGAATCCGTCAAATTAAGAAAATTCCTAATGATAAATGTCAGATTATGTATTAGCACAATCAAAGCGACAAACAAAATGACTGAAGAATCCACAATCCACTAATAAATTCTTTAACTGCCCACCAATCCTCCACCAACCAACCCACCAAAGGCGCTGGCTAAAAGTAGTTGCGGGAGATCTCCACGGGTTGCAAGATACCATTATAGGTTAATCTGACGCGCTCGAGTAACTCCAAAAATCCCCTATCGGGCTCCCCTACTATAAGGATAGATAGTATAGCCATATAAAATGTGGTTTGAAAGTTATTGTAGTTTAACGGACGCCTCCACTGACAGAGCCGTAGGCAGAGGCTAGGAGGTAGGATTATAAATGGATTATAATAAAATTATTTTAATCAAAGTACCTATAGAAAATAAATCACTTTACAATATAAGTACTTAGGTAATACATAATTGATATGTATCACAGACACATTGTTTCCTGATGTAAATTCAGTTTCCGAAGTTAGCGGTGTGTAAGTATACAAAGTTAATTATTAAATTATAATTTAGAGCTAGTCAGGTCGTCAAGTTGTCAACCTGCGAGGTTATTTGGCCTCCTCGAGTTGAATGCTTGAGGTATTATGAAAATTTAATTAGTTTACCTCCTGCGTGGGGTTGCTGTAAGTTTACGCTTGTCGAATTCATAATGCAGCTTCATAATTACGGACTGTGAAACGAGTAACATTTTTATAGCGCTGTAATGAATATAATTAAGAAACTAGCCGGTTTTTAAGGAGCCTCTTAAGCTCAAGTCTAATTAAATTTACGGAAACTCAGGAATTCGTCGGTCGTCTTGCTAATGGGCTTGCTCATTCTTCACCGACCGCGAGATACGAGTACGTTCAGTTCAGTGGCCGTCGATACTTGTGGTGAAAGGGCCGGGTTGCCGTTTGGCTTTTCATCGCGCTCAGACACTAATCTGCTCTAAGAGGAGGGTGGCGCCGTCGCCGTGGCTCGCGGTTGCATTGCCCATCTCATACTCGTATTTAAAATTACTATAGTCAACTAGTATACACTTGGATATTCTGATGTTTGGAAAGTTGCCTCATAATGTATTTTTATGTATGTAGTTGTTAGATCATTGTTAAAAAACCGGCCAAGAGCGTGTCGGGCCACGCTCAGTGTAGGGTTCCGTAGTTTTCCGTCCGTCACAGTAAGTGTCCCCACTTAAGAGAGTTCCACGTACAGCGACATCTATCGGCAAATTAAGTAAACTATTGCGCGCGAGCTTAAAGTATGGAAGATGATTTTTATGGAATAATTCTTTATTGCGTGAACCGATTTTCACCGTTTTTACTTTATTTGAAAGCACGTCATTTCATTGTAATTTTGTACAAATTACAGGTACAAAAAACACCTGCTTATACGGTTAAATTACAAACTTAGTTCAGAAATTATTTTGTAATTTTTTTTCAAAAACAATTCATCCTATCAAGTTCAAAATAATTTTCCTAGAAAGTTTTTATAAAGTTCTACTTTTGAGATTTTTTTCATATTTTAAAAACTTATGGTTCAAAAGTTAGAGGGGGGGGGGGGGGGGACGCATATTTTTTTACTTCTGGAGCGATTATTTCCGAAAATATTTACATTATCGAAAAATGATTTTAGTAAACCCCTATTCATTTTTAAATACCTATCCAACAATATATCACACGTTAGGGTTGAAATGAAAAAAAAAATCACTCCCCACTTTACGTATAGGGGAGGTACCCTAATATAAAAAAAAAATCCACTTTTTATTTTACCACTTTGTCGGCGTGATTGATATACATATTAGTACCAAATTTCTAGTGCTAACGGTCACTGAGATTATCCGCGGACGGACGGACGGACGGACGGGCAGACATGGCGAAACTATAAGGGTTCCTAGTTGACTACGGAACCCTAAAAAGGAGAACGTACTCAACTCTTTGTATTTTTACATTATTCACAATATTACATGTCTAAATTAAAATATAGATTATTAAATAATGTCTTAATCTGATAGATATCTGTAGGTATATATTAATATAATAAATTTAATGTTCGGGAAATAAATAGTTATATTAGCCAGTAGGTAGTCCGCGTGACCGCATTGGCTACGTAATATTTAACTCGGTAAAGAAAAAGAATAAACCTAATAGCTTTTCTGGAACAGTTACCTTATGTTTAAGGTACCGAGTCTGTGTTTCCACTTGAGTACAATTTGGGTCTCTTCAAAGCAAGAGTAAATAGGTATCTCATAGGTAAGCGTGCTCCCCGTAGACAGCATCATCACTTACCATCAGGTGAGATCGTGGTCAAACGTCTGCCTATCCTTCATAAAAAAAACTGCACTACCTATAGTGTAGTGTAAAAAACAATATTCTATTTAACTTTACTACGTTAACTACTTTCAAAGCATTTTTAACGACAAAATAGAGACCGTGCTCTTAGAACAAAGTAAGGGAGACTGTCTAATTACCTTGGTTTATTTTCTCCGTGTACAGAGAGGAAAGGAAGCTCTTCCAACGCTTCTGCGTATTTACCGTTGGAACTTATCCACCCCTCAAGTGAGATATGGTTCGGTAGATTGCACAATCTCAGTGCGTGGTGGAAGGAAACTGTTTCAATTTGTTACTCGCTCTGGAGAGTTAATTAATGTTACCAGTATATTGCGGACCAATCAAAACTGTTGCTTTACCAATATTTAAGTTTTATTAAGTGCTTCTCTGGCAATATTCATATCGTAAGTCGTATTTGTTAGTCAGTTATTTTATACATTACTTAGTTGATTTTATTTTAATCGTAAAATATTTAACGCCGGTGATTTGATTTCGATGATTTAAGGTAATTAACTAATTTAAGTTTTTAGAAATGTATAATTGCACTATGCTTGTAGGTTTCTCAGGCAAAGACCTTATTGGGTTGAAAAACAATGCTACGTCTTTTTTCAACCGACTTCAAGATTTCGAAGGAGGAGGTTATCAATTCGTCGGGATCTTTGTTTTTGCTATTCTTTTTTTTTTTTTTTTTTTTTTTTTTTTATGTATGTTCACCGATTATTCGAAGACGGCTGGACCGATTTGGAAAATTCTTTTTTTGTTTGTAAGAGTATACTTCACAGTTGGTCCCATTGTAACCAGGTCAAGATCTGATGATGGGATCCTGGAGAAATCGAGGGAAATCTTCAACTATTATAGGCAGACCTGTAGTGATTTGAGTATTTTTTACAGCAGCTCGAGTATTTGGTGTTGGAAAGGTGGATTGCTTAGTGAAGTCGGTTCTTTTTTGTTTAAAATTATTTAATGCTGAAAATCTTTTTTTTTGTGCTGATGATGGCTTTATCAATCACCAGCAGTATAAAGTGCATACTTATCTGCCTATCTATTTACCTGCTTACAAGCTGTAGGCGCTGCAGCTATTCAGGGATTATGTAAACATTACATACTTTAATTTGAAGTTGTTGGATGTAGTTAATTATAAGTACTACGGTTAGAATATAATTACAACCCTGAATAATAGAGACACCTAACTGATTATAGTGATTATGTTTGATTGAATTAAGTTTTTTCATATTCTGTCAAACGTAATGAAATGATCCTCCAGCTGACAGCCGAGAAAACTAGTTTTTAGTAAAAAACGGACTCAGAAATCCATCTGCGACTGTTGCAATTTGTAGGTAAGTGTTTACTCAATAGGTGTACGGTGAGTAGATACTAAATAGTTAGTGACTTTGGTATTAGTAATTCTCCCATTGCATAGCAATTAGTGCTCACGAGGTTTGAGTCCTATTCAGCAGATAGTGGGCCAATGTAATACACTGAATGGAGTTAGTTAGTGTACTAAAAGCTATTTACGTAAATTCGGTACCTATTTGTAATTATAATACGATTCACCTACGTATAAATTAGATTTAGTGTAGCGTACACAAACCCGTTACGTCCACTAGAAGTTTATCAACACAAACTTCGAAATGCCCGGACGTCGTGACAGAATTTCCCTAACGCTCCGCTCTTTCGATAATATGTGCAATATTTAAATACCTTATAAATGGATATAATCAAAAGTACTCTTAGGGAATAGGGAATCTTTTACAACCACGCAGTGGTTTTTCAACAATCTCTTCCTTGTTGAGCCTGAGGTTCTTCAAAAAAGGAGTATATAAGTTCTTAAAGGGTAGGCAACGCGCATGAGAATTCTCTGGCGTCCATAGGCTACTGTAAATGCTTACCATCAGGCGGGCCGTATGCTTGTTTGCCACCGTCGTGGTATAAAAAAATACAAAAACTATAACCCATTTCCCCAGAGAACTGATATTGTCTATATAGTAGTCCTGTGGGGATATGTGTGTTTCGACTTAGCGTGCCTTAGTTCGCCTGATTCTCCCACCCGACTCACCTCCGCTACGCTTGATAAATGTTTTGAAGTAACACCCCGGGCACCACTTTCCGTGAAACGCCGTTCATTAACGCCCACAATAGACTTGATAACAATTCTAAAAACTCGTCGCGCGGAGAACAAAGGCTTATCATAGCGACAGATCGCTTGATTCTCGCATCATTGTGTTGCGCGCTTTACAAACGTATACGGCTGTATGGGGGAGGCTCTATGACTACGGAAATTTATCTTATAATCCTACTTTTGTCATTGTCTTTGCGTGTTGTCACTTTTATACTGGAGTTTAGTAATATTCAAACGTTTATTACTTATTACCGGGGGCCGAATTTGGCTCGGGATGACAGAATAGTAACCATATACCTAAAATATTGCCAAATGGCTGTCCTTCCCAAGAGTAGGATTATCACGGTTCGTATATAATGCAGTGTAATATAAATGAGAAAAGAGAACCGTTACTACACGGTAGCAGAGTGATCAAAATTGGAATAGAGTAGGGATAGGGTAGGGGTTCCTAACTTTTTACCCTATGCGCCTCGCCCAACGTTATGCTAAAATACTACGCCCCCCTTAGTGCAAAAATGGGGAGTCAAAACCGGGCACTGTCCGCGCCGCGGTACAGGCATTATCCAGTTTAAATCTAGAGCCCCTCGCTGCGCCCCCCTTAGATCACTCTACGACCCCCAAGGGGGTGCACCCCACTGTTTGGGAAACCCTGGGCTAGGGAAATAATGGCTTGTGTAGCCAGCAGTGTATCTATCTAAATGGGAAAATAGTAGACAGAAGTCCATCACGTACAGTCGTCATCAAATATATCGGAGCGGCCAAGGTACTCAAAAATATCTAAACATACACTTTATCACCTTGAGAATAGAGGCGTTGTTCAGATATTTGTGACCACCTTGGCCGCTCCAATATATCTGATGGCGAATGTACAACGCTTCGCAACCAAAATGAGGGACAAGCGATTTCATCTTAGTGCAAGCCCAGTACCTAATCACTAATCAGACCGAATGGGGGCTTCATTACATTACAACGTAAAAGTTAGTTATTCAGATTAATTGCAGGTACTTCGGAATAACCTACAGCAAAGTCAAGTTCCCTAACTTGTCCTAAACTTAAGGACAAATAAAACAACAATAAGTGAACACAATAAAGTCCAGTTTCGTTAACATAATATGTGAAAATTCTGAAAGTATGAATTTTTATTTACTTACCACTTATTTATCAGTGTAAATATTAGTCTTGTTCTCTTTTTTAACCGACTTCAAGATTTGAAAAGAGGAGGTTCTCAATTCGGCGTGTAAGTTTTTTATTTTTTTTATTTTTTTTTATTTAATGTTTGTTACTCCATAACTCCGTCATGTCTGAACCGATTTTGAAAATTCTTTTTTTATTGTAAGTATATATATACAGATTGGTCCAGTTTTTGTCTAAACGCAGTTCTGATGATGGGATCCATGAGGAATCGAGAGAACTCCTCAAATCTTAAAGGCATACATATAGTGATCTTTATATTTTTATCAATAAAACCATCATTTTCATTCAAAACAGTGACATTTGATGAAGTAGAACTGCTGATGATGATCAGAACGGAACTCTTCAACGACGCATAGTTCACGTTTGGCGATTCGTCCTCTTCGCTGTGTTTGTTTAGCAAGTTTAATTGTCAGAACAAATGTTCGTCAAGCTCAAGTTCTGATGATGGGATCCATGAAGAATCGAGGGAACTCCTCAAATCTTAAGGGCTTACAAATAGTGATTTTTGTATTTTAATCAACAAATCAAGCATTTTCATTCAAAAGAGTGACATTTGATGAAGTGGAACTGCTGATGATGATCAGAACGGAACTCTTCAACGACGCATAGTTCACGTTTGGCGATTCGTCCCCTTCGCTGTGTTTGTTAAGCAAGTTAGATTGTCAGGACCAATTTTCGTCAAGCTCAAGTTCTGATGATGAGTTCCATGAGGAATCGAGGGAATTCCTCAAATCTTAAAGGATACATAAAGTGACTTTTGTATTTTTATCAACAAATCAAGCATTTTCATTCAAAAGAGTGACATTTGATGAAGTGGAACTGCTGATGATGATCAGAACGGAACTCTTCAACGACGCATAGTTCAGGTTTGGCGATTTGTCCTCTCTGCTGCGTTTGTTAAGCAAGTTATTTCATTGTATGGAATCTAAGTGCACCATCTACAATAATGCTTCACCGGCTACCCCCATGGAAGTCGGTTTTTTTTTCTTAAAAATTGTGTTATGATAAAATACAAGGTCAAAATTATGAATCTATGTATAATAATAGAGGCGAAGGGATGTGACGACCCCATCGCCCACTGGTTTTTACCAGCGCAATCAGTCAACGCAGGGCAGCTTGTGTTGAGCTGTTGGAGAGTATCGACTCCACGTACCTGAGCGCCCCTGGGGTGCCCTGTCGGACGGCTGGGACAGGCCCCTGCCTCTGGCTTGCCTTAGCCGGCTGTCCAGAGTGGGGTTGTTAGAGCAGCGTTCTCGAGGATAGATGTGGAAACGTAAGTGGCGAGTTGGCTATATGTTTAAACTCCAGTGACTCTACCGCCAGCACCCGCACCGGTGTTGCCCTTGAGCCATCTTTGATGTCGCTTTTTATGGGAGCCCATCTTGCGGAGAGCGATTCACCGTCTGCCGGAAACAAAATTCGATTATTATTAGGCAGGCGTCCGATCCTTCATCCAATAGCCCAGTAGTTAGTCCACACGTTTCACCTAATAGGCATTTAAGAAGTCGATAGAGCCTCTGGGCGTTGGCTTTGACTCCGCATACGCCACCCAAAGGTCCGGAACATAATTGTTCCGTGGTCGGGAAAGACATACAAATAGAAAAGTAAAAAATTATTAATGAACTATAATTATTTACATCTCAATTTTGAAGTTTAATTTTACTGTTTTGATTCAAAATCAATAAGATTCATGAAAAAATCCCTTTGTCCACAGATTTACGAGACGGTCAAAGTTCCGCGGGATCAACTTTGCGGTGCGACTGTGCTTCTCCCAAGTCCAGCAAGATACCGTTGCGGTGCGGTGAGTCTCTCACTTAACTAGTAGTCCGCCTCGATCTGAGGATTCGCGACTTACTTGCGAAAGATTTCCAACATAACAAGACCCGTATTGAAGACCCATCTAGCTCCATATCCATAACCCCTTGATCGATCCTGCTCATATAAGAACTCTGACATTATATCTATCTCTGCTACAACCCTAACAAATTTCATAAAGATCAGAAAAACGTTACTAAAATTATCGCGAAATGGAGTTAACGCGGCAAAAAGCTAAAGAAATGCTTGGACGTCCGTAGCCAACTCACAGTTCCGTTGTAGTGTATCCAAAGTTGGCTGTAAGAACTTCACGCTCCGCTCCGTTCGTTCAATTAACAGAGATTGCAGCATGGGGCCGCACGTTTACTATTTACTCTTCTCGATCGATTTTAATTTCATTTTGTGTAACATAACGCCTTCCGTGCACCGCAGATCACAGAGGGTTGTCGACTTTATTCATTATGCTGCAGTTGCATCAATAGAGAAAATATCGGTATACCTGCCAATGATATTGAACGAAAACATGTTTTTTGGTGTCTATATCGAAATGATTGTTTCATATATCGATAACACGAATAGATATTTAGTGACTGCACAACTGTGATTTTTTCGTAGCAAAGGATTTGATACAATTATGGTGATTAAAAACACGTGATTGCGGTTGGATCTGTTGAATGCTGTTGTTATTGTTTCATAGCGGAAAGAAACAAGTTTTTGTTTGGGAGTTGCGAGTTGTTGGGTTGTTACAGTTGTTCGTTGTCGGCAACCGCTCCCACGTGAATAATTCATGGTTCGATCGGAACATTACAATAACATTTGTTTGTACTGGGGCTAAATTAAAAAAAATTGATTGGAGATCTAATAATAAGACCATACGTTTTAAACCAAGATATGTAGATAGCAGGTAATGTAGCTCATGTTTTTTTTATGATTTTAAGTTACACTGAAATCCAGCAAGAGTTTTTAATTATTTTGCTATGTTATAGTAATTTTCTAGAAAACTAAAGCTAAAACAGATACAAACGCCGGTTTTTAAGAATATTATTTGGGAAATATACAATACTAGCTTTCCGCCCGCGACTTCGTCCGCGTATAATACTGTTCCTTATACAGAGTTTCATATCCAATTGTATCTTCTTAACTAACTTTTGTTAATACCCGAACCATCTTCTATTTATCTATTTATACTTATAGCTATTTTGGCGAAAAAACGGGTAACGTAGACATAGTTTCAGTTACAAATAAGTGTTAATATGCAAATAATAACGAAAATGTAACCTATGATTTGCGTAACTACTTTGTGTACTATAGTGGTGGTTTTATTTGGCGATACGATGACCAAACTATTGTCAGAGCTCACTCTGGAACATGGAAATGGAACGGAAATAGGAACAATAATTCCTAGTAAATCTCAAACCAAAAGAATAGTAAATCTCTATACAAACTTACAACCCTTTTTAGCCCCGTTCAAGGTTGAATTTTGAAAAACGCTGAAATTGCGTTTATTATTTTTTAATTATTAGTAAACGTACGAAGTTTCAAAGATATCTCTAACTCTAAATTTTAAACCCCACTAATACAACCTTTTAACCCCCATTTTACCATCTGAGGGGATGAATTTTTCAAAATCGATTCTTCTTAGTTGTACAGATTGTAAATGTAACTCGTCCTACAAATTACAACTTTCTAGCTTCAGTAGTAAAGGCCTCCCTTTCATACAAACTTTTCAACCCCGTTTCAAATCCTCTGGGGTGGAATTTTGAAAAACGCTGAAATTAGTTTTTTGCTTTAGAGTTTCGTTTTTTGCTTAAACGAAATTTCAAGTCTGTCACATAAAAAAATGTTATCTTTATACAAACTTTCAACCCCTTTAGAACTCTGTGATAGGTTGAATTTTGAAAAACGCTAAATTTGTTTGTTGTTTTTTTTTAAATTATTTGTAAACGTGTGAAGTTTCAAATCTCTAACTCTAAATTTTAAAACCCACCCATACACATTTTTAACCCCTTTTTACCCATTAAGGGGTTGAATTATTCAAAATAGACATTGTAAATTTAACTCGTCTTGCAAATCACAACTTTCTAGCTTCAGTAGTTATGGCCTCCCTTTAATACAAACTTTTCAACCTCGTTTCAACCCCTCTGGGGTGGAATTTTGAAAAACGCTGAAACCAGTTTTTTGCCTTGAAGTTAGTAGTTTACAAACGAACTTTCAAGTCTGTCACAAAAAATAATTAATTTCTATACAAACTTTCAACCCCTTTTTAACCCTGTTAAAGGTAGAATTTTGAAAAACGCCTTCTTAGTGGATACTAACGTTATAAAAACTACCTATTGTGAAAAATTCAGCACTCTAGGTCCAACGGTTCGGGCTGGGCGTTGATTTAAGTGAGTCAGTCAGTCAGTCAGTCAGGACTTTTACGTTTATATATATAGATTCTATTACTATATCACTTTGCTAGCTCCATAATTTGGATCGGATGATTATTAATAAATATACTTCAAAGTTTATGTTTCATATTATAATACGTTTTCATGTAAAGACGACACCTTAAAAATGTCAAAACATTTTTCTCGAAATGAAATTTTAGCAAATAATCGGTATTTGTAGCATGATATGCCTCACTACTAAAGTAATAAAAATATTTGTACTTATATTACAAGACTTTAGAAATATTATAAAGTTCTCACTACTTATCTACATTAAAGGCTTAATATAATAAATAAAAAAGTATTAGTAAATAAGATTTTGAAGAAACTACATAACGTATGCGGAATGAAATCTGGAGAAAGTTTTGAAGACGTAAAAAGTAAGTAAAGAAATAAACTCAAATTTTATATAAATGCCAATTGAAAGCTTATACATCTGTTAATTAATCCCGTACTTTTAATGGGCATTGGATTCTTTATCTTAAAATTATGGTTAATCGAGAAGAACAACGTCGCGAAACATTATGTAATTTCTGCAGTATTCATTCCCTATGGCTGAAAGCGAAGACCGTGGAAAATTTTGTGAAAATGGGATAGAGCTAAAGAGCTATTTATAATATTTTTGCGTCGTTTTCCTTTACAAAAATTGCCACATGAAAGCCTGGTTCAGGGAAATATTCCAGCATTAGCCAGTTTGCTGAGAGAGATCGATTAAAGAAAATGCCAGCCCGCTGAGTCACAAAATCTTATAGAGAACTCATGAAGGCATTCAAATGTGGCAGTAAAACTGTTTTAAAATATCTTGAAGACATAGGTATCAGTTAACAATTAAGAAAAGTTACGCCCATCGTCTCCAAAAATTAAAAAAAATTACCGAAAATACGGCCACGTCGTCTGGTCAAAAAACAGGTGTTTTTTTCATTTTTGGATTTTTTGAATGACTAATATTATGTTGTTTAAAATGGAAATTCGTGGCAAGGTAACTATTATTTTGAGAACACCTATAATCTTACGGTAAAGAATGTGAAAAATTTCAAGTATACGAAGCTTCCTTAAAAAGTTATCTGATGGAAGATAAATTTAGATCTTAAAAAATCTGTACATTGTTGTTGTCGGCAGCGATGGACATAAAGTACCACACCTTTCGTTTGAAACCTCGCATTGGAGTAAACTTACTCTGGCGTTTAATGTGATTAAATAAATTATTAAAAACCATGAAAGATTATAAAAATAACTATGTTATATTTCTTTTATAAGAAATTGAATATTGTCCAGATTTCATTCCGCATACGTTAAACAAATATAACAAGTAACTACTCTGCCTATATAATCGTGTAGCATAATAAGACATTTGAAAAGCATTCAAATTCTTTGACCTACTTACCTGTTATACCTTTTTAAAGGATATTCTATACATACGGAATATTATTAAAGCAAGTGACTTCCTATTTATTACATTTCAAAAGATTGACTCTTTTAACTGACGGTCCTCGACAGGACAAACGATCGGACGGACGGTGGAGCATTATTAATAGGATACCGTTGACATCATTTCGGTATAGAACCCAAAGATACAATAATTAAGACCAAAAATTGCTTCCGAAAGTTAATATCGTAGACCAAAAAGGAAATCCCCAAACTTGAGCCACTGAGTCCCCTTCAGAGACTTATCGAGACTTATTCGAGTACAGTGCTGAGAACCGAACATCAAATTTTAGGACTGTTTACCCCGTTTAAAGTAAGTGCCCATCGAGGACTTGCGGGAATTGGGAATACCATATCTATAAAGATGACGAGCTACTTGGGTTCCAATCAGAAGTAAAAGGGAAAAGAGTTTTTTCCGGACAGAAAATTACGCCGACGACGCGTTCATAAATGTTTATTATCCGATAAACGCCATACTGGAAGTTCACACTTTTTCATTACGCGGGCTTAAAACTTACCACCCACTGCCCTCCTTAGTTGGCGACTCGTTTACAATACTTGATATATCAAATATGGTTGAGGAAAACACTATATTTCGCACCACGAGGGGCATACTTCAACGAAATTGATTTGAAAGTGACTAATATATCTCGTTGCTATATTCTGAATCTTTGTTTATTGTTTATGCGTGACCCGTATTCAAACAATGCTGAGAGTTATTTGTCAACAAGTTTAGTCCACCATAGACAGCGGCTATTATTCTACAAGAGCCATGGATTTCTATTATAAATGAGAAATAGGTTTTCGAACTCTGAAGACGAATAGAGTATTATACTTTTAAGGCTAATGATGTCAGTGTTTAAACGCCGAGCTCGATTTGCAGTACCCGAAATATGAAGCCTCGACTATTGATTTAAATGGTATTTAAATTTTATAAATTTCCTTAATTATCTTATGAATTTTCTCTTAATTTCACAAATTTCCTTAATTTTACCATACATTCTTAATATCAATCATGAAATCACTCGCAATAATCTAAAAACCTTTTAAACTAAATTATACAATATTCTTAAAAAGCATAAAAAGTGTTAATTGTTCATAGCATAGCATAACTTATTTCCCGTTACTTGTCCGTCCATCTCGACATCGTTTGTCTGATATATGTTGTTTCTTTCAAGACCGTAACATTTCAAATTTTCACTGTATGTGTAGGTATGAGTTTCATTGCTTTAAAATGGATACTTTATCGCTCAAAATCATGAAGGGAACTTAGTTTCAAGATAATTGTCATTTCAAGTAATGTTGCAACATGTTAAACTCATTAACGTGCCAACAATAAATCAATTTATTCGCAGATACCAAATTATTTTTAATTCTGTTCCTTTAAGAAATTTGAGTTCTTCAGTTCAAAGAAAATTCAAAGAGAATATTCCGTCATAAAAATTCAGTTACTTAGTAACGGCGCTCCATAATTTGTATGGCGGAGATCATCCGCCGAAAAACTTGGACGTCATTAAAACTTATAATGTGCAAAGATTCTAGCTCCGTGACGAAAACAGGGTGTAAGTACCTCTTTCCAAGTTAAGCATTTCTTCTGCAAACTGAGGCCAAACGGAGACATTTTAATTTAAATCACGTCGCGAGGGTTCAGGGTCTAGGTGATTTTCATAACACTTGTTCGTTAAAAAATAACTCATAATTTTAATCTTGTGTGTAATAATTCCTAATATTCAGTACAAGATGTGTCAATTATTTTCCTACCGTACCAAGTAAGAAATTTGTGATTAGGTAAATGTAGCGCTTTACCGAAGTTGCAGTGACAATGTACAACTAGGTATACCCGTACTTCGATATGAACTGTTGCTTGTTAGATCATTTTGTTTCTTTGTCACTGGAGCCCAGTGAGCCATTGGTATTTTAACTATGTAACTGTTTATTTTATCAATATAATTTTAATGAGAACTGTCTCAAGTATCTGCGTGCTTTTTGTACCTTTTGTCATCGACGGGTTTTAGCGCCCACAATCATTAAAAGGGATATTATATGACGGGATCAACATGTTTGTTTGATTGATTTTTGTAAAATGATACGGTGTTCATTCAACCAAAACAAGCTTTTTGTTAAGACGATTGTCGCCGGAGTGTCCTTGAGCGTTTGGGCGCTCTCTACCCGCGCCACACGCGTACCCTATTGCGATCGCGATCGATTGCGATCGTGCGTAAATCCACCGCGATGCACAGCAATAATGTTCAAAGAATATGACTTTACTCAGAGGCGTAAGGGCAGATTTATAATAATCATACCTAATCCTTTTGTGGATGTTTTGTGATTTGAATACTGTGATTAAGTACTACGGTGACATTTTTTAGGAATGCTACTAAATAAGATAAGTAATAACGATCTCGATTAGTAGATTTTTATGTAAAAAAATGAAAACCTAGATTTTTAATTTGATGTACAGTGAGCGGCAAAATATTTATGAATTTACGAAATATGGTTAAAAATATTCCGCATATCAGAAAAAAATAAAAAAATACTGACTAGTACAGCAAAAAAAAACTGAACGCACATCAAAGCGGTGTTTTCATGTGAATTTGGATTTTTTTTGCTGTGCAAGTGAGCTTAATAGATGGTTATTTTTTTGTTGCGAATTTAAATATTAACCGTAAAAAATCACTTAATTACGATAAATTAACAAAACTAAGCCAGTTGCGAGTTGCGAATAGTAAAAATGCACATGTAAGGAGCGGTATTTGTGCACGAAATCGTCATACAAATGAAAGCTGTAAGCCCATTAAATTAAGATCTTTAAAATATAACACAGCGCAAACACTTCTTAGGGTTCCATAGCCAAAATGGTAAAAACGGAACCCTTAAAAGTTTTTTGAAACATGGCCGTCTGTCCGTTCGTATGTCACAGCCATTTTTATTATAAAACATAAGTATATTACTGAAATTTTATCTAGAGGTGTGTTTCATGTGCCGCTACTTAGTTTTCTGGCTAAATTGCTAAAAAAATCTTTTAGGTGAGGCACTCCAAACATACATATGCCAAACTACATGTCAAAAATATTTTTTTTTGTAAATATGAACATGTTATATATATATATATATATATATAATATATTTTTAAAGCCGTATCGTACAACATGTTCTACTATATATATATATATATATATATATAGAGCATTTTTAAAACTTTTTTATTAAGTCAATATTTTCAGAAATAATTGCTTCGAAAGTCTAAATATAATAGCCCCCATCTAACTTTTAATCCGTAAGTATAAAAAATATGAAAAAACACCAAGAAGGCTTAGTACTTAATTTTCTACGAAAATTATTTCACATATTATAGGTTCATCAATTTTTGAGTTATCTCCAAGAAACTACTTTCTACGGAACCCTACATTATACATGGTCCGATACAAACTTGGCCGGTCTTTTAAATATATTTGATAGGTAGTATTAACCCTTAGTAGTAATTTATTTATTCACTTGTGTTGATAATTAATATAAAATTTGCATTTCACCGACATAGTAAAGTTTTTTTTAGGTTAGTCAACGCCCATGTGAATCTTCTGGGGTTGCAGGCGTCCATAGGCTTTATAATTGCTTTCAATCAGGCGGGTCGTATGCTTGTTTGCCAGCGTCGTGGTATAAATAAAAGCTTTTTTTCCTTTATTCTTACATACATTGAACTCTTAAATATCAGCAATTTTTTATTAGATTCTCAATCAGGCTTTGCTCAGTGATAGTTAGTAGACTGAAATTTAGTATGAGTAATCATGTGTTTTAATTACGCCTACAAAGTGGTAAAACAATAAGTATCTGAAACCCATTGTTGGATAGGTCTTTCAAGAAGAATATGCCTTAAACAACTTTTGTATAAAACGAATACTTTCGTAAATAATAGCTTCGAAAGTTAAAATGCTCTTTGATTTTTGAACCGTGGGTCCAAAAAAATTGGGAAAATTCCTGTAAGTGAGGCCATTGAAATACTTATCACGTATTTTCAATAAAAACTATATGGAATAAAATCGGTTGAGCCGTTTTTGAGTTATGCCTATAGTAAAAAAACGTAAGTGCCACAATTTTTTTCTTTATAGACTACCTTTTGAATGGATGTATTGTAACAGGCCGGCAACTACGGATCCCTACACTGAGCATAGCCCGATATTCTCTTGGCCGGTTTATCTGCAATCCTTTGCAGTTTCCTTCGCAATTTCTAGATTTGAGAAATTAGTATAAAGTATAACATTAAAGATTGTGTTTAATCTTAAAGAAAACGCATATTACATTCGTTTAGAACACGGTATTCTTAAATAAATATGTTTAAATAAATTCGGTTCTTTGGAGTTTTTTATTAAATTAATTATTAGTCTATTGTATTGCAGTACTAGCAGATTTCCGTAACTCGACGACTAATGCCTATTTTGCGTGATGCATGCGTCTACTAAAACATAATAATTTTAGTTTACTTACATGACCAAACTTGTTTTCAGAGCAATGTGAGATTCATTATTTTTGTTTTTTCTCCATTTTTATTTCATTTGTATTTTACTTGTATTATAATCTAAATAAAATACACTTTTTATACGAACGTACATAAACATGCATACGAGTACATTATCTTAAAAGATAAAACGTCTATACATTATTGATTCCGGGAAGACACGTTATATCCGCACCGCATGAACCCTCTGCAGTTATTTAGTCTTTAGGCACAGTAAGTCCGATATTATTGCTCACGGGCCAAGCACAAGTATATGTAGTACAAGGGAAGCACGAAGCGACGAGCGACATAGCCTCCTCGTCTCAAAGCTAGCTCACGACTGCCAGCAACGCCGTTTTCGAGCTAATAACGCACGAAATGTGGAATTATGATCAAGTTGTTTAAGAAAATTTAATCAATTTAAATATCCTACGTTGAGTTTGTAGTGTTCTGTAGTACATATTTTTTAGTTCAACAATACTTTAAATAGAATGAGCCGTTCAGTAGATATAAGCAAAATTAACCGTAAAACGACATTTCGTTACGTTTACATAACGGAGAAACTATACGTTACACGAGTTATTCAAACGTTGACAATGTTGTACATGAAATGGTAAATAACATATATTTTTTTCAAAATTTTTGAATAACCCGTTATTGAGATATATCCCTTAGAAAGTAACAGTTTTCGGCCACAATCAGCGCCTAGCGCCTTAAAGTTAGTGGTTGTCTTGTCAAAAGATATGCGGAGTCACAAACTGCAAAAATGGGTTTGCTGCCTCAGTTTATTTCAGTCCCTATGCTATTATAGGCAAAACACCGCATAAGTACTTTACTTTGATTTGACAAAAGCCATCTTCTTTACAACCAAGATAAATGGATTTTATCTTCCTTGAAAAACGTCGCAGGTAATCTCGTTGGTCGCGTCACGGGTGTTTTCATCTTACGTGGTAATATTTTCAGATGTTAATAAAAGGAGACCATTACTCAAGACGAGTAATTTTTGCGCTCGCTGAAGCAAACGCATTAGGTACCCTATACTAAATAATAAATATGATTTAACATGTAACACGCATAGGGACTTATTAATATCATATCTACTTTCCAATGGCGCTGACAGGTCAAATATGTATATTCGTAGGTAAGCCGGAGTTAATTTCACTTTCCTATACTTTGTGTTATATACATAATCATGTTAACGTTAAAGTTGAGGTGGTGGAGGAGGATCCTCCACCACCTCAACTTTCTAAAAAAACTACGTTCAGACCTAAATAATATTCTTAGATTAATAATACCTATTGTTACTTAAATTTCGTTTTAAACCAACGTTACATGCAAATGTGTTTTGGATCATATATTTCACACTAATCAGTAATCAGAAATAATGTTTGCCATAAGAATAAATATAAATACACAACAATGGCACCAAATGAATGTAAATTGTGTTGTTAGGTAAAATGTTATTCATTGAACTAGTAAAGCTTCATTTATATTCAGAGGAATTATTGGGGTGTCGCGAACAAAGTGAGGTGGACTGAAATTAGACAACGTCACGGACGTGTGTGGTATTCACTAAAATCGTAAAGGCTAAGCGAGCTTAAAATATTTTGAACTTTTTAAAGTTTTCTTTTCCTTACTTAACGTTTTCTTTAAAATGTTAACGTGTTTGAAATAAGAAACAAGAGTAGGTACCTAAGTTTTGTAATTTAATCGGTATGACATTCATATTCATTTCACAGTATGAAAAAAAATTGAACAAAGCAATCTTCGTATTTGCGTTTCAATTTACGTCCACATCATGGACCTAATTTGGTACTTCGGCTAAGCATGTATGTCTTTATAACATTTTTTAAATATACAATTACTTTTTTGGTATTTAACATATATTTTACATAGATAGGCAAAAATTCGCCATGTTTATACAGGGTGCCATCTGAGACGTGATCAGTAATATGATTTTCTAACTCCATAAACAACTAGCAGTTGAAAGCCCCAACTTTTACTAAAATCAGACATTTTTTTTTACATGTTTTTGTAAATTTTTTTTCATTTGACGGGGTTTTCGGGATATTTAAACTACTTATTAGAATATTTAAATAAGTAAATTGAATTACCTCTTTGAAATGGAACTGTCGTTAATAACAATTTTGTCATTTATTCCGGATAAAATGTAATTTAATATATTTTTTTACCTTAAATATCTTATAAAACTGTTTTACACTAATATTATCACTTTTGAAAGAAAAATAAATTACAAAAACATGTAAAAAAAAAGAAAAAAACTCTGATTTTAGTAAAAGTTGGGGCATTCAACTGCTAGTTGTTTATGGAGTTAGAAAAACATGTAACTGATCACGTCTCAGATGGCACCCTGCATATTTTATCCACTTATATATATCCACTTTTGGACCCTATTCCAATGCAATAAGGTGAAAAAGTTGCTAAATTTCTTTGTATTCGACTGTATAAAGGCCTACCTACAGGCACTCGGACTGCAAAAAATATAAATATTCAAGTATACGAGTAAGTACTTATACGATTCCCACAAAACTTATTTCTATCGCCTGATAAACGCATCTCTTTAGGCGAACCAGAATAAATTAAATCTCCGATCATATAGCAACGTATGTAACGGATGTCCAGGCCAAGTTATACTAGGAACGAACTCACATTTGAGTTAAACTGTTTTATGAATTCGCTGGTAGTGTACGAGGTTAGGAATGTGTCTCCCAGAGTCAAGCGTCATGGCTCAGCCTCAAAATTCTGCGCTGCAACGGTATTCACTTTGTGTCAGGCAACTCAGGCAACTCAAAGGCTTTATTGGTAAACTACACGCACACACCGAGAAACTACACTTACATTTATAAAATTAGGCAATATATTGCATAGCCAGAAAGAAAGGACAAGGTTTTAGTAGTAAATGATACTCATAGTGTTGTGTTCCTGCTGGTGAGTAAGGTTGCCAAAGAGCTCAAAGAGGACCCAGTGTGTGGATGATGAGGGACCCTCTTGTTCCTTTAGCCATCAACACAGTGAATCCTCCTTTTCGTAAAGGGTCGGTAACGCGCATGTGACTCCATTGGAGTTGCAGGCGTCCATAGGTTACGGTAGCTGCTTACCATCAGGCGGGCCGTTTGCTTGTTTGCTACCGTCGTGATATAAAAAAAAATGATTTAGCAGGCTCATGCAAGAGTGCATAACAAATAGGTAATTATTTAACATTAAAGGAAGAAACCTTCTAACATACACCATAAACATGTTCGATCAAGTACAGTTGACGGCAAAGATATGTTTACAGTTTTGCACCTTGTTACAAGGGAGTAGGTGCAAATGCGTAAACATATTTTTGACGTCAACTGTACCTATATAATGGCCTATCAGTCGCGCCGTAGTTGAGATGTTTGTATTTGGCAGAGGATGCGCGCAGGCAGCAGGCGCTGTTTGCTTTTCAAGACGCATTTTCGTTGCAGGGTTGCCAAACCATTGTTTTTATGGTAAATTAAATCAAATATTAATTCGGGAACTATTTTTAGGGTTCCGTACCTCGAAAGGAAAAAACGGAACCCTTATAGGATCACTTTGTTGTCCGCCCGTCTGTCAAGAACCTTTTTCTCAGGAACGCGTGGAGGTATCAAACTGAAATTTATATCAAATACTCAGGTCTACTGTCTCTTAGAGCTGTGAAAAAATCAAACTTCTAAGCCAACGCAATCAAAAGATACATCCGTTTATGCCGCAAATTTTCAAAACTTGTAAGGGAATCAAAACCTAGAGGGTACTTCCCGTGAACTGAGAATCTTGAAATTTGGTACGAAGCAACGTCTTATAGCACAGATAAAGGAAAAATTGCGAAAACCGTAAATTTTAATTACATCATATAATAAAAATAATTTTAAAGTTATTTTTTCCTCATGAACGCGTAGAGGTATTAAATTGAAATTCATATCAAATACACAGGTCTATAATACCTTCAAACTTCTATGTCAACGCAATCAAAAGAGACAGCAATTTAATCCTCATATTTCTACAGGTCTGTGCGGAACCCTCGGTGCGCGAGTCCGACTCGCACTTGGCCGGTTTTTTTTAATCCGCATAATAATTTTATTGGTATTCATGAGTCTTGTTTTTTTTTACAAAAATACCTTAATGTAACCAAATACACTTGACAATACAAGGGTCAAAATTTTTAATTAACTTTTCGGCTTTCCTACAGAACCCTGAAACCCTTCATACTAAAATGCTGGCAACAAGTAACGTTACAGGGTTCCTAATTAAACGTGGTGGTACGTTTTATTTGTTCCACTATGATATAACACCACACTGCAATATAACATATATACATCGTATTTAATACGACAACTTTTCGTTTGAGTAGATTTTACATATCTAAGTAAAACATCACGCTTGTAATATTAACTAACTTAGGTGGATATCTAATCATACCTAATTCTTGTATTGTGAATTTGTGACAGCCCTGCAGAAAGCGTGCAAATATGGTACGTCTTGGAGAAAGTTATTGGCCATGTACGTAGCTCAAACCGAGTCTCCAAGTTTCCCAATATCAGCGATATTATTCGTTTCTTCGGCCTTTTATGCAAATGGGCTGAGTTGACACGGCGAGTCTTCATTAAAAACAAAGAAGTTCTAAAACTCCTACGCTTTACCTGTCCAATATCTGAGAAAATGAAAACAACGTAAACTTTGTTATAAAGATAAAGTAATTATGAATTTTGTAGCATATTGTAATGTCTTGGAAATCTTATGATAAAATAACAAAAAAGTAAATGACTAAGCAAACCCTAGTTTGTAGTATTGAAGCTATGATTTCATTTTATAGATTCTCTAAATACCTTGATTAGGTAGAATAAATGTGTGATACCAGCAGAAACTCGCAAATAATTTACCTCCTCAAAAAATGAAAGATCAAAGTTTATATTTCAAAGTTATGTAAACGTCTAATACACACATTTAATCCACCAAGTACGCTGGAAACGGATGAAAATATTGTAATAGAGGAAAAGTGTAATAAATATTTTCCAGTCGACAAACAAGCCCGGGGGTGCGCTACATTAAATAATATCGACATATCCAAGCCAATTTCGTACTTTCCGCTAAGCTTATTTCATACTTCCCACACGCAAACATATCCTATACGAAAACAGATTCGATTTGCATTTTAGGGTTATAAGACGAGCAATAACACATTTCACATTTTTGCTCACTCGAGTATTACTTGACGTAGAAAATTGAACTCGGGCTTTCGCGATAATGCACTAGGAATTTATGCTGTCTTCCGAGAACATTTTGCTATTAGAAATTATACAACTATATTCCAGTTTGTATAAGTAAACGTACGTGTTATTGTTAACGTACCTATTTGAAATGTATGTATGTCCGTAGGATTTTGAGATTTATCATTGTGTACATCTCATTTTCGGTTGCCTATTATACACCGTGGGCACGTATAACCCAAAAGATCTTAACCACGAATTTCTGAGACCAAAAGAACGAAAATATATTATGTGACTTTAGGTCAGTTTCGCCAAAAATATTTTTTTTTGCACTTTTTTTTAAATGTTTATTGTACATTAAAAGTAAATGTTATTAATAAAATTATCGCCTAAAACAAATTGGTACTTTTTTTTTGGAAAAAAATAGTTTCTGCGTAGTTTTCCTTGTCACTTTAATATTCTGTCAATAGGGACGTGTAAACTATGCCCAATAGTGGCAACAACGCCATCAGAAAGGCGTTTTGTGCTAAGTTATAATAAAAAGTGTATTTTTTAAAATTGGTATTAACTCTGAAACTAGGCGTATTAAAGTTTATACGACATTTTAGTATCTAAATATGATGAGGAATACACTGTTAAAATCTTTCTAGTTATAAGAGCCCATGTTGTATAAGGTGCTAACAAATTAAGTACAAATATTTTTATAGCTGATAGTACTCCGCTCCTGGAGTATATTTAAGTATGAAATATTAATATAGGTTTTATGATAATAAACTTATATAGATTTCATATATAAAGGAAAAATTTACGTAGGGCTCCGGTGCCCAGGCCGGGAATAAACTGTGTCTACTTAAAATAAACGAATAAAAATATTGATTAAAATAATTTGTTTTTTCTTCAGTTTTTATGATGTTTTTTTGAAGAAACGCTGTGTCGTATCAGGCTGTAAAAGAGAAGGTAAATGACAGACAGGCATGGAAATTGCTCCACCGACAAGAGCCTAGCTTTTAAATATATGATGAAGATGTTTTGAAGAAAACTGGAAAACAAATTTGCTACGTAAAAACATCCTGTTCATGAGATAAACAATAATAATAAGACCACCTTGATTATCTCTTAACTCTATCACATGACTGGCCACTTGCCTAAATAAATGTCAATATCATCCTATTTGATGTTGTTTCAAACTAGATAGACATTCGATAGACCCCGCGTGTTGATTCTCTTTGACGCCGTAAGTCACGCACTGTCATTTCTTGCTCCTCCCTCTTGTAATAAATGCCATTTGTTAAAAAAAGACAACCATATTTTCACAGGGCTTCATAACGCGTAACTAGTCTAAGCAGATTTTTTCGGGTGTTAACCGTGGTACCACGGCTTTTGTACCACAGGGGACCACGGGTAATTTTATTTCCCCATAGACCCACTGCACCAAAATGGGTTTATCTTTACGTCAGCGATGTCGACGGAGCCCCGCTACCGCGGGGCTCCTATTTCTGTGCGGTTTGGCCTTCGGCCATTAGAAGATAACTAACGAACCTAACCTACCTATAACCGTTCTAGACCTTACTGGGAAAATAGGGGTGGTTCTACGGGGAAAATAATTACCCGTGGTCCCCCTGTGGTACAAAAGCTGTGGTACCACGGTTAAAGACCTGATTTTTTAATCAAATCTATGACAAAATATCACTCGACAGAAAGTATTAACCACCTCGTCAGTAAATTGCACGGGAAGATTATGTTTGGACAGAATTTTATTTATTTTTTTAGTTCGGAAAATTAAAACAATAAAATTATATAAAATGTTTTCTTAATTTCTATTAAAAAATAATTGTTACCCCCCCTGCAACTCCCCGCTACCTCAAAGAGCGTTTCTCTTATCTTAATTCTATTAGATCCTCTCAAAAATTGCTCCTAAAAGTGCCATCTTCATCTTCCAAATTTTATAATTGCTCATTTACGTTCCAGGCCGTTCGTTTGTGGAATTCTCTCCCTCTCAACATAAAACGCGCGCAATCTATTGGTAGCTTTAAATCGCAACTTAAGGAATACTATTTATCTCTTCCTTAGGTTTTTAAGTTGACACTGTTGTTTCTTACTGTGTGTATTATATATGTATATATGTATGTTTATATTGTATTTATTTAAGTATGTATGAATGTGCTGTGTTATCTATTTCGTCTCTTTTGTTTCTATGCACCACCTACTGCTTATTGTTTTTCTCTAGTCTCCACTACCCAAAGGTTGTCTGGAAGAAATCGCTCATTAGCGATAAGACCGCCTGTTGTTACCTCTACCTAAATTTATCTAATTGTAAAATTTGTGCTTGTAACTGTATGAGGTGTGCAATAAAGAGTATTTATTATTATTATTATTATTGTTTCAGTGTAAATTAACTTCTCATAAAATATTTGCACCTTATATATCATAATGTATTAATGAATGCTGAGGAAACGCAGGTTCACACTTTACATAATAATTAGTACTAGCGACCCACCCCAGCTTCGCACGGGACTTTATTGTAGACCTTTTTAAGGTACATTATTTTGATCTATCTAGTAGGGTTCAGCTAGCGTTTGCAATGTAAGCGCAAAAAAATGTGTTTATTTACGACATTACATTAGAAACCTCTAAAGCTATTAATGTTTCTCTGCTATAATATGCATGTATTATACATATAAACTTTCCTCTTGAATCACTCTATCTATTAAAAAAACCGCATCAAAATCCGTTTCTTAGTTTTAACGATCTAAGCATACTGGTGGCGCTACTGTGCTAAATTCCCTTTGATAGAAAACTTTTTATTAAAAGAAGACTTAATGGCCACCTCTACGACACAAGTTGTCAATGCAAAAACATTACATACTCTTGTCATACTCTTGTCACATTCGGATCGATAATTTTACGTGTCATATAAACAAATAATTAAATAATCCGCAAAATAACTTATTTATAACCAATCCGCATAAACATAACTTCACCGCAAGTTTTAATATTACTTTTAAGTTATCGTTGACACTATTAAGTGGTTCCTGCTTCTGAACATTATTTAATAAGTTGTATCCGGCTACTGCACACTTCCCATTGAACTGATCACAAGTAAGTCTGCAAAATTCCCTTTCTATATATTCAGTATCGCTGCCAACTCCTCGGTCATCATTTTCCTACATTTTCCATAAATCGCAAAACAAAATAAATAAATATTCTCGCAACATAATTTTTGGTCCTTCATCACCGGTAATTGTGCCATGTTTATTAAATGTTTACCGCTTATGAAAGACATAATAATTAGTCATAATCATAAATAATAATTCCGCCATTACCGCTCGTCTCATATTTTTCACATTTGACATTTACGTCCTTTCAACATGGAATCGAATTTACTAAATAAACTTAAAATTTTAAAAAGTAAGGCAGAAAGGATATTCAAACACGTTTCTCGTATTTATGATTTATCGAAAAATATTTCTACATTTGAATCGAGACGTTTATGTCCGACAGCGAAACGATCGAGAAATTGCGTACAAGTTTCGAAGCAATTCTCGATGACATAAACAATTGCACAATGTCCCTCGTTCCTGAGTCGAACCCCGACTATGCCGCGATAGATTCATTTGAGGATATGTACTGGCGAATAAAGCGTGCTCGCAACAATATAACAAAATTGTCAACACCGCAAACAAATGCTTCAACCGCATCCGCGAGCCGCAGTGACGGGTCCTCGTTTAAATCAATTAAGCTCCAGCCTATTGAACTGCCGTCTTTCGATGGCCGGACTGAAAATTGGCCCATATTTTATGAAATATTTAAGGCCAATATTCATAACAATACCCAATTGTCTGACTCGCAACGTGTGCAGTATCTTGTCAGCAAATTAACAAATAACGCCTTGAAATTAACTCCTGGCATAGTGCCTAATGGCGATACTTACTCCATAATTTGGAACAGTTTTGTAAAAAAATATCAAGACAAACGCGCTTTGGGTTCTTATTACCTGAACAATATACTTAACCTTAAGCCATGCACAAATAATTCCAGCAGTCTCAACAACTTTATTGAGAAGTATTACGCATCCATCGCTGCACTTAAGCAGTTAGGTATCCCTGATTTGACAGATTTTATTTTTTTAAATTGCGCCTTAAGAAAAACTGATTCACAGATTTTACAAAACTATGAATTGACTATCCGTGATGTAGAGATTCCGAAATATGATTCGTTTATTTCGTTCGTGCAAGACCAAGTGAAAATTTTGGAAAGGTCCAACGGTGGTACAGTAAGTAGACCAATTGTCAATACACCAGCTCAACCCGCTAAAACTATGACGAGAAACTAAACGAGATTTGAATTTATTAAAAGTAAACATGGTTGTGTCAACTGTCTCAGCACCTCACACACGGTTCTTAACTGGAATTCGCGTCACACTTGCAACGTTTGTCAGAGACGTCATCACACGCTTTTACATTTTGAAGGGAGCAAGACTGCTTCCGCAAATATTAAGTCGACACAGTTAATGGCCAGTACTAACAATGCTACGTCGTCGCCCGCTACGTCTGCTGTACACGCAGTGTCTCCTCCGTAAGTCCCAAGTGTCTCAAATGCGAGTCCTAATTGTGTGTCGAGCCCGCAAGTGAATTCTCCAATGAATGCTTATTCACCGCGTTTCATTCCAATGACTTCTGATGTTCATGCGATGCAGCCGCCTAAAAATAATACCGTCTCGCTAAATGTGTCAAATCCTCAATCTGCAATATTACTAGCGACTGCTCATGTGTACGCCAAGCCATGTGTATGATGGTGATGGTAGGTCAATAATAAGATGCATGATTGACAATGGCGCTCAAAATAATTTAATAACGCTGGATTGTTGCAAAGCGCTCAATCTACCTGTGATTCCGCTTAATAATTCATACATTAACGGTGTTTGCTTAATGTCGCGACCGGTACATGGTTATGTTTACCTAAACATTGAATCGCGCATATATCCAAATTACAGATACTACATTCACGCGATAGTAGTAGATTGTATAACAGGTTCGATGTCTGACTTTGTTATCGAAACTAATAAATGCGACATGTCTCATCTTGCGAATATACCGCTCGCCGACTTAACTTGGAATATTCCAGGCAACGTTGATCTTTTGTTAGGAGTCCAGCTCTTCCCATATATATATTTGGGCAACGTGATATTTCCTGGCTCTTGCGCACCCCCCGCTTGCCAAACTACGTTCGGTTATGTGTTTATGGGTGATTTTCCTCGGAAGGGTGATTATCAACAAAAGGGTGAATATACCTTAAATTCCTTCACCGCTTTGGTTCGTAATGACCTTGAGTCGAGCTTGAATAAATTTTGGGAATTAGAAGAGATTCCACACAAACGCTTTTTCAGTCCGGAAGATACGAAATGTGAAAACTTATACACTACTTCTGTCACCCGCAATGATGAAGGTCGATATACAGTGGCCTTACCTTTCTGCAAGGAGACTTCAGAGCTAGGCAATTCTCGTGCTGTTGCTCATTCGCCGCCTGCTTTTCTTGGAAAAGAAATTTAAACAAATACCCACACTTCGTGATGACTATAATAAAGTCATTAAGTAAGAGTATATGATAATAGTATATGATAAATGATTATCTTGTCGAAGTACCTGAATCTGACATTACTGATGATGGCTACTTCATACCCCACCACGCTGTGATTCGTCTCGACAAAGTGACGTCTCGTGTCAGAATTGTACTAGATGCTAGTACCAAAACGCATTCAGGTGTTTCGCTCAACGACATTCTGCATACTGGTCCAAACATACAGGCAAATTTGTTTACCCTGCTATTGAATTTTCGGCTATTTCCAGTGGCTATGACGATGTCAGATATTCGTCAAATGTATATGCAAGTTTGCTTGCCACCTCACGATCATAAATTTGTAAAAATCTTATTTCGATTCGATGAAAAAGAGCAGATTCGCCCCTTTAATGTTGCTAGTTCCCTATCATACATGGACGATTTAGTCCATTCGTGTGCAAATGATGAAACCGCTATACGTTTATCGCAAGAGTTGATATCTCTTTTCAAAGCTGGTGCATTTGACTTGGTCAAATGGTCCAGCAACTCGCCCGCACTTTTAGAGAATCTTCCAGATTCACACCGCGCTTGTGTCGAATTTAATGACAAGCAGAATATTGCTAAGGTACTAGGTTTGTCTTGGGATCCCTCCGCTGATATTTTCTTCATGACTACGTCCCCGCCCGCTGGAGGGAAGTGTACCAAGAGAATTATACTGTCTACTGTAGCTCGCTTGTTTGATGTGCTTGGTTTGGTAGCACCTGTCGTGCTGTACGCAAAGTTGCTTATTAAAGAACTTTGGCTTAGTAAAATCGAATGGGATGAAACTCCTCCAGAACACATAATTAAGTGTTACTCTATGTTGGTACAAGAATTTTCATTGCTATCAACCTTAAAAATTCCCCGCCATATTGGCGTATTCGCTGATTCTAGTGATTGCCGAATAGTAGGATTTAGTGATGCCAGTTTAAATGGATATGGGTGTGTCATCTACATGCATGTGACAGATTCAGCTGGTAACTGCACTGTAAGGTTACTATGCTCAAAGTCAAAGGTTTCACCGGCTAAAGTAACAACACTCGCTCGCTTAGAGCTTTGTGCTGCTGTATTGATGACCAAATTGATCAAAATCGTACAGGACACATATCTTGCTCGTATTCCTATTAAAGGAATTTTCGCCTTCTGCGATTCTACTATTGCTTTAAATTGGATCAAATCATCGCCACACCGATGGTCGGTGTTTGTCAGCAATCGTGTTGCGCCTTGTCAGGAAAATGTATCCCCAGAAAAGTTCTACCATATTGCTGGAGTTGAAAACCCTAGCGATTGTTTATCTCGAGGGTTAACACCATCGCAGATAATTACTCACAACCTATGGTGGAATGGGCCCTCATTGTTGAAAGATGCTCCGAATGAATGGCCTATTAAAACATTTCATTGCGCAGCAATAGAACAATTACCAGAACATAAGACTGTTGCGTTGACTACTATTGTGCAGCAAGAGTCGCCTATGCTGTATGAATTAGCGCAACGCATTTCCTCTTGGAATAAATTGCTTCAAACAATTATTTACGTTCTCCGCTTTATAAAAAAGGTAAACCCCGCCGAAACTATAAAAAGTCTTGAGACCGCTGAAACCGCTTTGATACTCGCCGTACAAAGAGTTTACTTCAGTGAAGATATAGCTCAAATTAAAAGAAATCTTTTACCATCGCGCAAACTCGTAAAGCTGTCTGTTTTCATTGACGACAAAAATGTTCTGCGTATAGGAGGCCGCTTGTCTAATTGGCTACTTTCCTAAAAAAAAATATTTAGTCCGTCAGTTAGATTATTAAAAAATATTGGACACGTATTTTTATTTTGTCAATCAAACAAAAATTGGTGAAGATATAGCCCGTTAAAGTACCGCGTGACGTCACATTTCAGTACAATTTTTAGTATAATGTGACGTCACGCGGAACTTTAACGGGCTATATCTTCACCAATTTTTGTTTGACAAAATAAAAAATACGTGTCCAATATTTTTTGATAATCTAACTGACGGACTAAATAGAATTATATTTTTTTCACCCAGGAAAGTACCCAATTCCGACTTACCCTTTGAAGTCGAGCATCCAGTTGTACTTCCAAAACACGATCATATAGTGAATTTAATCATAGATCACTATCACGTTGTTAATTGTCATGCAGGTGCGGGTATTTTAACCAGTCATTTCAGTCATTCAGTTCGCCGCGCATGCGCTCAGCGCTCGGACGTGCTTTGTTTTTGTGTGACCGTTATTGCATATCCGAGTTAAATAGTGGCTATCGAATACAAAAAATCGTTGTGCTTAATCTAAAAACGTGTTAGATAGACAAATAAAATGGTGCAGTGTAGGCAATGTCACCTCTTCGTGTCCTTAGCGAAGGATGACGTGGTGCGATGCAAAGGCTCGTGTGGCGCCGTGTATCATAAAAAATGCGTCAAGAAATCATTTATGCAAAAGGAATTATGCACCGGCTGCCAGAAAACAGAAAGCCCAGGGGCAGGCTCGGCACACAAGCTTAACATAGATGCTAAGAAATCAACCGTCGCAAGTGTTCTGGGACAGGTAAATGACAAACTCCAAGTCCTGTACGACATCGGGACACAGTTACAATCGCTTTCGGAGTCTGTAGATTTTTACGCAGAAAAGTATCAGGAAATTATTGAGTTCAAAGACAGAGCGGAGAGAAAACTAAAGGCGGTAGAACAGAAAAACAGGCACTTAGAGATAAGTAACAAAGCATTAGAAGAGAGAATTTTGTATCTTGAACAAAAGGAACGTGAACGTAACATTGAAATAGCTGGGTTGGACAGTAAGGAAAATGAAAAACTAGATATAATTGTGAAGAAAATTACCGAAAAGCTGGACCTGAACTATGGAGAAGTGGAGGAAATAAAGAGGGTAGGTGGGCCGAAAAACGCCGACCGGCCGCGGCCGGTTATCGCCCGCGCCGCCTGGCTTAAACGAAAGAGGACTAGCCTCATCAATAGAGATATATGTGAGAATGGCAGCAATAAGCCCCTTTATATCAACGAAAACTTACCGAAATATATGAGATACCTGTTTGGATATACGAAAACTGCTCTAAGTGGAAGTTTTAAATATATATGGATACAAAACTCCAAAATCTTGGTACGCAAAAGTGACATTGAAAGACGAATCTACACTATTGAGAGCGAGAGCAAGGTTGACATGTTGCTAAATGGGAACTCCCGGAGAAATACTAGTACAAATGATGATGATGAACTGGCCGACCAAGACGGAAACACCTCTGACCATGACGAGACAGCCACAGACACCTAAGCGATACTTACCTAGTATGGGGGCTAACCCATGCGTATTGAACCCCGTAAGACCCATCATTAAAATTCAATAATTTTTATAATAGTTTGTCAAATATCGCGAGCGACATTAATTACACAAGATTTGAGGACGTTGATGATTGGAGTAACTACATAAAGTTTAACTCACGAATAAATATAGTACACTTAAACATTAGATCATTACGGAAAAACTACAATGAATTGTTAGTGTTGTTAAAGCATTGCGACTACAGAATAGAAATAATCATCCTTACAGAAATCAACATAAAAAGAGAGGAACTCCTGTTGTATGAAATAGAAAACATTTCCATGGTAGCGAATACCCGTCAGGATAGGCGAGGAGGCGGTGTTTTGATATACGTCAAAAACAAATTAAACTTCTCAGCAACGTCAATAAGTGACCAAGCTTCAGAAATACTGCACGGAAAATTAAGAACTAATTTAAAAAAAAAAGATACATGTCATAGCTGTATACCGCCCGCCTTCTACTAATAAACACCGATTCGTAAAGGAGATCCGAGACTTATTGAAAAGTATACCTAAGATAGAGGAAGTCGTATTGATAGGCGATATTAACATCAACATATTGAACGAAAACAGCTCTTCGACAATAGAATATATGGACGTCATGTCATCATACGGTCTCCAATGTGGTATTAGCGAGGCAACCCGGGAGGAAGTGCTAGCCGGCCGGCTGGTGACGTCGTGTATCGACCATGTGTGGGTGCGCGGTGGCCGCGCCGCGAGCGCGCCTGCGGCACACATGCTCACCTGCAAGCTGTCGGACCACTATATGATCGGCCTAAGTATCGACTTAGATAACACGTGCGGTAAACAAAACCAAAATGAACAGGTATGTGCTCTTAATAATAAACTAGTACGTCAAAAATTAAGTAAAGTTAACTGGAGTGAATTATTACAATTTAACTGTCCGCTGCAAATATATGAAAAACTATGTGAAATTTTTGGTAGTATTTACTCGCAATGTGCAATATACAACGTAAAACATCGTAAACGTGTGGACCAGCCGTGGGTGTCCAAACCCCTGAACCTCATGTTGAAACACAGAGATGAACTATTTAGAATGTGGAAGTCTTCTCCCAATAACATGAATTTAAGAATAGAGTATAACAAATTTAGGAACAAAACTAATAAATAAGTGTATAAACGTAGCATAGGTATAGAAGAAAATGTACAAACATGTGTAAAAACGATTTTAGAAAAATATGGCGTAATATTAATAGCTGGCTAGGTCGAACGAATGAGAGCCTGGACAGTGTTATAGGGAAGTACCTAGGCAGAACAGACTCCATGCCCAGCATATGCACGAACTTTGCTAAGACTTTCACAGAAGAAATTGAAAACATTAAACACAAGTGTGATAAAAACTTTCTAGACCGGAACTCATATGTTAAAAATGTAGATGTAGCATTTCACTATAAAAAGGTCACAGGTAGTAAAATAATTAAATTAATTAACCAAATGAGTGAAAGAAAATCGCCGGGTATAGACAAAATAAGAATAGTAGATTTAAAATTTGTAAAACACCAAATAAGTGATATCTTAGCAAAATTCGTGAATTTGTGTGTACTTTCAGGAGAGTATCCCTAAAATAAAAACTGCCATCATTAGCGCTTATGCGGAGAGTGAGTGGCAGTTGCAATAGTATCCTGAAAACGTTGGCAGGTAGGTTTGATGCACCATTACTCAAGCACTGGAATAGCCTACATGTGGCAAAGTCAGATGTTGAGAAATGGTGCATCTAGACTTGTGATATGTAAGTATACTGTTCCGATTGTTTTCCTGTTTTTTTTTTTTAGTTTTTATTCTTATTTTATTTAATTATTTTGTAATTCTATGTTACTAACCCTAATTTTAAGTCTTCTCTAGCTGTATGTACTAACAATCTATGGATCCTTAATTGATTCGAAATAAATTTTGATTGATTGATTGATTGATTGATTGATTAGGCCAATTTACAAGCAAGGTAGCCATCTCGATTATTCTAATTACCGGCCCATAGCCATCCTGTCCATAATCAATAAAATTGTTGAAAAAATTTTAGTGGAACAAATCAGTATTTTTCTAGAGACAAACGGTATTATTGCGGATGCACAGCATGGATTTAGGCGCGGGAGAAGTACAGTAATGGCATTGTCCCAGTTTACAGACACTGTAAATGGCTACCTCAATGAAAGAATGCATGTAGGTATGTTATTTATTGACTTTAAAAAAGCATTTGATACCCTGGATCATAATCTCTTATTAAAATCTATGTGCGAATGTGGAATACAAGGACCAGTTAATGATTTCTTTAGGAATTACCTAAGTGACAGAACACTGCAGACTGTTATTAATGGGGTGTACGGTGAGCAGGCGCGCGTGACGTCAGGTGTACCGACTGGGTCAGTTTATGGCCCGGTCGGTTATATCATGCATGTCAACAGTCTAAGTAATGTCATATAGCACTGCCAGATATACATGTATGCTGATGACACATGTCTCATATATGCACATAAGGACCTACGTGAAATACAAAGAAAACTACAAATAGATCTTGAAAATATTTTAATGTGGTCACATGACAACGGAATTATTTTAAATGTAAGTAAAACTAAAGTAATGCACGTTTGCTCACCGTATATGCCGGAAACGGGGGTAAAATTATCAGTTATTATTGGTCATACCTACGAATGTCTTCATACTGATAAATCCGCATGTTCGTGTAGTGAACTAGAATCCGTAATTGAGTATAAATACCTTGGGTTAACGGTAGACATGAACTTTAGTTGGAAAAATCATATTGACTACCTGTGTAATAAACTTAGAATAATGTTAGGAAAATTTTATCACCTTCAATATGTAGTCAGCAAGAAAACCCTGTTTGTTGTGTACCACGCCTTAGTGGAATCATTAATTAGCTACGGTTTGAGTGTATACGGGAGAACTTTTCCGTCCTATATTACGAGTAGTAAGGTAAAATCATTACAGATAAGACATTTAAAAATGCTTGTAAGTAAAAAGGAAAAAAGTAAGTGTAAAGAAGACTACGACCAGTTATACTGGACGTGTCGGGTTCTCCCTGTTCAGGAAAAGTTGAGGTATCTTATAGCCGTAGATCAATTTGAGAACGACTATAAGATACCTAGACGGTACAATAGGACATTAAGAACCGATAAAAGAGTAAAATATGTCGAACCAACGAGTTGTAATTACTATGGAGAAAGGACTTTGCACTATATAACTCCTCGAATTTATAATAACATCAAAATTGGAACTGAAAACATAAAAAAACCGGCCATTAAAAATAAATTAAAATGTAGTATGTTGCAGATATTCAATCCAAATGTTACTTAATTAATCGCAACTTTAAATTTGAAATCAAAGTGTATAAATATTTCATTAATTTTTACCTAACATATATGCATGTTTTTACTGTTTATTTTCATTTAGTTACCTACTAACAATAGACATAAATAAGTCACATATTTATTGTAAACAATTACTTTATTGTTAAGTACCTACGTGAGTGAGCGCGATGCGCCAACAAACTGGTCACTCCAGTTTGGCGCAATATTGTAACTCCTGAAACCTGTAATTGTTTTACATGAATAAATAATTTAATAATAATAATAATGTCAATCATTCGCCAGCGTTTCTGGATATTGGGCGCACGCAGAGTAATTAGGAACAGAGTACATAAATGCAACTCGTGTTTTCGCGTTAAACCTACTCATCCACTACCAAAGATGGCTGACCTTCCCGCTTGCCGCATACAAGAAGCCTAGGCTAAAGCCTTTGTGCACACTGGGGTAGACTACGCTGGTCCCCTTCGCATTACGCTTTGTCGCCGTCGTGGTCAACAGTCACATAAGGTGTACATATGCTTATTTGTTTGCCTCGTTACTAAGGCAGTACATATTGAACTTGTTTCAGATTTAACATCTGACGCCTTTGTAGCAGCGTTCAAACGATTTATATCTCGACGTGGTCCAGTCTCATGCCTTTATTCAGACCATGGGACAAATTTTGTGGGAGCAAAATCTCAACTGGACGAGATGTATAATATTTTCCGCACTTCTGAATTTAAATGCAAGCTTAAGCGCGAATGTATTAATCACCGCATTGAATGGAAAATGATTCCTCCTCGTGCGCCTCATTTTGGTGGCATGTGGGAGTCTAATATAAAGAGCATGAAAACACATTTGTATCGTGTTATAGGTTCACAGATTCTGACGTACGAAGAACTGTTGACAGCTGTCATCCAAATTGAATGCTTACTGAACTCTCGTCCGCTCAGTGTTTTATCTTCAGATCCGCATCCTGAAGTTTTAACTCGCGCTCATTTTTTAATGTCCACACCGCTCCAATATTTACCCGCGACTGACTTATCTACTGAGTGTCGAAACCTGACCAACCGAAAGAGATTATTGGAAACAATTGTGCAATCTTATTGGAAAAATGGCGTTTGGAGTATCTGCACACGTTGCAAGTCCGTAACAAGTGGTGTAGTCCAGACCGTCCGGTCGTTCAAGGCACGGTTGTACTGTTGGGTGACGATGATATACCGCCTTTACATTGGCTGCTAGGCAAAATTTCTGCCGTTCATCCTGGGCTCGATGGAGTTGTCCGGGTTGCTAAAGTAAAAACCGCTAATGGGCTGTTTAAACGCCCTGTCGTAAAACTTTATCCGCTGCCATCTCAATAACCTACTTCCTTTCTCTTCTTCTCGTATCATAATAAAATCATTATTTCATTTACCGCAGTATCTTATCACATCATCTCAGATTACTATATCATTATTGAAATCCACCGCATTTCAAGGCCGGGAGCATGGTGGCGCTACTGTGCTAAATTCCCTTTGATAGAAAACTTTTTATTAAAAGAAGACTTAATGGCCACCTTTACGACACAAGTTGTCAATGCAAAAATATTACATACTCTTGTCATACTCTTGTAACATTCGGATCGATAATTTTACGTGTCATATAAAAAAATAATTAAATAATCCGCAAAATAACTTATTTATAATATAACCAATCCTCATAAACATAACTTCACCGCGAGTGTTAATATTACTTTTAAGTTATCGTTGACAATATTAAGTAGTTCCTGCTTCTGAACATTATTTAATAAGTTGTATCCGGCTACTGCACACTTCCCATTGGACTGATCACAATTAAGTCTGCAAAATTCCCTTTCTATATATTCAGTATCGCTGCCAACTCCTCGGTCATCATTTTCCTACATTTTCTATGGATTTATGAATCGCAAAATAAAATAAATAAATATTCCCGCAACATCACATACATAGGGACAGACAGCGGAAAGCGACTTTGTTTTATACTATGTAGTGATAATTAGCTACACGAATATGATGATTATTTGGTTCGAATATTTATTATATTGTGTTTAATACTAAGAAACTGTTGTTTAAAGGCGGTTTAAACGTCGGTGAGTAAAAAACTCTATTTTACAACAAAAGAAAAACACCAAAAACCATAATAACATAACATAACATAAATACTCTTTATTGCACACCTCAAATAATACACAAGACACAAACAAAAAAGCAGAGGCAAAACAATTGGCGGTCTTATCGCTAAAGAGCGATCTCTTCCAGACAACCTTTGGGAAGCGGAAACCTTTGTAAATTAACAGAAAAGTAGGTGTTGCAAAGCAAATAAACCAAACATTAATAAACTTACACATATAAAAGAAAGAAAAATATATAAATAAAAAATAAATAAACTTACATAGCTCATACATACATACATATATATATTTATTTAATAAATATAATAAAATATGAAAATATAAACTAGGACCACACACACTACATGCCACAGGTTGTTAAAACGGTTCATGGAGTTGCAGGGTATCTATATGGATCATGGGAGAGACAGATAATGTTCTTTAAGTTGTTTCTTAAACACAGCAAGAGATTTAGCACGCCTTAAGTCTAACGGTAAATTGTTGCAGAGCCTTACAGCCTGAAAAGTGAAAAAACTGTTATAAAATTTTGAAGAAGAAGACGGTACATTAAGTAGCAATTTTTGAGCAGATCTGGTCGAAAGTAAGTAACTAAAACGTTAATATTTGTATAATATTTGTATAAAGGCGTACTTACCCCTTTAAGGCAGGGGGTCGGCAACGTTTTAGCAGCCAAGGGCCACATATATAGTGAATGAAATTGACACGGGCCGCACTTTGTTAATAATTTGGGACTTTATCAGACAAAAGGTACCACATTGTTGTCAAGAGCGACGACTCCTAATAGGAGGCCGCCTGTTCTCGACCCCTGCTTTAAGGGATCTCTTCCAGTTCACTTTTTTTTTTATACTACGACGGTGGCAAACAAGCATATGGGCTGCCTGATGGTAAGCAGCTACCGTAACCTATGGACGCCTGTAACTCCACAGGAGTCACACGCACGTTGCCGACCCTTTACAAAAAGGAGGATTCACTGTGTTGACGGCTAAAGGAACAAGAGGGTCCCTCATCGTCAACACACTGGGTCCTCTTTGAGCTCTTTGGCAACCTTACTCACCAGCAGGAACACAACACTATGAGTAGGGTCTAGTGCTATTTGGCTGTGGTTTTCTGTAAGGTACTTCCCCAGTCGGGCTCTGCTCCAGATTTGAGCGAGATGACATTCACTGAACGTGCCCTACCACACTAAGCGAGATGCCATTCGCAGTGCCCATACCTCTCTTTTTGGCATAGTTTAAGGACATACCCAAGTCCGGACGTAGTTTAAGGACATACCCCGGGTCCAAAAACACTTTCCGGGTCACTTTCGAGCAGTTTAGCAATTTATCTTTATTACTGCTAGTCTGACTAGCCAATTCGATTCGAATAGCCCAATTCGTTTAGGTTCTTCCTTTTGTTTCGTCGAAATGACTTTGTTTAACGATTTACGGGTCGTTCGAGTGACGAATGCGTATAGGGATGAATGTCAAACCGTAAATTAGGGACCTCATTCTCAATAGCTTAGTAACAAAACAAATTAATTTTTAATTTCTTCAATATTTTAATATTTATTGTGCTATTCGGGGCGGAGATAAATCCAAAAAATCATAGAGTATGAAAATCGGTTTAGTTGTTCTTGAGTTATAAATGGTGTAAGTAACTGTAACCGACATGACTTTGTTTTATACACGGTGAATCTGAGTAACCCGACAGATTTTAACCATAAATTCCTGATCATAATTGGAGACTAAAATGTCGTATAAACTTTTCTGGATTGGCCTGGTTTCAGAATGACTACCAAAAAAATAAAAAAAACATTTTTTGTTGTGACTCAGTGCAAAAAGCTTTTTTGATGGCGATTTCACTCTTTATGGGGTATAGTTTAGACATTCTTATTGACAGATATCAAAGTGCCAAGGAATACTTTACGTAAACTATTATTAAAAAAATTACTAATTTATTTTGATCTACAGTTTTACCAATAACATTTATATCCTTATGTTCAAAATCATTAAAAAAATCGAAAAACAGCAAAAATAACATTTTGTTTTTGGCGAAATTGACCTAAATTCATATAACATTTATTACTCCTTATGACCTCAGGAATTTATCGGATTAAAATCTGTCGGGTTACTCAGATTCACCGTGTATACATATGTACATATATAATACTAGCTGGACCGCGGCTCCGCCCGCGTGGAATTCGGTCTGTGTCAAACGGCTAATTCACCCCTAATTTCTCTCCCGCTACCCTGGAGGCGGAACTTGAAGTAAAGTTGACAGATGGATACGCTAGAGGACAGCAGTCCTAATAAAATATTTTACAATTACCACTAATTGAAACTAAACTCAAAAATGAATACTTTTTTTATCCTATTTTTTTTTTGGTATGATTTAACGACATAGAGTAGTAGGTGTTATCGGACGATACAGGACCACTTTTGTATTTATACGTTCATGTCCACGGCAAATATCATCCAAATCGATCCTCCCGTCAAATCAGTCTAAGCATGAAAGGTAAGAACAGGCGCGGTTGAAATTGGGGAAGGGGGGGAGGGTCACAAATACAGAAATTATTTTTTTCCATTTGAGGTGCACTTGGAGGGGGAGGGGGTCCATGACCCTTGCAAATTTAACCCAGGGGGGGGGGGGGGGGGTGAATTTTCATTACGTTACCGTAGGTAATGAATTTTCATACGTGTTTACCACACTGTCACAGATAATACACTGATGTTACGTTACTGGTTGCAATAATGGTGGTAATTACATACGGTTCCGAACGCGGAATAGAGGATTTATAATGTTGGTGTAGATCAAGATGTTTATTATTCAATGAAAGCACATTACAATGCACTAATGAACGTCAGAGAAAAATAAAGTACGTGAGTGTCGTGGAACACTCGGTTGGAACGAAGTTATGTCATTTAATTTTATTTCATTTTTGACTTGTTTGTAAATTTTGTTGTTTTATTTTCTTTTTGTATTTTTTTAAATATTTGAAATTTTAGGAAATTTGGAAATTTTTGAAATTTAGAAATATTGCCATTTAAGACATTTTCGACATTTTTTACTTTTACGTTTTCGACTTTTATCATTTTGTCACTTCTCACTTTCACTTTTCACTACTACGAGTATACTTCACTTTATTCTATTTTATATATTTTTTATTTCATTCCATTTTACATGTTTCTCAATCGTATGGGTGTCGCGTTTTCGTGACGTGACGCTTTTTCGTGACGGCCACGTGACTTTTTTTCGCCTAGCCCCCCATCCGCGAACCGTCCGATAAGGATCTTCGTTCCAAAACTACCACCGGTTCTAACCCTACACCTCTGGCCCAAGAAGTATTATGACCGAAAAGAAACTCGACGGGACTTAGTTTATTTTTTTCAAAACAGTAATACATTATTAGATTTTGGGGATCAATGTTCCTCTGCGTCCGTAGGAAACACCTTAGACAACCCTACACGTGATCCCTGGGTGGTGCTTAAAGAGTAACAAACTTGGCAGCTATACTGTCCCCTCTGGACCTCGCAGCACTCACTGGATTTTCATTATCATCTGCTTTCCCACTACTACTACCCCAGGGAAGAAATGCCTAGCTATATCCAGTGACATGTAGCCATACGATAAATAAAGATCTTAAAGATACAAAATAATGCGTAGTTCTTCAAGAAGACATATCAAAACAGCTTGAGAGACAGATAATGTAATTGTTTAATTATAAAGTAAAATAAATCTTAATCTGACTGCTTCACAAAACGTTTGCTATGTTTTCCTACCTAAACGGTGTCTTATAAATGTTAGATGATTTTGTAGTAGTTTTTTGGTTTGGGCCATGCATCTTTGTCCGTCATATATCTATAGTCCTCGAACCTGCAATAACCCTTTGACATTAATGACATTTTCAAGTATTTCTTAAGAGCGGGTAAAGGTAAATTTAAAGCATCGACGGGTAACATGTTATAAATATGAACAACTTGACCAAAAAATTACAAATTATTTCAATACTAAATTTCATCTAAATACGTACAGTGGTTATTGGTTGCTTATTCCCCATGTAAACTTCCACCCCTTTTGCATCCGCTTAAGGGATAATTTCCGAGATAAAACTATTTTATTTCCTTTTCCAGAGCTCAAATTATCTCCATACCAAATTTTATCTAAATCGATTCTGCGGTTAATAATTCCCTATACAAATTTCCAACTCCCTTTTCATCCCTTTAGGGTTAATTTTCGGGGTGAAAACTATGCTTTGTCCTTTCTTGAGACCCATACTATACCAAATTTCATCTTTATCAGTTCAGCGGTAAAAAAACCTCATACCAACTTCCAACCCCTTTTCACCCCCACAAGGGTTTATTTTCGGGATGAAAACTATTCTGTCGTTTCTCGGGACTCAAATTATCTCCATTCTAATTTCTATTAAAAATTCTCCATACAAACTTTCAACCCCCTTTTTACCCCCTCCAGGGTTGATTTTCGGGATGAAAACTATTATTTGTCCTTTCCCGGGACTCAAACTATCTCTACACAAAATTTCATCAAAATCCGTTCAGCCGTTTTCACGTGATGCGCGGTCGAATAAACAGACAAACAGATACTCAAACAGATAAACAAACAAAAATTCTAAAAATTGTTGGAACGTGTTCTTTTATCGATTCTAAGTATCCCCAGACAACTTTTTTTCGAATATGTTCCATGAACAGACTTTCGACCCTCTTCAACTTTATTATATGTATAGATAGATAGTTTTTATTGAAATTACCTTTCAGGCTTCACTTCCATTTGGACCTACGGTTCTAAAGTAACATGGGGGGGGGGGGGGGGGGCTTTTTTGAAGATGAAACTATCCTTTGTCCTTTCTCGAGACCCATACTATCTCTATACCAATTTTCATCTAAATCAGTTCAGCGGTAAAAAAATCCTCATACCAACTTCCAACCCCCTTTTCACCCCCACAAGGGTTTGAAAACTATCCTATATCCTATGTTCTTGAGACTCAAATTATCTCCATACTCATTTCTATCTAAATCGTTTCAGCGGTTAAAAATTCTCCATACAAACTTTCAACCCCATTTTCACCCCCACCAGGGTTGATTTTCGGGATTAAAACTATATATTATCCTTTTACGGGACTCAAACTATCTTTATACAAAATTTCATCAAAATCCGTTCAGCCGTTTTCACGTGATGCGCGGTCAAATTAACAGACAAACAGATAAACAGACAAAAATTCTAGAAATTGTTGGAACGTGTTCTGTTATCGATTCTAAGTATACCCAGATAACTTTTATTCGATTATCTTCCATGTACAGACTTTCGACCCTCTTCAGCTTTATTATATGTACTAGCTGTGCCCGCGGCTCCGCCCGCGTGGAATTCGGTCTGTGTCAGTAAGCGGCTAATTCACCCCTAATTTCTCTCCCGCTACCCTGGAGGCGGAACTTAAGTAAAGTTGACAGATGGATACGTTAGAGGACAGTAGTCCTAATAAAATATTTTACGATTACCAATAAATGAAACTACACTCAAAAAAGAATACTTTTTTATCATATTTTTTTGCATGATTTAAACCACATAGAGAGTAGTAGGTGTATATCGGACGATACAGGACCACTTTTGTATTTACACGTTCATGTCCACGGAAAATATCATCCAAATCGATCCTCCCGTCAAATCAGTCTAAGCATGAAAGGTAAGAACAGGCGCAGTTGAATTGAATTTTTATATACTACGTATAACCTGGCTGGGGATTTTCTTGAATTGGAATTAGTTATCCTTAAGGGGTGATTTCCAGGATAACAATGCAAAAAAACCGGCCAAGAGCATGTCGGGCGATGCTCAGTGTAGAGTTTCGTAGAAGCCGCCCTGTTACAAAACATCCGTTCAAAAGGTCGTTTATTAAGGGATATTTGGCGGCGCTTGCGTCATTTTACTATTCGGCACTTCCTTTCACTATGCGTTTTTGACTGATAATTCAAAAACGGCTGAACCGATTTTATTCAATATAGTTTTTATTGAAAGTTCTTATCAGGCCTCACCAAATTTCAGCTTTCTAGTGCGAACGGTAACTGAGCTAGACCGCGGACAGACGGACGGACATGACGAAACTATAAGGGTTCCTAGTTGACTACGGGACCCTAAAAAGAGATAAATAGTAGTTTATGTAACTGATACATAATAGGGCCTAATTATGTACAGAAGCATACACTGCTTTACCTACACACATATTAAAAATCCATTGAAACCATTAGAATGACCGCCATTACACCGCCATGACCAACCTTATTGGGGGGGGCAGAGTTTCATTAATTTTCATACGTTTTTACTACACTGATACCACACAGATATTATAATGCACTAATGAACGTCAGAGAAAAATAAAATACGTGAGTGTCGTGGAACACTCGATTGGAACGAAGTTATGTTATTTAATTTTTTACTTTTTCGTAAATTTTGTGATTTTAATTTTTTTTGTATATTTTTGAAATTTTGGTAATATTGGTAATTTTGGTAATTTTGGTAATTTTGGAAAATTTGGAAATTTTGGAAATTTTGGTAATTTCGGTAATTTTGGAAATTTTGGAAATTTTGGAAATTTTGGAAATTTTGGAAATTTTGGAAATTTTGGAAATTTTGGAAATTTTGGAAATTTTGGAAATTTTGGAAGTTTTGCCATTTTTGACATTTTCGACATTTTTGACTTTTTCTTACTTTTAGGTTCTCGACTTTTTTCACTTTGTCACTTCTCACTTTCACTTTTCACTACACTTCACTTTATTCTATTTTATATATTTTTTATTTCATTCCATTTTACATGTTTCTCAATCGTATGTGTGTCGCGTTTTCGTGACGTGACGCATTTTCGTGACGGTCACGTGACTTTTTTTCGCCTAGCCATCCGCGAACCGTCCGAGAAGGAACTTCGTTCCAAATCTACCACCGGTTCTAACCCTACACCTCTGGCCCAAGAAGTATTATGACCGAAAAGAAACTCGACGGGACTTATTTTTTTCACAACAGTAATACATTAAGTATTAGATCTTAAAGATACAAAATAATGCGTAGTTCTTCAAGAAGACATATCAGAACAGCTTGAGAGACAGATAATGTACCTATTGTTTAATTATAAAGAAAAATAAACCCTAATCTGACTGCTTCACAAAACGTTTGATATGTTTTCTTACCTGAACGGTGTCCTATAAATGTTAGATAATTTTGTAGTAGTTTTTTGGTTTGGGCCATGCAACTTTGTCCGTCATATATAGTCCTCGAACCTGCAATAACCCTTTGACATTCATGACATTTTCAAATATTTCTTAAGAGCGGGTAAAGGTAAATTTAAAGCATCGACGGGTAACATGTTATAAATATGAACACCTTGACCAAAAATTACAAATTATTTCAATACCTTTCATCTAAATACGTACAGCGGTTATTGGTTGTTTCTTCCCCATGTAAACTTCCACCCCTTTTGCATCCGCTTAAGGGATAATTTCCTAGATAAACAGATAAACAGAATAAAATTCTAAAAATTGTTGGAACGTGTTCTGTTATCGATTCTAAGTATCCCCAGCCAACTTTTTTTCGAATATATTCTATGAACAGACGTTCGACCCTCTTTAGTTTTATTATATGTATAGATAGTTTTTATTGAAAGTACCTTTCAGGCTTCACTTCCATTATTTTTTTCAAATTTTTTGGGCCTACGGTTCTAATTTAAGGTGGGGGGGGGGGCTTTTTTATAGATGAAACTATCCTTTGACCTTTCTCGAGACCCATACTATCTCTATACCAATTTTCATCTAAATCAGTTCAGCGGTATAAATTCACTTCCAACCCCCTTTTCACCCCCACAAGGGTTTGAAAACTATCCTATGACGTTTCTCGAGACTCAAATTATCTCCATACTCATTTCTATCTAAATCGTTTCAGCGGTTAAAAATTCTCCATACAAACTTTTAACCCCATTTTCACCCCCACCAGGGTTGATTTTCGGGATTAAAACTATATATTATCCTTTCCCGGGACTCAAACTATCTCTATACAAAATTTCATCAAAATCCGTTCAGCCGTTTTCACGTGATGCGCGGTCAAATAAACAGACAAACAGATAAACAGATAAACAGATAAACAGATAAACAGACAAACAGATAAACAGACAAAAATTCTAAAAATTGTTGGAACGTGTTCTGTTATCGATTCTAAGTATCCCCAGCCAACTTTTTTTCGATTATCTTCCATGTACAGACTTTCGACCCTCTTCAGCTTTATTATATGTATAGATAGATGTATAGATTAACTACAGTGAGACCGCTATGAATTTTCAAGTAAATTATTTATTGTTTAAAATAAAGTAGTCAGTAAAAAATGTTACACTTGTCTAAAATATCTAAGATAACCATCACACTTTTTTCACTAAATCTAAATGGGATTTAAATCAAATCCGCTGAGGCACATTTTTTTACTGACTAAAGTGGACTGTTTTAATCAATAAATCATGATGGTCAATGTTACTATACGTCCGTAGGAAACACCTTAGTCAACCCTACACGTGATCCCTGGGTGGTGCTAAAAGAGTAACAAACTTGACAGCTCCACTGTCCCATCTGGACCTCGTAGCACTCACCGGATTTTCTTAATCATCTGATTTCCCATTACTACTACCCCAGTGAAGAAATGCCTATTTATATCCAGTGACATGTAGCCATACGATAAATAAATAAATAATTTTGTTAAAAAATTTGTTTGCACAAACATTAACTTCTCCGTGGCTAAACAAAAGTAACGAAATATCGTCTCCGTCCCATCGTGGGTCATTTTGTTACGTGTCTTTGCTTTTCCTTTGAATTGACATCATATTGCTGTTGATTTTTAGATCCCGAATACGGCCGTAGGCCTACACAGCATTCGAAATTACGTTACGTTTCATGTCATTATTACTCTGACGGAAATTAAAACCTCTGCCGTACTGGCCTAATGTGTTTTATACCGTAAACAATGTATTTCGTAGCAGTACCGGATCATTTGGGTGTATTTACATAAATAGTAAGGCTTGCAATTATCCGGATATTTGAAATAGTATCCAAACAAATTACTATTTGAAATATCCGGATTGCAAGCCCTAGATTAAGTAGGCAAAGGAACAAGTAACATAAATAAGCAAGCGTTTGTAGGATTTTCTTTAAGGACGTACATTTCAAATTGAATAAAATAATTTGCGATTCATATCCCGTATCGCGTTATTCGAATCTAATATATACTTTCAATGATTACGTGTATAATAAGTTGAGATAGGTTACATAATATAACAGTAGAAAAGCGTTGGTAGCAAGGCGATTAAGGCCCATTTACACATTGATCAGTGTTAAGCGCGAGTTCATACATTTTCTACTTGTGTTTAGTAACAAATGTATGAACTTGCACTTAACACTAATCATTCTAATCAATGTGTAAACGGGCCTTTAGAGAAATCGAGTTCAAACCCGGATCGAGTTTTTCGTCGGAGTATACCTATAGGCTTAATGTACAAAATATCATTTGATATTTGCCGGTTGTTTTTCGATGAAGGAAAACATCGTGAGGAAACCAGATCCAATCCCAATAAGCCCTTTTTCCCTTTTGGGTTGGAAAATCAGATGGCAGTCGGAAAAAAAGTGCCTAAGCCTATTCCTGGGATTAGGTTGCCGAGCGTACCCCAGGATCAACGGAACAATGGCATAAAGCCGGGACAATTGATAGGAGGATGTTGACGTATGTAACAGAAAACTAATATAAAAAAAAACGACATTTATTTCACATCCCAATAGTCCCCATCGGAAAAATCGTTGAAGAGTTTATCTATATGTATTCTTACTAAATTAATTACAAATTAATACTAATTCTCCAAAGTAGTAGTAGATTTTTATGAAGGAGTAGTACTGTGGATACTAATGTCGAATTGAGGTATTTAATAATGAAAGAATTACAACTGAATGCGATTACACGTATTTCCCGCTACGTATGTACCTACCCGTACCGTAGCAAAGCCGTAGTCTTGCTACGAACAGCGTTAAACTATTAACATCAACCATCGTTAAAGTGAAACGCCATTTCCAATATTGCAACTCTTTCAAACCTTAATGCAGAACATTAAGTATGAATGTCAAATGTAAACACGTATTGTCGATACGTTACAGTAATCGACGCGCGCGTGGCGCGTGGTACGTGAGGGGGTGTTGAAGGCGTCGACACACATCGCTCTTTTATTGACGAGTTATGTATTACTGTCAGGGACTCGACCATGCTTTCTTCAGAAAACCGGACAAGTGCGTGTCGGACCACGCATAGGAGGGTTCCGTACCTACAATGGAATAAGAACCAAACTAATACCAAAAGGTCGTATCTGATGCCTTTGGAAGAAGTTTTTTGGAGATAACTCAAAAATGGCTGAACCGATAATGTACAAAATAATTTTCGTAGAAAGTATATGATAAGGCGCATCTTCTCAATTTTGTTCATATTTTAGGACTTACGGTTCAAAAGTTGGGGGGGGGGGGGCACACAATTTTTATGACTTTCGAAGCGATTATTTCAGAAAATATTCACTTAATCACAAAATGGTCAAAGAAACCTCAATGTTATTTTTATAGACCTATCGATTGATGTGTCACATGTTGATATTTGGTTAAAAGTTTTTTTTTAAATTTAGTTACATGTAGGTATGGAGCGCCCCCCTAAAAATATATTTTTTTCAAATTTAACTAAGAAAGAGTAACTTAAAAGAGATACACATACTACATAACTAAGTAGCGGCGTACAAAATACACCTTATGTGGAAATTTTATTCAGATACGTCGTATAGTTTCCGAGTAAAATGGCTGTGACATACGGACGGACGGACAGACAGACAGACATGACGAATCCATAAGGGTTCCGTTTTTTGCCATTTGGCTACGGAATCCTAAACACCTTGTCGATGGATGCCCCGTTACAATAGATAGTACACTTTAGTATAGCCTAGCTGATACACTGTTTCCACACTTTCCACTAATATTTATCCTTTTCTCAATAACGTAGTCTGAGTATTATGATACTTCTCATGAAGAGTACTCGAAAGATAATAAAGCCCTGTTACACTTGTCCTAAATCAGCTTCCTAAATGATTTAGTCAAGTGTAATTGCATTTAGCAAGTATGTTTACTGTTAAGTAGTTAGGAATCTAATTACGATGCTAGTTAGGACCACTATAAGAACTAAAGTGTCACATGGCTTTTCGGTCTTACTATAAGACATTCCTTATAAATTTATTTCATTAATTTAAGAACCAAGAGCAACCTTCGTCTTTTCCACATGTCCTGGTCTTGAGCTCCATATTCAACTTGTAATTGTTTTCGTGGTCTGCTCTGACGCCTCTGACGCCGCGACGCTCGGTCTTGTGGGATCCACAAGTTTTTTTTTCTACTCGTCGACTATAATGCCTGAATTGAGACTTTGTAGACCACATACTAGCGTATACTTTTCGATGGAGCTTTAATGATCGCATATTTTAGCATCGTCGACGATGCTGAAATGGATTTTCATACAATATTATAGCACGGCCTTGGAGGAGGACAACGTCGCTCAAAGCCGGCACAATCCACCGGGTTAGTTACTAATTTATTTTTTATTTATTTTATAAATATTGTAGGACAATCTTACACAAATCGACCTAGGCCCACGGTAAGCTCAATAAGGCTTGTGTTATGGGTACTACACGACGGTATATATAATAGATAAATATGAATAAATACTTAAATACATAGAAAACATCCATAACTCAGGAACAAATATATGTGATAAACACACAAATAAATGCCCTGACCAGGATTCGAACCCGGGACCTCCTGCTTCGTAGGCAGTCACTACCGACTAGGCTAGGAGGCCGTTAGTTACTAATTTGTATAGAAGGAGTAGGTTGTCAGGCATTCGTAGAATTTAATTCTGAGCACTCTCTATTTTAAGCACTCGTAGAAAAACTATCGTATACAATAGTGACATAATTAAGCTTTTCAATCTCGTACCTTCCTTAGGCCTAAACACGGTACTCGACTGAAAAGCTCTTCATTATGTCACGATAGTATAAAGTACTATTTATTATATCCTATTCGAATTCAAAATATGATTGCACGCTTCAGATGCGAATGAATATATGCTTTATAAAAAAAAAACTTTAATTACCATACTATCTATATGCTGAAACCTAAATGGGTTACCCCATTTTTGGGTTACCCATTTTGCAGGGAAGAGGTTTACAACTGCTTTACCCGAGTCAAGCTTTATTCTCTACCATTAATTTATTTAAAATAGTCTTCTCTTATATAATATTCATTGAATTTTACATTTAATTGAAATACTGTCTCGAGTTCGAGTTCGTTAATTAAAAATGAGATCTTTATATTAGAGACATCTTTCTTGTTAGGGAAGTTATTAAAATCGAGCATTTATTGTATTTCTGATCATAATTTATATTTTGCCAATAGGAACCCTATCACGATTATCACACTGGCGCCGCAACCGTATGCGGCGACGGTGTTCAAGCGTGACAGTGCTATATACATGCAGCTATTTCGCTCGCGCACCGGCGCCGTAGGCGGAAACCGCAGCAGTGTGAAATCCGCCTAACATCTTCACGTGCGAAACAAAGTTCTCGTCTACATTCATCTCTAAAGGAAGTCGGATGGGTTTGTCTTGTATTTCATTTTCATTTTAGCTGAAATAGCCAGGTGTGTGATAAACTTGTCAGCGGAGACTGGGTGGCGGAGATCTGAAGGAGGTTTTATCCGACTCTTTCGGAGTCAGTAATGTAAAGAAGGCGTTATATTGAGAGAGTTTATTTTTCGGTTCTACCTATACCCATACATATTTATTCTTATAACTATTTCTTTGGTAAAAAATCCCAGCCTAAGTACTGTCCTATAACCAGACATGTAAGTGTTTGCGGGATGAGTAATGGCAAAGAACGTCTCAATTAAAACAACCCTAATGATGTTTAGAAGCCACATTTAAGGGGATGACAACAACTAAATTCCATCCCTATCTTTTTCAGCGCGAGTGAAAACTGTTACGATAAGTATGAGAGCTCATTGCAAATTTTGCAAAATGAATTAATGGAGAAATATAAAAACATAACTGTTTAATAGGCCAAGCAAATAAGATCTATAAAAAGTGTTTGAGGAATGAATTCCCAGTAGGCTTGAAATCGTTTAAATACCTTCACGTGGTCCTAAATGCATGTGATCTGAGTTTGCCCAATCCCAGGAGGTGTACATAACTTTCTAGCGAAATTTTTGCTCTTTGTCAGTTTTTTGCTTGTAGCTCGAAAACGATACGTCCGACGGAAAATGTCATTCATTTCAATGTTAAAGAGGGTTAAATTCTGCGTCGATTGAGCAACTTATCTTTTAGTTCGGTTCAGCGGTACAGCCGAAATCAAAAGTTATAAACCGAGAAAATGTCTCATTTCATTGAAAAACTCGTATTTTGACTTCCATACCACATATCTTTGAAACAGAGGACTACTGTTGAAAAACCTATAATAAAAGTTGTAGAGAATATAATTTCACGTTATATCGACATCTCAATTTTCAAAAACAGTGATTTTGAAAGACTAAATTTGGCATGAAATCAAAATCAGTTTTTTATAAATTCTTCTGAGTTGCATATTTTCCATAAAATATGATGTGTGAGGCCTACATTTAATGCATCGTTACAACTAAGAATATTTCAGTGCAAATTTCTAAAACGTACCCAATCAGAAAACTATTTATACACCGTGTTTTATTTATTTCTAAATTCCAAGGGTACATTCCTGAGCTTAACTTAAGTATATTTCTTAAAGACGCCAGTGCCCTAATTTGCTCCAGTTCTGTGGTAATCGATATTTCATTTTTGTCTTTCCGATTGTGTAAACCTACATTTAATTATTCTTTTAGTCTGAGAACCCGCTATAAAATCATGTAACTGTGTGTTAAGTCACTACAATATGGTTCATTTGTATTTCGGATTGTTATTGTTCGAAATTTCATTGCCATGTCATAATGTTCAATTGTTTGGTTGAGTTAATATACCTTATTTACATTAGGAGCCGATTGGGGAATCAATCAATAACTGCTGAACCTATTTAGAGATAGTAATCCACTCCCCTTTTTACCTCTTAAGAGATGACTTCTAAGATAAAAACTATTCTATTTCCTTTTCCAGAACTTAAACTATCTCCATACCAAATTTTATTTATGGACTTAAATCAGTTCAGTGGATATTGATTCCCCATACAAATAACTTTTGCCCACTTTTCACACCCTTCAGGGATAGTTTCTGGGATAAAAACTCCCCAGAACTCAATCTATTTTCATAGGTACCAAATTTCATCTAATTCGATTTAACTATATTAATAACTCTTCATACTAACTTCTTACCCACTTTTCAGCCCCTTAAGAGTTGGTATTTTGGGATCAAAACTACTTTTTATGTACTTTTTACGGACTCAAACTATCTCAATCTCTATACAAAGTTTCATCTAAGTAGGTTCAGCAGTTACTGATTGATTCCTCAATCGGTCCCTAAACCAAACAATTGAAAACTAGACATGTCAATGTAATTCCATTTCAAACATTAACAGCCTGAAATACACAGGAAGCATATTGTATTGACTTAACACACAGGTGCATCATTTTGTAGCGGGTGCTCAGAGTAAAAAAAATAATAATATAGGTTTACACAATTAGAAAGACATAAATGAAATATCGATTACCTCAGAACTGGAGGGAATTATGACACTGGCGTCTTTGAGAAATAAACTTAAGTTAAGCTCAGAAATATACCCTTGAAATTACCGGAAATAAATAAAAAACGGTGTATAAATAGTTTTCTGATTGGGTACGTTTTATAAATTTGCACTTAAATGTTCTTAGTTGTAACAATGCATTAAATTTAGGCCTCACACATCATATTTATGGAAAATATGCAACTTAGAAGGATTTAGAAAAATACCGATTTTGAATTCATGCCAAATTTAGCCTTTCAAAGTGACTGAATTTGAAAATTGAGATGTCTATATATCGTGAAATTGTATTCTCTTCAACTTGTATTCTATAGTATCTTGTATTTCAACAGGAGTCATCTGTTTCAAAGATATGTGGTATGGTAGTCAAAATATTAGTTTTTCAAATAAATCAGACATTTTCCCGATTTATAATTTTTGATTTTGGCTGTACCGCTGAACTGAATTATAAGTTAAGATGTTCATTCGACGCAGAATTTATCCATATTTAATATTGATATACATGATATTTTCTTTCGGACGTACCGTTTTAGAGCTAGAAGCAAAAAACAGACAAAGAGCAAAAATTTCGTTAAAAAGTTATGCACACCTCCTGGGATTGGGCAAACTCAGATCACATGCATTTAGGAACACGTGAAGGTATTAAAACGATTTCAAGCCTGCTGGGAATTAATTCTTAGATGTAGCTAATTTTAAGATGTAACTTTGGAATTATTTTCTATCGAGCCGATTTCGTCCAATCGTGTATCGGAATTAACAAAGTTCTTCAAATATAATGAATACCTACTAACATATATATTTTTTACTTTCCCAAAACAAGTAGTTATAACTATAAACCTGTTTAAGTAAAGTAAATTTGAAGGTCATCCAGTGTTGTCAGCCTCTTAAACCGCGAAACGCATAAAAAGAGATTGCACTCTAAAACGTTACGTTACCCCCCTCCTTCGTTAATCTTTAGTACAAATATACAATACAATTCACAATTTTATTTAACAATTCTCCTGGCAACCTTTCAATTTTCTGTTCAAAACTGACTCGCGAACCGAATTTTCGATACTTAAACTGTTTTAAAATAAACTTGAGCCCATTCGTTTCACAATCGTACATTTTCAATCCGTTTCAGATATGTTTTATTCGCATACAGTGATAAAGTGTTCGTGTTCGCTTTGCAACGGGAGCTCGACACTGATTTGAATGAAAAGGACGTGTCGGGAATGTGGCACACGGGAGTTACTTACCAACACAGATTCCATTATTATGTAATCAGTATCAGATACGCTACTAGCGACCATTTCGTGGCTTATAATGTAGATATGTTTGATTATGTAATGTTAGATATTTGTCGTTAGTTTGCCTTTTTCTTTTAATATTTTTACCTGTTTTCTTTTATTTGTTATTTTACCTTGTGTGCCATTTTGTTCGCCACGAATAAATGATTTTTAGTCTAGTCTGTTTGTTGAAATTCACGACTAAACTAAGTTCCTAATATAAATCTAGACACACGGCAGTGTGTCCGCCAAGTTCGAGCAAAAAAAAGCGACACACCGGCCGTGGGTTATATTACACGAACCATTTCGGGCCAATTTCGACCACCCTATAACTCAAAACATATTTTATCTACGCATATGAAATTTCGAGTGTCTGTTGACATCCCCTTAATTGTCTAGAATACAAAATTTCATTATTCTACCTATAGCAGTTCTTGAGATATTGACGTCAGAAAATCGCTATTTTTACTATACACTCACTCACTGACTCACTCACTGATTCACTGACTCATCAAAAACCTAGACCACTTCCAATGGTCGTACTGACTTGAAATTTGGCATGGAGATAGGTCTTAAGGTCAAAGTAAAGGGAAAAATCTGAAAACGGCCAAGTGTGAGTCAGTTTTAAAAATAGCGAAGGTGTAACTTTGTTCTACTATGAAGTCATAATGAACTAAATGGGTATATCTTCCAATGGTCGTACCGAACTGAAATTTGGCTCGAAGGTTTGTCTTTAGGTCGAAATAAAGTAAAAATCTGAAAACGGCCAAGTGTGAGTCAGTTTCGAAAACAACGAATGTGTAATTTTGTTCTACTATAAGTAGGTATGGAGTGGAAATGAGATAAGACTTATTTAAATTTAGATACATACCAATTTAAGACAATACATGTTTGTCTTAAAGACAAGAACAATAAAATTGTTCACCACTCTGTGTGTGTCTGTTGCGGGAACCAAACCCACGATTTACGAAGTGCAAAGCAGGTCACTAGGTACCAGTGTTGGCCGATAATTTCAATTAGAATTGAAAATTGATCAATAAGATTGAAGATTAATTTCGTAACTAATCAATTACACTAACATCAATTTTTACTAACGTTAGTTCGCATTGATTTTGTACGTCGTCAATTACACTAACCGTCAATTAGAATTAACCTATTAAAGGTTGAACACGCCAAAACCTGGGCATATAAAAATAGCTATAGTTATTCGAAAAATGGAGATATTTAAACTTTTGAAACAACAATTTTCTCACAAGGAACTGGGCTATAAAATGATGATAGTTTTATTTTCTTTTATTTATTCGTTGGCAAAATGTCGAGCGTACAATATCAAAAACGTGAACGCATTTTGCACGAACATGTAAAAAATCCCATGTTAAGCTACATAGATATCGCGTAAAGGCTGAAATATCCACAATCTACTGTTGGTCCCGTATTAAAAAGTTTCCGTGAACGCTTGACAATAGATAGAAAGCCAGGAAGTGGTGGGTTGCAGGGAGTCAAGAATAAGAAACAGGAAAGAGTATTTTAAAGATTTTTGCCTCAAATCATACGATTTCATCTCGTGATGTTGATAAAAAAGTGAAAATGTCTTAGTCCTATGTCGAAAAAGTGAAACAGATGGCAGGACTGAGGAGTTATAAAGCCCAGGCTGCACCAGATCGAGACTTAAAACAGAACTTATCCGCAAAGATACGGTCGCGACAACTCTATGAAGATTTCCTTACAAAATTTAAATGCGCGGTGATGGACGACGAGACGTATATAATATTGGATTGTAAACAAATACCTGGTCAAGAGTTTTATACTAGCAAATCTCGAACAGATACTCCTGAAGATTTTGAATTAAAAAAATGAGGGCAATTTCCAAAAAAATACCTTCTTTGGCAGGCAATATGTAGCTGTGGTAAAAGAAGTCGCTCGTTTATCACCACCGGGACAATAAACGGCGATATTTATCAGAAAGATTGTTTACAGAAGCGTTTGCTACCTTTTATAAGACAGCATGCCTCACCACCGCTGTTTTGGCCAGATCAAGCCAGTTGCTAATACGCAAAATCAGTTATGGAATGGTACAACGCTAACAGGATAATGGTGGTACCCAAAATATGCAATCCGCCAAATAGTCCGGAACTGCGGCCTGTTGAAGAGTACTGGAGTATTATGAAAGGAATTCTAAAAAAGAAAGGCGGAGAAGTAAAATCCGTCCCTGAGCTACAAAGAATATGGACCTGGGCGACAAAAATCTTTTCTAAAGAGATGGTGCAAAGTCTTATGAGCCGTGTGAGTAGAAAAGTTCGATCTATGGCTTACTGTGTTAACATTAATTAAAATTAAAAATGTGATTTTAGAATTCATTAAATTTGCCATTAAATTCATAATGTAGTTATTTATTTTCAAACTGGTTTAAAAACAAATTTTGCGTGCCCAAGTTTTGGCGTGTTCAACCTTTAGTTACACTAACGTCTCGAAAATTTAATAAGAATTACAGTTAATTAGATTAACGTTAGTGTAACTAAATTAATCCTGTCTTACACTAATAATTAATTTTAAAACTGCATCTCGGGTTCGGAAGTCGGGACCAATATCACAAGATGGAGCTCATGCTGGACCCTAGGGCTACCTACTGGATCTCTGGTTTGGCGCATCATAGACTCATGCTGTTTGGGCTCATTCGACTTGTACTGATGAGCAGATGGTACCGGTATCAAAATCTGGAGCTCATGCTGGACCCTGGGGATCCCTACTGGATCTCGGGTTTGGCGCATCATAGACTCATGCTGTTTGGGCTCATTCGACTTGTACTGATGAGCAGATGGTACCGGTATCAAAATCTGGAGCTCATGCTGGACCCTGGGGATCCCTACTGGATCTCGGGTTTGGCGCATCATAGACTCTTGCTGTTTGGGCTCATTCGACTTGTACAGATGAGCAGATGGTACCGGTATCAAAATCTGGAGCTCATGCTGGACCCTGGGGATCCCTACTGGATCTCGGGTTTGGCGCATCATAGACTCATGCTGTTTGGGCTCATTCGACTTGTACTGATGAACAGATGGTACCGGTATCAAAATCTGGAGCTTCTTTTTACTTTTACTTTCTTTGTGTGAAAGTCAAAGTCAAAGTCAAAGTGAAAGTGAAAGTCAAAGTGAAAGTCAAAGTCAAAGTGAAAGTTAAAGTCAAAGTGAAAGTGAAAGTCAAAGTCAAAGTGAAAGTCAAAGTCAAAGTGAAAGTTAAAGTCAAAGTGAAAGTGAAAGTCAAAGTGAAAGTCAAAGTTAAAGTCAAAGTGAAAGTCAAAGTGAAAGTCAAAGTGAAAGTCAAAGGTAAAAGTCAAAGTGAAAGTCAAAGTGAAAGTCAAAGTGAAAGTCAAAGTGAAAGTCAAAGTGAAAGTCAAAGTCAAAGTGAAAGTCAAAGTGAAAGTCAAAGTGAATGTCAAAGTGAAAGTGAAAGTCAAAGTGGAAGTGAAAGTCAAATTGAAAGTGAAAGTCAAAGTGAAAGTCAAAGTAAAAGTCAAAGTGAAAGTGAAAGTAAAAGTGAAAGTTAAAGAAAGTGAAAGTAAAAGTGAAAGTGAAAGTCAAGGTCAAGGTCAAGGTAAAAGTAAAAGTAAAAGTAATCAAAACCTCGTAGCTTAACCTAAATTCGCGTTTAGTTAGGTAAATTATTAATGTCAATTACCAATTCAATCTACACTAAAAATTAAATTAATGTTTAAATTTTTGAGAAAGACTAAAAATTAAATATCTTCAATTATTAGTTATTCGCAAAGGATTAACACGTTAGTTACAATTAATTTCAATTCTAATTGAAATCAATTTGCACTAAACTATTAGTGTTCAATTTTAACTAACGTGTTTCAATCTTCAATTTTTAATTTTCAATAACACTAACGTTCGGCCAACACTGCTAGGTACACTAGGTGCGCTAAATCAGTCAAACAAAAATGAAAAGACTATTTTTTCTCGCATAGTCTAAATAATTTCTAATTTTACAACTGATAAAATCGCAGATTCAAGAACATGGAAATCATATATACTCTAAGATGGAATTATATATACTACTGCCCATCTCACCCTCCGATACGCCACGGGATGAGATGGGATGGTCCACTTCTAGGGCTACATAATAGGCCACCAATTATAATACCTACTGGTAGGTAGGTATTACCAAGTTATTAATTATCTATGTAGGTAGCGTACTTACAAACAGTATAAAGTACGTTATTGATGTATGTAATTATATGTAAGTAGGTACATTTTATAGGTGTAGGGAGCCAGTTTATTTGTAAAAATCACCTATAAATAAATAGTAAAATAGGATTTATCATAGATTATAGGTACTCGCGATGCCCGATCGATCCCGAAATCCCGATATATGTATGTATAGTGATACTAGATAAAAATTCCGTTCCCCGCCTCGCGCACCCTCCGTCGCTGCCTACACTCGTCCGCCGCGCTCGCGCCGTCCGTGATAAAAAAAGAATAAAGAACCTACACCTAACAAAAATAAATGAAATCCCATCAAAAACATAAATGTGAAAGGCTGCCAAGTTCGATACTATGGGAATGCTTCGCCTATAAAAGAAGTGAGATCTGAATAAGTACCAAGTTCCATAAAAATACCTCAAATCATAAATAGTTATAGGAATGCACACTTGATTTCCAGCAGTTTTTAAGGTACATTTTGAATAAGTATCACGTTACATAGAAATACCTAAAATTATAATAGTCAGAGAAACGCACACCGGTTTTTTTAGCAGTTTCCTGATAACATTTATTATTTTCAGTACTTTTTAATGATGTAACTTGGCAAGCTTTAATAGAAAATTATATACTTGACACATTGCAGTCCAAAGGTGTCGATTCATTGCATTGAAAAGGTGTGTGGTGTGTGAAAACTTGCCAAGTAACATCATTAAAAAGTACTGAAAATAATAAATGTTATCAGGAAACTGCTAAAAAAACCGGTGTGCGTTTCTCTGACTATTATAATTTTAGGTATTTCTATGTAACGTGATACTTATTCAAAATATACCTTAAAAACTGCTGGAAATCAAGTGTGCATTCCTATAACTATTTATGATTTGAGGTATTTTTATGGAACTTGGTACTTATTCAGATCTCACTTCTTTTATAGGCGAAGCATTCCCATAGTATCGAACTTGGCAGCCTTTCACATTTATGTTTTTGATGGGATATAATATAACATAAATACTCGCTGCTGCACACCTCAAAATAGGATAACACAGGAACAGTTGAGGTAAAAAAATTGGCGGTCTTATCGCTACAAAGCGATCTCTTCCAGCTAACCGTTACTAAACCGATTATAATGAATTTCGACACGTGTTTCCACATCGTTTTTGATCTGGAGATGGATAATATGTAGTATTTTTTTATTTGTTATAGACTCTTAGAGGAGCGTTAGTTTTGAATACGTGGATGGACAACATTAAATGCACATACAGTAAATAACAAACTTCTAATTTTACATCAACGAATTGATCTTAAATGGTTTTACACGATCACACGATAATTTGTAAGTAAGTAATTTAAAAGTTTACCAACGTTTGTGTTGAGAGAGAGTTGTTATTGGTTTAATTTCTAATTCATTAAATTTTTACATATTTTTAAACAGTACGCGTCTGTAAAAATATATTTTATGTAATCTATTTTTCCACTTCTAAAACTGACGGCCCTAATGAAACGCGTAATGAACGGAATTCACCGCGGCTTTATCAATGACCTTATACCGGGTAATCTGGTTCTTTGGGGTTCCAGTAAACATTCTAAAAATATTATATATGACATCATAAGTAATGCTAAATGGGAGTTCTGTTGGAGTTCCCTTCTCCCATACGTTCTGAATTTTTTGGGTTCCGTACCTGCCTCAAAGTGAAAACCGGAACCCTTATAGGATCACTTGTGTGTCTGTTCGTATGTCCGTCTGTCATAGTCAATTTGCTCTAAATCTACGATTCAATGTTGAAAGGGACAGTTGATGACTCAACGAGGGACGTGTAATGTAAATAAATTTTATACCTGTGATGATGAATACAGTACCTTAGTGATTCTTAAATAATGTAAAAAAAATGTTTAAGTGTGAGATAAATATATAGAACACTTTGAAGTTAAAATCTATGTGTCGATAATTCACGATACAATTTAGATGTCGTGATTTACTCTGATCTTGGTAATTTGATGTGGTAGGTGCAAGCGACATGCTGACATGAAAGAAAAAGAAATAGCTTTTGCATGACTTATTTCGTGTTTATTTGTTTAAAAAAGGTAAGTACCTACATAATCTTTAACCATAACGACCTTTAACAGCAACAACTTGGGTTGACTTGAGTTGAATTAAAGTTAAAAATTCCTTTGACCTCTTAAATATTGTGACATTGTTATTAGTATAGTGTCCCTAAACTAGGCTAGTTTCGTTTATTTGCTTTATATAGAAATACTAGGTAGGTAGTAGGTACAGTGACACGCTCTTATGGCCCTATAAATAAGAGCGTCGCGTCACATATTTTTGCGGCCTTCGTCTAGGAAGATATTATTGCCGGTGACTTTACAGTCAGCAGCAAAAGTAGCTAAGCGGGTGAGGTGTTCAAAATGACCTACGTGTGTAGCTCTTATTCTCTTAACAATAAAGTCGTGACCGGATCATTTTGACCACCACCCGCTTAGCTACTTCTAGTGCTGACTGTATTAGCCTAAAATATTGTTACAGTTTACTCATAATTATTTTTTATAACAACATCACAAACACTGACAAACTGACTTCAATTTGACTGTTGACACTTAATACATAGCAAACGATAGGTTAAATATAATAAGTTACATACGTATAAGCATCTATTAGTGACAAATAATGGAGATTCAGATGTCGTTGAAGCTAGTAACCGCATTTCAATGTCTGAAGTCGATGCAAAGTGGGTAGCGAGCTAGCAGACGCGATAGAACCGTCAATTTTAAACTCTGATAGGAGCTCGTCTTCCCTTTGAGACTCTTTCACGCCACACTCTCTGCTTGAATTATTCATATTGTCGGCAAATATCTATGAAATATCGTAGGTGAAAGGGATTCGGCCAAATTAAATTCAGCCCGTTATTGATATAGAGAATCGACGTTAAATACCTCCTCCGGTTTATGAAATTTAAATTCTCCAGCCTTAATTTATCTAACTGAGCGTCGGATCTTTTATTAAGAGATTGGTAATAATTAAATCGTGATAACAAAGTCCGCTGGAAAACAAAGCTTTCGTATTTAATTAATAGAAAAGTTTTTCTCAGATATAATAAAACAATATTTTAACGGCCTCCTAGCCTAGTCGGTAGTGACTCTGCCTACGAAGCAGGAGGTCCCGGGTTCGAATCCTGGTCAGGGCATTTATTTGTGTGTTCATCACATTTGTTCCCGAGTTATGGATGTTTTCTATGTATTTAAGTATTTATCCATATTTATCTATTATATATATCGTCGTCTAGAACCCATAACACAAGCCTTATTGAGCTTACCGTGGGCCTAGGTCGATTGGTATAAGATTGTCCTATAATATTTATTTATTTATTTGTTTATTTATTTAATATTGGTACATTTGGATGTGTTTTCATAAGTTTAAATAGTTCATATAGAATAGAGTATGGAGTAGGTACTATAGAGATGCATGAATGGTAATGCTTAGTTTTTACTAAATAGGAGTCGTTGTAACGTTGTAGTCTTCTGTTATGATACATTTTTTCTTCTTGAAGTTCTTTCAAACAACTTCGGCTACCAAGACGTCTGTGCATTTCGATGGCTTTGTGATTTTGAATAGTTGTTGCGCGATAACTTTAGTAACGTTTTTCTGATTTATATGAAATTATTTGGAGTTGTAGTAGAGCTCAATACAATTTGAGAGTTCGTTCATGAGCATGATCGATCCAGGGGTTATGGAGCCTGAAGGCTCGAAAAAATTATCATTAGGGTCTTGTTATATTGGTCACTCGTTTGCAGGAAAATCGCGAGTTTTCAGTTCGAGGCGGACTACTAGTTATTAAATATAACACGTACCTAAATAGGTTTACTAGAAAAGGATTTCAAAATGAGGGTACACGTTGCGAGTTCTAGGCCTTAATGAGAATTGTGAAAGTGTATGTGTTAATGAAAATGAAGGGTAGATTTGTGAAGAGTGGGCACCCAAACAACGTGGCAGGGAAGCCATCAATCTTGAGGGCCGACACCGGGGTCCACTTCCGAAACTCTTTCTACGGCCGCCTAAACTTTTGTAACCTTACTGTGACAAATGGTGTGGAAGGTTATTTGAGTACAGACCTTATTAAAGCGATGTTAATGAATAAACCAACATCAATAAAAATTTCAGCGAATATGTTGTATATTCTTACATATATACTTACCCAATGTATACTTATATTATTAGGTTGTATAAGGCCAGTAATTCATTATGAACACCTATAACTAAGTTGGTATGATACGTAGGTACGGTGCAATGCGTATAATTAATGCTCCTTTTGTATTTGGGGTGTCCAAGCAAGAGTTTTTGTACCTACTTACATATACTATTATTGTACTATATTGTACAGGTAATTTATTTATTTCATCGTATGGCGTATTTTACATTGTAGGTATGTTCTTGTTAGTCTATACTATTATAAATCGACGTACAGGTAATTAGGTAGGTAGATGTACGTACTTAGATAATATTTTATTATAAACGTTCAAAATCAGAGCGCTGGTAGCCTGGCGGTAAGATGTCCGACTTTTAATCCGTGGGTCTCGGGTTCAAACCCCGGCTCGTACCACTGAGTTTTTCTGAACTTATGTACGAAATATCATTTGACATTTACCAGTCGCTTTTCGGTGAAGGAAAACATCGTAAGGAAACCGGAACTAATCCCGATAAGGCCTAGTTTCCCCGCTGGGTTGGAAGGTCAGATGGAAGTCGCTTTCGTAAAAACTAGTGCGTACGCCAATTCATGGGATTAGGTTGTCAAGCGGACCCCAAGCTTGGACAAATGCTAGGAGGAAGAAGAAGAAGAAGAAACGTTCAAAATCATTATAAAGTTGAGGAGGACTCAATGCGTCTCCATTGCCCTCCCAAGCTGGCTACTTTCTTCGTAACTATACACACTCATTTAATATTCTATTTCTATTAAATATTCTCTTCAAAGGCAGCTTGAACAGATCCTTTGTATAAATATGTAAGAGAATAATTAAGAAGGTATTTGGGGCAGTTAGGATGATTATATCTTCGAATCCGTTAATAATTCAACAGTTTAATTTCCTTTGCGGCTGATTGAATCGGTGGGTGGTAACCTCGGCGTCCAAGAAAATTGAATCCGCACAGTGAATGCGGACTTTGACAATTGCCCGGCTTTATCCACTCGCTTCCCGAATATTATTAGGGTATTTTCGTGGAAAACTTATTTATCCTACTATTTAGTCATGGAATTGGATGTTATGTCAGTATATTTTTTGAATGGAAATCAACATAATATATTATGAGATGTCGTTTAGGCTTTCACTTTGTTGAAATAAGTAAATTCGGTAAAAACCAAGAATATAACATAGCATTTTCTAAATTTAACTTATAGAGTGCTGGAGTTTCAGGTGCCCATAGCTTGCGATGACCGCTTCATGTAAAGCATACATACGCATGTGCGTATGCGCTTGTTTTCTGCCGTCGTCGTGTACAAAAGTTAATTTAACCAATATACTTTGACATGACTATAATGTCATATAGGTACACATATAAAGTGTCCATAGTGTCACACACACTCCAAAATAGAATAAATGTTACATCTTACAATCTAATCTTCAGTGCTACAAAGTCTCTGAACGTGTATGTATATCAAAGTTGTTCAAGCAAGCATATTAGTAACATATGCCTAGTGATGTGCCGTTCCCGGGAATATTCCCACCTTGAGGGAATATTGGGGAATTTTGAAGTTGTTGTATGAACACAATATTGTATTTTTAAGGAATTGGTAAAAACGAAGGCCACAAAACTCTTTACCGGAACATCAAGCACAGTAACTCTACCGGAAAAGTAAATTCCCAATATTCCCGAGTAAGTTCCCAATATTTCCTGGAATATTCCTTTGGCTCTAGGGAATATTTCCATAGTTGCTAGGAATGATCCCCTAACCGAAAGAAAAATAAATAAAGATATTTTTTAGGGTTCCAAAGTACCAAAATATGCTCTGTCTGCTCCTCCGTCCATGAGTCCTTATGTCTCAGTCATTGTATTCGTGGCTTATAAACCGTATTTAAATGAGATTCTAACTGGAGGTCTGTTTTGTGTGCCGCTACTTTGATCTTTAGTTAAATTAATAAAAAAAAAAATTTTTTTGTAGGTATACTCCATACATGTAATTAAATATAAATTGTTATATTTCTTTGCTAGTATCAACATCTAGCACATCAATCAATAGGTCTTTAAAAAAAACTTTGATGTTTTAACAATAACATTAACATTATTTTGAGGAAACAAAACAAAAAAAAACATCCGGAAAGTATAAGAAATTGTCTCTTTCTTCTATAACTTTTGAATTAGGAGTCCAAAAAATAAAAAAAAATAAAAAAAACTGTCTAATTTAAATACACACTTTTCGTAAAAAAAATATTTATTTATGTAATTAGTAGAACAATTTATTTAATTTTATTCTTCTAAATAATATTTTTTGTAACATTGATTAGGTACTATTTTATTTTGCGCAACTTGTATTTCAATATTCTCTCGGCACATCACTAGTAACAAAGCAACTCGCACCTTAGGATGGCAAGTTGGTGCCAAGCAACAAGATATTTCACAGAAAGGACAATGGTTCTGGTATCATAATTTGTTAGTGTAGTCTGTGTATTAGACCAGTGTTGCCACATGCTAATACATCATAAAACTTAATAATAAACTTATATAGATGTCATATACAAAGGAAAAAGTGACCTAGGCCTCCGGTGCCCAGGGCTGGGATCGAACCAGCGTCTTCTGCATTCGCGGCAGACGCCTTTACCACTTGGCCACCCGGGTCACAGCTGCACCGGTCGAATTTTCCCGTGTATATGCAATCTTTTTGTAAATGCTCAGGCGCATTTTAGCCAATCATCTAAGGTAGAACATTATGAGTCCGTACCTCCAATCCGAACTCGTAGGAGTTCATTGAAAGCGAGAGAGATGGCGCTGCCCTCAGTACAACTGAAGAACAAATCAAATTATTTTTAATAAATATTTTGATTTGTTTATTTTAAGTAGACACACTACTATATAAATCATAAACTTATATAGATGTCATATACAAAGGAAAAAGTGACCTAGGCCTCCGGTGCCCAGGGCTGGGATCGAACCAGCGTCTTCTGCATTCGCGGCAGACGCCTTTACCACTTGGCCACCCGGGTCACAGCTGCACCGGTCGAATTTTCCCGTGTATATGCAATCTTTTTGTAAATGCTCAGGCGCATTTTAGCCAATCATCTAAGGTAGAACATTATGAGTCCGTACCTCCAATCCGAACTCATAATGTTCTACCTTAGATGATTGGCTAAAATGCGCCTGAGCATTTACAAAAAGATTGCATATACACGGGAAAATTCGACCGGTGCAGCTGTGACCCGGGTGGCCAAGTGGTAAAGGCGTCTGCCGCGAATGCAGAAGACGCTGGTTCGATCCCAGCCCTGGGCACCGGAGGCCTAGGTCACTTTTTCCTTTGTATATGACATCTATATAAGTTTATGATTTATATAGTAGTGTGTCTACTTAAAATAAACAAATCAAAATATTTATTAAAAATAATTTGATTTGTTCTTCAGTTGTACTGAGGGCAGCGCCATCTCTCTCGCTTTCAATGAACTCCTACGAGTTCGGATTGGAGGTACGGACTCATAATGTTCTACCTTAGATGATTGGCTAAAATGCGCCTGAGCATTTACAAAAAGATTGCATATACACGGGAAAATTCGACCGGTGCAGCTGTGACCCGGGTGGCCAAGTGGTAAAGGCGTCTGCCGCGAATGCAGAAGACGCTGGTTCGATCCCAGCCCTGGGCACCGGAGGCCTAGGTCACTTTTTCCTTTGTATATGACATCTATATAAGTTTATGATTTATATAGTAGTGTGTCTACTTAAAATAAACAAATCAAAATATTTATTAAAAATAATTTGATTTGTTCTTCAGTTAAAACTTAATAATCTTGCACAAACTATAAAATATGGTGCAATATCTGCATTAGTGTAATAAGAAGGATAAGATCAGCTCAGCACCAGCCCTTTTCGGTGGCCCAATACGGAAGCCCATTTTCAGGGTGCCTTCCCACCAGAGCTATGCTATGCAGCTATGCTGCGAGGATGTGTAAGCTACGCGTTTCCATTGGTTGGTGTTACGCGTTGATGTAACACCAACCAATGGAAACGCTTAGCTTACACATCCTCGCAGCATAGCTGCATAGCATAGCTCTGGTGGGAAGGCACCCTTAGGATTGGGCCTCGACCAAAACATAATAGGTTAAGTTTGAGAACGAGGTGCTTTCAACAATCGCAAATACTCTATTCTCTTTGATATTTACTAAACCACATTTAACACACTTTCTACTCTAGCATTACTAACACGGCATCTTACAGATCTATATAAGCAATTCGTATTTCAATTTCATTTATTGACTAGAGAGTCCGGTTAATGCAAAGTGTGCACCGACTTGACAAAATGTGGACGTACCACATGTCAAACTCCTACATAAATTGACGTTCATAGAGGTGCTGTTACACTTTGTCGCTGCATATTCGGTGCAGTGGTAGCTTAAGCGCTTATTAATAGATGTACACCCAGATTCAAAATTGCATGGACAATTGTGCAATCCAATTAAAAGTACAATTTGAGACATGGAAAATGGATAGATATTATTTGCACAGTCCGGTTTTAAGTGAATCTAGTTTGTCCTGAGCAAAACCCTGGTCCACTATGATAAACTAGTTTAACCCAAACACACAGTCTAGTTTGGCGTAAATACCCTTTTTGCAAACTTATTAAATTGCTAGTGTTGCAGTGTAGTAAGTAATCCTTAGTAAGTAAGTGGTTTAGCCTAGTACCTACTAGTTTTTCCCAAAATCGGGAAATATAATAAAGAAAATAACTTCACCGATAGCCTCCAATCTGTATAAATGCACACAAACCTCTTTATATGGCAACACAAAACGAGACTACGGCAAACTAGCAAGTTAGTAATCAGCACTACTCTCGCCTCGCCTTGCCTTCACTTGAGTACAGAATGTTTGCTTTAGTTTAATTGTCCTGTCAGTACCGAGCTGAAATAATGCGAGGAGTCACTTCAGAATCGTCACTATGAAATGTTCTCTGAGTACGACATCAAAAAAATAGTCAATTTTAATGCGGAAGAGGTTTAATATACATGAAGGACAAGAGCGCCGCCAGCCGATGGCCCAAAGGGGGGCAAGTTGATATAAATGGAGGGTGAAGAAAATATGAATGGGTACAACGTTTGGCTATATTTTTTTAAATATATATGCCGCTCCCCCCCCCCCCCCCCCTTGGCGACGCCCTTGATAAAAGATTATCCAATAAGGGCGGGACAATAGGCATGGTGAATTTTTTTCATGTATGGTATCAATCGATTCGTTTTGTTGTGAGGATCAAATGTCTATATGCGGCCAATTGCGTTAAAGCAACACAAAAGTCAGAAATTAGACTTAAAGTCTGAGATTTGCATTTGTTTCTCGAAGCGCTCCGAACAAAATGACGTGCAAAAGTGACGTCACGATCATATAGTCGCCCTGTTTAAAGTATGGAAAAAATATGAAATTGCTATTTTTACACTGAAATGTTGCGCTTATGTATATGGTTACCTTACAATTTATTTAACCATAGTTTTTCGATTGGAAAATTGAAAATTTTTGAAATTTTGAAGCATAATATCTATCTTTAAACTATTTCAATATATTTTTTTAATTTTCACTTAATTTGGATAATATATATTGGTAATTCTGCATCCTATGAAATAAATTTTATTGCATAATTGAACACGTGTCATCATCCCTATTTTAAAATTCAATAAAATAGACTGTGTGTAAAATATTAAATAGTTTTTCGATTTATTTGAAAGGCCCGTATGTGCCATTATTTGTGAAATATGACATCGTTCAAATGTCCGCCTCGGCTTCTTCTAAGCGTTAAGCGCCATTTTAGATATGCTTCTTCTGGTAGCCCATATCCTAGAAGTCCAATTTTCAATAACTTTACCGCACAGATTAGGCGGAGTTTCAGCGATGGCTTGGGTTATATTGATTTAAGGCACTGGTCCCACCAAGAGCGAGTAAGCGAGTAAAGTTAAGCGAGTAGCATTACATCGCGGGCCTTGAAAGGTCGATCGATCACTCTATACCTCGACAAACCTCAATGTAATGCTACTCGCTTAACTTAACTCGCTTACTCGCTCTTGGTGGGACCAGTGCCTTAAGGGCATAGTCGGGATTTGTCTGGTTCTGGCAATTACAATTAGAGAATACACTAATAACCACATGCAATCATCAGCAATTTTATTGCTAAACAGATGTTTAGATCGTAGTAGATACTACGATTTTCCAGCTCGCAGGTGCAACCCGTAATATTTCGTGGCTATTGTTACCGGAGCGCTAAACCCTAAAGCACACAGGGCATATTTAAACAGAAGTCTCCGATATCTTTGCTAAGCGTACGCAAATGCCTCTGCCATGTAACAAATACACCCTGTGTGTTTAGGCTTTATATATGTCGCGCGTTATCGTTCGTGTCGCGCATCGTCGACAAATGAATGAAATGCAAATGCGATTTATGTGGATACAATGTGCGGCGCATTTTCTACATAGGGACAGTGTGTGTGCTAGTGCTTGTGTTGGATTTATTACGCATGTGTGTTAGGAAACACAATTTACGTGATGCACCAGTCATTGGGGAGTGTACAACAGTACAACGCGTCAACGCTTGTTATTTTTATTGCTAACACTGCACACCGCGTAAGGCAAACCAGAACAACAATGATCATGATACCTGTGACGACTATTACAATAAATATTTATTATACAAGGGAGCAAGCTCTTATATTGACACCCGAGCTAGCGAAAGAGTCAAAAATAGAGCCCCGAGCGTAGCGAAGAAAATACAAGTTGCAATTTTTTTTATACCACGACAATGTCAAACAAGCATACTTTGCATATTTGGTGGCAAACAAGCATACGGTCCAGGTAATGGTAAGCAGTTAACGTAACCTAAGGACGCCTGCAACTCCAGAGGTGTCACATGCGTGTTGCCGACCCATTACAAAAATGAGGATTCATTGTGTTGACGGCTAAAGGAACAATAGGGTCCCTCGTCGTCACCACACTGGGTCCTCTTTGAGCTCTTTGGTAACCTTACTCACCGGCAGGAACACCACACTATGAGTAGGGTCTAATGCTATTTGGCTGCGGTTTTCTGTAGGGTAGAGGTACTTCCCCAGTCGGGTTCTGCTCCAGATTTTAGCGAGATGCCATTCACTGAGCTGTGCCCTACCACACATACCGAGATGACATTCGCAGTACCCATATATCTCTTTTGGACATAGTTTAAGGGTACCCGGATCCGGACGTAGTTTAAGGACATACCCCGGGTATGACGAAAAAATATTACACATGTTATCAAATATTAATAGTATTCAATATTTAGCACTCAAAATCATCGCATAAAAGTATATCCTACGAGCTAACACATGAAAAACGATTAAAGTCAAAACTAGTATCAAAACGCAACTTTCCACACACTTATTAAAAGTGAGCCTTTCTGAGCGGGTGTGGTGAAAAATTATTTTAATAAGTAACTTTTGGGTTAGTAGGTACCTATGTGTAGAAAATATTTTTACGTCACACCTGGCCATAATGTGAGTTTTACCGCATGCTACGCGTACGGTAAAACTCGCATTATGGCCAGGTGGAGACGTAAAATTGTGTACTCACCACGGGCAGTAAAAAAGAAAGCCCTCTATCGCATATTTACAACCCTCGCCTGCGGCTCGGGTCACAAATACCTGCGATTTCGGGCTTTCTTTCTTTTACAGTCCTTGGTAAGTAATGTACTATTTCCTAATTCTCGGTAAGCTATAAGAACGAGCCGCACCTATCCCTGTCCTGCTTTCGTCGGTAGCTGAGTGCACTTCTATCTAATCAACCGAAGGTGGTACAAATTCACGTAATGGACGTTGACAAGTACCTACCCATATAAACCGAAATAGGTAAACATCTGCAATGCATTCAGGCTTTGTATGGAATGTACCAAAGTAATATTTTTTCTGTTGTCTGGTAGTCTGCTCAAATATGTACTAAGCTGATGGACCGTAAGCTAGGAACAAATGTCATGACTAGCGTACGGACAGGTGGTGACATTATTGAGCAGAGAGGGCACTGGAGTCGCCTAGGTTACATTTTATGACTGAATTACTGGAAAAAGATAATTATTTTTGAAGTGAAAACTTCTTTTGCGGCGCTGTGCATTTTTTGTGCTGGGGAAAAAATGTTAAAGTCGCGACAGGTCACGTGACCGACAGATTCGTCAGATTGAAAATTCGTAAGACGGACACGTGACCTGATCGAATAAATAATTGTAATAGTTCTGAAGTGTTAATTTTTTAATGTAAATGTAAATTGTCATGTTTGTGTACGATAGCGCAATAAATGAATATTGTATTTTACTTTACCACATAAATGCTAGTACTTTTATACTGATAATTAAAACAATTCGTGCAAAATTATTCCCTAACCATTCCAAAATATCAAAAATGCACAACGTTAATATTCAAGTTTACACTTCTGGCACTCCCGGAGTGCACCCCGTTGTTTTTTGTCTAAAACATACATTTCATATTCAAGTAGTGCCAATATTTTCGGATCAAATTATTGAATCACCCCTTGTTTTCTCCGCTAGACCTTTGGCTGATGTTTCCAACTCGTTTTTGGTCTGCGTAATAAATTGAGTAAAAATATAAAATAATTCCATTTATCGATTCAAAAATATTGGCACTACAAAAATAAATGCATGTTTTAGACAAAATAAATAATTAATCATCATCCAGTCATTCCACGGACTAGATGAATACTAATGGACGCGGTAATGGGCCGGGAGCGCGTTACATGGTTTATGATCAGATGCGCATAAACTTGTCGAAACCTCGTGCCGCGCGGTTCAGTCGTCGTTCGACCACGTGTGACGAATTTAGTGCCAAAAAACATGTAAAAATGCCGTGTTGTACAATTTTGTCGTGTCGTATACGAAGCAACGAATTAAAAGAGGCCCCTGGAGTAGTTGCTTTCCACCGGTAAGTATAAAAACCGAGTATTTCACATTTTTTCCAAAAATTGTAGGCTTTTATTACGACATTCACCCATTATCTGATGGTACAACAGTATTCACATCAATTGCTCGTTGGCTATTGCTGGCGGTCTCAGGATTACGCGAGTGACGCGCAATGTATTTGGAAATACGAACGTCGCTCGTCAGTCTCGTCACACGATCGGCAGCCACGTTGCTGGGCAACATGGCTGACACGAGGCAATGGTAGTGGTTATGTATTTTCGAGTGTGGGGATTTTCACTTAATTGTGTGCCATTAACGGCCAGTTAGCAATCGTCACAAAACTGACGATCAATGTTAAACCCCATACATTTTGTCAGGAATGTGACGGTTAGAAGGTACTGAAACATGACTTAAGTCGTGCTTAAACGTACAAGTTTAAATAAAAATGCCCGTGTACGCACACATTAACACAGCGAGTGAGAGACTGACATTTCTTTGTGTGTCTCACCTCGTGCGTACTTTAATGAGAATGTGTGCGTGTAAATGCCGGCTACGCTGGTTTTGGAACAAACTACGACTGATACCGTCTCCATATACTCCGTGAGTCATTCAGTCATAAAATGTAACCTAGGAGACTCCAGTGCCCCCTCTGTTCAATCATATCTCAATTAAATAAAAAAAAAGATAGGTACCTGAAAATAATAAAAACACATGATGAAGGAAGTAGGTAGAGGTAGCTTAAGTAAATCTAAACATCGGTATCAACGTTCAAATTTCGTGGCAATGTACGGTTGGCAGAAAAATAAATACAAACAAATCACTTAGTATTTTTAACCTTTATTTTGTATATGTAAATAAAAAAGCCCCTAAATAGTACATTTCCTAATTAGGGTGGTAAAACAAAGAAAGGCCGCGCAATCGCAATTGTTGCGGCCCAAGCTGCAAGCGAGGGACGTAATTATGCGATCGAGGGCTTTCTTTATTACCTCCCGTGTTGGAAAAATATGTGCACATTTGGCCAGAAAGCGGCTCTATCCGTACGCGTAGCGTGCGGAAAAAGCCACTTTATGTCCAGGTGTGGCATACAATATTTTACGAGTTAGAATAGATCACTAAAATTTGTTCCATAGATTTTGCTGTCAATCTTTGACGTCTGTAAGAATATATCCATTTTAAATGACTAAAAGATCTTTCCACGCTGACTGAGGTAATAGGAAGGTATGTCAAGCATTGAAAATTTTGCACACAGTTTTTATTTACACTTTCTGGTATTTCAGCCTCGTTGTTTTTAGATAGTTGGTTAATTATTTGTACAGTCTTATAACCAGGATTTTTCTTTAATACACTTTTTAATTTAAAATAAACTTTTCTGGCATTTTGATGTAACCTTAACGTTGATATTTTTTTTTGCAAACCATGAACAATGTTTAATGATTCTGCTAGACTCAGTTTTGGATCCTCCAATAATTTTATTGACTTAGCAATTATACTAAAGTGTGTATCGACGAATAGTAACTCAGTTTTTAAATTCCGGTTACGGAAAATTTTTTTTGCTTTAGAAATTGCACTCGCTTCACGCGGATTTAAGGCATCGATGACAGATTTGATTTTATCATAATGCATGTGATAATATGAGGCAGCATTTAACCATGTTCCCCATCTTGTTATCACGGGTCGGGGTGGTAGAGGAATATTTACACACATTTGATGAAATAAATTTGTCCTTGAAGGAGCGTTACGAAATATTTTTTTGATACAGTCAATCAAACTGTTTATGGTCGGGTAAAGACTTCTAATTATCTCTGCGACTCGATTACATCCATGTGCTATGCATGTTACATGAGTCATATTTTTATATTTCTGAACAAGGTTTTTAGCTGCTTTTACCATGTAGGAACCGGCATCCGTTATAAAAAATAATAATTTATCCATGTTTTTTTTGTATTCATCGCCCCAAAGATCTTCAAGGGTTTCCTCAACGAGTTTGGTTATTGTCGAATGGTTAGTCGCCTCCAATACCTTAGAAGCAAATAAATGTGGCTGGGTACTAGTTCCATCTAGAGCTCCGATCAAAATATTTGCCACTTTTTTTCCCACGGAATCTGATGTTTCATCAACACTGAGGTAAATCATTTTATTTTGTAATTTCTCTTTCAATTCATTTTTTTTCTTTTCATACAATTCAGGTAAGCATTTTACTCGTATTTTTGTTTCACTCGGCACAGTAATATCGTTTCCATATTTATGATTTAAAAGGTTTTCTACAAAATTTCTAAATTTAGGATTGTCTAATTTTGACCACGGTATATTCGAACAAATCATAAACTCTGTTAAATCTTTATTAATTTTTTCTTGTGCATTATTTTTATGAATTTTGTTGTGTAAATCTGTTTTTAAATGGCGGTCGATACTAGATTTAGAGGGAAATAATTTCGAATTACACAATTTGCAATATACGATATCGTCTTTAATTTCGAAATCAGCATTATCTCGTATTATATCCTGTAAATGGCAGCGTGAATCAGATAATTTATCTTGATGAGATTTTGATTTCAAATGTTTCTCTATATTGTACCTTTTCTTTTTTATATTCATTTCGCAAATAGTACAGCAAGCACCTTCGTTAGTGAATATAAAATCAGTATACTGCGTCAAATCCATTTTCTCAAGTCTGATAGGGAGTTGGGTAAAGATTTATCAATGCTAAATTGTAGTTGTAAGTGTTTTTAAGAACTATTATCGTTGAAGATTTTACCACATATTATTTTGCATGACAATTTGTTGCCTATTTGGCATTTAGAATTTTTTTTACAAATGGATAATGAAATGAGTATTGAGGTTCTATGACGTATTAAGAATATAAACCTCTTTAAATATATGTACAGTTTACCAAAGTACGATTAAGAATAAAAATAAATTAAATGTTATTTATTACTAATAAATAAAACAATGATACCTATGTATTTCTTTTTTTGCGACCCTTACCAAGTGCCACGAAATTTGAACGTTGATACCGATGTTTAGAAATACCTACAGCAGCAAAAAAAATAAATGCCTCAAAATCTTTAAAAATGATTTATTTTCATCCGGAATACCTTCTATTGTCACAATTACAAAGGACGAATTAAAAAAAAACAAAGCCTCTCATTTAAATTTGAATCAATGCAACAAAACTGAAAGTATTGCGAGGCAACAAAGGAGTGGGCGCTTAAATTGTCGGCGGGGCGCGGGCCGGGTGCCGGGTGACAAACTCACTGATCGTCACCCGCCACGCACACCGTCCTACAATCCCTACATGCCAACCATTGGCTTACACAGCGTACGGATTACCTCTTTTCTGTGGCGGAGAATCGTTGTACAATACGGTGACTTAATTTGAAAGTTTACCTACCCTTTATTTTCAATTCAGTTGGAACAGTGCGGCAAGGTTAGATGTTTGCCTTATTATTCTAATAATGCTTTCTATATTAGATGCCTCTTAAGTAATTAACCTACGAGTGCCTATAGTGCCTTCGCAATTCTTGTTGTGGAATGTGGACTGAAGTAGCGTTTCAAGTTTTGGAATCTATATATTCCGAAACAATGTTGCCTTAACACTTTCCGTACCACCTAGTGCTACGCGCTACGCTCGTAGCTCGTAGCCACGTATTTGTCGTATGTAGCGCGTAGTAGCTACGAAGAGAGAACCCGGCAGTCGGGTTCCTGGTCGTGAAAGTGTTTTTCGCTAAATTATTTAAGGAAAGTAGATAAGCCTATCTTACAAATAACAAATATGAAATATTGAATTCCGTAAGAAATAACATTTTGTGATATCTATTTTCATCACAGATATTAATTTTGATCATACATTAATCTTTTCGTTAATTTGAATGATAAGGATTAAAATTACATTAATAAATATAGAAATCTTACAACGATGATCTAATCCTTACGGTAACCCTTTATAGTTTTCTTGTTAGTTTAAACGACAAAAAATATTTTTTTATTTGATAAAATTATTTTTTGTGGTTAAACCCATAAATAATATTTGCGCTCATTACACTAATGCTTAACGCGATTTGAACCATGTCATGCATCACAGACATGGTTCCACCGGCTATTCAATGTTGTTTGTAAAACTATTTCGTTGTTGTTATACAAACTAGGTAGGTACTTACGCGGTTTTATAATGGGTTTATTGTATTAAAAAAAATACTGTGTGTATTTTTTAATTATCTAAAATCCATCACTTCAGCAGCACCGTGAGAATACACTAAGCCCTTCCACACCGCGTACATCTCTGCGGATTGCGAAATTGCAAACAGAACTCGTATTCCTGCCGTCATACCTGTCGTCCTTAAAACTTTATTGCGTGGCGTCTTCATTAGCTCCGAGTTTCTTTGAAACCGGCGAGCTTTGCGTAAATGTAAATCTACTTTTGTGCTGCTGTGCGCGGAGATTCCGGGACGGCATCTTTGAATACTCGATACAAACAAAATACTCTGACGAATGAGTTATCATATCTTTGGGTAAAAAGTAATACTTAACTTGATTTAGAATAGTATTAAATAGTCGAATTTAGGTACAGAGCATACAGTGCTCATGCGTAAAAAGGTAAGATCGCAGTCGCACCTACATCTACATATGTGTAACTATAGGGGAAGATGTGGACTTTTCATACTATTTCCTCTAACCTTTGTAAAAATAAACTTTTAGTATGTGAGTACATATGTGTAAATATTAGGATTAATAATTCTGGTTTATTGTACGACATTCATCTGATGGCAAAACGTAAGATTTTCTCAGTGAATAGTAGGTACCTAGTTATTAGTGTTATTACTAGTTAAAGTCTGAAATGAATGAATTACATTAATTATATTGAGTTTTTGCAGTAAATAAAAAGTATTAACACACCATTTTTAGATTTATATTATATGAATAGATAATAATCACAAATAAAATAATGTCAGCACATGAGACCTAAACAGTTTCTGTGAGGACTCATGGGAAATCATAAAAGGAAATCTCATGTAGCTCTTTGTGGATAAAAAGAAATCATTGTTTTTTTCTTAAGTTTTATCAACGTTTCTATAGGAAGGAACTATCTTAACAACAACTGTGTGTTTTTTTTTTTTTTTTATGAAATAGGAGGCAAACGAGCAGACGAATCGCCTGATGGTAAGCAATTAACGCCGCCCATGGACGCCTGCAACACCAGAGGGGTCACAAGCGCGTTGCCGGCCTTTAAGATGGGAATACGCTCTTTTCTTGAAGGTTTGAAGGTCGTATCGGTCCGGAAATACCGCAGACGACAGTTCATTCCACAGTTTTGTTGTGCGAGGCAGGAAGTTTCTCGAGAAACGCACAGTTGAGGACTGCCAACCATCTAAGTGGTGATGATGGTAATGCTGTCGCGTAGGACGATGGCGGAAAGAGGCGGCAGGGATTAATCCGAACAATTCCTCGGAGCACTCTCCGTGATAGAGGCGATAGAAGATGCAGAGCGAGGCTACATCTCTACGCAGCGCCAAGGAGTCAAGCCTATCCGTAAGATCCCGGCAGCCGACAATTCGAGTCGCTCTCCGTTGGATGCGGTCAAGAGGGAGAAGTTGGTACTGGGGCGCTCCCGCCCACAGATGAGAACAGTATTCCATATGTGGGCGTATTTGTGCCTTGTAAAGCTGGAGGCGGTGGGCCGGAGTGAAATACTGCTGTCGCAGATAGCTTAAAATTACTGTTGTTTTTGTGTAACTAGATCTAAGTTAATCATTTTCTCGATTTATACCAATTTGTTTATTTTTGTAATTTAATAAAGTGTATAAATTCGTGTTTACATGTCTAGTTCTTAAGTACTGATTTATGTCTTAATTTTATTGATATCATGTCATAATACGCAAAATGTCTAGATTATAAGAATTTTGTACTAATTTATGAAGAAATGTCCCATATAAATATCAATTTTAACCCTCCTACCAACATGTAATACTGTAAGCTTATTCGTGAATAAATATCTAATTTACACGGCACATACCAGCCACTAGTACGAGCACGCTAAAAAACCCATAAAAGAGGCCAGCACTCGTACTCGTTGCTCACTTCTACAACTACTCCCAGCGGGGAAACACCTGCAACTACACTGCTCAAATGTTTTACAATTCTAAATAAGTGTTTTTATTCATCTCCCTACATGACCTGGTAAATGATACAGCGGGTCAGCGCTGCTTGGTTCGACGTGGTAATCCGGTCTGCACACAACAGCTGGTCCTTCGAGCTCCGGATATCAGAAAACTGCGGCCAATTGAAGAAAGAAACAAGTACGCGCTGAGCTGGATTAATTTCGCTCAGAATCTTCATACGGTGTCCGGCCTAACCGCTGATACACCTGCCTGCTTTCGCGGAAGAGCCCTGTGCTATTTACCAGCTTGCTGGACGGACCGCTCGTGTAGAGGCCATACTCCACGTTCGTGTCCTGGCAACTTTCGTTGCAACGTCACATGGTTGACGTCTTCACACTGCTTTCGGACGCTCTGGCACTTGCACTTAGCCTTTGCGCGAGATTCAGTGCATCAGGGATTAACGCCCACGAGTAAGTAAAGTGAACGTAGGGCCGCTTTCACTGCACTAGGCAGTGTCAGCCATTAGGTTTTAGGTAGGTAAGGTTAGGGAACCCCACGTGCGTCAAGAAGCAAGAAGAAAGAAGAAGATGTCCGATCATACGCTCAAGATGTCTCTTCGCTCACACAAGGGACAACCCTCCAGAGCCGTTACCCCGCCGTCTGGTGAAACAACCTCCGGCGATACCAACAACAGCCGCCGCCGGCAATAGCGCCGGCGCCCGCTTATTCGGAAATATCGGAAGACGAGGCGGAAAAGACGTTAGTTAAAAGTCCACCGGGGACATCGTGTAAACCTAACACGTCCGCCGGGGAAAAAGACCGCTTTTCTCAGTGCGGCGACCGCGGTAGTAAAAAAGTGCGCGAAAATCGAAGTGTGTATAGTGAAAAGTGCGACGAAAAGTTAGCTCTGTTGCTAGCGGAACTCGAGGTTCATAAAGCCGCCCTCGCCGTTGCTAATAAAGAGACGGAAACTGCCAAGTTAAGGCTACAGATTGCCCAGCATGAGGCGCAATCTGTTAGCGGTAAGTCCGAACCTCTTGTCGAAAAAGACGAGCAACGCGTGAGGAATTGGGTAGAACGACAGTCCCAGCTAGATCAGAGCAATTACGTAACTAAAAATGAAGCGTCCGCGTTACACACAATACGTAATTTCGCCTCTAGCGCGCCGGCGCCCAGCGCCCCCGCGCCCCGCGACCCGCCGCGAGATGTGTCTAGTCAGTATGCGCCCATTATGCATAGGCCACCCGAATTACCCGCTTTCGACGGTAATATCACAGAATGGATCGCATTCCGTGCCGAATTTAACGATACCGCGCCCATGTTTAGTTACGTAAATAACGTCAGTCAAATTAGGCGCGCGTTGAAAGGTGAAGCGCGTACCGCGGTGAAATCCATAATGTATACCGTCCAGGATCCATACGAGATAATGGAGGCCTTAGAGAGGCAGTTCGGGGACCCTGAAGAGATCGTGTTGACTGAGCTACATAATGTTAAACGCATGCCGCGCCTAGCCGAAGATAACAGTAATATCGTGTCTTTTGCCGCGCACGTCGCAAATGCAGTAGCGACAATAAAATCATTAAAGCAAGAAAAATACTTGTACGCGCCAGAGCTAGTCAACAAGATCGTCGATAAGTTGAACCTTATTGTTAGGTACGAATGGGGCAAGTTCAAACAAGCTAATTTGAACTCGCCCGATTTAGTCGCGATATCAGAATTTCTGCTAGAAATTAGTTCCGCGGCTAAAAGAACGAGTCGTCATCGAGGTCCGAAGCCGAAAAATGCCGTGAACACGGTTTCCTTTGAGCTGGACAATAGGTCAGGGCGTCATACCGCCCCCACCCGTACTCCCGCCCCCGTGTTCTCCCGCGACTATTCGAGCGACTCCAACGACAGCTACCAGAGCACTCGCCCGCGAAATAGAGTAGATAGAGCTCACACGGGGGAGTATAGGTCGCCGACGGTAGCTCAAACGAAGCCCCGCGAGGCTAAAAGGCCCGCGTATACGGGGACCAAGCCCAAACAACATTCGGTACCAGCACGATTTACGTCACGTGATAAGTGTTTAATATGTCATAATCATGAACACAAAGTGGAAGCGTGTACTAAATTTTTGAATGCATCGGTATCCGAACGTTGGGATTGGGCGAAAAACGAAAAGCTGTGCTATAAATGTCTAGGCGCGGCGCACCGTGGTCGCTTCAAATGCAGGTATGTGGCTTGCGGAGTGCAACAGTGCGAAGCCGGGCATCACAGGTTACTACACGGTTTGAACGCATCTAAAGCGCCCGTGGAAGACAAAAAAGTCAGTAACGTTCACGCGATTAGAATAGCGCCCACGATTTTGAAAATGATGCCCGTAGAGGTTACGGGCCCACTAGGTACTACGCAAGCCTTAGCCCTGTTAGATGAACGGGCGGCCCATAGTTTGATTTCACACGAAACAGCCGATCGTATAATGCCCCGAGAGCGGGGAGAAACGCTCGACATAGAAGGTATAGGTGGGAGCGTGAGCGATCCGGACTCTTGTAACGTGCGATTCGCAATCCGCGGCTTTTGCAGTAGGCATCTAGAAATGATGGAAGCGCTTACCATCAATCGATTGAACGTAGGAGCGCAAGGCGTCTCCAAAAACATAGTCGCGCAGTGCGACCATTTAGCCGACATAGCCGAGGAGCTGTGTTACGATTCTGCCGCGCCTTCAATAATTATAGGTCAAGATAATTGGCATTTGATAGTGACGCGCCAAATTATCAGCGGTAAATCGCACCTCCCGGTAGCTAGTTTGACGCGGCTAGGATGGTCACTGCACGGACCGCATAGGTCATCGGAGGCAACCGTAGCGTTTGTAGGCCACATGGGGCCACAAACGGCCGACGATGAAGCTTTAGCTCTCATGAAGGAACATTTCGATATCGAGTCACTAGGGGTAGTTAAAAAGTTACCTCGGGCCGATCCCGATCAAAGAGCAATAGATTTACTAGAAGCGACATGTGAAAAAATTCCCGGGGAAGATAGGTTCCGAGCGGGTTTGTTATGGCGTACCGATAACGAAGAATTGCCAAATAATAAAGCGCACGCGTTACGGCGGCTGTACAGCCTGGAAAATAAGTTAGATCGCGACCCTATTCTGAAAATCGAGTATACTAAGCACATAAATAACCTGTTAGACAAAGGTTACGCGGAAAAAGTAGACTCGCCGCCCCCGCAGGACGCGCCTAGGGCATGGTACTTGGCGCATTTCGCAACGTTTCATCCGCAGCGCGGAAAAATGCGCGTAGTTTGGGACGCAGCCGCTACCGCGTACGGTAGGTCGCTAAATAGTGCTCTTCTAGCGGGTCCTGATCTGTTAGAATCCTTATTCGGCGTGTTAGTCCGTTTTAGGGAAGGCAGGACCGCGGTAATAGCCGACATTAAAGAAATGTTCCTGCAGATAGAGATTGTAGAACGCGATCGAGATTCGTTACGTTTTGTTTGGCGGGGGGAGGACCGCTCAGCCTCACCGCAAGAATATAGGATGAAAAGACTGATATTCGGGTCCGCGGCTTCGCCGACGACGGCATTGTACGTCAAAAACAAAAACGCATACGAACATGCGAAAGAATTTCCGATCGCCGCTGAGAAAACTATAAAAAGCACGTATATGGACGACTTAGTCGTAGCTTTTGACCAGTGTGAGAGCGACGTTAGGCGCATAGTAAACGAAATTTACGCGCTTAATTTACGCGCGTCGTTCGAGCTCCGCGGGTTCGCCTCTAACAACCCAAACGTAATTTCTGACGTAGTTCCTAGCAAAGAGGATACGTCCCTCATCGGGGGAGGCGAAAGCGAGCGCACATTAGGCTTAAAATGGAACCATAGACGCGACACGTTAGGGTTTAACGTAAATTTACGCAACACGCCCGAAGACGTGCTCAACGGTACGAAATTACCCACTAAACGACAGGTGACGAGTAGCGCGATGTCGATATTCGATCCCATAGGCTACGTAAGCCCGATCTCTGTCTTAGGGAAGGCATTGATGCAGGAAGTCTGGCGTACAGGGATAGGCTGGGATACCGTTATACCCACCTCGCTCGCACCCGCGTGGAATTCATTCGTGAGTAATATTCAGCAACTTAGGGAGTTAGAAATACCGCGATACGTACCCGCGAGAAATAGAGAGGCCGACATGCACGTTTTTTGCGACGCTAGCGAAAAGATATACGCCGCCGCGATATACTTAGTTAGCGAAGGCCCGGACGGACAAAAGTCCGCAGCCTTAGTAGCCGCCAAGGCGCGAGTCGCACCGTTGCGTATTGTCAGCATTCCTAGGTTAGAATTGCAAGGTTGTGTGCTAGCGACACGGCTAGCCGACACAGTAGTAAAGGAGTCCGATTATGTCATCAAACATAGGTATTTCTGGAGCGACGCTCGGACAGCGTTATCCTGGATAAGGTCGGATCCACGTCGGTACAAAAGCTTTGTCGCACATAGAGTAGCCGAAATAGGAAACACAACTAAACCTACCGATTGGCGTTGGGTACCTAGCGCGTTAAACGTCGCCGACGACGCTACTAAGGGCGTCCCGGCCCAGTTCGGAGCTAACCACCGGTGGTTTATAGGGCCTGATTTTATACGGCAAGCCGAGGAGCATTGGCCGCGCGAGAAAACAGTAGAGCCCGTCGTAGAAACGTGCGAAGAGCGCGTCATAAAACCGGTTTGCTCTGTAATATAAATACCGTTCAAAACAAGTTCGCATACTTGCCCGAGACATGTAGATTCTCGAAGTTCACTAGGCTGGTTCGCACTACGGCCAGAGTTTTGATTGCTGCCGAGGTATTCAAAGCCAGATTGTCTGTCAATAGAAATCCAGAAACAGAAATGAATAAAAGACACATAAGTCTAGCGGAGATACTGCTGATTAAACGGAGCCAAAATGAGTCGTATGCCGAAGAGATACGACTAATGGAAGCCGGGCGCGCGCTGCCGAGGAAGTCTGCATTACATCGAGTTGCTATGAAGCTTGATAAGAACGGAATAATTGTGCTAGATGCCCGAATAGACAGAGACGAAGCCCATATACCTGTCTTGCACGCTAAGGAGGCATGTACCAAGCTGTTGATCCATCATTTCCACGCACTCTTCAACCACGGAAATCATGCGACGGTGATCAACGAATTGAAGCAAAGATATTACATAGTCGGACTGCGCGGTACAATTCGTTATCTGACGAATAAGTGCCAATGGTGTCGGACCTATAAAGGAGCTACCCTCAAGGTTCCTGTAGGCGACCTACCGCCAGAGAGGCTCAAGGCGAATCAACCGCCATTTACCGCAGCAGCCGTAGATTTGTTCGGTCCTATGCAAATTGTCATAGGCCGCCGCCGAGAAAAGCGATGGGGCGTCCTTTACACGTGCCTCACCACTAGAGCCGTGCACCTAGAGCTAGCCGCCTCCCTATCGGCAGCCTCTATGATCCTATCGCTACGAAGAATGATGTCTCGACGCGGCGCACCCACCGTTCTGTACTCAGATAACGCCACAAACTTTTACGGCGCAGAACGCGAGCTATCAGAGGCCAAAAACTCTCTGCCCGATAGTCTCAAACAATTTATGACCGAACGACGCATGATCTGGAAGAAGATCCCGCCTGGCAACCCCTCCGCCGGCGGGGCTTGGGAGCGTCTAGTCGGAAGCGTGAAAACAGCTCTGAAAGTCACGCTAAAAGACAGAGCACCCCATGAAGAAGTTCTCCATACGCTACTGCTGGAAGCTGAACACCTGGTAAACTCCAGACCGCTGACCCCAGTGAATCCTGACTTAGAGGCTGAAGCGCTCACGCCGAACCACTTTCTCATCGGCCGATCGAACGCTATGTCCCCGCTGGGAGTCTTCTCCGACGAAAATATGAGCCTTTCGTCCTGGAAAACAGCTCAAGCACTAGCTGACAACTTCTGGAAACGCTGGCTGAAAGAATATCGTCCAAACCTGATGCCACGATCCAGTGCACACCAGAACGCGACGAAACTACACGTAGGAGATGTAGTAATTATAGCCGACGGTACGATGCCACGAGGTACTTGGCCTAGAGGCGTGATCGCACAGCTCTTTCCAGGTCCTGATGGCCACATAAGAGTAGCCATTGTACGTACTCGCGCAAGAGAAGTCCGCCGCCCGGTTTCCAGACTCATTCTCATCTGCTCCACACCAATCGACGGTGCTGACGCACGTGGGGGAGAATTGTCGCAGATAGCTTAAAATTACTGTTGTTTTTGTGTAACTAGATCTAAGTTAATCATTTTCTCGATTTATACCAATTTGTTTATTTTTGTAATTTAATAAAGTGTATAAATTCGTGTTTACATGTCTAGTTCTTAAGTACTGATTTATGTCTTAATTTTATTGATATCATGTCATAATACGCAAAATGTCTAGATTATAAGAATTTTGTACTAATTTATGAAGAAATGTCCCATATAAATATCAATTTTAACCCTCCTACCAACATGTAATACTGTAAGCTTATTCGTGAATAAATATCTAATTTACACGGCACATACCAGCCACTAGTACGAGCACGCTAAAAAACCCATAAAAGAGGCCAGCACTCGTACTCGTTGCTCACTTCTACAACTACTCCCAGCGGGGAAACACCTGCAACTACACTGCTCAAATGTTTTACAATTCTAAATAAGTGTTTTTATTCATCTCCCTACATGACCTGGTAAATGATACAGCGGGTCAGCGCTGCTTGGTTCGACGTGGTAATCCGGTCTGCACACAACAACTGCCTCGATCTGTTGAGCACACCGAGCTTTTTTGAGGCCAACTTGGCCTTACCCTCTAAATGGCCGCGGAACTGGACTTCACTCGAAATGTCGACGCCAAGGATTCGGTGTATAATAAATAATAGGTATTTACACCGTTATGTAATAAAGAACGGGATATACAATCAGCCCATAAATGGCCCCACAATAGTGCTTTAAGAACGACTCGTACAGCAGTTTCTCGGGCAGTTTTATTTGACTTTAGTCAGTGATAAGACTGTCCGGTTACAAATTTTTACTATACTATATTCTAACCCCATTTCGAATAAAACGTCAATAGTTCATATGTATAATTAAACGTTCTTTTTTTACTTTGGACTAACTATTGATTTCTATATTTAATTTTGTATTGATTAAAAGTCTGCTAACGATACCACAATGCTTAGAAATAATGGAAAAGTAGAAAAATCAGGCGAGACTCGAACTTGCGACTCTGGGATACATGTTCATTATCATTTTTCTACTTTTATTTTATTTCTAAGCATTTTAATTTCTACATAATATGAATTTGGAGTTAGTTTGAAATGTTGATGATAATTTGGTTACTACTGACTTACTTGTACAAGCTGTGACCTCAATATCGACTGAGTGTCACCGCTCGGAGTAAAGTGTAAACCTCAAATATGAAACTAGTCACCACATTTCTAGCCTCAGTTAATATTCGGATTATTTGGTTTTAACTTGAACTTGGCATTTTATTGGATGTGAATGGACCGCGTTACACAGGGACTGGCAGAGGACATACAGTTTTAACGGTTAAAGGTTGAAATTTTAAACGTTTCATACATTATAAACTTATATAGATGTCATATACAAAGGAAAAAGTGACCTATTGCGTAGATTCGGAAGGAAAAGCGAATTTCTTCAGGATGGAGGACATTTTCCAAGGTGCTGGCGGTTCCTCGAGGTCCTGAAATGTCAAATGGTGTGAACAATAAAACGGGGTCCCGTTTTATTGTCTAATCAACAAACACGCCAAATTTCAAAACTGTCCGACGGATTTCGAGTTTTATCGTATTTTGATTGTATTATATTATAAGCAAAGGAAAACCATATATTTTCCAGCAAGAAAACGCAGTTTCGCAAGCTTTCGTAGCAGTGCCCTTAAAAATAATTAGATGTATATGTAAGCATCAAATGTACATTAATATGTCTGGTAGGGCGTTTAACGTTTATCCAAGACGTAAACCTATTCCCTGATCCGCTTACCGCGTCCCGTTACGAGCTTAGTTAATGGAATACCTCCTGGAAAATCTTGCGTCTGAGTAATACGAGCTGACTGGGCCCCCATTCTCGAACTTGCATCTGATGTATTTAAATTATACTGAAAATGCAATAGCTGAGCGAGCTTTATTGCGTAATTTATGCGTAAGCGTGAGTCTTAGAGCATTCAACCAATCGGAGTCGCCACTGACAGGCGTTCTCTTCTGCCGAAAACATATGACCGGCGGTCATACATTACGTCATTTATTGTATGGACGGAGTGACGTTTATCTGACGTGGCTATTTGTACGTTACTTTACGAATAGCCATACATTTGACGTTCTCCTCCCCCGCAAAAATCGGCAGACTTTTTTGTTTAGAAAATAACAGATATAGCTACTCAGAGTTAAATGCTGTAAGGCGTGAAGTAGAGCGTCAAATTTAAAATACATATTTCTTCATTTATTAATTTATGAATATTATATTATAATATTAGTATTGAATTTGTATCACATTACCTTAAAATTTTCGTTTCCAAATAAGATACCTAAGATAAACGCGCTACGGGTGACCGGTGTTGCGGGTATTATTAACAGTTAATAATCATTTACCTACTAAATATACCTGTAAGTGGTTATATTTATCCTCCAAGTGTTAGAATAATACACTTGTAGACAATAAAAACGGACCTCCTCCGTAAGGATATTTCTATACGAAGTATATTTAAATTTTGCATTAAAATGGCTGCCTGGTTATCGTGTAAAAAACCAAAAAGCTCGGTGTGCTCAATAGAGCTAGGAGATACTTCACTCCGGGGCAGAGACTGCTTCTATACAAGTCGCAAGTCAGACCCCACATGGAGTACTGCTGTCACCTTTGGGCGGGAGCACCTGCAGGATACCAGCTTGGGCCCTTTGACTCGGTGCAAAGGCGCGCCGTGGGGATCGTCGACGATCCCAAACTCACGAGTGATATTGAACCATTGAGTCTAAGGAGAGACTTTGCCTCCTTATGTGTGTTCTATCGCTTGTACAATGGGTTGTGCTGTTTGATATGATGCCCACGGCAGCTTTTTATCACCGCACCGCTCGCCACCAGCAGGGTGTTCATCCTCACACCCTGGAGCCTAATGGGTCGCGCACTGTACGGTTTAAGAGGAATTTCCTCCCACGAACGCTGCGACTGTGGAATGAACTCCCTGCCGAGGTTTTCCCAGCGGGCTTCAAATATGAGGGGTATGAGGTTCTTCAAAAAAGGAGTGTATAAAGTTCTTAAAGGGTAGGCAACGCGCATGTGAATCCTCTGGGGTTGCAGGTGTCCATAGGCTACGGTAACTGCTTACCATCAGGCGGGCCGTATGCCTGTTTGCCACCGACGTGATCATTCATGGGATTTTTCACACCCAATGGCAATATTATAAAGCATTCTTGGTCTTTACCTTTCTAAGTTTAGGTAATAAGTATTGGTGAGGTCAGTCGAGGCAATTGACAACATTTCATTTTTTTGAGTGCTACTTTTTATTGTATGGCCCGAAAGAACTCACAATTTTAAGAGACCCGTATTTTTTTATTTTTGCGAAAATCCATGTTTTTAGTGGAAAAATCCATTTACATTATTACTTGGGCAGAAAGGACGTATGTAACAGTCGTCGAAGTATCGGCTAAATGACGTCACATGTTGTGTTTCATACACTGAAAAAAACGTTGAAATAGTTACATTGATTGACAATTTACGTAAAAACCATAGCGTGACCATAGTGCACTCAAACAGTTTGACATTTGAAGCACAAGATAAATGTCAAAACTTAAAATATCAAACCGCTAACTTCGAAAGATATCTTAAGGATTGTTGAAAATGCCTTGCATTAAATATTACGTAATGAAAACTTACAATAGCAACCAGGCGCGGATCCAGGATTTCGTTAAGGGGGGGGGCACTTTCCAAAATTTCGTTCAGGGGGGGCACTTTCCAGGATTTCGTTCAGGGGGGGGCACTTTCCTTCACAAAAAATCTCGCGGTCCGCACCTACGAGACGGACATGTATGGCCCCCGTAGTATACGAGGTTTGCTTTTCAGGGGGGGACAATTGCCCCTGTTGCCCCCCCCCCCCCCCCCCACCCCTGTATCCGCGCCTGATAGCAACACATCTTAATAGCCCAGTTATTTACTGTTCTACCATCAGCTGAGGGAAGTACTATCTGAGACTATATACAGATGGACCTGAGGAGAGGCCCATCTTGTTGTTTTTCTTGCGCCGATGTGTGTCATTATGTTGGTTTGTTTATTATATTGTGTGAGAATGTATATTTTATATTGGAAACGTGGCCTACGTTTCCACCACAGATGTGCTAGGTATATGAAGGTATCCGCCTAATGAATAACTGAACGAAATTAAAATAATTCTACTATAATATACCTTTTATTTCTCCCCTGATTAACACATGGTGAATTTTACTTCTCCAGTAGTAACATTCTAAGTACAGGAAAGATATTTAACTTATTATTGACAAGTCATCAGAAAGTACTTAAGGACCTACTTAGGATACAGGTTTAAAAATGACAAGTGTTCATACTAATAAAATAAGTATTTTATTTCCTATAAAATGTAATTTATTTACCACACTCCAAAACAACTTTGGCTCGTGACATTTTAATTGATATAATTTCTCAGTTTTATCTGTAAAGGGACATTTCAACTTGAAAGCCAAATCGTCACAGATTCCGTTTGGAGAAGCACAAACAGTCATCCATTTTATGATTGTTGGCTTCTTGGAGAAACTCTTGAAGATATGGGACGTCAGCATCACTTCTATACTGTTTCGTTTACAAATAGTAAAGGAACATGAGGCTGTACTTAATAAGGCCTTTGCCAGTTTGTAATAAGAACTCCGCGAAGATAACGAAGCTTCGGTACCTCTTGCGCCAGGCAAATTATATTTATCCGAGCTTTGCAAAAACTCACACGCGGTAAGCTCCTACTGTCAGCTTTGACAAATCTTTCTGAGTTTCTCGTGTCCGCTTCGTTATAGAGGTATTGGTCAATACCCAACCGGGGTATTTTCCGGGGATTCCCTGAATTCCATCGTCAGGTCGTCGTAGAAGAAAGCAGTCCGGGATCCGTGAAAAAGCGAAAATCGTAGTCGTCGTTGAAGAATGCAATCCGGGGTCTGTTAGAAAGCGAGTTGTGGCCGTCGTAGAAGAAAGCAGTCCGTGACAAATTGCAACACGTAGATAATTAAATTTATCCAAGGAAACGTAAATTACAAGCAAATATTCGAATTGAAAGAATTAACTGTCAGCTGTCCTGTCACTGTCAGTAGTGTTGTAATTGTCAAAGTTGTCAAACGGAAACCCGGAAGATAACGTTTTTTCATAGTGGTAGTATTGAATCAGCCGTGTGACGTCATTTTCCGGTTTACATATTTTGGTGATTTTTCCAAAAATTACTTAAAAAAAAAAATCAAAAAAAATGGTTTTTGTATTCTACAAGTGTATTTCTCGAAATGGTTTTCGATTTATAAAATTTGGAAATTTTGAAATAATGTCAATTATGTATCCAAGTCACAAAGTAATAATGTGCGTTATGGAAATTCACGGAGAATGCGCTGTGGGCCATTACTCGTTAAATGTTTTCTGAAGAATATATATGTTCGTCTATAACTGTCGTTTATTTAAAGAATGTTTGCTGCTATGAATGTAAATAGGTTTAATAAATAAAAACCGGCCAAGTGCAAGTCGGACTTGCGCACGAAGGGTTCCGTATCATTATCTATAAAAACGGCAAAAAATATCATGTCTGTTGTATGGAAGCCCCCTTAAATATTTATTTAATTCAATTTTTTAGTATTTCTTGTTATAGCGGCAACAAAAATACATCATCTGTGAAAATTCCAACTGTCTAACTATCACGGTTCATGAGATAAAGCCTGGTGACAGACGGACAGACAGGCAGACGGACAGCGGAGTCTTAGTAATAAGGTCCCGTTTTAACCTTTTGGTAAAGAACCCTAAAAACAAATAGAAATCAAAGGGCATTGTTCTCGATTAAAGTCACAGTTGGCGTATTTCCGTTTCCGGGGAAGATGCAGCTCCATAGCTTCCGGCCGCTCCATAGTGCCTTGTCTCGAATTAATGCGGCTTGTACAAAATGTCCCAACCACACTAAATAGCCAAAGTTTCCTTGTTTACACTCCAATGGGTTCTGAATACACTGTGCGCGATATTTTACGTAATTCTGGGAACTTAAACAAACATTGAGTTTTCCCCCAACATGTTTGAAAATACGCGGAGTTTTCTTTAAATTTTGTGAGATGGACGTAAATTTTGTCTTTTTAAAATCTAATAAATTATGAATAAGGTCTAATGTAATAGATAAAAATGCGCTGATTTGTAGGAAGAAATTATTCTACTATTTTGCGTTTTCTATTATTTTGGTCTAATGGTTGTAACAGTCCCGTTGGACCTTAAATATAAATTATTGTTTCTTCAATGTAAATGGTTGAATACATAAACAAATAGACATCAAAGCGCAACTGTAAACTTTTTAAAATCCAGGACGGAGAAAAAGTAGGTAAGTACATGTTCGCAATTCATATGCTGTTTTAATAATATTTTTAAAAATAATTTCAGTAGTAGGCGAATTGATCCTAATTCTAAAAAAATATAAGAGTAGTTTGTTACAAATTATTTTACTATTTTAATATCTAACACAAGCCACCTTTTCGTCAACTATTTTTTATTATCATCATTGGCCTGTAATGTCCATGGCAGACTATTAGATGCAATGTCCAAAACTAACTTAGACACTTCCCTTGGCGGCAGTACAAACCAATACGGGACTGGCAAGTGCACCCACTATTTGCAGAGTTATATGTTGCAATTGAGGTGCTGATGTTACAACCCTGCCGACTCGCCCTCTTATCTATCGGCTAGTTTGTTCCCATCCCATCCAGATCCCATCATGCACTTTTTTTAGTTTGTTTAATACTACGACGGTGGCAAACAAGCAATTTCACTACATAACTAAATAGCGGCATACAAAATACACGTCTTATAGTTTCCGAGTAAAACGGCTGTGACATACGGATGGATGGACGGACAGACGGACATGACGAAACTATAAGGGTTCCGTTTTTGCCTACGGAACCCTGAAAAGGAAGATTTACTGTGTTGACGGCTAAAGGAACAAGAGGCCCCTCATCGTCAACACACTGGGTCTTCCTTGAGCTCTAGTGCTATACAGAGGGTCTAGTGCTATTTGGGTTTGGGTGCTTTTAGTTTCTGACCTTCCTTGATGGCATTACACCACTGGTCCCACTTATCCGCAGGTTTCTCCCAATTCCACCATTCCTAATGTTAAATGAGATCAGGTCACGCTGAACAGGTTATTCTTTTATACAGTTAGCCAATTTAAGTATTATACACGATTAACACTGCAGGGCCTCATTTTCAGACGTAAACATTCCTTATTCATTATTTGATGTTGCTGCTCCGTAAACTTTGCATATATACTCTGTCAGATCACTCGTAACCCCAGCAAGGATTATAGGAATATATACTTAATGGCTTAGGCATGAAGTGTGATATGGCTTAACTTGTTTATTTATGTGTTTCCTATGCAAATACATCGGTAAGTTACAAAGCACCTCGCGAGCGACGGGGACAAGAGGTGCTTGCTATGTAGCAAGAGCACAGTGTTGTTAGTATAGTGTTAGCCAGAATTATTCTACATAAATTGCAATGCAACGCCATATAAGTTTTAAATTTTTGATAAGTGGCAGAAAATAGCTAAGTCCAGTCCCTCTTTTTGAACGTGAGTGAAAGAGAAACACTGTATGGGAGCTTATCGCAAAAACAGAAAAATTACGAATTTTACACCTGTAGGCCATATTATGCGCATCGTAGTGTTAGTGTAGTAAATACATTCTGTGTCTTCTTGCTTTTGGGCCAAAATGAGTCATATATCCTTCATAAGGTGAATCTTTAGGTGGTTAAGCATGTCAAGCTACAAAGCTCCACCAGAAAGTAACAATAGATCAGGTGTAATCAAAGAAATACAAAGATTCATAACATTGGCTTGGAACAGACGCAACCAGAATAATACTGCGTCGAGTAGGTATCAAATCATCCCTAATCTGCACGTCTGAAGATATTGTCTAGAAAGCAAGAAATTTGTATCCATTTCCGTTGCTAACAAACACTTAATGAAATGCGGGATCACGCTCATGGAGAGCAATTTGCTACTCAATGGCAGGATATCGGTGCTATTCCGGCAAATAGGTCGGAGTGAGCACGCGTGGTCGAGGCGCGACTGCCTGGCGGCCAACTCCTATTGCGTATTCCCCAAATAGGATCGCTTGGGTTATGATTGTAATAAGTTCCGAAATTTGCAAGAAAATTGTATTTCTTACCGCCATATACTTTTACTCGTAAGTCCTTCAACTACCTAGTAGGTTAGGTACATAACATAATATTTACTTTGGTAGGAACTAATAACTCTAATAACTTAATAAGCCATCACCTTAAAAAGGAAATACATGCATTTAGCGTAATAAATTAGGGTATAAGTTGAAATACTAACTAGTAGCTGAGTGGTAAAGAGTGAGACGACTAAATAGGAGGTCGTGGGCGTGGGTGCGTGGCTTTACCAGTTATATTTCATTTTCATTTATATTACGAGAATAAATAGGGAGACATACTTAATAAGAATTTCAGAATATAAATAACTTATTTACATCCTCTTGTAAGAATTTGTTTACGATAGATTATGTTTATATTACAGAAAAAAAACATTATTAACGTACCTTATCGCGAACTATCTGAAATTTCATTTTAAAATTTTATGCCTCACTATATTCGTGAAAATCTTAGTAATATGCAGTCACAGAGCGCGATAAGTGTTTCGCATTTGGCGCTCACATGGTGCCGTGTTCTAGACTTTAAATCCGAATTTCTAGTTCCAACGCTGATGGAAACGTCACCTTCAAGCTCGAAACTGGGAGCATGTTGCGAGTCAAAACTTCCGTGCATCTTGTAAAACTCCTGGCTATCTGTATCTCGACGAAGTTTTAATTAGAATTTATTAGACACCGAGTTGAGCTAGGAAACTCATTTTAAATCTCTTGCGTTGCAGCTACAATAAATAAAGTATTAAGTAGATAAAACATAGTATATAAATAATAGGATTAAGAGGGTATTGTGTACACCTAAATAAATGCACATAATTAGGTAGGTACTGATGGTAAAAACGAAGAAAGTGAATTCAGACAGTGAAAACTTATATATCGTGTGTGTGCAGCCAGTCTGTAACAGTCAGGAGTAAAGTTATAAACGAATAACTCTATGGATTATTTCCAGTTGTCTTCAAAAGTTCCCAATAAAATTCTCCAGATCGGTAAAAAAACCAGTAGGTATCTAATGGACATTACAATATCGTAGCAGAACCACAGAATAAATAATACATATTACTATACATACACCGTGGGCTGGAATAACCCGACAGATCTTAACCACGAATTTCTAAGACCAAAACAAGGAAGTCGACGATCCCAAACTCACGAGTGATATTGAACCATTGAGTCTAAGGAGAGACTTTGCCTCCTTATGTGTGTTCTATCGCTTGTACAATGGGTTGTGCTGTTTGATATGATGCCCACGGCAGCTTTTTATCACCGCACCGCTCGCCACCAGCAGGGTGTTCATCCTCACACCCTGGAGCCTAATGGGTCGCGCACTGTACGGTTTAAGAGGAATTTCCTCCCACGAACGCTGCGACTGTGGAATGAACTCCCTGCCGAGGTTTTCCCAGCGGGCTTCAAATATGAGGGGTATGAGGTTCTTCAAAAAAGGAGTGTATAAAGTTCTTAAAGGGTAGGCAACGCGCATGTGAATCCTCTGGGGTTGCAGGTGTCCATAGGCTACGGTAACTGCTTACCATCAGGCGGGCCGTATGCCTGTTTGCCACCGACGTGATCATTCATGGGATTTTTCACACCCAATGGCAATATTATAAAGCATTCTTGGTCTTTACCTTTCTAAGTTTAGGTAATAAGTATTGGTGAGGTCAGTCGAGGCAATTGACAACATTTCATTTTTTTGAGTGCTACTTTTTATTGTATGGCCCGAAAGAACTCACAATTTTAAGAGACCCGTATTTTTTTATTTTTGCGAAAATCCATGTTTTTAGTGGAAAAATCCATTTACATTATTACTTGGGCAGAAAGGACGTATGTAACAGTCGTCGAAGTATCGGCTAAATGACGTCACATGTTGTGTTTCATACACTGAAAAAAACGTTGAAATAGTTACATTGATTGACAATTTACGTAAAAACCATAGCGTGACCATAGTGCACTCAAACAGTTTGACATTTGAAGCACAAGATAAATGTCAAAACTTAAAATATCAAACCGCTAACTTCGAAAGATATCTTAAGGATTGTTGAAAATGCCTTGCATTAAATATTACGTAATGAAAACTTACAATAGCAACCAGGCGCGGATCCAGGATTTCGTTAAGGGGGGGGGCACTTTCCAAAATTTCGTTCAGGGGGGGCACTTTCCAGGATTTCGTTCAGGGGGGGGCACTTTCCTTCACAAAAAATCTCGCGGTCCGCACCTACGAGACGGACATGTATGGCCCCCGTAGTATACGAGGTTTGCTTTTCAGGGGGGGACAATTGCCCCTGTTGCCCCCCCCCCCCCCCCCACCCCTGTATCCGCGCCTGATAGCAACACATCTTAATAGCCCAGTTATTTACTGTTCTACCATCAGCTGAGGGAAGTACTATCTGAGACTATATACAGATGGACCTGAGGAGAGGCCCATCTTGTTGTTTTTCTTGCGCCGATGTGTGTCATTATGTTGGTTTGTTTATTATATTGTGTGAGAATGTATATTTTATATTGGAAACGTGGCCTACGTTTCCACCACAGATGTGCTAGGTATATGAAGGTATCCGCCTAATGAATAACTGAACGAAATTAAAATAATTCTACTATAATATACCTTTTATTTCTCCCCTGATTAACACATGGTGAATTTTACTTCTCCAGTAGTAACATTCTAAGTACAGGAAAGATATTTAACTTATTATTGACAAGTCATCAGAAAGTACTTAAGGACCTACTTAGGATACAGGTTTAAAAATGACAAGTGTTCATACTAATAAAATAAGTATTTTATTTCCTATAAAATGTAATTTATTTACCACACTCCAAAACAACTTTGGCTCGTGACATTTTAATTGATATAATTTCTCAGTTTTATCTGTAAAGGGACATTTCAACTTGAAAGCCAAATCGTCACAGATTCCGTTTGGAGAAGCACAAACAGTCATCCATTTTATGATTGTTGGCTTCTTGGAGAAACTCTTGAAGATATGGGACGTCAGCATCACTTCTATACTGTTTCGTTTACAAATAGTAAAGGAACATGAGGCTGTACTTAATAAGGCCTTTGCCAGTTTGTAATAAGAACTCCGCGAAGATAACGAAGCTTCGGTACCTCTTGCGCCAGGCAAATTATATTTATCCGAGCTTTGCAAAAACTCACACGCGGTAAGCTCCTACTGTCAGCTTTGACAAATCTTTCTGAGTTTCTCGTGTCCGCTTCGTTATAGAGGTATTGGTCAATACCCAACCGGGGTATTTTCCGGGGATTCCCTGAATTCCATCGTCAGGTCGTCGTAGAAGAAAGCAGTCCGGGATCCGTGAAAAAGCGAAAATCGTAGTCGTCGTTGAAGAATGCAATCCGGGGTCTGTTAGAAAGCGAGTTGTGGCCGTCGTAGAAGAAAGCAGTCCGGGCTCAGCTTTAGAATGTCTGGCATCGAGTTCAGGCTTCATATTTTTTTTGTAGCTTCTACTCGCCAAAAGACAACTCTTCGCCAAATTTTAAGTTGCGGAAACGCTTGGTTTGCGAGATAAAAAATAATCAAAGTTCCATATAAAATCCCGATTTTACACCGCCATGACACAATATTTTGCGTTTCGTTAAACGTGTTGAGAAAAACTAAAACGTGATGATTTGTTTTATGTTCAGTTTTTACATAAATACAGTTTTTTCGACTTATTTGTGTACAATAATAGTTACATGATATTTATTCAATGATTTTAATTTATAAGCACTATTTTGTGGAAATTTGTTGATTAATAATTATCAAAAATGGTACTATTTTACTAAAACGCGTAAAACAAAACGCAAATAGAATTGGCGGGGTCTGCGGGCGGGGGATACAACAGGACACTTTGTAGGAACTTTTTAGGTTAGTTCAAAGTAGTTTTAGTTTCAGACAGACTCTAAGGCAGGTCGGTGTAGGTACGACGACGAGCGAAGCGAGGAGGAGTGTTAGTAGAACTGCGACCCTACAGCGCGCGAGCCGAGCGAGCGAAGCGAGCGTGCCGCGGCAGCGGCCGGCGAAGCGCCAGAACCTAACACTATCACACTCCCCCCTCTTCTCTGCAAAATATTGTGTCATGGCGGTGTAAAATCGGGATTTTATATGGAACTTTGATTATTTTTTATCTCGCAAACCAAGCGTTTCCGCAACTTAAAATTTGGTGAGGAGTTGTCCTTTGGCGAGTAGAAGCTATAAAAAAATATGAAACCTGAACTCGGTGTCACATATTGTACAGTCCTTCCGGTTATTTTTTTTTTTGACCCTAAAAACGAAAAACAAAACGACCCTAAAAATTTTTTGACGCATTTCCGCACTTTTTTGATATCAAAAATACACTATATACAGCCTCCTCTACCCAAAAAATAAAAATGGCATTATTTGGCCATGCCAGACATTCTAAAGCCCTTCCGCAGTCCGTGACAAATTGCAACACGTAGATAATTAAATTAATCCAAGGAAACGTAAATTACAAGCAAATATTCGAATTGAAAGAATTAACTGTCAGCTGTCCTGTCACTGTCAGTAGTGTTGTAATTGTCAAAGTTGTCAAACGGAAACCCGGAAGATAACGTTTTTTCATAGTGGTAGTATTGAATTAGCCGTGTGACGTCATTTTCCGGTTTACATATTTTGGTGATTTTTCCAAAAATTACTGAAAAAAAAATTCAAAAAAAATGGTTTTTGTATTCTACAAGTGTATTTCTCGAAATGGTTTTCGATTTATAAAATTTGGAAATTTTGAAATAATGTCAATTATGTATCCAAGTCACAAAGTAATAATGTGGAAATTCACGGAGAATGCGCTGTGGGCCATTACTCGTTAAATGTTTTCTGAAGAATATATATGTTCGTCTATAACTGTCCTTTATTTAAAGAATGTTTGCTGCTATGAATGTAAATAGGTTTAATAAATAAAAACCGGCCAAGTGCAAGTCGGACTTGCGCACGAAGGGTTCCGTATCATTATCTATAAAAACGGCAAAAAATATCATGTCTGTTGTATGGAAGCCCCTTAAATATTTATTTAATTCAATTTTTTAGTATTTCTTGTTATAACGGCAACAAAAATATATCATCTGTGAAAATTCCAACTGTCTAACTATCACGGTTCATGAGATAAAGCCTGGTGACAGACGGACAGACAGGCAGACGGACAGCGGAGTCTTAGTAATAAGGTCCCGTTTTAACCTTTGGGTAAAGAACCCTAAAAACAAATAGAAATCAAAGGGCATTGTTCTCGATTAAAGTCACAGTTGGCGTATTTCCGTTTCCGGGGAAGATGCAGCTCCATAGCTTCCGGCCGTTCCATAGTGCCTTGTCTCGAATTAATGCGGCTTGTACAAAATGTCCCAACCACACTAAATAGCCAAAGTTTCCTTGTTTACGCGGACTCCAATGGGTTCTGAATACACTGTGCGCGATATTTTACGTAATTCTGGGAACTTAAACAAACATTGAGTTTTCCCCCAACATGTTTGAAAATACGCGGAGTTTTCTTTAAATTTTGTGAGATGGACGTAAATTTTGTCTTTTTAAAATCTAATAAATTATGAATAAGGTCTAATGTAATAGATAAAAATGCGCTGATTTGTAGGAAGAAATTATTCTACTATTTTGCGTTTTCTATTATTTTGGTCTAATGGTTGTAACAGTCCCGTTGGACCTTAAATATAAATTATTGTTTCTTCAATGTAAATGGTTGAATACATAAACAAATAGACATCAAAGCGCAACTGTAAACTTTTTAAAATCCAGGACGGAGAAAAAGTAGGTAAGTACATGTTCGCAATTCATATGCTGTTTTAATAATATTTTTAAAAATAATTTCAGTAGTAGGCGAATTGATCCTAATTCTAAAAAATTATAAGAGTAGTTTGTTACAAATTATTTTACTATTTTAATATCTAACGCAAGCCACCTTTTCGTCAACTATTTTTTATTATCATCATTGGCCTGTAATGTCCATGGCAGACTATTAGATGCAATGTCCAAAACTAACTTAGACACTTCCCTTGGCGGCAGTACAAACCAATACGGGACTGGCAAGTGCACCCACTATTTGCAGAGTTATATGTTGCAATTGAGGTGCTGATGTTACAACCCTGCCGACTCGCCCTCTTATCTATCGGCTAGTTTGTTCCCATCCCATCCAGATCCCATCATGCACTTTTTTTAGTTTGTTTAATACTACGACGGTGGCAAACAAGCAATTTCACTACATAACTAAATAGCGGCATACAAAATACACGTCTTATAGTTTCCGAGTAAAACGGCTGTGACATACGGATGGATGGACGGACAGACGGACATGACGAAACTATAAGGGTTCCGTTTTTGCCTACGGAACCCTGAAAAGGAAGATTTACTGTGTTGACGGCTAAAGGAACAAGAGGCCCCTCATCGTCAACACACTGGGTCTTCCTTGAGCTCTAGTGCTATACAGAGGGTCTAGTGCTATTTGGGTTTGGGTGCTTTTAGTTTCTGACCTTCCTTGATGGCATTACACCACTGGTCCCACTTATCCGCAGGTTTCTCCCAATTCCACCATTCCTAATGTTAAATGAGATCAGGTCACGCTGAACAGGTTATTCTTTTATACAGTTAGCCAATTTAAGTATTATACACGATTAACACTGCAGGGCCTCATTTTCAGACGTAAACATTCCTTATTCATTATTTGATGTTGCTGCTCCGTAAACTTTGCATATATACTCTGTCAGATCACTCGTAACCCCAGCAAGGATTATAGGAATATATACTTAATGGCTTAGGCATGAAGTGTGATATGGCTTAACTTGTTTATTTATGTGTTTCCTATGCAAATACATCGGTAAGTTACAAAGCACCTCGCGAGCGACGGGGACAAGAGGTGCTTGCTATGTAGCAAGAGCACAGTGTTGTTAGTATAGTGTTAGCCAGAATTATTCTACATAAATTGCAATGCAACGCCATATAAGTTTTAAATTTTTGATAAGTGGCAGAAAATAGCTAAGTCCAGTCCCTCTTTTTGAACGTGAGTGAAAGAGAAACACTGTATGGGAGCTTATCGCAAAAACAGAAAAATTACGAATTTTACACCTGTAGGCCATATTATGCGCATCGTAGTGTTAGTGTAGTAAATACATTCTGTGTCTTCTTGCTTTTGGGCCAAAATGAGTCATATATCCTTCATAAGGTGAATCTTTAGGTGGTTAAGCATGTCAAGCTACAAAGCTCCACCAGAAAGTAACAATAGATCAGGTGTAATCAAAGAAATACAAAGATTCATAACATTGGCTTGGAACAGACGCAACCAGAATAATACTGCGTCGAGTAGGTATCAAATCATCCCTAATCTGCACGTCTGAAGATATTGTCTAGAAAGCAAGAAATTTGTATCCATTTCCGTTGCTAACAAACACTTAATGAAATGCGGGATCACGCTCATGGAGAGCAATTTGCTACTCAATGGCAGGATATCGGTGCTATTCCGGCAAATAGGTCGGAGTGAGCACGCGTGGTCGAGGCGCGACTGCCTGGCGGCCAACTCCTATTGCGTATTCCCCAAATAGGATCGCTTGGGTTATGATTGTAATAAGTTCCGAAATTTGCAAGAAAATTGTATTTCTTACCGCCATATACTTTTACTCGTAAGTCCTTCAACTACCTAGTAGGTTAGGTACATAACATAATATTTACTTTGGTAGGAACTAATAACTCTAATAACTTAATAAGCCATCACCTTAAAAAGGAAATACATGCATTTAGCGTAATAAATTAGGGTATAAGTTGAAATACTAACTAGTAGCTGAGTGGTAAAGAGTGAGACGACTAAATAGGAGGTCGTGGGCGTGGGTGCGTGGCTTTACCAGTTATATTTCATTTTCATTTATATTACGAGAATAAATAGGGAGACATACTTAATAAGAATTTAAGAATATAAATAACTTATTTACATCCTCTTGTAAGAATTTGTTTACGATAGATTATGTTTATATTACAGAAAAAAAACATTATTAACGTACCTTATCGCGAACTATCTGAAATTTCATTTTAAAATTTTATGCCTCACTATATTCGTGAAAATCTTAGTAATATGCAGTCACAGAGCGCGATAAGTGTTTCGCATTTGGCGCTCACATGGTGCCGTGTTCTAGACTTTAAATCCGAATTTCTAGTTCCAACGCTGATGGAAACGTCACCTTCAAGCTCGAAACTGGGAGCATGTTGCGAGTCAAAACTTCCGTGCATCTTGTAAAACTCCTGGCTATCTGTATCTCGACGAAGTTTTAATTAGAATTTATTAGACACCGAGTTGAGCTAGGAAACTCATTTTAAATCTCTTGCGTTGCAGCTACAATAAATAAAGTATTAAGTAGATAAAACATAGTATATAAATAATAGGATTAAGAGGGTATTGTGTACACCTAAATAAATGCACATAATTAGGTAGGTACTGATGGTAAAAACGAAGAAAGTGAATTCAGACAGTGAAAACTTATATATCGTGTGTGTGCAGCCAGCCTGTAACAGTCAGGAGTAAAGTTATAAACGAATAACTCTATGGATTATTTCCAGTTGTCTTCAAAAGTTCCCAATAAAATTCTCCAGATCGGTAAAAAAACCAGTAGGTATCTAATGGACATTACAATATCGTAGCAGAACCACAGAATAAATAATACATATTACTGTACATACACCGTGGGCTGGAATAACCCGACAGATCTTAACCACGAATTTCTAAGACCAAAACAAGGAAAAAATATTATGTGACTTTAGGTCAATTTCGCCAAAAAAACATTTTTTTTTCGTTTTTTTTTTTATTTTTTGAATGTGTATTGCACATGAAAAGCAAATGTTATTAATAAAATTATCGCCTAAAACAAATTGGTACATTTTTTTTTGTAAAAATGTAGTTTCTGCTAAGTTTTCCTTGTCACTTTGATAGCTGTCAATAAGGACGTGTAAACTATGCCCAATATTGGCAGCAACGCCTTTAGAAAGGCGTTTTGTAATGAGCTATAATAAAAAGTGTATTTTTTTTAATTGGTAATAACTCTGAAACTAGGCGTATTCCAGAAAAGTTTATAGGACGTTTTAGTATCTAAATATGATCAGGTATACACTGTTAAAATCTGTCTAGTTATATGGGCCCACGGTGTATATAAGTACTGATGTGCCATCGGAAAGTTTCCAAAATTGCGAAAATTTCCACATATAAAAATTTCGGAATATTCTCACATTTTTGTATGGGATTTGAAACTTTCAATTTCTTAAATTTACAATTTCCTATATTTCTTACGAGAGTTTCTAGAAATTTCCGAGAATATTTCCAATTATATGGAAATTTTCCGCAACTTGCACATCTGTATGTACAAGGTTCACTGTGTAAAGTGTGTAATAAAACCCCTGTTTAGGTACACCAAAAGTGGCCGACTGCTTTATCACATTAAATCTATTTATTGTGATAAAGCAGTCGGTCCGGCCAGACCGATATCGGTCTGGCCGGGCCTGACGGGCCCGTAATTACTGACCTGCATAGGAACCATATAGGAATGTGCCCAAAATGTTACAACATAAGAAAATCTCCTCGCATTTTTGTATCTATGTTAAAAACTGTAAATTTAATTTATTAAATTCCCAATTTACTTCATTCTCATTAAATGTTTACCTTAGCTCTGAAATGTAATTAAAGTTTTTTTAATTATTATTTTACTGATATAAACTACCGAAATATATTGAAAAAAAAAAGCAACAGTTAAAAAGAAGTGCTATTCAGTTAGCATAAAGTAAGGAGGTAAGTACGTAGGTACTATTTCAACTTATGGTCGTGGATATATTGTTTCGAAATTATATGTTTGGTAAAAATTACAAACAATTGAAGGGTTATAAACTTATATAGATGTCATGTACAAAGGAAAAAGTGACTTAGGCCTCCGGAGCCCAGGGCTGGGATCGAACCAGTGTCTTCTGCATTCGCGGCAGACGCCTTTACCACTTGGCCGCGAATGCAGAAGACGCTGGTTCGATTCCAGCCCTGGGCACCGGAGGCCTAGGTCACTTTTTCCTTTGTAAGTATATGACGTCTATATAACTCTATAATTTATATATAGTAGTGTCTACTTGGAAATAAACAAATCAAAATATTTATTAAGAATAATAATTTGATTTGTTCTTCAGTTGAATTGAAGGTTTATTTTATTTGTATCTTTGGAGTTGTCAAAGCCACGTCATGCACGTTTATCTTCAGATTTTAAATGAACATAACACAGGATCTCGAGGTACAGAATTTCCCTGCAAATAATGGGGCGCTTAAGAATATCTAGCGTATAAATCGCGGCGGCGTGTATGTGGTGTAGTGGTCGTTTTCCCCACGAGTCGCAACACAAGGATCTTAGGCTTAGGGCGATGTTTTTGTGGCTCGTCGAGATAGCGGCGGCGAATTGAAAGCTGCCCCTTTGCTGGCTTATCCCCGTGTAACAGATACTTTGTTTGTTATTTTTTATTCCCGCTACCGAGGCACTGGGCCACTGATAAGGCTATTTTCCTTAATACAACCCTCTGATACAGTTCACGATGACACTTGATAAATCACATTATTTCTGTGTATACGTTTTCGATGACGACACTAGAACGTAAAAGGGGAACATAAAAGGGTTAAAGGGTAACCATTTTTATGTGAGCATAAATATTTTAACAATCTTACTAGTTCATTTAAGTGTACTGGATTTAACTTTAACAAATAATATAGTTTCGATGCTATCTATGACTTTGTTGGCAAAATCCAAGCAATCTTCATTTTTATTACAAATTTGAAGAAAAAAAAATTAAACACGAAATACGTAGTAACAGTTTAATAAAATGTTTATGTGTTACAGGAAAGCGAATAAATCCAGACATCTAATAAAAAAGTGAACTTCATCTGCCCATAATTAGATAAAATCGTACCTACAGTACTAGAGTTCTGAAAGGAAATGAAGAGACTTTAATGAACGAATTAGGGTACATGCACATTCGTGCTAAATCGTGTTTCTTTCACACTTTCTATTAACAGTTTGCAAACAGGAATCGAGAGACAATTTGTAAATACATTTCCCTATTTGTACGTGCGACTTGCAATCGCTTAAACTATTTCAAAATAAATATTCATAATCAGATTGGTACACGGAGCTTAATTACATCGGTGACTATGTACCTATATGAAATTTGATCGAAAACAGACGCCAGTCTGTCTAGCTATAACGTCGGGAGCTATCTTCCAATAGAATATGAGTAAGTAAGTACATAGGAATAAAAACAGGTTGACGTCACTCAAAACCTCTTTCAACAGCATAGCAGTTTAAATTAAACCACTTCCAATGATTATAAACTTATATTCATCATACCAGATAACAACGTACATTCAGGCAGAATCAATCCTGCTTGCTTCGTAGAATTTATATCCAGAGCGGCAAATTTCCTGGGCTAAGTTGCTTGTATAAATTGACAGTCCCGTGATATGAGTTCACCGTCGACACGAGTCACCTGGGAGAGAGCAATTATGGAGACATCACAGACGGGCCGGCGCGGCGTGGCGCGCCTCTGTGCTTATTTGTACTGCAAGCCAACAATACCTACTGCCGAGATCAAAGAACGGTACCGGAATTAATTTGCGAACGCTTTCTCTCACCCCCGCGCCAACCCGCCAGCTTCAGGACAAACCTCGCAAAAATATTTTTCATTTTTAACACGGTACTTATAGCCATTAAAATGCCTTTCATGTTAAATAGGGCAGATAATCAAAATAAAGTATATGCGCGAGCTGAATGTACGCAGTTGAAATTTAAACTTATTAAATATTTAAATAGTATTTTGATGGAACACGAAACATTATACGATAGAGTGTGTTTGCTTCCATTTAGTTCGTTTTAACCGGGATGGGCTATATCACGTTTTTGAAAGCATGTTTGTCTCGCCAGTCTGCCAGCGACCACGAGCGTTACGGCACGCTCGAAACGTCAGGAAAATAATAAAAGTAAGTGTACGCGATTAAGTCCCGTTTTTATCATAATAATGTTTGTCTCACTTGTCGGCTGATAACTAAATAATGTCATTGGCAGTGCAATATTTAGTTGGTGAATAATAATGTTACCAGCAGTTACGCAGACTGACGGGTGAATGCTATTCAAAATCACAATGTGAAATAGTACGCACATTTGAATTGATTTGTATAAATGTATGTATTTTTATTCCAATCCAATCGCCGTTGCAAGATATACTTATGATTTTAATGTAGCAATGAAATCATAACTCCGGTATTCTTTGAACAAGTTTGGATCGAAACGGCTTTCATTATGTCGTTAGTGTACTGAACCGTTTATAATTAGCGTAAAATACGCTACACTGAATATTAACATGAAAATAGGCTCTCGCCAATTTAATTATGACAAGAAGAAGCTATATGAAAAACATATTTAATATTGTGCTATTAATATAACGTCAAACTCATGTATCATAATATGTTGATGATTTAATATGTGAAGCATAACAAGAACATAAAATAATTTTAAGAAAAAAAAAACCGGCCAAGTGCGAGTCGGACTCGCGCACCGAGGGTTCCGTACAAACCTATAACAAGCAAAGGTTGTAGTATGTTTATTACTAATTTCAATTTAATACCTCTACGCGTTAACGAGGAAAAAGGTAGTAAGTTTAAAATTAAAAAAAAAAATGTTTTTTTGAAAATGTCTACTTTTCGTAATTTTTCCTTTGTCTGTGCTATATGAAGTTTCTTCGTGCCAAGTTTCAAGTTTCTGAGTTTACGGGAAGTACCCTTTAGGTTTTGAGTTTCTTGCGAGTACTCAGTTTCAAAAAATGCGACTTAAGGCGCTAGGCGCTGATTGTGGCCGAAAACTGTTACTTTCTAAGGGATATATCTCAATAACGGGCCATTCAAAAATTTTGAAAAAAATATATGTTATTTACCATTTCATGTACAACATTGTCAACGTTTGAATATCTCGTGTAACGTATAGTTTCTCCGTTATGTAAATGTAACGAAATGTCGTTTTACGGTTAATTTTGCTTATATCTACTGAACGGCTCATTCGATTTAAAATATTGTTGAACTAAAAAATATGTACTACAGAACACTACAAACTCAACGTAGGATATTTAAATTGATTAAATTTTCTTAAACAACTTGATCATAATTCCACATTTCGTGCGTTATTAGCTCGAAAACGGCGTTGCTGGCAGTCGTGAGCTAGCTTTGAGACGAGGAGGCTGTGTCGCTAGTCGCTCCGTGCTTCCCTTGTACTACATATACTTGTGCTTGGCCCGTGAGCAATAATATCGGACTTACTGTGCCTAAAGACTAAATAACTGCAGAGGGTTCATGCGGTGCGGATATAACGTGTCTTCCCGGAATCAATAATGTATTGACGTTTTATCTTTAAAGATAATGTACTCGTATGCATGTTTATGTACGTTCGTATAAAAAGTGTATTTTATTTAGATTATAATACAAGTAAAAAACAAATGAAATAAAACAAAAATCATGAATCTCACATTGCTCTGAAAACAAATTTGGTCATGTAAGTAAACTAAAATTATTATGTTTTAGTAGACGCATGCATCACGCAAAATAGGCATTAGTAGTCGAGTTGCGGAAATCTGCTAGTACTGCAATACAATAGACTAATAATTAATTTAATAAAAAACTCCAAAGAACCGAATTTATTTAAACATATTTATTTAAGAATACCGTGTTCTAAACGAATGTAATATGCGTTTTATTTTAAGATTAAACACAATCTTTAATGATATACTTTATACTAATTTCTCAAATCTAGAAATTGCGAAGTAAACTGCAAAGGATTGCAGATAAACCGGCCAAGAGAATATCGGGCTATGCTCAGTGTAGGGATCCGTAGTTGCCGGCCTGTTACAATACATCCATTCAAAAGGTAGTCTATAAAGAAATATTTTGTGGCACTTACGTTATTTTACTATAGGCATAACTCAAAAACGGCTCAACCGATTTTATTCCATATAGTTTTTATTGAAAATATGTGATAAGTATTTCAATGGCCTCACTTCCAGGAACTTTCCCAATTTTTTTGGACCCACGGTTCAAAAATCAAAGAGCATTTTAACTTTCGAAGCTATTACTTACGAAAGTATTCGTTTTATCCAAAAGTTGTTTAAGGCATATTCTTCTTGAAAGACCTATCCAACAATGGGTTTCAGGTACTTATTGTTTTACCACTTTGTAGGCGTAATTAAAACTCATAATTACTCATACCAAATTTCAGTCTACTAACTATCACTGAGCAAAGCCTGATTGAGAATCTAATAAAAAATTGCTGATATTTAAGAGTTCAATGTATGTAAGAATAAAGGAAAAAAGCTTTTTTTTATACCACGACGCTGGCAAACAAGCATACGACCCGCCTGATTGAAAGCAGTTATAAAGCCTATGGACGCCTGCAACCCCAGAAGATTCACATGCGCGTTGACTACCCTAAAAAAACTACTATGTCGGTGAAATGCAAATAAATACACATTTTATATTAATTATCAACACAACTGAATAAATAAATTACTACTAAGGGTTAATACTACCTATCAAATATCTTTAAAAGACCGGCCAAGTTTGTATCGGACCACGTATAATGTAGGGTTCCGTAGAAAGTAGTTTCTTGGAGATAACTCAAAAACGGATGAACCGATAATATGTGAAATAATTTTCGTAGAAAATTAAATACTAAGCCTTCTTCGTATTTTTTCATATTTTTTAGACTTACGGATTAAAAGTTAGATGGGGGCTATTATATTTAGACTCTCGAAGCAATTATTTCTGAAAATATTGACTTAATAAAAAAGTTTTAAAAATACTCTATATATATATATAAGATATTTTTAAAGCCGTATCGTACAACATGTACATATTTACAAAAAAAATATTTTTGACATTTAGTTTGGCATATGTATGTATGGAGTGCCTCACCTAAAATATTTTTTTAGCAATTTAGCCAGAAAACTAAGTAGCGGCACATGAAACACACCTCTAGATAAAATTTCAGTAATATATGTTTTATAATAAAAATGGCTGTGACATACGGACGGACAGATGGACGTGTTTCAAAAAACTTTTAAGGGTTCCGTTTTGACCATTTTGGCTATGGAACCCTAAGAAGTGTTTGCGCTGTGTTATATTTTAAAGATCTAAATTTAATGGGCTTACAGCTCTCATTTGTATGACGATTTCGTGCACGTAATTAAGTGAATTTTTACGGTTAATATTTAAAATCGCAACAAAAAATAAACATCTAAGTAAACCTTAAGCTCACTTGCACAGCAAAAAAAAATCAAATTCACATGAAAACACCGCTTTGATGTGTATTCAGATTTTTTTGCTGTACTAGTCAGTATTTTTTTATTTTTTTCTGATATGCGGAATATTTTTAACCATATTTCGTAAATTCATAAATATTTTACCGCTCACTGTACTTCAAATTCAAAATCTAGGTTTTCATTTTTTTACATAAAAATCTACTAATCGAGATCGTTATTACTTATCTTATTTAGTAGCATTCCTAAAAAATGTCACCGTAGTACTTAATCACAGTATTCAAATCGCAAAACATCCACAAAAGGATTAGGTATGATTATTATAAATCTGCCCGCGCGCCTCTGAGTAAAGTCATATTCTTTGAACATTATTGCGGTGCATCGCGGCGGACTTACGCACGATCGCAATGAGAAGGGTACGCGGGTGGCGCGGGTAGAGAGCGCCCAAACGCTCAAGGACACTCCGGCGACAATCGTCTTAAATTGCTATTTCTTTTGATTGCGTTGACATAAAAGTTTGGTTTTGCTACATCTGAAAGGTCCTATAGCCCTGAGTATTTGACATAAATTTCAATGTAATACCTCCACGCGTTTACGAGGAAAAAGGTAGTAAGTTTAAAATTTAAAAAAATATGTTTTGTATGATTTTATTAGAAATGTGTACTTTCTGTAATTTTTCCATTGTCTATGCTATATGAGGTTGCTTTGTGCCAAATTTCAAGTTTCTGAGTTCACCGGAAGTACCCCGTAGGTTTTGCGAGTGCCGAAAAACTCTAAAATTTGCAGCATAAACGACCGTATCTTTTGATTGCGTTGGCTTTTAAGTTTGATTTTTTCACAGCTCCAAGGGACAATAGACTTGAGTATTTGATATAAATTTCAGCTTGATACCTCCACGCGTTCCTGAGAAAAATGGTCTTGACAGACAGACAGACAGACAGACGGACAACAAAGTGATCCTATAAGGGTTCCGTGTTTTCCTTTCGAGGTACGGAACCCTAAAAACAGAATTCGAAAAACCCTACGTTGTAGGTTTTATCGAAATCATTGGAGCCGATTCGAGACCTGATTTATAAAAAACATATATAACTGTAAGTATTTACTTAGCATTATTATTTTAGTACAAAATAATAATCCTTGTTTTCAGTGTACATCCAATAAAATTAAATGTAAGTACCTGATTTTCCTGACTTTGATATTGATTACACATTTTCATAATCTCATTTCACCAAAACATTATTACACCAAAACATTTTACATAAATTTTAAAATACATACAATTTTCATAAATTTATACTGCCCCGTTTACCAACTGGCGTTATAGCACTTACATATAGTGCTATAAGTGCTATAACGCCTGTTTGTAAACAACTTACAACTAGAAAACAACGATAAAGAGTTCCGTGGAGATCAAGCGCTTTCCAATCAGTTTTCCTTACATATCACGTACGTCTGAGTACGTACCGTATAAAGGTTATTAGAGAAGATTGACGAGGGAAGGCGGACGGCGAATCGGCGATATGTTAAGGTAACGGAGCGCCCTTCGTGTGCACTTGATTAAGGGACTCACGAGCGGCGATCATCCCCAGCTGGCCACTTTTCAGTTTGCTTACTGTAGTCAGAATAAACAAGGCATATCAACAAGAATATTTATGTAGTTTTATTTAATAGAACTATAACTTCTATGACGTGCCGTCGACAGCTATAATAAACCTCTTTTCTTCCTCTACACCTGCTTTTATAGCTTATGACGTATTCTCGTCCATTTACGGACATAATCGTTAAAGAAGGTCATAAAACTAACCCTCGTCCCTTCCGTACCGCTTGTATGCAGCGGTGAATATTATAATAAAATCCTTATGTTTTAGTCTTCCTAATATATCTTATCGCATAAAAGTTGTCGACGAGGTATGTTAGTGGGGCATCTCTTGAATTTCCCGAGTGCTAAATTGGCGTGCATATTTTTTACGGCCGGGTGACATTTTAATGAAATGCTCGGATTACGCCATTAAAAAAATTAGAATAATAGCGCGAACCTCTTCGCCGCAGATCTCTGCCGACTTTTAATCAAAATGTGGCTCATTAAAGTGTGAGATACTCATGGTCCCTGGGGTGGTGCGAGAATAGGCAACGGTCCTGTTAAATAGTCGAGCCTCGGCTGATGGCGGGGAGTGTTCTTCATTAAGTCGATATCCGGCGAGCACTCACCCGCGAAATGTGCGCTTACTAAGATTTACTTTTTCGAGATTCTTTTCTCGCATCTTTGACGCATTTTTCAGCTGCCATGTAGATCTTACGTTTATTTTAGCAGAGATAATATATTACTTTGTTGACTTAAAGACCGCGCATGGATGTCTCACGCGTCTTGGGAATATGCAGTGTGATTTATACAACATCTCTATCGAAAAATATAAAAGTAGTAAGACAGATTTTAATTAAGTATTTTCAGTTAGGATGTGACGTGATGTAGTACTTACTGTTATATAATTAGATAAAATTATACCTAGCTAATGTTATTTACTTTGGGCATTTTATATTTTGTTAGTCAATAATTACAATTCTATTAATTGCCTATATAGGCAGCACAACTAGCAGTATAACTAGCTTTAGTACCTGGGGGCGATTTTTGAGATTCGAGCGCTCGAATATAATATTTAAAACTGAATAAAACGAAGAAATGATGTTTTTAAAACAACAGCGATAGTTACTTAAAATCATGATTATTTATATTATTAATTTCAGGCGTAAATAATGGCGACAAACTTTTGTGTGCGATTATATTCGACGTTAAATTCTTTGAATTCGAGCGCTCGATTGTCAAAAATCGCCCCCCTGGTATGGTAACTATGTTTAGACAATGACCTTTAATAATATACTAATGGTAATGATATTATCCTCTATATATATAAAAAACAAAGTTGTATCGGTTACACCATTTATAATTCAATAACGGCTGAATCGATTTTAATGATGTTTGATTTTTTGCATTTATCTTGGCCTAGATAACTATTAAAATATTGGAGAAAATAAATGTAGCCAACTACATTTAACTAGGTACGAAGTTAGCCGGGTCAGCTAGTAGGTTATAATTAAGACCTGCTAAGTAAAGAAGAATTGTTTTTTTTTTCAGTGAATATGTAGGAACGAATGATTTGTTTAAAAAGTAATTACCTATTGCTTTCTTCTTTACCAACTTGAAAGCAGTAAACATATTTACCTTTTAAATATCAAAGTGCTTTACATATTGATAAATAAAATAAAATCTGGTAACAAATAAAACGTCACTACTTAAATATATGAAAAAGAATCTTATCTGCAGGGCTGCTATTTCGTTATCTCCGTCTCTATCGCTCTTGCATATTCGAAAGATAGTGATGCAAATAGTCGATTGAACGCTTGAAGTGGTTCACGATTATAGGCCTGCTCTCCATAGGTATTCCCCTATTATCATTGACAGCGCTCACCTAACCACACGGCAATGAACGCCGCCAGCTTTGCGCGGACCACTCTCCATTATAAATAGGAATTAGGCCAGTCAAGGGACCGGCACTGCTAAAAGATCTGACCGATAGGGTCCGATTGAGATCCCTCTTCCTCAATGCGATTGATTTAGCTTTATTGCTGCTAATAAATTTACCCCTGGTTTGCTTTTCTTTGCGTAGATCCTTTTATACGTTTATATAACCAACATTAGAGATTGATATAAAATGCGCGTTTTCTCACCCATGAACTCCAACGCTGCTCGGGCACGATATAGTGTAAATGCATTAGGCCGGCATCACCGTAAGCGGTTTGTTGCCACCCCCGACTGTTATTTTCAGACATTGTCTCGAAAAGTGACTTTTACGACCACTTCGTTCTCTGCTGAGCCGTGTCTTTATTGCCAATAGAATTACCTAAAAGTAAATAACTTTTTAGAGTGGACAATTTCGTGCTACACCGCTGTACACTTCGCGATATGTGTAAGTATGTTTATATATACTACGCACATCAAATTGACTTCTTTTCGTAAATAATTCTTTTCGGTATTTAAATAAGAGACTGATTCAGTCATTCGGCCAACCAGAGGACCTTTTTGCATCTGAGCTAAGTGATTTCATTTATGCTTTATCTTAATTAAATGCATAATTACATATAAAGGCTATATATGTAACCTTCATAAACTTGATTATTACATGGGTCTATTCAACAAGTCCGACTGGCATGCAAGTGACTGGGTTAGATTAGTTTATTTTATTTCATCGAGTAGCAGAGTTCTGCTACTCGATAAGGTATAGTTGCCTACGGCCAACTCTTGATCTATTATTTTGTGCGGCCTTTTTTTCATCAGCTTTTGTTTTGGAAAAAAAACTAATAATAATCTACATTTCTGGATGACATTATTTAATAGTAAACTCTGACACCTTGTATCTTTGTTGATTGTTATATGGCATGACAAAATAAAAATAAACCTTTTTATGACGTTCAAACTGATTATTTAGCCGAAAATGATAATTATGTGCACCCAAACTCGACTGCGGTTTGTTTTTGACCGTACAAAGACTGAAGAAACAGAATAATTTTCTTTAACTTTCCGTCAACTATTATTGTGTTTTCGTGAGTTTTGAGAGCGCGTAATAAATGTAAATTATATTTATAGGGAGTGAAGTAAGTGTCCGCAGGCGCCTGGGAAGTTGTGTTCTTATTTATTTTGCTTGTCAAGCTCAGGCGAGTCGAACGAGCAGGAGAACCTGTATCAGCATGGGCAATCAGAAGCATATTCACCATAAATTTCGAGTTCACGATTACACGGTCTTTCCCAGCGTTCGACTTACATGATCTTGGTAAGCAATTGGTATAGCAACCTTGGAACAAAGGGCAGCGAAGACAGCGAGGTAAACAACTTGCAATAAGTTTTCCGACGCGGGCGAGTCTATCGTACACTTTCTCGTTGTTCCTTGCTCTAAATGCTATTATTACACTCTACCCCTCACGTTCAACACAGATGAGGTTTTAATTCAATAAAAAAGCGAACATTCCTTCTCATTTTTGATATACCTATAAGGCGATTTGTTAAAAACCTGAGCATTGCGCTTCCCTTTTGAAATAATTTATAGATTCTGACAGTCTTGTGTTGTTTCTTTTAAAAAATGCTTTGGCTAAAGTTTTCCAAACACAAATTCTTGGCCTAGTATAAATTTTCCACCCTCGTCGGCTGCGGCTTTTCACTTAGTCTGGTCAGACTTTATTTAATGTTTCTTTTGACAAAAGTTATGAACTCGCAAAAGATTCTTCTTAACGGAATTAGTTTCCACCGTGGGGTAACTTGAGAAACAATTTTAGGGTTTTTAGAAAGGTAAACGATTACAAAAGTAACACGAGTTTCGAACAGAGGGTTGTGATTTTGCTGAAGCGAGGCCATTTAATTTGAAGTATATTATTACCATTTCCCTTGTTTAAACATTTAACTCCTATAGAAAATTCAAGTGTTGATGTTAGATTAAATAAGTTACTATGATTCATTGCGTGTACTTACTTAATCCGCACTGAATCAGTGACAATAAAATAAAGCCAGTCATTTGCACTATTCCATAAGATGAGACGGTGTAAATATATTAGTCATAAAAACGAGTAAATTGGGTTCAAAATTATCAAGATAAGATTTATCGCGATAATTATCCCCGGTATGGATCTTTTTTTTATTATAATTCAACTACTAATGTTGAAATTCACGTGCGATATTTTTTGTGCCTTCCGCCTTTACAAATGTTGAGTAATCAACTCGATAATTCTCAGACATAAATAAAAATCACGATAATTATCAAGATAACTACAATTGATAATTATCCTTTCGAACCCTGCGAATAAATAAAATAATAGTCTAGCGATAATTTGTAAAACAAAAGTTTATAAATTTTATAAAACCAAACCTTATAATTAAGAATCAGTTTATTAATTTAAACCTATGAAAAACGAGAAGTATTCATTGTTTTAATTAAAAACCTAGTTTTATGAATAAAATTGCATTTATCAGAATCTCATTTCTACTTAATTTTTAATTTCGAATGCAAGTATGGATATAATGTTTCGAAAACGATTGTGTATTTAGGCAGTTTGTAGAGGAATAAACAAAGCGTTTTATCATCCTGGTCCTTTCATGATTATTTTAAAATAATATGAGCCGAGACAAAGTTAGAATTGCGCCCGCAACCATAAGCTAAAATTCTTTGAACATCAAAATTCCGCTCTCAAAGGAATTCCCGAATATTCCTCCTTCCTTTGCTTGAGCTTTAGTGCGTTTGTCAAATAATTTGCGTTATTGATTCTGCTATGAATATGAGAGGAATTTGAATTTCAGTTCCGGGCCGAATAAAATGTACTAAGAACAGATATTTTTTTTAATATGTTAATAATTACTGTAAATAACATAACATAAATACTCTTTATTGCACACCTCAAAATAAAGAAACACACTGTACACTGCACTGTATTATGGTATGTAGCCAATACTTATAAACAATTACTTTACCGCTTGAAAACAGTGCAGATAAATAATTAATAATAAAAAGCCACCAGACACTGTCAATAATAATGACATTTCTCTGCTTGTCCTTCTCATCCTTCATTATACACGGTGTAACATGAAAAACTGAATAATTTTAACAGCGTATTCCTGATCATAATTGGAGACTAAAATGTCGTATAAACTTTTCTGGATTTCGCCAAAAAAAATTTTTTTGCTCTTTTTTCGATTTTTTGAATGCTTTTGAACATAAAAACAAAAATATTATTAGTAAAATTGTCGATTAAAATAAATTAGTACATTTTTTTCCGTAAAAAATAGCTTACGTAAAGTATTCTTTGCCACATTGATATTTGTCAATAAGAATTTCTAGACTAGACCCCATAAAGGGTGAAATCGCCATTGAAAAAGCGTTTTACACTGAGTCACATTAAAAAATGTTTTTTTATTAAGTGGTAGTAACTCTGAAACTAGGCGAATTCCAGAAAAGTTTATACGACATTTTAGTCTCCAATTATGATCAGGAATACGCTGTTAAAATTATTCGGTTTTCTCATGTTACACCGTGTAGATAACGGACGGGAACAGAAATACTGACATTATTATAGACAGTGTCTGGTAGCCTAAATGTACCATTTGAAATGAACTAATAACTTTGACTATCAGTCTGTCGCTTTTACAGTCACACAGCTCGTAATATGTTTTATAATATAACATAGAATTGAAGATAACAGAAATATAGACACAAAAATGTGTCACCGAAAATTGTCCTTTCGTCCTCAGGTCCTCACCTCTCGAAAGAAGAATCCTTCCTCCTCATCATCTTCCTCATCTTCCTCATCTTCTTTTTACTTTATTTTTTAGTTTAGTTAATAAATATAATTAATTAATTACACACCACCTTTATAAGTTATTATTCATATATACCTAGTCATTTTCATAACATGTATCATGGTTTTGTTAGATTAAGATAGGATTAGGTTGATGAAAGTACAGAATAAAAATTAAAAAATTTGGTATGGCACCTTATATATTTTGAGATAATGTTTCCTTTACAAACTCACCGTTCCTTAAACGACAGACGAGCCACTATAATTGAAAATAAATCTTTAATAGGCATATACGGGCTGCGAGAGCGAATTTCGTAGCGATGTCGGCTGCAGCGGAGCACAAGTCGACAAGTTGCGCGCAGATACGAGTAAGTCCGGCAAAGGTAACAATTCAATTTTCCGCTAGACCCACAGCGCCCGCGAAAGGGTTACACTCTCGGAATGACCCGTTGTCTGCCAGTTGCGGAATACGGAAAGCATTTTAGTAAAGTACTAAGCGATTTTTTTAGACCTTTGGCTTTTTGTAGAAATATTTTTGGTCCTTAAACTACGTCCGGACCCGTATGTCCTTAAACTACGTCCAAAAGAGATGTACTGCTAATGTCATCTCGCTATGTGTGGTAGCGCATAGCACAGCGAATGTCATCTCGCTCAAATCTGGAGCAGACCCCGACTGGGGAAGTATACCTCCACCTTACAGAAAACACCAAACACAGCCAAATAGCAATAGACCCTACTCATAGTGTTGTGTTCCTGCTAGTTAGTAAAGTTGCCAAAGAGCTCAAAGAGGACCCAGTGTGTTGCATGACGATGAGGGACCGTCATGTTCCTTTAGCCGTCAACATAGTGAATCCTCCTTTTTGTAAAGGGTCGGCAACGCGCATGTGACACCTCTGGAGTTGCAAGCGTCCATAGGCTACGGTAGCTGGTTACTATCAGGCGGGCCGTATGCTTGTTTGCCACCATGATTCCATTCCAGGTTGACGTAAAAACTTTGAAAATAGTTTCATTTCTGTATTAAATATTAAACAGGCTCAATGTTATACACCAATAAACATATACTCGCACATTTGGTACGTTCCGTCATCTGCTGAACGGTGGGGCTAAAAATATTTAAGAAATCATATTCGTCATCGTCATAATCATCATTCATCATCATTCCCTCCTCGCCGTATCCGGCGACAGCGACTCCGTCAATTATTCCTTCCCGGATTATGGAAGGCTCGGGTATGACTTGCAAAGCCAAACTTCGTCTTGAAGACGCGGTCACACGAGGCGCAGTCAAGTTGACCAGCTGGGTTGTACGTGTATACGTAAGAGGGCTTTGGCGAGTCTTTCTTATATGCCGTCTAGCATCCAGGTCTTCTAAACGCTGGTGTTCATATTGGTCCACTTTTTTAAGAACAGTAGATCGCCATTCCGACCGCTGCAGCGCCATCTCTTCCCAACGTTCAAACGGTATACGGCAAGCAGTGAGGTGGCGCTTAAGAACATCTTTGTGCCGCAGGTACTGTCCCCCCTGCTTCCGCTTCCCGCAAGAAAGCTCAGCATAGAACACTGCTTTCGGCAATCTACTGTTGTCCATGCGTACGACATGGCCACACCATCTTAGCTGGTGCTTCATGATTAGTGCCTCAATACCAGGTAGCTTGACGCGACGTAGCACTTCCGTGTTCGGTACCCTATCCTGCAACTTTATGCGCAGAATTGAACGAAGGCAGCGCAGATGGAAGGAGTCCAATTTTTTCACATCCGCTTTGTAACAGCACCACGTTTCCGCAACATAAAGAAGAGTCGGTATAACTATGCCTTGTAGACCATGATCTTGGTTGACAGCTTCAGGTCATGTGACCTCCAAACACGGTTGTTGAGCTTCCCAAAGGCTGCAGCTGCATTATCTATCCGGGATGGTATTTCAGACGCCAAGCTATTATCATTTCGGAGCTGGCTCTCCAGATACCTGTAGTGTGACACCTCTTCCAGAACTTCGCCATGTAGACGGACACTAGATCGTTCCAAATTGTGGCCCCTCGGAGGCTGCACCAGTACCTGCGTTTTTGTTATACTTATAACCAGGCCAAATCTACGGCATGACGAATTCACCACGATTTTTGATTTTGAGTCCACGTAGGCTTGAAGGGATTCTTCAGCGTCAGCCATGAGACAAACGTCGTCTGCATAAAGAATGTCCAAGATGGTGATTTTAGTGAGTTGACGTTTAGCTACTCTTATCTGATCTGGAGCTAACTTGTATCATATTCCCGCAAGTCTTTGACGCATCCATCAGTACAGCAGCAAAGTAAATCGCAAACAAGGTGGGGGCCAGAACACAACCTTGCTTTACACCGCATGTCACTGGGAATTGGTCTGAGAAGTTCACATCATGTCGAACTTTTGCCATCATATTTACATGAAACTGGCGTATCAAGTTAAGGAACTTCTCAGGACAACCAGCTTTTCTCAGCACAACCCAAAGAGCGTCTCGTGGCACCCTATCAAACGCCTTTTCTATGTCGACAAAGCACATAAACAGAGGACGATGTTGTTCCAGGCTTTTTTCTTGAATTTGCTTCACGACAAAGATGGCGTCCACTGTGCCTCTATTTGGACGAAAACCACATTGGGACTCAGGGAGCAGTGTTTCCGCAAGAAGGGTTGGTCGGCGGTTAATGATATGGGCTAGGACTTTGCCCGCAGTGCAGAGCAGAGAAATGCCCCTATAGGATCCACAATCGGAAACATCACCTTTGCCCTTATATAACTTGCAAAAGGAGGCATCCTTCGAAACCTAAGGAACATTTTCACAGCTCCATACTTTTGAGATGAAATCTAATAGTCTGCTCTTGATGTTAGGCCCGCCATATTTGTAGATCTCTGACGGTATGCTATCTAAACCTGGTGACTTTGCATTCTTTAATTTATTTATTGCCGCTATGAACTCGTCGAAAGACGGAGGATTGGCGAGGTCTTCTACAATGGGCAGATCGTCTAGTGTATCTATATATCGCAAGTCAGTGGTCTGGGTTTGAGGATTAAGAACCTCATTAAAATGTTGCGCCCAGCGTGCCAGAATATCACTCTGCTCCGTCAAACGATTGGCCTTCTCCTTGTCATAGATCGGCGCAGTTCTTTGTGATCTTGGACCGAAGATACCTTGAAGACATTCAAAAAACTTGCCCGTTTGATTACTGTCCGCATATGCCTGCATTAAAGTTGCCTTCTCGGTCCACCATCCGTCTTTAAGAGCGCGCACCTTCAGTTTGAGATTCTGCTGTGCCTTTTTGCGTTCAGGTGAATTTAAAGTACGCAGAGAGCGTCTAAAATCTTCAACAAGCTTCCTGATCTCCACGTCGGAGTTGTCAAACCAGTCTTGGTTTTTCCTCTTTGGTCTGTCAACGACTTGCGACGCACAGCTATGGAGATTGGCGGCATAAGCACGCCAATGATCGTCAATAGACGCAGACTCTGGTATCAATGGTGCAACGGTACCGAAGGCATCATCCAGTTCTTGTCTCAATTCTTGGTCGTGTAACAACTTTTCACACGACAATTTCGATGGTGTTCGGCGTAGGGCTCGACGTGGAGTTTTAAGCTTGACTGTAGCTTGGCTCTAACGAGTCTGTGGTCCGTCCAGCCCTAGGCACCTCTCATGACACGAGTGATGAGTACTTCCGCTAGGTCTCTCTGACGTACTATAACGTAATCTAAGAGGTGCCAGTGCTTAGACCTTGGATGCATCCACGTGGTTTTGTATTTATCTGGCATCCGAAAGCAGGTGTTAGTTACACAAACCCCGAACTCAACACAAAGGTGAGAAGATCCAATCCATTGGCATTACATTTCCCAACCCCATGACGACCGAGGACTCCATTCCATAAACTATGCTCGACGCCAGCACGAGCATTGAAATCACCAAGCAGAAGGATTTTGTCGGTAGGCCTTATCTTCTCTAGGACATTCCGAAGTTCTTGGTAAAACTTGGCCTTCTCTTCCTCCGGAGACGGAAACGTGGGAGCGTAAACACTGATCAGGTGTACGTATTTCTTCGGCGTCAGTTGAAGTCGCACTGTTATGATTCTGTCGCTGATACCCTTTGGGAGTTCTGACAGGGATCTGGCTAGCTTATTACGTATAGCAAATCCAACTCCACTTGCTGCCTTCTCCCCGTGTGGTTTGCCGCTCCAGTAATAGGTGTATCCACCGAGGTGCTCACACAATTCCCCAGAACCTCTAAGATTCGTCTCACTAATGGCGGCGATGTCAATGCTGTATCTAGCAAGCTCTCTAGCGATAAGCCCAGTCTTCCTCTCTGGGCACAGATTACGGTCGTCATCCAAAAGAGTTCGAACGTTCCAGGTACCTATAACTAGTTGTTTTTGTGTATTTCCAGTGTTCTTTCGACCGCATTAATTTGGTGAACAGATGACCGCGGTTTGCCACCTGCGTAGAGTTGAGACGAACTATTTTTAGGCCACCTTTTCTAGGCCCTTCCCCGGATTGGGGAAAGCAGAGCGATCCTAAATAGGGCTGCTTTGTCGCCGGAAGTGCTGCCGAACCAGTCCTCTCGTCTCTGTCGAGTCCCGGAGCGACCATCATCATCCAGCCGCCTAACGTGCAGAGCACCAGCTAAGGCTTAGGCACACCAGGCCCTTACCTCACCATCAGTGCTCCATCGCCGCAGGTCTTCTCAAACTCGTAATCCTTGAAACATCGCCGGAGTCATTTGCGCGTGAAGATATTAAAGTGGACAAGCAGTTGCGCAGGTACAGATCCACTCTCTCGCCTTTTGCCCCCTGTTGCCAGTGGATCGGAGGGCCGATACAACTGGTTGAAGATAAAAGGTGCAGTGAATGATCGAGCGTCCCTACACGTACCCAGACGCTCGCCCTCTAAGGCACATCACAGGTACCCTGCCTTACCGCTGCAGTTGCCGGTTGCGTTTGTCTATCGATGTTGCCCGCCTTCTACACCGATAAGGTCTTCATGTGTTAGTCCGGGGGGTCACCAGACTGCAAATTTTGTCCGCCAAAGACGTTCATAGAACCCTTCACTAGGTTTCGCCCACGGGTCGACGTGGTTTACCAGGGCGTGGCCGCTGCACACACAACAGCTACTAGGAGCCACCAGTGAAGATATTATGGGGTGTTGCAGACCAGGCAGCAGCCGTCGGCTGCTAGCAGGTCGACCAACGGCTCTGTAAAGGTACTACTGCTGAACACCCCAATACGCCCCAATATCAAAGTCCATAAAGTCGTCATAATAACAAAGTAATAACATGACATCATAATTTGTGCGACTTCAGCTCAATGGACTCCACGAAACAAAACAATCTACAACAATTTTATTTCGAAATCCTCCTGCAAATGGCCAGTGAAATGGGATTAAGGCACTATGTTGTCGGATCCAAACAAGGCTCCATTATACGCGCGATAAGTGGGTAGTGTAATGTAGTGGGTTAAGTCGTGAAATGGCTTCGCGGGCAGGTGATTTAACTCTTCTGCACTAAGTAGTACAATGAATCGCCGCGCGCTTTATCACCGCACTTGTTTGAACTAAGACGTGTTAACATTATTGAAGCTTTTTCCATTGTAATAAAGTAAAAAGTACACAATACTTACTTGTCTTGTGGGGGAAAATATGACTACGTACGTTATAAAGATGTTGTTCTTTCACGACTTTATTGTAGGACGTGACGTGAGGCTATGGACACACCTCAGTGCAATGCTTTACAAACTAGATAAGTATTGAAAACTTGATATATAATCAATATTTGTACTGAATTGTAATATATTACAAAAATGCTTTTTGATAACCAGTGATCAGTCTGACTTTATTGTTATACATATGTTAATGTTAAAAGCACTTTTTACTGACTGACAAACATACCTATTATAATTACAAACACGTATTTTTGGTCAAGTAAAAAAAATAAGTTTACATTTTTAATAAAGATGGGCATACTCGTAGGTTGCACTAAACAAATTTAGTTAAAACTAGTGTTGGTAATTATGTTCTTGTACAGTCACCGGCAATAGTATCTTCCTACACGAAGGCCGCAAAAATATGTGACACGCTCTTAAGGCCCCACAAATAAGAGCGTGTCACATATTTTGGCGGCCTTCGCGTAGGAAGTAACTATTGCCGGTGACTGTACTTACAGTAAAGCGGTTTGGCTTTAACTATGTAAATAAATCGACAACAATTCAAAAACATTTTATTGTAAATGTATAGTTATTCGTACAATCATAATTCATAACTTGACCACATTGAAGACTACGATATCGGGTTTATTGACTTTTCCTATGCGGTGCCTTTAATTAATTTAGCCAAGCCAAACAATTTTCATTATTAAAGAGTACTCCCTTGTTGGCCAAGCTCGGCTGGATTTCTTTAATGTCCGGTGATCAAATTTCTCAGACTGACCGGAAGAAAATCAATTAAGTCCACCCCGCAACGGCTGTTGACTCTGTCTAATTGAAACCAAACTGCAGCGATCCAATGAAATGGAGCAAGTTATGTTTATAGCTTAGTACTATTGCATACTCAGCTGTAAAAAATACTTAAATTTTAAGTATCATCATCATCATCATATCAGCCGATAGACGTCCACTGCTGGACATAGGCCTCCCCCAAAGAGTGCCACAATGACCGGTCCTGCGCCACCCGCATCCAGCGGACTCCCGCGACCTTCACCAGGTCATCAGTCCACCTTGCGGGGGGTCTACCCACGCTGCGCCTTCCGGTTCGTGGTCGCCACTCGAGAACCTTTCCGCCCCAACGGCCATCGGTTCTACGAGCAATGTGCCCCGCCCACTGCCACTTTAGTTTAGCGATTCGGAGGGCTATATCAGTTACTTTGGTTCTGCTGCGGATGGCCTCATTTCTGATGCGATCACGCAGAGAGACTCCAACCATAGCCCTCTCCATTGCCCTTTGGGTGACTTTGAGCTTTCTTATGAGGCCCATTGTAAGCAACCACGTTTCAGTACCATATGTCATCACTGGCAACACACACTGGTCAAAGACTTTCGTCTTGAGACACTGCGGAATATTGGACAAAAAGATGTGCCGTAGCTTCCCGAACGCTGCCCAACCGAGTCGGATTCGTCGATTGACCTCTTTCTCGAAGTTGGATCTACCTAACTGGACAGTATGTCCTAAGTATATATAATCGTCCTTCGAGTGTAAAGTCTCCGATTGTAACGGGAGTTGGTGCTACATGGGTATTTGACATGATCTTCGTCTTATCCATGTTCATCTTTAGACCAACTCGCTCGGAGGCTTTACTGAGGTCATCGAGCATCGTACTCAAATCCTCCATGGTCTCAGCCAAGACTACTATGTCGTCAGCAAACCGAAGGTGAGTGATGTACTCGCCGTTTATGTTGATGCCTAGCCTTCTCCAGTCCAGAGTCTTGAAAACATCCTCCAGTGCAGCGGTCAACAGTTTAGGAGAAATAACATCTCCTTGCCTGACTCCCCGCTGCAACGGAATAGGCTTCGAGTTTTGGTCCTGGAGTCGGACTGACATAGTGGCGTTCTCGTACAAACACTTCAGCACTTCGATATAGCGATAGTCCACTTGGCACCTCTGGAGAGATTGTAGTACAGCCCAGGTTTCGATCGAGTCGAAGGCTTTCTCGTAGTCCACGAACGCTAAGCAGAGGGGCAGGTTATACTCCTCAGTCTTCTGTATAACCTGACGGAGCGTATGGATGTGGTCTACGGTACTAAAGCCTCTTCGGAAACCGGCTTGTTCGGGAGGCTGGAAGTCATCTAGCCTGCGTGCGAGACGGTTCGTAATGACTCTTGAAAACAGCTTATAGACATGGCTCAGAAGTGAAATGGGTCGGTAGTTCTTCAGTACGCGTTATCACCCTTTTTGAAGAACAATACCACTACACCTCTGTTCCATGCCTTAGTCGTTCTCCCTTCTAGTAAAACGGAGTCGAACAACTTCTGAAGGGCCATAAGGACCGGTTTACCACCCGCCTTCAGAAGTTCGGCTGTAATTCCGTCTTTACCAGGTGCCTTATTGTTTTTGAGCTGTTTAAGAGCCATTTTAATCTCGTACAGGCTGATGTCCGGGATGTCTTCGGTATAATGTCGGGTCAGTCTAGCTCTAGGGTCTTCCGCCAGATCAACTTCAGGTCTGCTAGTTGATGTTATCTCCCCCAGAAGCTCGGGTCTGGATGAAACAATTCTACCATCCTCAGTTTTTAATTTGGCGAGTTGGCTCTGACCAATAGACAAATCTCTTGAGAAAACTTTAGAGCCCTTATTCTGCTCAATGGCCTCTTCAATACGATTTGTATTGAATTGGCGCAAATCACGGGTAAGGGACTTAGAGATCCGTCTATTGAGCTGCCAGTATAATGACGCATCTGCTGAGGATTGCAGAACCATTTCTCTCCTTTCCTCGATGAGTTTCTGAGTGGAGTCAGAGAGCCTTTTCGTTCTGTTGCTCCGCTGGGCCTTAAAAAACTTAGACCCAGTACTATGGACAGCTTCCACAAACCCGTCGCTGAATTCGTCCACACCGCCGCCTAGACAATCGAAACGGTTTTGGAGTTCCAGCTGGAAGCTCTCAGGGTTTTGGATTTGAAGTGCTGCTGGACGGAGCGTAGACTTCATCAGTCGAGAGCGCTCTAGCTTAACACATATATTCAATGTGCATTTCAAATTTTAAGTAATTGCTTGTTTATTATTGTATTAAGCAGAGCACAGAGCTGAATTTCAAGGAGCATAATAAAAATGTGTAGGATAAAGACGAATTTGCAATGAATTAAAACAATAGACAAATAAAATAATGGAAATAGATTGAGCAATTGAGTGAAAAATTAAATACGCTAATTGGTATAATAAGAACCGGACCGGTATCTCATTAGATTGCAAATAAAAATCCCGCTTTTTCAGTTTCAAAACATTTTTTTAATTATTATCTCTTGAACTTTAAATTAAATTGGTAGCTACTTGATTACTGATGGTTTGGTACAGTAGAGTTCTCCAATATCTATAATACGATTCATTGTACAGAAATACATGAACACAACCTTATTTGTATGGGTCGAAGGTCGTCTACACATATTTTTATCCAATTAAACGTAAGCTATTGGAGAATGTGACTGTACTAATCTACATCCTTTACATAGGTACATTGTATTTTTGATTGTTTCGGTACTCATATAATGCTTTGTATGGATCGCTTGGGGACTCGTAAACAGGACAATGTCGTACCGTACCAATCACTTTGTTTTCGACGTTCTAAACCAGTTAACAATACTTTATCACCGTTATGGCGCTCCTTAATAGTTTTATCGATGTGCAAATTGCCCTTAAGTGCTAAAGTTACGAGTTAATAAAGAACTAGCATTACTTTAATCTTTACAGCGATTATGGCCTTAATGATGGAAGTTAGAACATTGATATTCGGCATTAAAATGTTATAATACGCATTTATATAGACAATCGCCCACACTGTTAACTGCCCATCGGTGGACCATATATTTTTTTTAATAAATTCCACTTTATTACTGTTTGTACTGTGTTGCTGTTTGTACTTATAGTATAATCGTTAAAACCATAATTTTAATGGTAGAGCTTTTATGTAGGTACTTTACATTTATCTTAAAAATATCTTTCTATGACCCGGAGTTAAATTAATTCTGCTGAAATTTACACCTAATCATTATTTAGAAAAACGATAATATTCATGATAATGCCGTTCAACATAGTAATTTCAGTCTGTTTTTGCTACAAATTCGACTTTCTACCCGAGGAGGAAAATGTTTTGGACCCTATTTTACGTGTACTCTGCCTCTGTAATAATTTAGCCAGGTAGCGACCTTTACTCGTACACAGAGCTAACTATTTACTAACCAACCCGTCTCATTACTTTACGTAGGGCAGCCTACGTGAAATAACAATGTTTTGCTTATTTGCGTATAACGGGCACCTGCCCTAACAATTAGTGTACCTATAAAAAATAACTCCGCCGCGTTAAACTTATAAAATTTGGATATTCGTTATACATTTATCACGCTATATTGTTATTGGCACACACACTCGATGCACAACAGAAGTAAAATTTTATATTATACATTATTTTAAACAGTCGAATCATTCAAGTACAAGTTTCAAAGTTTAATTTATTTTGAAAGCAATATACTGTACTTGATATTATGGACTTCCGCAAAGTAACGCCTGATTCCATTTATTAGTCGAATCATTTATTACATAAATATTTACGAAATCGTTGCAGGTCATATTTATATGACTGTAAGTAATTAAGGCCGCATTATTTATAGGTGGATGCCCGGTGAAAGCCGGGAAGCCACAATAGCGCGGGGTGTTGCAGCATTGTAGCATTCTAGTGACGCAGACGGGAGGCTCACACACACAAATACATACCGAGGGGCAATTACCACAATTTGCAATTAATTACTCCACAGCGGCGACCGCGACAGACCTCCACTACAAACCCACGTGCGTTATTTAACCGCGCATTATGGAAAAGCGTGGTCAGATTTAACTAAAAATACGTTTTCAGTCTACATAGATAATGATTCAATCAAACACGATTCTAGATACTCGTATTAACTATTAACAGGTTTAGTTAAACTCAAATTCAATGTGTATTCAGATGGCTATGGACATATTAGGCTTTCAAAGCATGGGTGGCTACAAAAAATCCACATGGCGTATAAAAGAGCTTTTCCAAACGACACCCAATTTGATAGGGTGCGTGAAATTGTATATTCTGTTTTGCGTCAGGATTTTTGTGCCTCCACTCTTTGCGATTTAATTAACTAATAGAGTTTGGACAGGGTGGTGTGGTTATTTTACAAGCTTTCTAAACAGTGACACGTGGATTATCCCTGCGAGGTTACTACTTCTTTGCGACATGTAAGTACTAGAATGTATCAAAGTTTTCTCATTAGTAACTATCAGTGATCCCCAGAAGTGTCAACATACATTTTACAAAGAAAATAATATGCAAAGAAGTACGAAATTGATGCTCTGGAATCCGTAGCAATAGAACAACAAACGCGATGTATCCAGTGTCTCCGAAACCAGTTAACGCCGTACCCCAAGTTATTCGGTTCGGGAAGTCATTAGCAATTCAAATACCTAACCACCGCATGGTTACTCCCACTGAAGAGGGGATTCTCTTTCACATGACCGCTTTTGTAAATTATTTATTACTGTTTGGCCAGTTTCAAAGTCCTGCTTTGTTTCCCGGGAAATACGCGACGCAAATGGAAATAACTCTTAGGACCCATTTCGCGTTATTTCACCTTTCTATTATACTGTTTATGCAATGAAGCCGTAAAACCGCTGAAAAACTGAAGTATACATTCAAATTAATTATTATATATTTTACCCTTGTATTTAAACTCGTACTAATATCGCTATAGCAGCCCTTTTAATTATTTAAATGTATGTTATTGGATAAACGTGTTTCTTCTAAACATTATTAAAAAACGGATTAATTTTTTTTTTACAACTAACCTCAAAAGTAACATTTTTGTAGACATGACGTTCGTGCCAGACGATTTTGTATGGATTCAAGACTACTGAATCCTGCAAAACTAGTTCCTTCTAATGACTTAGTCCACGGGTCAGTTTTGCTTTACATGTTTACTTATGTTAATGCTGGACAAACTTCATAGGAAAACTTGCCAGTAAAACGACGTCGTCAAAATTAATCAAGCAGTGTAACTGTAGTATCCAAATCCAAACTATCTAAGAAGGAAACCTACTTTGGAAGTCTACTAGTGTAAAGTAACATATAGTGTGACTTGTTTTAGTGATTCCAGGCGATTTAAAACCGTCGCCAATATTTTGTGACTTTAAAAATCCGAAACAAGAGCGCGACTAGAAAACTCTACACTTCAAGCAGGTTGCGGTGAAGTGGATTCTGTAAAAGACTTAAGTGTAGAGATTCTTTAACATGTTGTAGGACTTTTGGCGTGTGTGAAGTCGTGTTGTAGAAGGAGCGGGAAGAATTTCAATCACAGGCGCCGCAGGCTGTGCTCGCTAGACAAATTGCAGACGACGTAACGTGGCCGTATCGCACTACAGTCTACACGCTAGATGTTCTTGCCAATAATATTAAATTGGTCTAGTTCGCAAAACTTCTTCCGGAGTTGGTGTACTAGTATTACAGCTGATAAACTATTAAAAGTTTATGATTTCAAGCTCACATGGTCATTCACATTATAAATATTATTTGAAACGGCATATTTACCATGTATACAATGTTGTGTGACAATTAGAGTTGTGCCGGCGAGAACGTTCTCGCTCTCGAGAATTCCTTCTCCTGAGAATTTCCGCACTTTCTCGAGAACGTTCTCTCTTAACGAGAATTACTGAGAAAGTATATAAAATCTGCGCAAATCCAGATTTTTTAATTTTTGTGTATCTTTTTGAAGGTATTTGAAAAATATTTATTTTATACCGAAAAAACCGGCCAAGAGCATGCCGGGCAAAGAGAGCATGTCGTCTATTAAGAGATATGTTGCGGCGCTTTCGTCATTTTACTACGCGGCACTAGAATCCTTTTACTGTGCGTTTTTGAGTTATTATAATTCAAAAACCGGCCAAGTGCGAGTCGGACTCGCGCACCGAGGTTTCCGTACAAACCTTTACAACTTAAAGGTATTATAGACTTGAGTATTTGATATGAATTTCAATTTAATACCTCTACGCGTTCACGAGGAAAAAGGTAGTAAGTTTAAAATTTAACAAAATATTTTTTGTATGATTTTACTAAAAATGTCTACTTTTCGTAATTTTTCCTTTGTCTATGCTATATGAAGTTTCTTCGTGCCAAGTTTCAAGTTTCTGAGTTTACGGGAAGTACCCTTTAGGTTTTGAGTTTCTTGCGAGTACTCAGTTTCAAAATATGCGACTTAAATTGATATTTCTTTTGATTGCGTTGATATAAAAGTTTGGTTGTGCTACATCTGAAAGGTCCTATAGCCCTGAGTATTTGACATGAATTTCAATTTAATACATCCACGCGTTTACGAGGAAAAAGGTAGTAGGTATAAAATTTAAAAAAATATGTTTTTGCATGATTTTACTAAAAATGTCTACGTTTTGTAATTTTTCCATTGTCTATGCTATATGACGTTGCTTTGTGCCAAATTTAAATTTTTTGAGTTCACGGGAAGTACCCCGTAGGTTTTGCGAGTGCCGAAACTCTAAAATTTGCAGCATAAACGACTGTATCTTTTGATTGCGTTGGCTTTTAAGTTTGATTTTTTTACAGCTCCAAGGGACAATAGGCCTGAGTATGTGATATAAATTTCAGCTTGATACCTCCACGCGTTCCTGAGAAAAATGGTCTTGACAGACAGACAGACGGACAACAAAGTGATCCTATAAGGGTTCCGTTTTTTCCTTTCGAGGTACGGAACCCTAAAAACGGCTCAACCGACTTCCTTTAATAGAGTTTTCATTGAAAGTACTTATCAGGGCTCACTTTCATGATCTTTTCAAAAATTTTTGGACCCACGTTTCAAAAGTTAGACGCCCTTTATTGAACTTTCGGCGCTATTATTTACGAAACTATTAGTTTTATCCAAAAAAGGTTTTGGAAGACCTCAATTATTTTTGAAAGAACTATACAATGATATCGAACACCATAGGCTTGGAGCGAAAAAAAAATTCAACCCCCACTTCATATGGGAGGTACCATAATAAAAAATATTTTTCCAGTTTTTATTATACCATTTTATTCCCGTTTAGTTCCCGAGAACGTTCTCGGAAATTTCCCGAGATAGCAGAGATTTTTGCACTTAGAATATTTTTTTCGGTTTACAATGATCGTGAATATCTTTCAAATACCTTTAGGAAGATTTACAAAAAAATAAAAAACCTGAATTTGTGCAGATTTGATGTACTTTCTCGGAAATTCTGGTTACAGAGAACTTTCTCGCAATATTCTCTCGTTCAGGAACGTTCTCGAGAACAGCACATCTTTAGTGATAATGGACGAAAAAAGTTAACTCGAAAGAGGGTAGATCGCTACGGTGTGTGGGTAGACTACTAAAACTCGCCGCAACGTTAGTTACTCCGTGATGATGGTGCATGCAACTTAGTGGAGTACGGGAACGCCTTTTTAACCTATAAAAATGACATAAATCACAAGTCCGATTTTATTTTGTGAGCTGTTTATAACGGTTCTGTCAAGAGAATATGCAGTCTTAGCCATTTGTAATTCGTTTAGAATTCAAGGTCACTTATATTTTGACAAATTGTTTTCGATTATGCTCACATAATCTATTGACCAAACTGTTATAAAATGACAGATGATATTGAAATAGTTAAATGCAATAGTATGGTAAAGGAAAATATATCTTGTATAATCTTTTCTTGTTTTTAACCGACTTCAAGATTTGAAAAGAGGAGGTTCTCAATTCAGCGTGTATGTTTTTTTTTTTTTTTTTTTTTTTTTTTTTTTTTTTTTTTTTTATGTTTGTTACTCCATAACTCCGTCATGTCTGAACCAATTTTGAAAATTCTTTTTTTGATTGTAAGTATATATATACAGATTGGTCCCGTTTTTGTCAAAACGCAGTTCTGATGATGGAATCCATGAGGAATCGAGGGAACTCCTCAAATCTTAAAGGCATACATATAGTGATTTTTATATTTTTATCAACAAAACCATCATTTTCATTCAAAACAGTGACATTTGATGAAGTAGAACTGCTGATGATGATCAGAACGGAACTCTTCAATGACGCATAGTTCACGTTTGGCGATTTGTCCTCTTCGCTGTGTTTGTTTAGCAAGTTTAATTGTCACGACAAATTTTCGTCAAGCTCAAGTTCTGATGATGGGATCCATGAAGAATCGAGGGAACTCCTCAAATCTTAAGGGCTTACACATAGTGATTTTTGTATTTTTATCAACAAGTCAAGCATTTTCATTCAAAAGAGTGACATTTGATGAAGTGGAACTGCTGATGATGATCAGAACGGAACTCTTCAACGACGCATAGTTCACGTTTGGCGATTCGTCCCCTTCGCTGTGTTTGTTAAGCAAGTTAGATTGTCAGGACCAATTTTCGTCAAGCTCAAGTTCTGATGATGAGTTCCATGAGGAATCGAGGGAATTCCTCAAATCTTAAAGGCATACATAAAGTGACTTTTGTATTTTTATCAACAAATCAAGCATTTTCATTCAAAAGAGTGACATTTGATGAAGTGGAACTGCTGATGATGATCAGAACGGCACTCTTCAACGACGCATAGTTCAGGTTTGGCGATTTGTCCTCTCCGCTGCGTTTGTTAAGCAAGTTATTTCATTGTATGGAATCTAAGTGCACCATCTACAATAATGCTTCACCGGCTACCCCCATGGAAGTCGGTTTTTTTTTCTTAAAAATTAGACGTCAAAAACTGTTAAAAAATATTTTTTACTATAAGTAATCAATCGGCCGGGGCAGGGGCAGACCAAAAAGGAGATGGCGGGACGATCTGGACGCATTTTGTAGCGACTGGCGAGAGCATGCACTAGGCCGTGACGAGTGGCGGAAGCGAGGGGAGGCCTTTGCCCAGCAGTGGGATACAATATAGGCTAGGGAAAAAAAAAATTAAGTAATCATATTACATTATCTAACTAAAAAAGAAAATCGCACTTGTGAGTTATCGAAGCTCAAAACTGTTCGCGTACTGTACTAACTGCGCCGAAATATAGGCTGCTCGTAAACACAAATATACATGGTAAATATCCCGTTTCAAATAATATTTATAAATTGTAATATTAAAAGTTTCATAGATCCGTTTCTACTATGTATTTCTTGTTAACGTAAATATTAAATTACATCGGAAGTGGTTTGAAATTATTTTGAAGAACTATTACTATTTTAATGTCTCGTTTTGGGTGGGATCAAAACAATCGACCCGTAATGTTTTTACGTTACCTAAAAACAAATGAGCGCTAAAACCGAAACATTTGCGCAGTTTTTGTATAGTACGATCAACATTCAACTTGACATATTTTCTGCAAATGTATATGCTTAACTGCGTAATACGTCCAAAAATCAACATGTGTCCATGAAATTAATGTAATCGGTCTTAATAAGAGTGTATTCACCCAACCCTTTTATCTTTATCTCCCGTATTATGCGCACTTGCATTAGGCATAGTAAAATTAGTAAACATACAGGTTGCGTCGCTTATTGAAGCGCGAGGCTCGCTGTTACGAGATAATTGGAGATCCGGATAAGGACATTAATAACAAAACAGATATTAGAGGCGGGGGTCGGGATCGGGACCCCTGCCGCTTGTTATTTCCAAACAAGGAAATTGTAATAAACTTACAGGATACCTCCGTTGCCCTGTAATATTGTTAAGGAAAATACAGCCCACAGGTTGTGATTGTAGCCCGCACAGGAACTTGAAGGTCTTCGAATATAAATTAATTTGCGAAGCGGCTACAGTGAAGTCGGCCTGCTCAATGCGGCCGGGCATGCCGGCATCCCCTGGTTTACGTGTTGCCGTCAAAGCTAAATCAAACGTCAATTGCACTGAAGCCTTTAATCACCCCACAGCCTTTGATAACCTGAGCTTGTTACTGAGGTGAACACATTTATTATATAATGGATGTCTAAGTGTACGGTACGCCCATGTATTAACTAGGTGATTAATTGGATTAAATCAAACGTTCAATTGCCACATACATGTACATACCAAAGCCTATAACAATAGGCTTTGGTATGTACAGTCAGCATCAAAAGTAACTACGCAAACGAAGACGTCAAAAATCCTTTTTAAAAGGGAATAAGAGCTTTTGACGTCTTCGATTGCGTAGTTACTTTTGATGCTGACTGTACACACTTTAGAAATCAGAAACATTTATCTCAATAGGTATCCATCTTCATCTCTCCTTATGTGATAATAGAGCCAAAGTAATAAAATATAAGTATTAAACATTTGCCGCGCTTTGGAACCGCGCGGGAATAATCTACAAGTCACATATTTTACCTATGAGTTCGTTTTTAAACGGTTTTATTTAGCTTGACCCCGTATATTTGTATATTTATTTATACGCATCAAATCTTGCAATCGATTTTTCGACCATTTCTACTTAACAGATTTCGGTGAAATTTAGTATGCGTATCAGGTCTCCGTGACAATAACTTTTAATAATATTTTCAACCTTCGATCTTCAAATCCTGATGCTGCAGAGACACTGCTTACCCTAACCGAGAGTCGTACACATCTGCTAATTTAACTATATTATTGTTGCTAGTAAATAAATCCTTAGTGACTTAATATTGACAATCAACTCTTCAGTTCTGATGCTGCATAATTACTGCCTGCCATAACTGACCGGGTGGAGAATGTGTCAATTTCATAATAGTGTTCTAGATTTAGGTAGACGCATTTACGTTTCAAATTAACCTCCAACTCCTCGGTCGTGATGATGCAAGGTTACATCCTGCCATAACTGACAGGGTGGAGAATGTGTAAATTTAATAATAGTGTTCTAGTTTTAGGTAGACGCATTTACGTTACATATTGATCTCCAACTCCTCAGTCGTGATGATGCAAGGTTACAGCCTGCCATAACTAACAGGGTGGAGAATGTGTCAATTTAATAATAGTGTTCTAGTTTTAGGTAGACGCATTTACGTTACATATTGATCTCTAACTCCTCAGTCGTGATGATAAGGTTACAACCTGCCATAACTGACAGGGTGGAGAATGTGTCAATTTAATAATAGTGTTCTAGTTTTAGGTAGACGCATTTACGTTACATATTGATCTCCAACTCCTCAGTCGTGATGATGCAATGTTACAACCTGCCATAACTGACAGGATGGAGAATGTGTCAATTTAATAATAGTGTTCTAGTTTTAGGTAGACGCATTTACGTTACATATTGATCTCCAACTCCTCAGTCGTGATGATGCAAGGTTACAGCCTGCCATAACTGACCGGTTGGAGAATGTGTCAATTCAATAGTAGTGCTCTAGTTTTAGGTAGAGGCATTTACATTTCATATTGATCTCCAATTCCTCAGTTCTGATGCTGCATGGTTACTGCCTTCCGTAACTGACCGGTTCCAGAAAGTGTCAATTTAAAAATAGTGCATTAGTTTTAGCTAGAGACATTTACGTTACGTTTGATCTCCAATCCTCAATCGTAATGCTGCTAGGCTACTGGCTGCCATAAAGGACCAGTTGGAGAATGTATACATTTAAATATAGTGTTCTAGTTTTAGGTATAGGCGTTTACGTGTTTTATTGATCTCCAACTCCTGAGTCGTCACCGCTAGGACACTTAATTATTGGGTTTTGTCCGGTCCATGTCATGCTGCTACTGAAGCAATTCTCGTTGTGATGTTCCGATCGTATGCAATACGCGGTACTCGGCCTTTTAGCTTCGCATAGATTGCGGCTCACCCTCGGGCCTTCGGCCCTCGGGCTCGCAAAGACACTTGACCGTTGAGGTTTATCAAGTCCATGTCATGCTGCTGCTGAAGCAATTCTCGCCGTGACGTATTCGGCCTTTTAGGCTTCGCATAGATTGCGGCTCACCCTCGGGCCTTCGGCCCTCGGGCTCACTAAGACACTTGGGTGTTGAGTTTTATCAAGTCCATGTCATGCTGCTGCTGAAGCAATTCTCGCCGTGACGTACACGGCCTTTTAGCTTCGCATAAATTGCGGCTCACCCTCGGGCCTTCGGCCCTCGGGCTCGCTAAGACACTTGGCTGTTGAGTTTTATCAAGTCCATGCCATGCTACTGCTAAAGCAATTCTCGCCGTTACGTACTCGGCCTTTTAGCTTCGTATAGATAACGGCACAACGTCGGGCCTTCGGCCCTCGGGCTCGCCTTAGCGACTTAGCCGAGTGTCTTAACACTTGACCCTTGAGTTTTATCAAGTCCATGTCATACTGCTGCTGAAGCAATTCTCGTTGTGATGTTCCGATCGTATGCAATACGCAGTACTCGGCCTTTTAGCTTCGCATAGATTGCGGCTCACCCTCGGGCTTTCGGCCCTCGGGCTCGCTAAGACACTTGACCATTGAGATTTGTCCAGTCCATGTCATGCTGCTGTTGAAGCAATTCTCGCCGTGACGTACTCGGCCTTTTAGTTTCGCATAGATTGTGGCTCACCCTCGGGCTTTCGGCCCTCGGGCTCGCTAAGACACTTGGCTATTGAGTTTTATCAAGTCCATGTCATGCTGCTGGTGAAGCAATTCTCGCCGTGACGTATTCGGCCTTTTAGGCTTCGCATAGATTGCGGCTCAACCTCGGGCCTTCGGCCCTCGGGCTCGCTAAGTAACTTGAGCATTGAGTTTTATCAAGTCCATGACATGCTGCTCCTAAAGCAATTCTCGCTGTGACGTACTCAGCCTTTTAGCTTCGCATAAATTTTTAAAATAAAAGAATGTCCTTTACGTAAATTAAGCTATTTCAAGGATTGAGTTCCCCTCCAGGACCCATACATTTTTGCCACACTGTATACATATATGTAACCTATAATATACGTTGGTACCCAACTACCCAACTTGATGTAGGTACCCTCTACTTTAAACACACGAAAGGTCACATACAATTAATATAATACCACTTGAGCTGTCATCATCACATATAGTTTTCCCACCACATAATACGGTCAATAGGGCTGGTTACAAGTACAAAAATTTTACTAAAAACTTAAAAATAAATTAACGTAAAAAAGTTTTAAGTTAAACGGTTTTATTTCAATCAAATGTTGTACCAAAAACTAGAAAATAAAAATGTATACGAATTTTAGTCCCACATACATTGCTTCCTGGAGAGTAATCAATCATGTATGACGGATAACAGAATAGGCATCTCGAGTCGGATGATAAAGGCCCTATTTGTCTCTATATCAGTGGATTAAGTCATAATCGGAATCTTTTATCAGACTAAAATAAAAACGTGGGGCGTTGGTACGACAAAAAAATTAGGTAGGCAGGTAAAGCTACCAATGAACGAAAATCCTGTGATTCAAAATCGTAATGACATGGTAAAACAATAATAGAGAAAATTATAAGACCTAAAATCAAGTGGAGAGGCCTTTGCCCAGCAGTGGAGGGCACTCAAGTCGACTAGTAAATAAAAAAATAATAAGAATTGCTAATGCTAGCCCTTATACAAATTAACTCACCATATTTACTTAATTTCACATTTCATTTCGTAAACTAAATATCTAAGTATTTGACTCATTTTATAATTTATATATACATATTTTTTATACTACTCGTAGTACTCTCACACTAACGCCACCTCCAACAACATTTAAGCATAGCTAAGTGACTTCAGATTAAATAGTCTGCATTACATACTTAATTAACCCTATATTAGACTCAACCTTATATTAGACGCCCCACGTTTTTATTTTAGTCTGATAAAAGCTTCCGATTATGACTTAATCCACTGATATAGAGACAAATAGGGCCTTTAGCATCCGACTCGAGATGCCTATTCTGTTATCCGTCATACATGATTGATTACTCTCCAGGAAGCAATGTATGTGGGACTAAAATTCGTATACATTTTTATTTTCTAGTTTTTGGTACAACATTTGATTGAAATAAAACCGTTTAACTTAAAACTTTTTTACGTTAATTTATGTTATCATCCTAACATCTAAAGGCATAATAATAATAATACGTGAGAAGTAGGCAGGTACAGGTCTGTCTTTGAGCTTATTATGTTCAGAGAGTGATCTCCGTCTCGGCGCTGAGTCTGTTTCGACATTGTATCCGATCTAATAATCATGTGAGAGGAAATTATATAGCCAGACGTCGTCGCGTCGACTGAAACAAGTACCTGTCTGACAAGTTAGTCTAAGCTATGTTTCAATTTAACATAGCAGTCCTTTGTGTAATTTAATTCCCGTCCCGTTCTTTGTCTACCTATCTAGCTAGATGACGGTTTGTTACTAATCATTGCTTTGAAGTAATCGTAATTTCTGTTAATTTCATTATGCCCACATCCCACAAAATATGTTGCAGTATAGCATGACTTTTCCTAGCGGAAACCAAACTTGCCATCCTAATGAAATCAAATAAAAATGTTTCGTTTAGAATAAAATACACTCACAAAGCCGAATTAGGAGATTAATTTATTGTTAAATTAATTTTGACGTTAAAATATAAGGGAAACTCCCGCTAATTGGATTAAAATTTTAGCACTCCTTGAGGCGGCCGCAATATTGATTTTTGATTTAGCTACTCTTTCACAAATAATACTTGTTCAGACTGTCTTTCTATAGACGCTGAATCGTTGTACTTACTTACAAATATTAATATCTCATTATGAAACCTAAAAAAACAAAACATTTAAATTATCATGTAAATGTTTTCTGCGAGTTTTTATTTTTGAGCGAGCTTCATCGCCCGTCAACTGCACGTTCTCTCTGTGCTGGACTCTGGCCCTATTGTTACGAGTCACTGGACATTTTCAATGGCTATTGTTAACGATCGCAAATTGGATAAGTTTATAACTATATGTACTTACACGTTACATAGTCCTTTTTGCTGTAAAACTTTCAGATTGAATTTGAGAGTTACTTTATGAATTCGTGTTCCACCCTCACTGCCTGGGGGCTCTCTGTGCCATTGAAATGAGTCTTTATTTGTATCTACGTTACTTTGTATGCGACTAATACTTACTGACTTTTTATTCACCTTCCTTATTTTTTTATTGGTCGAGATTTTAAATATGATCGTGTAAGAACAAACTTAAAATATCTTCCCTTGCAAAAATGCACCCACGGTTTCTACTGACAACCGATGGCGCAGTTATTATTATTGCTTACCGATAACCGTCCGCGCTCGACGAATTCTTTTGAACCTTGGGGTCACACTTTCACTAGTTATCAAAGCGCGTGCCTTGTAAGTGGCAGTAGTCATGTAAGTCGAGGACGGGGCTGCTGCCGCTGTTCTATTTGCACACGTTTTGAATGTCATTGTCACACTGCTAATTGCCGAGGACTGGCGTGCGCACCCCCTCCGTACAACACCCATGTGATGTACCAAATACGCAATTTTGGCTGTTATCCCTTGCCATCGCTCTTTTATTCCAACTCGCTTTGATTGAAGCAAGGGGTGCGTCTGACAAAATTTTGGCGGGATATTGAAAAATGGGGATTTCGAACTCTGACCAGTTTGACTTTAATGTAAATTTTCAAGTGTTTTGAAATTTTCAGGCCTCAGTAACATCACAGATTTGGTGGGCCGACATATACAGTGAAAAGATCTCAGAAGTAATTATAATATTTGTATTTCGTTGAGTAAGAGTAAAGCTGTTAGAAGTGGCAAACGTTGGCTGGGGGAGTGGAAGAGGCCTCGGCACCGCGACTTCGAATTATTTTTTCCACGCAGTTGAGTTCGAATGCTTCCTGCTCGAGTCGCCTCAACTCAAAAGCAAACTACATGTTTACATCACTCTTAGCTCTTATAATATTTAGCAAGGAGGTTTGTTTACGACTGTCGCAAGGGGGCTCTTAAAATTGAAGTGCACGATAAGTTCGAAATGCCGGGTCTTGATATTACCTACGCTGCAGGTTCCACAGTGCAGCAATAAAAATGTGTAGATACGAGAAATTTCTGCACACTTCGTATATTAAAGGTGATTTTGCAATGCTCAAGTATATGTAACAGTTAATTTCAGCACTATTATTATCATAAAAGTTAAACTGAATTACTGAAGACAAGGAATTTCATTTTACGACTTTAACCCTAAGAGTTAAGGAAAAATCTGAGCTTGTAGCTTTGTGGAAATACCAAAAAAGCTCTAAGAAATGTTGACAGATATTTATATTTGTTTTCCTTAAACGTAAAAAGTGGATTAAAAGAAAGAAAATATTTATCAGAGTCGAATTTACTTTTTTGAGCGTAATTATAAGGATAAAATTGGGATCTGTCTTTTGTTACCAATGCCAACGGAAGTTTTTCATGTTATTTAAGTTAAGGGGCCGTATTCTAACTTTAAAACACGCTTAAACACGATCCAACTTCAATACAACTCCAATGCATTAACCACGCAATACACCTTAGGATACATTTTTGTCATGTGGTGTCGTACATTTTTTTGTGTGGAATTTAATGAAGTTTCGTTTGCCATACACATTCATTGCCTAACGATTAAATTTTTTGTAAGCGTACAAAAAAAACTAAAAATGGATATACTTTGCATGATGGCAACCGACTCTGGTGGTCCTTGAAGCTCTTGTTTTCAGACATGCAAACTAGGATCCCAGAGAAAATAGGTGTCGAGTTTCATTGCTGCCGCTATTGATTGACCTCTAATTAAGAGCAAACATAGGGTTTTATCATCAAATTATTTAGTCTTAGTGACTAATAAATCCTTCATAAACTTTAGAAAATTTGCATTGCATGGCACTGGTGTGTTGATTATAGACCTCCTGGTGTATCTTTCATTAAAATCCACGCAATAGTTTAGGTACCAAAGAAAAAACATGATTTCATATTTGGTGACCTCTTGCGGCCGCCATATTGTTTTTTTTTTAGATATATACGTGTGGATTCATTGTTCAGATCAAGTGGAATTAAGGGATATGTCACTTGTAGAAATCCGCTTAGCATCCTAGGCTACAGGGTGTATTCAGTTTTCAGTTTTAAAACCATTACCTTACTTACTGTGTTTGTCGCAGTCGGTTAAAATGTTGATAATGGTATAGCTGACATACAAAACTATAAATAAACGTTAATATTAATAAGTTCCATATCATGAGAATATCCCCTGGAAAGGCATTGACGATACACTTCACTTCCTCAAGTGATATCTCTAAGGAGGTGCATTTTTCAGCAAAAGAGTACCTACGCATGTTTCTATGAAGAATTTAATGAGCTGTAATATTGTCCTAGATGATTATTTTCATAGAGTGCGTAGATTCGGGGGGAAAAGCGAATTTCTTCAGGATAGAGGACATTTTCCAAGGTGCTGCACAGTGGCCGGCGCGCCTAAGTAAGGCGGCCATAATTAATTTGATTCTTACTTATCTTGTTTTCTGGTAACAAATACTTTTAAAATACTATTTACCACTAGTAAAGTTAAATGAAACACGTATTTAGGTATATTGCATGCTAAATTTAATAAAAACTATGAAACAAAATAGGTACATGAAAAAACATTGTGTTTATGTAAAAAAAAATCTTAAAAATACCTTAAAAGTATATGATTATTACTATTCCTTAAACTAGACATTTACTATTTCTTAAATATAACAGGCCTTACAATATAAATAATAAAAATACATTTTAAAATAATTCATGTAAAACAAATATCAGTAAAAACAATAAGTGCATATAAAAATTAAATAATACATAAATTCAACAATTAAATTCTACTTTATTCAGTAACATCTAATAAACTTAAAACTTCAATAGAGAGAGTAGATTTTTTTTCGGGGCAACTTTCTACTGAAGGTGACAAATGGATCTGAATTCAGCAGTAGCCTGTGAATAAGATCTTTGTTAGTGAGATCCCGAGACATTTTCCGTGTGTGGTTGCATCGAAAGATCTTTATATTTTTGTTCGTTGACTCTGCAGCCTCTTCGGACAATTCACCTATAGGAACTAAACCGTTTTCTATAACTATAGCACCATGTACGAGCACTTTATGTACAGAAGATGGTATCAGTTCTTTCGCCGTTTCTGTGGCATACTCGTCAAATTTATTTACATTTATTTTATATCTAGATGATATGCACTCCAAAATAGTTTCACACCTTTCTATTAGGTTCTCTACCGTTCTGTTGTATACCGGTGATTTCAGCGGATAGCGGATTGTTGATCGGATTCCATGTTCAAGGTATTTTTGGTTAACGTACATGTTTTTAGGAGATTAACACTTTGCAACTCGTTGAACCATTCGGAATGTTTCATTAGAACTTTAGATTTGGTTCTCGAACACGATTTCCAAAAAAACACAATTCGTTCGCAAATGTACTTTATGACTTTTTTAAGTTGATAGTATTCACGTTATCTGCATATGGGACCATTTCAATCAAATGTTGTATCACTTGGCGACGCTTTTCTACAGCCACAGTTTAAATACAAATCCCCTTGTAAATGATCCGACGTACATATCATCTGAAAAAAATAAAAATAAATGGTTAATATTGTAACGTAATATTTTCATAGTACCGCTACGCGTAGGCCCACTTAGGCGTAGCAGGATTCGAAATACTAAAGTGGCATAATGAGGCAAATAAAGTTATATGTCTATTAATCTACAAAGATCAAGCTTTCAAATGAAGGTAATTTTATCCTTCAGCGAGTTTAATAACATAACTAAAACTTTCATTAAAAATAAATTCTTATAATGTTTCGCATGTAAGTTAGTCATGGCGTAGACCCGTTATTATTACTATATATTACATGTACAGAACAAAATCTATATGTGAAACAAAATAACGTACCTAATTCTTGAAGATCCATAATATTTACTAATAATCACTAAAATACCAACTTTTTTCAAAATTCACTACTAATGACCGATCGCTTAATGAGTCGCTGATAAGGATGCGCGCAGAAACGGGTGATATGGTCACTTTCGAGGTTCGTAAGAGAATGAAAATAGTTAATAATCCAAGATCTATTTATACTCGTACCCGATTGGAGTACATTTATAGGTGAATAATAAACGATCATTGGATATTTAAAAATGACACATTCATTTTTTTAAATTATGACCTAAGGCCAGGCCATGCTGGCGGTTCCTCGAGGTCCTCAAATGTCAAATGGTGTGGACAATAAAACGGGACTTCTAATATACATACCTAGTTGGTTACTAAGTTCTGTTACTAGATTTCCAAACTGATAAAATTTAAAATAAAGTTTTAAATAAAAATTTAAAGTAATTATTTATTAGCCTAATTTCTAATGAACATAATATGGTATAATAATATACAAATCAGATGGGAAATTTATTGAAATTCTTTGTAAAGCACAGGATTGCCTGAAGACGCAAACACGCGGTAAATTTAAGAAAATTACACTTTACAAAATTGCATCAAATGAATATTGCACCTTTGTTTTGAAGGTTCCATTGCTTGTTTGTAAGAAACCTGTATATTAGAGGTAATGGTGTGACCACCATTTAATTTTCTTGCGATTTTATCACACAGATATTCCTATTTGAAACATTGCCTATTTTTAAGTTTTGCACAAAATACATAGATTTAGACTGCTATGGAACAAGCAGACTTGCAACGTAGTCTAGTATTTTATCAGATAGACCCACGTGAACTATACATATACCAAATTGAAGCTAAAGAATATAGCTACCGAATTGTGCAAGACTGATGCGTCTTAAACGTGATTTAAAATAAATAGGATTTAAAATCAACATGAACAAGGAGTGTAATTTTGACGTATATGTTTCATGCCTTTTTCCGAGTGTTATAAAGAATTCTGAAAAACTGCGACTATAATTTTCAATTCAATATATTATAATCTATTGACTATTAAATAAGCTTTAAAATTATGTTCATAAATAATTAAAATGTTACTACCTATTACTATTTATTTAGTGAAAACTCTAGTAACAGAACTTAGTAACCGACTAGATACACACCAAATTTCAAAACTGTTCGGCGGAACTGTTTGAGTTTTGTCGTATTTTGATTGTGCTAATATGTGTAGACTTTTATTTATTGAAATTATATATGTTTATAAATTTGGCTTTAGTGTAACTATTCTCTACTCTAATTAAATTTTCCTCCTGCACCAACTTACAAGTCTCTGTTCGGCCCAATGGTTGGCTAGCAGAGAATGCCATTTGGCATTAAGTCTGCCATTTGTACATTAATATCACTTCTTGTGCAATCAAGTTTCAATAAATAAATAATTTTTAATACAATATTCGCTTCTTACGGCTCTACTCACTTGTATATAGAACTACGCGCGACATGTTTCGGAGAGCTTAGGTCTCCATCCTCAAGCACTAAGAGTGCTAGGCGAACCGGACCGCGACCCGTCGCTGCGGGGCCGCGCCATCGACGCGCGAACACGTCGCGTGTAGTGACTGATTACAAGTGAATGCAGCCGTATGAAGTGAATATAGTTGTTAGTATGTCTTACGAAAATTTAATTTAATATTTTTCAACCTACTTCAAGATTTCGAAGGATTCTTTGTTTTTGCTATTTTTATTTTATTTCACCGATAATTCGAAGATGGCTGAGCCAATTTGGATATGTAGTTTTTTTATAGTAGTTCGGGCATTTCTTCTTGGAAAGGTAGTAGGCTAAGTCTCTTTTTTGTTTAAAATTATTAATATATGGAATAACCGTAATTAATGTAATTAACCTTTTGAACTCTTTCTCTCTCGCGTCAAGACGTGGCCTACACGCCAATATCTCGACTAGTGAATAACGAATATAAACCTTATCTGTCAGCAGGACAATTGCTTTGACAGCGTCCGCCATAGCCACTTTAGTGGTCATTGGCGTGGCAGGCACGACAGCACACGACCGATTTAGTGGCTCTTGGCGTTCAAAAGGTTAACATCATCATCATTTAGCCTTTTGTTGCTCACTGCTGAGTACCTAGGTATACGCTAGGTATACGTATACGAGTACGTCACTTGTCTCGCTTCTGAGCTATTCTCACCTAGAAGTGACTCAAGGTCTTTCGAATGTCGCTCACCCATCGGGCCAACGAATGCCATAACGTAACTGCTTCTTTCGTCCGGAAGCGACCACCAATTCGTCAACATTGGATTTAAACTACTGTGGTTGGCGGGTTAAGGTACAATATTTTTATTTGCTGACACGATATTGTGTTAACTCCCATAAATTTATTATTAACAGCGAATTCGATTGGATATTGGCAAAGCAAATACCAGAGGAAATGTTATACGCAAACGTGATTTGACGACGAACTCGATCAAACGTTAATTGCCTATATGTCGTATAAATCGTTTGCCTGTATGGACAAAAAAACCGGCCAAGAGCGTGTCGGGCCACGCTCAGTGTAGGGTTCCGTAGTTTTCTGTCCGTCAACTTTATTTGAAAACACGTCATTTCATTGTGATTTTGTAGAAATTACAGGTACAATAAACACCTGCTAATACGGTTAAATTACAAACTTAGTTCAGAAATTATTTTGAAATTTTTTTTCAACAACTATTCAACCTATCAAGTTCAAAATAATTTTCCTAGAAAGTTTTCATAAAGTTCTATTTTTGAGATTGTTTTCATATTTTTAAAACTTATGGTTCAAAAGTTAGAGGGGGGGGGGGGACACATTTTTTTTTACTTCTGGAGCGAACAACTTTTTTAAATACCTATCCAACAATATATCACACGTTAGGGTGAGAAATGACAAAAAAATTCACGTATAGGGGAGGTACCCTAATAAAAAAAAAAATCCACTTTTTATTTTACCACTTTGTCGGCGTGATTGATATATGTACATATTAGTACCAAATTTCAGCTTTCTAGTGCTAACGGTCACTGAGATTATCCGCGGACGGACGGACGGACGGACAGACATGGCGAAACTATAAGGGTTCCTAGTTGACTACGGAACCCTAAAAAGAGGTTAAATTATCTAAATATATAAAAGAAGAAACTGACTGACTGACTGACTGACTGACTGACTGACTGACTGACTGACTGACTGACTGATTGACTGACTGACTGACTGACTGATTGACTGATTGACTGACTGACTGACATATCAACGCACAGCCCAAACCGCTGGTTCTAGAGATTCCAAATTTGCCACGTAGGTTCCTTATAAAGTCTAGGGGTGCACTAAGAAAGGATTTTTCAAAATTCACCCCCTAAAATGTAGTAAAATGGGGGTCCAAAGTTTGTATGGCAAATCAAGATTTGTTAGACTATTTTATTCGAAACTTCACAGGAGCATTCCTAACGATAAATGAGTAAACACGTGTTTAAGGTTTTTTGAAAATTCAACCCCTAAAAGGGGCAAATGTGGTCACAAAGTCTGAAAATCAGCATGGGTATCGTATCCTTTTTGAGTACTTATAGTACGCGGGCGAAGCCGCGGGAAAAGGCTAGTAGTTAAATAAAAACAATATTTTACTAGGGGGTTTTGGTATTCTACATTAGTGGAAATTCATCATGCTACTCTTAAATTAGATACCAAATTACAGCATTACAACAAATAAGAACTGGTTAAGCAAAAATAGACCTCGAGAAAAAAAATGTGACAAAAAAAGTCTATGCTACGGAGCCCTTGGTTTGCGAGTCCGACTTACACTTTGCCGGATTTTGCTACAATTACGCCTACTAAGTTCGTAGGACTTAGATGCTACGTCTTTAATGTCGTAGCTACTTTCGTAGAGGTAAATCTAGATTTTTGTAAGTGTATTTGTGTGTTGACCTCTTTATATTACTCAGTATTTAATTAAAATAATGCTGTATTCATAGAGAGAAACATTATATGACAAAATATGCATAATAGCTAAATTGCGAAACGCCCTCGGGTTGATAATGAACATGTAATGAGATTAAAACATTTATCGCGTATTTAAACTGACCAAATAAATAGTTTGTAAATTACACATATGTATAGGCATGTGAGTGTATAACCAGAGAGTAATTATTTATGATACAATTTGTAATTGTGATTCATTAAATATTAAACATTGTAGGCCGCACAAAATAAAATATTGTTACCTAGGAAGCGACTAGTATAACAAATATTTATTAAAATATATGTGACGTTTTCAAGTATTGTCGGTTGTCAATAAGGCGTTACTGCAATAAACATTCATTTAGAAAAAAAAAACTATTAATTTGATGATCTCTATTAGATTGATGTACCTTTGGCTTGAAAACGTCACATATAATAACAGAACAATAGCATCACCTGAATACAAATTAAAGTTGAGTAAATTATTTTAGAGTACGAGTAGAAGGGATTTAAATCGATGTGCGGAAGGGAGGCACCGTCATCAAACCCAAGCCACCGGTATGGTAGCAAACTTGAAGCAAGCGACTACTATTAGTACTTACGTACGTGTATACTACAATAGTATTACCTATCTTACCTGATGGTATTCATTATTTTTCTTTTGTTATAGATGTGTTTTTTGTATCCTTTTTAGAGTTGTTTTTTTTTTAAATATTGGTTAAGTACCTACGAGAAGTTTCACATGCCATAGTTTTCACCATCTGGTCCACTTTATCATGTTAGTGTCTTCTGAAATGAATCGCTCGAGTTACTGAAGAAATCATCTACATCAACATGTATACGTACGCCTTTAAAAAATTACTAGTTCTCAATTACTCATAGAACTTATCATCAAATAAGAACCACTTTCCTGTAGAACTATAATATAAATAAAAACCTTAATTACTACTATACTGAATAACTAAAAATAACTTATAATCAAACTAAAAATATGTCTTTTTTTACTATAAACTTATACTATTATAAAAAAAATAATATTCGAAAATTACGTTACGATAGTAGTCGCCTATCGTAGGCCTTCCCTAATCCTTTCCACACTTCTCTATCGCGAGCTTTTTGCATCCAGTTGTTATCAACTATTTCTGTATATAATATCTCAATCTTTTCCTTCGTTGAAGGTATTTATTTTGAAAAAAATAATATTTCAAACAAGTACAGTGTCAAAGTTATCAGTCTATGTAACAGAAGTTTTACATGCCATCTTTGCTTTTGATTGTTAGGTTCACTTTACTGAATTAGTGATTTTCGAAAACAAATGACTGGAATGATATTATCATGAGATTGAAACCAGAAACCGATAGAACCATCTCTGAGGTATTTTATTTTAAACAAATAAATAATGTTTTATAGTTGATGAAATAATCGCGTAACAATAGTAGATTACCTACCAAGGACTGTAAAAGAAAGAAAGCCCGAAATCGCAGGTATTTGTAACCCGAGCCGCAGGCGAGGGTTGTAAATATGCGATAGAGGGCTTTTTTTTTACTGCCCGTGGCGAGTACACAATTTTACGTCTCCTATCTACTACGACTAAACATTTAAGTGTCCTTCAAATAGAGATTTGGTAAATTTAATAAGGCTGCGTGAAAAACATTTAGACATTGCATTGGATTTTCTTAAGTGCAATCGTCTAAGCTATAACGATGTTATTGCTTAAGTATATCACAAAACTGAAATAAATAAATATACATACGTATAGGTACGTTTTTTTTTCTGTAAAGAAAGATTTGAATTTATAAACCCATAAGCATTCTTGGTGAAATATAGGTGTAGGTAGGTACATTGGACCCGTAATTCTCTAAACACACTAGTAAATCCCGTCTGAACTTAATAAATGACGACAAGCACTCAGCGTGATTACAATGAAAATATTTGAGACTAGCGGATTGGTCGGTCATTGCTTGGGTCCGAATAAAAGAATTGTTTCAAGAAATATGGACGTTATGTAATTCTGTTCGGTTCAAGTAACAATCCTAATTAACCTTGACAGTTGGTTTTCTTCTTTTTCGTAAATAAGAATAATACAAAGATCATAATATAAACATGTTTCATATCGTACATCGACAAAGTTGTATCATGATTGTGTCTTACTACAAAACTATCAAGGTTATAGTAGTTTATATAACTGTTACGTTTTAAGGCTTATTACGTACAGTTGCATACACTGCTTTATCTACACACATATTATAAATCCTAAATGAAGTTTTCGGAAACCATTAGAATGACCGCCATTGCACCGCCCCATGACCAACTCAATTGTGCCGGCGATCGGGCGGGCGCGTGCCGGCGGTCGGAGAGGAGGGCAGATTTTCATTACGTTACCGTAGGTAATGAATTTTCATACGTTTTTACCACACTGTCACAGATGATGTTACGTTACTGGTTGCAATAATGGTGGTAATTACATACGGTTTGCGAACGCGGAATAAAGGATTTATGATATTGGTGTAGATAAATAATATTGGTTTACATCATATGTTAGTTGTTATAGAAAATTATCATACATATATTACAACTAATGTTCAAAACGGGGTATTTACCATTTATATTTGTTATTGTGAGTTCCCAATATTTCGGCACAGTCGCATGCGCCATCATCACGGAGTAACTGATGTTCCGGCGAGTTTTAGTTGTGGTCTACCGACACACCGCACCGTAGCGATCTACCCTCTTTCGAGTTCGCTTTTTATGTCCGTTGTCGTTGTTTCTACTACTACTACCGTCCGAATTCTCACTTGTAACTCGGTCATGACACTCATGACACACAACACTTAGATTTTGGATTAGAGAGTTTACGGATCACTGGATACCAGACAGTTTTTTTTTTGTCAGTTGCTGTCAGTTGACAGACGAAACCTATTTTCTCGGTTAAAATTCCTATATTTAAGAATTTCAATAGCCCCTTTGAACATCCTGGGTTTGTAGACTTTTCATATATCTTGAAATCCGTAGATGATGCGTAGATGTTATGGATACTTGCATTAATACTGCCAATTTTTACGTGTCTGTATGAACGGTATGAACTTGACTATTAGGTATACTGCTTGTAGCGTCAAATTTTGAATTGACATGTATACAATTTTGAACTGTAAGGTCCAATAATAATTACTTAACACCTTCACTTTTGCCTTGCTAAATACAAATACAATTTTCAATCTCGTTATCACGTAATCATCCTACGCGCTACGTCGTGCTACGATGTTTGTAGTACTGGATTCTAATTTTAAAATACATTAACAATACATTAAGAACACAATCTATTTCAAACATAACTCCAACACACAAAAAATAATCAACCTATATTGAAGTTGTTTTTGAGTTGCATCGGGATAAACTTCAAGCAAATTCTGATATTTCTGATTCAGACGTTGGCGCTAGCTGTATTGCGTAGTTAATACATTGGATTTGTATTGAAGTTGGATTGTGTCTAAACGTGTGTTAAAGTTAAAATACGGTCCTTACACTACACAATTTAAATTACCCTTTTGAGTGAGAAACTGTCTGACCCTAAGAAATTAACACTATCACAGAAAAAACAGAAGAACAGAAGAACAGAGCCAGGTTAGGAAACCCCTAACCTGGCTCTGTTCGTAGGCGCTTTCCGCTACATAGGAGGAAAATGCTAGGTTCGGCTACGAGCGTAGCGCGTAGCGATTTGTGGAGTCGGAAAATGTTAACTAACTGGTTAAGTAACAGCTAAAATGTTGCTCAATATCCATAAACATGCAGATCAATTAAAAATCTCATTCAATGGAACAATACTAGGTCGATTTTGAACCATTTATATAAGCCTCTAATACTGTTCTTTGGCAGTTACTTCCGCTTCACCCTACTTAATACATTACACCGATTACTCTAATATTCATGGCGGCTGAACGAGATTAAGCCTTCGAAGCCTTTCATTCCATGGATATTTAGGTAATTAAATCAGAAATTACTCGTAAATTGGAGACTCAATAAAAAGCCCATATTCTTTTGTTTTTATTTTTTAACGTCTGCGACTCGACAGCTAGGCCAAGCAAATAAGATCTATAAAAAGTGTTTTGAGGAATTAATTCCCAGCAGGCTGGAAATCGCTTTAATACCTGTATGTGGTCCTAATTGCATGTAATCCGAGTTTGCCTAATCCCACGAGGTGTGCATAACTTTTTAGCGAAATTTTTGTTCTATGTCACTTTTTTGCTTGTAGCTCGAAAACGATGCGTCCGACGGAAAATGTCATTCTTTTTAATATTAAAGAGGGTTAAATTCTGCGTCGATTGAGAAACTTATCTTTTAGTTTGGTTCAGCGGTACAGCCGAAATCAAAAGTTATATACTGGGAAAACGTCTCATTTAATTGAAAAACTCATATTTTGACTTCCATACCACATATCTTTGAAACAGATGACTTCTGTTGAAAAAGCTATAGAATAAAACTTGTAGAGAATACAATTTCACGTTATATCGACATCTCAATTTTCAAATACAGTGATTTTGAATGGCAAAATTTGGCATGAATTCAAAATCAGTTTTTTTATAAATTCTTCAGAGTTGCATATTTTACATAAAATATGTTGTGTAAGGCCTACATTTAATGCATCGTTACAACTAAGAATATTTCAGTGCAAATTTCTAAAACGTACCCAATCAGAAAACTATTTATACACCGTGTTTTTTTTAAATTTCTAAATTCCAAGGGTACATTCCTGAGCTTAACTTAAGTATATTTCTTAAAGACGCCAGTGCCCTAATTTGCTCCAGTTCTGTGGTAATCGATATTTCTTTTTTGTCTATCCGATTGTGTAAACCTACATTTAATTATTAACTGAGAACCCGCTATAAAATCATGTAACTGTGTGTTAAGTCACTACAATATGGTTCCTTTGTAACTCGGATTGTTAATGTTCAAAATTTCATTGACATGTCATAATATTCAATTGTTTGGTTGCGTTAATATACCTTATTTATATTAGGGACCGATTGGGGAATCAATCAATAACTGCTGAACCTATTTAGATGAAACTTAGTATAGAGATAGTAATCCACTCCCCTTTTTACCTCTTAAGGGATGACTTCTAAGATAAAAAACTATTCTATTTCCTTTTCCAGAATTTAAACTATCTCCATACCAAATTTTATCGATGGACTTAAATCAGTTCTTTGTATGGGGAATCAATATCCACTGAACTGATTTACTGGGATAAAAACTCCCCAGAACTCAAACTATTTTCATAGGTACCCAATTTCATCTAAATCGGTATAACTATATATTAATAACTTTTCATACTAACTTCTTACCCACTTTTCAGCCCCTTAAGAGTTGGTATTTTGGGATGAAAACTACTTTTTATGTACTTTTTACGGACTCAAACTATCTCAATCTCTATACAAAGTTTCATCTAAGTAGGTTCAGCAGTTACATCAATCGGTCACTAAACCAAACAATTGAAAACTAGACATGTTATTGTCAATGTAATTCCATTTCAAACATTAACAGCCTGAGATGCACAGGAAGCATATTGTATTGACTTAACGCAGGTGCATCATTTTGTAGCGGGTGCTCATAGTAAAAAAATAATTTAATGTAGGTTTACACAATTAGAAAGACATAAATGAAATATCGATTACCTCAGAACTGGAGCGAATTATGACACTGGCGTCTTTGAGAAATAAGTTCAGAAATATACCCTTGAAATTACCGGAAATTAAAAAAAACACGCTGTATAAATAGTTTTCTGATTGGGTACGTTTTAGAAATGTGCACTTAAATGTTTTTAGTTGTAACAGTGCATTAAATGTAGGCCTCACACAGCATATTAATGGAAAATATGCAACTTGGAAGGATTAGAAAAAAAACGATTTTGAATTCATGCCAAATTTGCCTTTTAAAGTGACTGAATTTGAAAATTGACATGTCTATATATCGTGAAATTGTATTCTCATTAACTTTTATTCCATAGTGTTTTCAACGAGTCATCTGTTTCAAAGATATGTGGTATGGAAATCAAAATATTAGTTTTTCAAATAAATGAGACATTTACCCGATTTATAATTTTTGATCTTGGCTGTACCGCTGAACTGAATTATAAGTTAAGATGCTCATTCGACGCAGAATTTAACCATCTTTTATATTGGTATAAATACATGACATTTTACTTCTGACGTACCGTTTTCGTGCTAGAAGCAAAAAACTGACAAAGAGCAAAAATTTCGCTAAAAAGTTATGCACACCTCCTGGGATTGGGCAAACTCAGATCACATGCATATAGGACCACGTGAAGGTATTAAAACGATTTCAAGCCTGCTGGGAATTAATTCATCAAAAAAATCTAATTTTCTTACCCTATGCCTCGTTTCTGGGAAGTACAAGGTACGAGTATATTCTTCAATATAGGCACTATTATAGTCAAATATATGAGGAAAAACAGGTGCTAATGCTAGTGTATGATTCATGAACAGTACATGACCCGCGGGTAGTGCCACGGCAGGAACAGCCCCGGTGCGCACCTGCTATTAATCCCGTATCGTAGACACGATAAAGCTCGGAAGTCACTCCTTGTCCTTGGCGTTAGGATATACAATACTCTTCCTAGTGATATTGTTGATTCGGCGAGTGAAAAAATATTCTCAGCCAAACTTTAAAAAATGCTAATTGACCTGTGCTGTTACAATATCAATGAATTTATTTCAAGGACATGCTAATAAATGACACAATTACAATGACGACTAACAAAATGAATGTATTTAAATATTGAATAACCTTTAAAACGTATTTAAAAATAATTTACTTACCTACATGTAAATTTTAACCAAACTTGCTATAAAATAAGCATGGAATATAATTTATAAGTACTTAATTGTATCTGACGTATAAAAATTGTTGAAATTTTTCATCAAAAATGTTTCATTCTCATTCATTAAAAGTTGAAATCTTGTAGTATTTTCGTTTCAGCTTAGTTGCGTGTAAGGGAACTAAATTCTAGGGAGAATGCTTGGAAATGAAGGCAATAACCTTAACTTATCATCTTCTTTGAAATTGTTACTCCCAATCTCTTTAAATCAATTACGCTGCAATGAAAATCGTAGAAATGACACGACATTTAATTAAATATTTTTATTTCCAACGTAGAGCTCGCTTGATAATGATGAGTTATTACTTCAGACTTTTGTAACAGCTCTGCTACAGTAAACCAAAAACACTTAATTACGATAATACTATGGTTAATTGAATCATTCTAAACATTCGAAGCGCAATACCTAAATGAGAATGTTTCAAACTGACTAGATAATATATAAGTATGTTCTGACTACAGATGTGCGAGTTGCGGAAACTTTCCAAATAATTGGAAATATTCTAGGAAATTTCTAGAAATTTTCATAAGAAATATAGGAAATTGGAAATTGAAGAAATGGAAAGTTTCGAATCCCGAACAAAAATGAGAGAATTTTCCGAAATTTTCATATGTGGAAATGACACGACATTTAATTAAATATTTTTATTTCCAACGTAGAGCTCGCTTGATAATGATGAGTTATTACTTCAGACTTTTGTAACAGCTCTGCTACAGTAAACCAAAAACACTTAATTACGATAATACTATGGTTAATTGAATCATTCTAAACTTTCGAAGCGCAATACCTAAATGAGAATGTTTCAAACTGACTAGATAATATATAAGTATGTTCTGACTACAGATGTGCGAGTTGCGGAAACTTTCCAAATAATTGGAAATATTCTAGGAAATTTCTAGAAATTTTCATAAGAAATATAGGAAATTGGAAATTGAAGAAATGGAAAGTTTCGAATCCCGAACAAAAATGAGAGAATTTTCCGAAATTTTCATATGTGGAAAATTTCGCAATTTTGGAAACTTTCCGACGGTACATCAGTAGTTCTGACTGTACCTTTACCTTAGGTACCTTTCATATATAAAACTTTCGGGTAGAATAATGTATAGTTGTACCTGTATACCGACCTATTGCATAATTTCAACCTGGTATATTTCCAATTTTCAAGTAACTTTGTCTTGCTCTCTGATTTTCCGGCTTTCAATTAACTAGTAATCATACACGCCCCGAGAAGCCCTTTCATTAAATACGGTTAATGACTTTTCACCCTTCGACGAGTGGACATTGGAGCTTTGACGGCCGGACCGTGTCGTGTTTTGTCTTTTGGTTTTGCTGACAAATTGAGCAAGAGGCGTTCGGTTAGTTAGGCAGAATAAACGTGTAGCAGAACATGACAATGGAAATTGTTGTGCATGTTAGCATCACTGGCTAATGGAAATAAGCAATACTGTATTATAAATATAAGTTATAATATAATTCATCATTGATTTTTTCTTGTATAAAAGTAGTAATAAATGATTCAATAGTAAATTGAAGCAATCTCTTTTGATTAACCCTTTGAACGCCAAGAAACCCTAAAGTGGTCCATGTATGCCCATCTTGGCTTCCTCTCTTCCTTCTTCCTTCCACTTTCCATCGTGTCGTCGTGCCCACCACGCTTACAACCCATAAAGGGGTCGGAGTGAAGGTGTACTTTGATCATTAATAAAATATATTATTTATTGTTTTGCACAGCACTACGAGATTCGTCTTTTTTGATAACGCAACAGTCCTTGGCTTGTGAGGATCACTTCATTCAAATATAAATAATAATAAATATTATAGGACAATCTTACACAAATCGACCTAGGCCCACAGTAAGCTCAATAAGGCTTGTGTTATGGGTACTAGACGACGATATATATAATAGATAAATACTTAAATACATAGAAAACACCCATATCTGTGATAAACACACAAATGAATGCCCTGACCAGGATTCGAACCCGGGACCTCCCGCGTCGTAGGGTCACTACCGACTGGGCTAGGAGGTCGCTAGAAATATGAAAGCGTTCGAAAGGTTATTAAATATTAGGGAACGTTTTCATTTCCATTCCACTAGTATCTAGGTACTTGGAAATAAATATACCTATACCTACTAAGTTAAACGCCCATATCTAAAATGTTTAATGGCACCCATACGATCCACAATTTCAGCTGTTGGTTTATTGCCAAAGCGCAGTCTTGAACACTTGATTTGATTAGTTTCATCGGACAAGAGACGCAAAGTACTATCAAATGTCCCAAACCAGCACTGTGTGGTTAGCAAGACGGACCGAAGGGCCTCCGATCTCCGATTCCAAACCAGGGTCGATCGAATTAGAGGATGCAATCGGAAACCGTTTTGGCCCGGGATAACTGTGTAATTGCACCAATTACTCGAAGGTACTCCAGTAACAAGATAAGATTCCTACTAAATGCAATAGGCATGATGAGTATGATGACACATGTTGAATTATGCAATAAAATTTAGTTGATAGGATGCAAAATGATCGATATATCCAACTTAAGTGAAAATTTATAAATTCTATAGAAATGGCTCAAACATATCAAGCTGCTAAATTTCTAAATTTAACGATTTTTTAAAGTGCGAAATTTAAAAAACAATGAACCCATTCGGTTTTTAACATTTTACTGTAAAATAAATTGTATAGCAACCATATACATAAACGCAACATTTCACTGTAAAACTTGCAATTTCATAAATTTTCCATACTTTAAACAGAGCGACTATGTGATCGTGACGTCCCCTTTGCACGTCATTTTGTTAGGAGCGTTTTGCGAAACAAATGCAAATCTCGGACTTTGAATCTCATTTGATTTGTGTAAGACTGTCCTATAATATTTATTTATTTATCTATTTCTGACTTTATTGTTGCTTTAACGCAATTGGCCTCATATAGACATTTGATCCTCAGAACAAAACGAATCGATTGATACCATACACGAAAAAAATTCACCATGCCTATTATATCAGCCGTACTCTGTATCTCACAATATATATTAAGTAATCTAATATCAGTATTCATTAGCTTATAATAAAAAAATCTATATTTTAAGGCTGAACGGCCTCCTAGCCTAGTCGGTAGACCCTGCCTATGAAGCAGGAGGTCCCGGGTTCGAATCCTGATCAGGGCATTTTTTTGTGTGTTCATTACGGATATTTTGTTCGTGAGTTATGGATGTTTCCTATGTATTTAAGTATTTATCTATATCCATACTAATATTATAAATGGGAAAGTGTATGTGTGTGTTTGTTTGTCCGTCTTTCACGGCAAAACGGGGCGACGAATTGACGTGATTTTTTAAGTGGAGATAGTTGAAGGGATGGAGAGTCACATAGGCTACTTTTTGTCTCTTTCTGACCCCCCACTTCCCTAAAATGGGGGGTGGAAATTTGTATGGAGCATAACGGGGGGCAATCAGGAAAGGGGAACCGTGTTACCCCGAATTTAATGCGAGCGAAGCCGCGGGCAAAAGCTAGTCTTATATATCGTCGCCTAGTCGCCATAATATTTATTTATTTAAGGAATCTTAGATGAAAAACGATATGTATTTGTGTGATATCACGTCGTTACCCATGGTACAATACCAATTCAAGTACTTTTATGTTTTACGGGTATTTTAGTTTATATTGTTATATTAACTTATAAAAAATGGGCGCATGTGTGGTCCTAAAATGTTTGAACCACCGTTCAGCGTAGCGTCAGCTGCAGACGACGGTCCACTTACTGTCTAGCGAGCTATTTGCTCGTTCGTCGCCAATTTTTTTAACTATAAATAAGATTTCAATTTTAATTGTGTAGTTTTATATAGGCACACCTAAATCAGTATTTTATTCCTGAACAATCTACAGTTCAGTAACCATAGATAGTTACGTATTCATGATGTGCATTGCTTCGAGCGTATCTCAATGAAATGAAAGCCTGCTCGGTGACGAATCGAACGGGCCTCATTAACGGTAATGGCGGTCGGGACGATACTCCGGATACAGCGGTTTAATTAATGCCGTAGCCACAGGCCCTTTGTCATACCGAATTATTACAATAGTTCTGATAACGATTTAGTTACAATTAAGGTAGGATTATTGTCTGATTACTTTGCTTGTACCTACTGTATTATGTTTAGGAACTTTCTTAAGTATGACAAAGTATGTCATCTTGCCAGCCGAATCTACTGATAAATGTATGTAGTGTGATAGGCCTTTCCCGAAGGTTCGCCACACCGACGGGTAGTGCGCTGCTCTCAATTAATGACTGCCTTTGAGATTAACCAGATTGTCTATCCACCATGCTAGCTAATATATACTACATGGGTAGGTCATAATTATAAACTTAAGAGCTGAGCTCTTGTCGGTGAAGCTATCTCCTCGTACTCCTTTCTCTAGCTTTCTTATTGACAGCCTGATACGACACAACGCTCACATTCTTTTTCACTTGATACATGTATAACCTTCTTGGCATCCCTCGCTTCCTTCTTCCTTCCACTCTCCCTTCCATGAGGGTCTTGATGAATTCGTCGTGTCGTAACAAGTGTCCCAACATATTTCCTGATGCCTTCATAAATATGTATGTAGGTAGTATTTAAGGTTTATCCATCAGATGTTGGCGAATGATTTTAATGCTTGCCTCAGTCAGTCTGAAGATACAAAGCAAAATACCTGGGGTTCAGTCTGTGTTAGAAGTTTATACCTGCTCGTCTGTTTAAATCCTGTATTTTGTGCTTTGCAACAGATTCGTATAATTTAAAATTAATTGTGCATGTAATTCGAAATGAATTCCACTACATAACATACTTTCATACTTACCTATAATATTTAAAGCTAAGTTATTATTTAGCGTAAATTCGCGGAAATAGCTCAGTGCAGTAGATATGTGTATTTGAAATTTATAGAAATAATAAAACAAATTGTTCCAAATAGTTATGTTTAATGTGGACAATTCGGAACAGTTTTGAAAAAATATATATAAAACTGTAATTGGATACAAACTTTCGGGTTGTAGTGGGTTTCAGTCTTGCAACGTGCCCCTACCAGTTGACCCTCTTAGTTTTCCTACTTGTGACTTTGCACTTACAAATTATTTTATTACATTCAGAATTAGGTAGTTACTGAGATTTTCTTTTATGGAAATACTTTAAATATTTTTAAGTGTTTTACCGTTCCATTGGTATTATTTACAAATCAATTACTAGTAAAAGATTACTGATACTTTATATTAGGTCGGTGTAGTACATGTTCACACTCCACATGCATGCTCGCTCGTTTTTCCAAATATACTAATCTACATAACAACTGTACATGGTTCAATAACTTGTTCAGTAAAACTGATAATAAGTAATACACTTTAATACCCGTCTAAATCATGAAAAAATAACATTATTACTTTAACAATAATGCACAGATATAAATATACATAGATCACACAAATGCATCTACTTCGCGTGTCGGAACTCGGAGTAGTTCTCCGAGTTGGCCGTCGCTACTGACATTCCGCGCGCGTCTGTTGTGGTAGCCGGTTGTCCGTGAAAATTAAGAAAATGCCTTTTTGCATGGTATTAAAGTGCGATAGCCCAAAAATTGGAAGCACCCAAACGTAAGGACATTTTTCCTATCACATGTAAGTTATTTTCAAATTATATTATGCGTAAATTAATTTTAGATCAATTTTTTAAGTATTCCGAGGTGTGATTCCAAGACTGTACCTAAGTATATTTTATCGGTAAGTAAACTATGTTCACATTACATTGCCGCGTTTGCTTTGAGCGTTTAATCTGACGTTGTGTGTTAAGAGACGATGAATATCAGAACAAGCGATACTGTCGCGCATCACTTGGAGTTCGTGGTACGTAATATACATTCAAAGGATAAACATTTCACATACATCAAGAACCCGAAGATATTACCCTCCATTTTTAAAGCTGTCGTGTAAAATTAGGACATATTTCGAGCTTGTTTGTATCAATAACTACTAAATTGGCGTTTTTAAAATGGTAAATATCATTCGTCTGTCCGATATCGATTAAAATCGATCATCGAAATAATGTTGTAGACCGAACAACACTAGTTGCTAGATTTGACAGACGAATGATAAGTTCCCTTGTACAAGGTAATATCTTCGGGTTCTTCATGTATGTGACATGTTCATCCTTTGAATGTATATTACGTTTATAAATTTCTATTGTGCTTAAGAAACACTTACTTTTTTTTTAGTTTCCCACACGATCCTATCACAAAAGAAAAATGGATTGCGGCCACGGGACGGAAAGACTGGTTCCCGACTAAGCATAGTACTATTTGTTCTAAACACTTTGAAAATAGCAGTTTCATTGAAGGGAAGAAGTTGAGATTGTTAAAAAAACGGCGTATCCCACTATTAATTTACTAAAACACATTGACAATGATAATGAGGTGAGTGGATAGATTTAATGTTTAACAGTGTTTTTATTATTACCGTATAAAATATCTGATATAATATACTCATTTTATTTGTGCTTTACAGAATAAAGATACGCCATAACAACCTTCATCATTGTCAAGTTTCAGCTTGGCCCAAAAATGTTTGGATGGTCGGAGGATGTCCGGATTTCTGTTCTCGCCTAGACTTTGCATTTTCAGCCGATTCTCATAAAATCTTGTGAACTTTATACAATTTTTCGAAATTAAAAAAATGGAGAGATATGGAGGTAGAAAACTTAAAAAATTACAAATTTCAACCATTTCAAAACAAAGCGAGTTCTACACCTCACAGAGTTAATAGTCTTACTAGTTTTATATTTAAAATGTAATTCAAATATCCTTTATTTAATAATTCCGTTTAATATCATTCATCTGTCTACATCATTCGTCTGTCTATATCATTCGTCTGTCAGAAAATCGATTTCATTCATGTGAATCGATTAGTGATTTTTAGGTTATCTCCGTCTTTGTCGCTTGAACTAGCAAGTGCAGCAGAGAGGGAGATACACGAACGGAGTTCGTTTTCGTTTCGCGGTAGGCCCTCTGGCCGCACACGCACGGAATTGTCGTTCGGGTTCCGAACGGAATAACGTCAAAGTGTCTCTGTCTCTGTCTGTCATATGGAAACCGTACCGATTTTTCGTGCATCTGCGGCCAGGCTGAATCAAGTCGAGCCGAACGGCGCGTGCGGCGGCGGCGTCGCCTTTGAATCGATTTTGTGCGGACAACGGGCAATTCACATCACTAATTCGCCCTTGTGACGTCACAGTAGGTAGAAAAAAAGTGACACGGTTGGTTTTCATACAGATTGGGGTGTTTAAATTATCTATGTATATTTAGATCTGTGCAATAATGCAAGTTTAAATACCAGATGTGAAAAAAATGTCTATAGGTACCTAGTTACGCATCCATAAACCTACCATTGGAATTGATAAATATAACGTTTCAAATAATTGGGATTAATTTTCCTCGTATAATTTTGAACCAAGGATTTTTAGTACGTAGTTAGCAACGTATCCAGAAGTAAAAAGTAAGAACAAGTCTTTGGCACAGATCATAAATAGAATATTTTTTATAAATGTTACAATCCTGAATGGAAATAATTAAATACTTTTAACCTTATTTTATTACACAATAAACATATAAACATAAAATAGATCTGTCTATTAATTCATTAAAATAAACTCCTGTATATAACACAAAAATAAATACTTATGTGAGCTTCATGTTCTACCTTGGAAATATCTTAACATTTGAGAATTATAGACCTAATATAAACAATAAAATAAAATATAAACATAGGTTAACATGTATTTTGAAAAAAAAACGTAATTGAGTATTTACAGTTTATAATAATTATAGTAAGTATAAGTTGAAGTCGGTTCACAGCTCGGTGCTCATCTCAGCCGTGGCAGAAGTTTTGGCGCCGGCCGGCGGCCCGCCCGCCTCCGCGGCTGCGCCAGAGCCCGGGGGCGCCTCGCTCGAAGAATTCAGTTGCTCTGCAGCCTGTTTTCATTACGAATCGTATTACTTAGTTGTCATATTTTCGGCGTGACATAACTCTAAATTATAAAAAGTGTGTATAGTATAATTACCCAAAATTTTTGTTCCCCAATATTTTTTGTTCCATTCGCGTTTTTCCCCACTTTTTTATTTTCCTATGCGATTAATGGTAACAACCATTAGGTTTTTTCTTCGGACGCATTATTTTGTACTCTTTTTTGTTGCTAGACGTATTTTTCTCTGTGCATGTCTCCTAGTCTGTATGATGTGACAGAGCCAATCGGTTCTGGCGGTTGCCAGCCGCTGCCGCGGCACGCTCGTTTCGCTCGCTCGGCTTCGCGCACTGTTAGTTCGCAGTTCACCTAACACACTCCTCGCTTCGCTCGTCGTCGCACCTATCTTGACTCTGTCAAATGCCAGTCTTCCGTGATTATAAGTACTTATATATTATCATCAATTTATTTTTTAATTCTGCGGGCTAAACCGGGAAAAATACATCTAGCAACAAAAAAGAGTAGAAAATAATGCGTCCGAAGTATAAACCTAATTTACCATTAGGTTTAGTCTTCGGACATAATCGCATAGGAAAATAAACAAGTGGGGGAAAACGCGAATGGAACAAAAAATATTGGGTAAAATAATTTTGGGAAATTATACTATACACTCAAAAAAACAGTGAGAACACGTTTAGTTACGTACAATTACATTTTTTAATCACAATCACAGGTGCGATAAGAAGACAAAACACGAAACGTAAAAAAATGTAATTAGGTTAGTTAAATCAGGTTAGTCTACTTTTATACCACATTCTTAACCACTACACCTCTACCGGCATGCACAAATAAAAAACACAAAGGCCTCCGCATCAGGCAGGGAGGATATACGAACAAACCGGGGTTGCGTGCAGCTAGGTCATTCCGCTACGTGTTGCGACACAGAGGTGGGTCGGGCGCCAGCCTTACTTACTGCGTGCTTTCTATGAGAGGCTTAAGGATAATGTCGAGGGTGTTGTCGTGGCGGTGGATGCGCGCGTGCGTGCGCGCCAGGTTGGCGTTGTGGTCGCGCGCCTCGCGGGTCTCGCGCGGCGTACGCGCTTGCGGCCGCGGCGCGTGCCGGCGCGCCAGCGACCCGCCCGACTCGCCGACCAATATGTTGTTGTTGCTAGCATGTCTCTGCGTATCCCATAATCACACGAGCGTCAACGTCTACCGGTGCACACCATAGCTTTATACAGTACATGAGATTTACAATTACAGTGTAAGTAAACTCTATATAACGACACTAAGAGTCCGGTAACGAATTGAAAATGAAAATCGCTTATAATGAAATTACGCACATGAATCGTATTTGATAAGATACTTTGAAGTCTTGGTATTGCAAAAAAGTTTTTTGGGTCTATATATATATTAATATTTAATACTCTAAAACTCCATTCATACAGAGCTTCTTTAGTGAGGACGTTGATTCGTGCAATCTTGTCGCTTGATTATTAGTTATATTTTTTTATGTCCTCTAATATATTTTATATTATCTGATTAAAGCATAAAGTACAGTATATTTCTGTATTTTTATTTTTGTGAAATGCCTTTAATACCTTCCCAAAAATGTCACCTAAACTTCGGATATTTTTCATAAAATTGCTCTAGCTTAATACATATACTCTCCCTTGAAAAATATATAGGAAAATGAAAAAATCTGTTCTAATTATTCCTCAGACGACACATTTTCCAACGTATTTATGTATTTTACGTACTTGTATAACTTAATTTTAAGCAACAAACACCTTACTCTTTTCACCTCTCCTAGGCGAAATCGCGAAATAGATGTTAGATTAGGGTGAATTACTTATAAATGAGACAAGAAAATAAAAAAGCGTTCCACTTATACAATTTAAAAAGAAACGTACTTTCAAAATATGTATACAAGCTGATAGAAATTTCGCTAGTTACTGCAAAATAGTATCAAAAAGTTGAGCGAAATCGAAAAAAAAGTTTACCGGACTCTTAACGGACTGAGCATTTTCCGGCGTTATAGAGTGGTGTCGTTAACACATTCAGGGCCCTGTCGGGTTCTCTGTTCGTAGCTACTACGCGCTACATACGACGAATACGTGGCTACGGGCTACGAGCGTAGCACGTAGGACTAGGTGGCAATGAATGTGTTAAATTACTCTACTTGCAGATTTTTTCTTTGTTTTCCCATATTGTTGACATGGTAGAGCGGCTAAATCCAAAGCATCGTCCAATATCGCTTATCTTTTCTCCCGCCTCTATTGAGCATATTAATAAAACTTTTTCGCTATGTGTTCAGGTCGAAAGTATGTAAGCAACTGCGATTGTAAAAACGTGTAACAACTTGGCAAAAGTCTAGTGACCGAGGTAAACATGTGCAAGGTCCTCAAACAAAAACAAGAGACAAAATTTCTTGAAATCCCCGGTACGTCAGTCGAAGTAAACACGTGCAGGATAATAAAACAGCAAACAAAAGAACGTATAGGTACACGGCTGCAGTTCTTATCAATTTCGGCAACTTAGAAAGTACTGCTTATTTATTTTAAATGCCGTATTTTTGTCGTTAAATAAAGTTAGCACGTGACGCTGCATATATATATAGTGTATTATTGTATAGGAAACAAGTTAATCAACCAAAGTCAAACAAATTCGACGTTTTAAGGATCTTTTCGCTAAATAGAGTGACGTTATAAAGAGTTTACACTGTACTACTTATATGTATTACATAATTAGAGGTGATCTTTGTTCCCAGATAGCGAGAGGCAATAAATGACGCAACTCACTTGAATTATAAACAGCATTAAATTTTCATTATGCTGTTTAATCATTCCCAGTGCTGCGCTGTATTGAAAAATGGAAGCCCCGTAGCATAGAATAGTGTATGTATATGATGTTTTAAAGTAACCCAAATCTAATAGGTATGCGTCAGTGAATTAGACTATTCAACTCAAGTCTACTTTATAATGCGCGTATCGTAATGTAATCAACTACACAAATAAATTGACCTTCTGTTATACCCATGATGAAACACCTCTTATATTGTCCTTCCTTAATTTTGAATTTGATGAAGACTACTTTTTGCTACCCAACTAAAGGAGAATGATACTAAAAAGTGTTTCTCATCAGTTAACAAATTGTATGAAACTGTAAATGGTTTGATGTCGGCAGCAGCCTGTACACGGTTAGCTTCGTCAGCGACCAAGAAACAGGAGCTGCGGATTAATCCGGCGGCCCTTGTAAGCTTCTTTGTAATTTATTGTTCTTTACTGGCTTCCTTTTAAATCGCCGAAGCAATTAAAATAGAAACGATGTTTTTTTGAGCTCGCTAGTCTTCGAATTTAATAAATACCGACGGTTAATTTGCAATGTCCTTAAAGTTTTTCGTTGGTGTCTCATTTTACAAAAACATAAAATATTTATTAGTAATGAAATCTAGTTATGTAAAAAAGTTTTCTTTGTATATAAAAATAGTCTTTGATCCCTTTGTGAGTATTTTAGAGTAATATGACTTCTGACATCAAACTTTTCACATAACTTGGGACGGGAAATTTTTGCAAATATTCTGCAAGATGCATATTCCCAATATATATTTCGTTAAGTACCAGTTTTTATAGGCGGTGAAATTAATGCTATTTTATACCTAGCTAAAGTTAGCCGACGTTGAAGCGATTAAGGTAGTGGAAATACATAACTATTCAGGACTTTATTGGCTTGACACGGATCTGCTCGCCAAGGGCCGCCGGATCGCGAAAGTTCGGTTAGAAAGCGAAGCGCCCACTCACGAAGAGAGAAAAGCCCGTGTCCTGCGGATGGGGGTAGTAGCGGGGGAGCAGCTCGCGCGGGCGGCGCGCGGTGGCGCTGTCGCTGGCCACGGACAGCAGCGAGCGCTGCGAGCCCGTCGCCGAGCTGCGCGCGCGCGGCGCCGCCGGGGGCCGCCGCGCCACCGCCGCGCCGCCCGCGCCCGGCCCGTCCGCCACGCGCCACTGCCTACTCACTGGCGCTGCCGACACAGGTGCGCCGCACTTCGCGCTGTCGCTCGACCTGACCACAAAACTGCAACTCTTAAAAAACTGACTTACTGTACAAACAACATTACGGTACATAAAAAAGTACTTGAAGTCCCTCGAATGAGGTATTAAAGTGGAGGTCGTGGAGTCAACACATAAGGGCCGTGATCCGAAAAATAAACAGACACACTGGACAGACACAGCTCCAACCCAACTCAACGCTATAACGACATTGACATTTGCTATTCGAATATTTCGAACAGATTTTCATTCAACATTGGTCTCACATTGATCACACATTGGACCAACATTGGACCAATGTGAGACCAATGTGTTACCAATGTGAGACCAATGTTGAATGAAAATCTGTTCGAATAGCAAATGTCAATGTCGTTATAGCGTTAAGTTGAGTTGGGTTGGAGCTGTGTCTGTCCAGTGTGTGTGTTTATTTTTCGAATCGCGGCCAAGGAAGGGCATGTGTCTTACTGCTATGAATAAATAAGTCGAGTAAAGTAACATTTATGTCTCAAAAATACTTTTAAGTTCAGAAAAAGTGGTTAATAACTACTGCTTTGCTTATGTAGTTATGTGTTTTATACAGGTTGGATATTCCAAATGGGTCAGGATGGATTTTGCAAATGTATGGAAAATGTAATTTTTGGTTTCATGCTTTTCTATTACCCTAACCTAGGTTGAAGTGATTTATACCTGTTAGAATCAGAAACGATTGGCCTCAAAATATATCGTTTGAAAAAATGTAGTTTTCACCCTTACTGCACGTTTTTCCAAAAATCTATGTTTTCGCGTATGGGATCTGGTAGCTGCCCTCACTGGTCCATTTCGAATATTCACCCTATATACACCCCTATTCCCACTTAAATTGCTTGTATTTCAACTATTTAACACCCAACCAGCCAATTATTATGTCATTCACTCTAGCCTCATTCAGTAGGTTCATGCATATTTAAACCTATGCATTTTCATAGCTGTTCATTATTGATAAAATAATTAAATTACAACTATTTTCCGTTATTACAACATAACAAAACTTAAAACAATGTTTATTAAATATGTAGTAATCAACGCACCTACGAACCAATGTACGATTTAGGTACTCTGAATAACGACATAAAAACGTTGTAAATCTGCCAAATCCCCGCAACACTGAATTTCCGATGTTCAACAAGCTATTCGTTTCGACAGTATTTAAAACGCATTGAATGACACGTGATCGGATCAGTCGATCGCATCATTTAGCGCCTTTCAACTTTCAACGCGACGAATTTATTCGCATTTTCAAAGTACCTATATTTTACGTACTCCGGTTAAGGTCGTTTAATGTTGCTCAGTGATTAAACGATTAAATAAATTGCTTGTTCACCTTTCGGAAGAATAAGCGTAATCCTGATCGGCCCCTAGGCCCGAGTCGGTGTGTTCGTGGGAGACCCGCGCGCTCCCTGATATCAATTCTCCGCTTGAGCTGTTGCTATTGCTATTTGTCACTGGGCTGTAAGGGTTGTTGTTGTTCGGGACAGGCGTCACGTTGCCTTTATATCCGTTGTTTGTTAAGAAATCATCTCCGTTCCGGCCGACGGTCTCGTCGTAACTCGGGTATACACGCCTGAAAACATTTGTAATATTATATAACTCGGAAGCTTACCGAATAAATCTGTTTTGCGGTTTCGCGAGTTCGTACCTTCCGTATTTCTCGATGCCGGTTCGATGCGTGCTGAGGGTGCTTGAGCTGGATCGGAGGGATCCTTGGTTGTGGTTGTCATGGGCGCTTTTGCTGTGAGTTAAGGAACTCTTTTCTCGCCTCGCTAATGATCCGTGCTCCGTTCTAAAAATAAATTTGATTCTGTTGATAGATACTATTCGCTGAACCCCATTTGTGTTCATGCTTACTAAATGGTGATTTTACAAAGTTACTAGTTCGATTTATTTTACATCTTACTTTTATCACATTAGTTTTACAATATTTACATTGGAAGTACATACTCATAAATAATAACTAAATAGGTATAAATAAATAATTATTTTACTAGCAGTAACAAAAGTTGGCAGTACCAATAGGGCAGTGAAGGAAAATATTCAATTATATACGACAATCAGTAACGAGGCCGATTTTAAATAAAAATGTAAACTTCATATTTTAAAGAACAAATTCCAAAAATATTGAGTTATTTCAACGGATACTGTATCCTTTCATTGGATTATTGGTTGCTCGTCTGTATAATATTTACCACGGACTGAGAGTGGTTAAGTGAAATCTGTTTTATCACGTATGAGTATACTCCGATTATACAGGTAATTATCCATTACACGCAGATAAGATATACACGGGTCGAGAAAAATACTGGAACTCAGTTAAATGAGGTTCCTAGAATTATCCTATCCTAGGAACGATACATCGATATTACTGCAGTTAATCGGTAGATGCTACGAGCATACTCACTGTCTATGCCGAGAGGAGGTCCTTAGTTTGGTCTGCCGGGCGTGGCTGGTCTGCACCACCGTGTAGGGGATCTCTTTGAGCTGTTCCTCCGTCATGCCCGCCGTGTCCACGAGTGAGAACTCTAAGTGCTGCTTTAACTCGCTAGGCAGCCACTTCTTATCGTTTGGAGATCCAGACCGAGACCTGATTGAAAAGATATAAGTAAATGATGCTATTGTCAACGAAAACAACAAATGACCGACAATGCTTAAAATCGAATCGGACAATATCAAAAGGCTATATTATTGATCTCGTTATACTCGTATTTCACACTTCCAATTGTCCCCATATCGGTTTAATACGTTTAATATCGGTAACTAAACAGTTTAAAACTATTGCAAACCGAAATTATGAAAGTAAACAATGAATAATAGGCCTGCCTTTTCATAAGTCAAACATAAGATTTCGCAAAGTACATAAATAAAGCCGTCTGGTATCTAGATTTCAATTTGACTTCACTTAATAAATCCATCTCAGCCTGAAGGGTAAGTAATGAAATAAAGAACATGTCTTTTGTTTGTATCAACCTTCTTATTTGTATTCTAAAATAAGTGACTGGCAGGAAAAAAACTTTCTCAATTTCGTGTAATGGTTGGTTACGATCAAAGTTTTCGGCTAAGTCACTATCCGTAACTACAAAAGTAGACGCAAGACGTATAATATATGAAACTAGATATGTAAGATAATATGAGAGCTCGCATAAAGTTTACCGATGCTTCCTGTGCCTCCTGTGTTTGTGAGAAGATCTGTGCGTCCCCGTTTCCGGTTCCATTTGCGAACGACGAACGTTGGCAACCTACAAATTAAACGTGTTTTAATTAAAATGTTAATTTCCACCGTATCGCTTTCTATGTCCGTTTCTAGACGTTCTTAATCTTTGGGATTTGAATAATGCAAACGCAACGTCTGCAGTTTGATGGTTCTGTTTACGGTCGGCACTTACTTGAACGCCGGTGCCGGCGGTCGTCTGTCTCAGTACTTCCTTCCACTGGGACTCAGATTCCACCAGCTCGTATTCTCTGCAAAACATATTTGATTATTCGTTTGATCGAATTACATATATGAAGACATAGCAGAGACGCAACGAGGTCTTGGTGCATCTTCAATGGCAAGTTTAACGAAGTTTCACGATAGATCGACACACAATTAGTAAAAGCGGGACGCGGGCGCGCTCTGTGTTCGTTTGCGGCGCGTTTTTACTTGAAAGCATTACCTAAGTATTCTCTAACTTAACAACAACAGTGATAAGTTCACGGCACTGACTTGGTATCTGGTTGCGAGTCGTGCTCCGAGCCGGACTCGTGCTTGTGGCGCGAGCGGTGCCGCCGGTGCCGTCGCCCCGAGCGCCCTGAACCGCGCGACATTTCGCTCTCCGCGTCTGACTGCTGTCTTCGAGACCGATGCTTATGCCTGATGAATTCACAGTCATTTAACAAAAGTCATCTACTATATTAATTATAAGTGAATAACGATAATGTTTGGTTGGCCGTGCGTAGTTTATCTCAACTCCGGAATCGTACAGAACGCATGGAACTGGATGATGCGCTGGACCTCAAACTCTTAAGAGTAAGTAAGTAAGTAGTAAAGTTCTAGTTCTTGATAATAAAGAGTGTTGGGGAGTCACTTTCTAGGGCTCAACTCAATATACGCAACAAAATATGCTTTATTATCCAACCTTCTGATGGCAACAGTCAAGTGGCTGAAATGAGGACTATCGCGTATGAATTCACCGCTAGAGGCGCTAGTGTAGACTGAGGTCTTCGAAATGTCAAATGCAATATTAATTAAGTGGGATTCGCATAATCATTTCAAATATAACAATATTGTGAATATTTTTCCATACCAAGATATTAATTATGGCAAATAAGACTTACGAGTAATTGAATGTGAATGCTATAAAAGCGGAACTAAAAAATCCTCAAATAAAAGGGAACTGCGCAACATTGCGGCGTGGTCAATGTTTATACAGTACAGCTTATTGTATCAAATAAGTATTATTTAAACGTACATTTAGTTTTCACGAACGAAATAACAATTTTTACAGCTGTATTTCAGGACCTCCGTCTACAGTGGCGCCAACTGGTGAGTAAAAAACCGGTAGCCCTGATCGGGCGAGGCCTATTTAGCACGCTATTCCTATTCGTTCTTATATTTACCTGCGGTTAGATCTGGATTCGTTGGAGCTCTGCGAGTCGACCGAAGCGGAGCGGTGGCGCGGCGCGGGCGGTGGTCGCGTGGCGCTGGGCGAGGCAGAGTACAACCCTCGCCGCGCCGGGGCGGAGCGCGTCGACCGCGGCGAGCCCGGCGCCGGCGCCGGCTCTAACGTCCCTTCGACGCTCATACTAAGAAAAAGGTATCATTATCATCTTTTTTTGCAATAGAAAAGCTAATGTTCACCACTTTGTCGTCTACTAGCTGAGGTGACTTCTATTTATGCGGTTGAAGCAGGTATACAGTTTACGATAAACATTACAATCTTATTTGTATTTGCTTAAAAAAAATCAGATTCCATTAAATATAGATAGAGTCAAATATAGAAAATTTCAATTTTATATTTGCTAAAGAGATTTTGTTACACGCAGTAAGACTTATTGTATGTTAAGATTTCTGACGCCCGAATGGTAGGAAGAGCTCGTTTATAACATTTCGACCTCTTAAAATATTCTTAAATACTATATCATATGTTAGTTATATAAAAAAGATAAATATGAAAATATCCGTAAGGTCCTGTCCCAAAAAAAGGTACAAAGCTACAACAAACGTTAAACGGAGAAATCCCAAAGATATATTTTCTGGTATACTTAAAATGGAATCATGCAATAAAACTTTACAAAACGATTAATACATTTTCTCTTCTATAACAAAGTTTCTGGAGAAGACTCCCAAGACCTATCGAAATCACTTCAATCAATCATGATATTTTCAATCGAGCGGCGCAACAATAAATTCAATCAAATCGACATCTAGCGAGTAATTGACACTTACGAAATCGGCCGGTGTATTGAGGTAGGTTGTTTAATTTCCGGGGGACAGTCTTTTATTCTCAAGTCTTCTAGTTTGTGCACTGAAAGAAAATGTAAAATAGATTATTGCATTTTCAGTAAATATTATTTTACTATACTTACTGTAAAACCACTCGACTATAGTTCTACTAAGTCCAATAAGCACCTAATGGACTAATAGCTGGCCACGTCAGATATGACACAATAATGAGAGCAACAAAACCCGTCTGGTTTGAATCTAACCCTTAAATTGTTATACTATCCTTATTGCTAGATCCGGGCATCTGGCAGCTTTCAATGGGTGGAGGTCAGAGTGACAGACTCGCAAAATGTTCGAATTGGAAAATAGTAATTACCAAAATAGGGCAAAACTGCCGATGTTGTCTCAGTTATAAAGGACAGGGGCTATATTTTAACATTAGAACCAAACACATTGCGTATTATTACGGAAACAGAAACAGTAGGCGACAAACTATGAATTACATTACACGTCGTTTGGCACTACTTTCCCCCAACAGAAACTTTTGGCAATGATAGGTATAATCTAATTATTATGTAATTTCTCATAATATTGCATCAAACCCAGAACTCTAGGATTTGTTTTCTTGAAGTTGTTTGCATTATTTGACCTCTATCACTTTACAGCTCAGATCTAGAAATAAGCTTAGTATAGCAAACTGACTTTTGAGAGGCGTTTCGTTGCTCTCATAGTTATGTCATATCTGACGTGGCTAGCTCTCAGTCTATAAATATTAATTTAGTATCAACGCCATTGTTTTTTCAGTGTTAGGTATCTATGTTTTTTCTTTAATGTATGAAAATATTTTGTCTTCGAACTGCTTTAAAATCAAAAAATAGTCACCCCCTAAATTTAAGTTAGCTTTTCAGAACCACACAGCACAGTTGGGTACTTTTAAATATTTACGTCGTTTTCCGTTCAAATACGTTCCCATTTCTCGACATGCACGAGCTGGTCAGAGTATTTCCAAGGAAAGGTGAATGGTATTTCAATATTTTTTGGCTTGTTTTAATTGGTTTTACCGTCGTGCATTGAGGCGTGTGGGGGCCGCGCGATGCGCCGCGACGGCGTGCGCGTGAACGCCGGCGGTGGTCTCGGGCGGGCTCCTCTCCCACTATTAAAAGAAATAATTTATTAACTACAGAGTACACTAATGAACATGAACATAGGTACCACAACCAGCCAGGGACATGCCTGCTCCGGACAAGCCGGCATACCGGGGGGCACAAATTTGTAAGGAGACACGTTTTAGGATGGGAAAGGACGAGTTACCACACGCGGCAGCAACTCACAATCGACCGGCTATGCAGCATTAAGCCAATATAGGATATGAGGAGAGATGGGTTAAGATGAAATACTGCTAGTTAATTAACTACAGAGTACACTAATGTTATTAAAATAATCTCTTTTCAAAATCTACAGCTAGAGAGTCAAGTTCCTATGCCTGAGTTCAGCAGTATTTAAAATTACGTAAATTAAATCTGTGGCCGAATACAATGTAAAGGTACCTAGGATATATATAAATGCGGTGGCAAACCACTTCAAAAGATTGTTAAAAAGTTCAACCAGAAAAAACTACCAGAGTGAAGTGAAAAAAAATACGGGACGCTGGATAAGTTCAATGAAGAATTTTAACAACTATCAGACTGAACTTATCGACTATAAGAAAGCCAGCTTTACCCAGGTACTTACCGTTCCCTTGCACAGAAATAGGGTTTTGTAAGTAATAGATACGTCTGTTCAATCACCAATGTAATAAATATTGCCATTAAATGACTGTAACTCAAATAGTGTGCTAAAATAAAGTAAGGTACTATCTGCAACTATATCGTCGGTTGTAAAGCGGTTGTTTAATGTCTATCCCTTCGCTTTTATAGACTTTTGGATATTGATTTAATGATTTATAACGGGTTCTATTTTTAATTCTATGACCATTATTGCAAAAAAACCTTAAACACTGTAAAACATTTTGACCTTATGCCATTCAGCATAATATCTATGTATCTAAGTAATTGAACTAGATGTTGTTAAAGAAGTCACGCAGAAACAATTTTTTTAAAGAATCGATCTAATAATCGTCAGTTCTAACTGACATAAAGGTGGGATACCATTATTGCGTTAACTTATTCCTCCTATAACATAATATGCCAAACGCGTCGGAGACTCGAACCCGTCCGTTGACATCTCATTCTGACCATAGGCTCTAATTGACTTAAAGTAGGATAGCATCAATGTACTAACCTATTCCTCAGCCGGGTTCCTAAAGCGAACATGTCAGCGGAGGCCGGCGACGTTTGCTGCAGGCGGAAGAAGGCGTGGTGGTCGGAACAGCAGCGCCACAAGTGCCGACAGGCCGACCGCGTCGGAGACTCGAAGCCGTACGTTGACGTCTCATTCTGATTAACGATTTTTTTAAATAAAATACCGATACAATACACAATACAATACAATATTATTTATTGTTCACCAATAGTAAAAAGTAAAAATAACAAGAATAACTTATATTAAGAGTAGTAGACTCTCTTCCAGACAACCTTTGGGTGCTGGACACAATGCAAAAGAATAAACAGAATTGAATATAGGTATTATGTTATGATATACAGAATGAAATATTAAGCACCGTTCATATTGAGCGAGGTGATTGATTAGGTAAGCCAATTTTTTTTTGTATATATACAGAATGAAACTCGCGATCCATTCGATCGTAATATTTGTGCGCTGAAACGAGTAGGTAATCTGAAATCAATATCAAATCAAATTAAGATATTACAAATTCAGTTGTTGCTTTTAATAAATTTATGCATAATTAATTTATGCTATAATATTTGTTAATAAATACTGTTTATCAGAGAATAGAGAATATATTTATGTTATGACATTTAAGTAGGCCAATACCCAGCAACTAGACGTAGGACGCAGGCGGGCGCGCGGTTATCAGCCGCCCCACAGCGCAGTAAATACGCCGCTCAGTCCTCTGACTTATCTATAATTGCTTTCCTACGAATGTCTTTCAAGGAAGCCTCACAAGGTGGACGTCTTGCACCACTTCACCATTCACTGCGCGATTATGAGATAGCTGCCGACCGGAAACGGGGTCAAGACTCACGATTTTGTTTATTTATTCGTCTCTCAATTACTGAAGTTTTTCGTCGGGATTTTTCGCTTCTGTTGTCGCAGGAGGAAAATGTTCTTGATCGTTAATTAAAGATGAGTGCTTACATTTTTGTCCGCTACGCGAAGCATGAAGTAACGCCCCTTGTAATACAGCTTGGAGACGCGCGGCCAGTAATAGTTGGCGACGGTGTGTTTTCCCTTCAACAGTAGCAGCCCGCTCGGCGCCAGGCCGAGGAAATATTCTACGCTATCCTCACCCTGATAGACAATAACATAGGTATTCACAACACATGACAAGTATTAATATATATTTAAAGATTGTCCACAATTATTATGTATGGTTTACCTAGAGAATTATTCACAATATACAAAAAATATTACCGTTAAGCTTACAGGTTTATAGATAGGCGGTGGACGTTATTTTACCAAACAAAATGGAGTTAAATTGGCCTTTTAATTTAATTAACCTTTGTACGGCATTTTTCCTGCTTTGCTTCAGGTAAATTATTCAACGAAAAATATATTAAACATTTTGATGAAAATTTACCTATGGATTTCAGTCCGCTTTTAGCGCTATAAAATTTCCATTCAACCTGAAAACCAGATTCTTTGTTTTTTGCGTTTACCGGTGTTTGTGATTCGTATGATTAATACAGGCATTTACATAAATATCTTACCAGAACAGGGTGTAAATCGACGCCATACATGTCGAGCCATTTCACTTTATCCAGGTAACTCAGCTCGGCTTGCGCCGGCGAAATGCCGCTGTAACAAATAACGCAATTTAGACGAAAGGGGTAACTGAAACAAAAGACAATAATAAAGAATAGCCGAAGTGAATTATTACAAATTGTGGCATTATTCAGGAAAGTCTAACAATGAATAATCAGTTGGTTACGGCGTCCGCGGCGTTCGCTGCCGCGGCCGCACTTGGTGCTAAGTACACGTAATTTGCATGTAATTGCGGCTTTGTGACGCGCCCTCGGCCGCAGACTGCATCTTTGTACGGTTAAAAATTCATTCAATTAGGCGAGAAGCGCGACGAAGTTTAATTTCCGGCGCGGGCGGGGACTCTTCCGGCGTGAAACTGCTCCCTCTGAAATCTTAATTCCTTGAAACTTACTTTCTTCTGACGATGCAGCCAACTTGCTACTCTCTTTACCGTGATCTTAGTATACAGGCTCCTGTATACGCTACGTCTTTTTGTTCTAAGCTGCTTTTGTCGTTAGCATTGTTACTGAGGTGCATACAAGTCTTAAAATTCAGGTGAAGATTTTCTCTTGTCTCATAACTTGCATATTTTACTCGTACACAGGGGAAGCTCACAGGCTTTTAGTGCACTTATTAGGAACTTGTTTAAAACTTGGCTGTTCATATTTATTTATGCTTGAGTTATAGCAATTACTAAACTAATAAGTAAAAATATACGGTTTCGCTTACGGTAAGGTGGTTTTACTTGCGTTAATGTATGTAGTAAAATTCAAACCGAAACGTCTGCACGTTTAACTCCATATGACATTAGGTATTTTTTAATGGACAAAATTTGAACCTATTCAAATACTAATGCACAAAAAACATGGCAGGAAGCAAAGCTGCTTGTAATACATAAGTTTAATAGCCACTGTGTTATGTATTTCACTAAATTCCCAACTAGTTTTAACTATTTTAACTGCCCTTATTAACAATGTGTTCTTTAAGGGAATTAGCTCATTAGAAAAACATAGTTAAATTATATCGACAAGTTTGAAACTCACGTGAGAGTACGGTGGATGTCGGCGGCGCGTGCCTCCAGCTCAGGGGTTTGGTGCGCCAGGAACCGGAACTCCGCCACGTAGCCGGACACGTGCCGCCGAGGATCGTAGTCACCAAGCTCCGCTGTTTAAACAAATGTTGTGTTGTCATTAATTGATCATTCTAAAGGGGTTTTCACTTAGTGTCTTTTTAAGGAACTTAAAAACGTGAAACTAAAAATATTCCTTGTAGATAGATGCCTTTATACTCATGGTGCACCTTCCAGTTAATTCATAGATGCGCACATGGCTCTTAAGGCATTTACGCACAAAATAATTTGTTTGTTCGTATGAGCAGAGTTCGGTCACCGAGATAGGGACGTCTACAGTCAGGTGCAGAGTTATATAACAAACTTTGTAGCCGGGGGTGCTCACATAACCCTGTGGCTGACTGTACATTGTTAAAAATGATAAAAAGTAATATTGAATTGAAGACGAACTGCAACGCCTTGATAATAGAGCCGTGTTCTTGGAGTCTATTCGACATGGCATAACTGACAGTTGCATGTGAGACAACTATGATATCACACTTTTGTGACAGTTGATTCATCTAACCACCTACGTCAAAATCAACAGGTCTCACTAGAGGAATTTCTCTATTGGCATGGGCGCCATCTTATTGTTTTGACGTTGACGTCAGTAAATTATGGAAATCCCACGTAAGGCATTTGTTTACCTCTAGTAGGTAAAGAGAGCCTTGAAGCATTTTATGAAAACTCATTTGAAAGCGACATCTCTGAATGTCTTCTGAAACTAAATACGTGTGTGAGTATGTGTGTAAATCATACGTGTATTTTCGTGCTACAATACTAGGCTAGAACTAGGGCAGTCTACATAGACGGCTTACAAGCAATTTTTTAGATTTGACGATGCATTTTTGGGTGTAGCAACTATGACGAAACCTGTGCTTTGGGTAAAAGATATGTGACAAATATTACATATTGAATAAAAATGACTGGTATGAATGATTTTAAGATTTCTTGTAACCAATAAATGTTTTTTGTCACAAGAAATAAAACAATACATTGACTTGTAAACCGACCACGTAGATCCAATATTATGTAGAATAGGTTTAGTGTAAATAAATTATAATATCAAGAATACAACCTTGATATCTATCTCACGTGTTTATATCGAGACCCGAAAAAGTGAAAGATTACAAAATTATAACTAGTGTATGGTTAAAAAAGTGGTATCTTGAGCGTTGCGGGGGGCACTAGAAGCAAACAAACTGCTGCCGAGAGTATCACAACATTTTTCACCACGCCACGGCAAAAAAATACAAGCTTAGGTAAATACATAAAACAAAACAAATTAATTCTGCCAAATATTTAAGGTTCAAAATCATCGTTCTATAACGTAAAGTAATAACTGTTCTCCCTTGTGAAAAAAAAAAACAATTTTACTAACGCTTTAAAAAAATCAAGATGCTGATGGTGGTGCTGCTGTGGTGAAAAAGCATTCATACACAAGAAAATAATTTTAATAAGAAAAGAAAACCTAACTACTAATAATATAATTATTTAATTTTGCAATGTTTCTGTCTGTTTTAATACCTACTTATAGTGCTGCAGTCTTTTTTGTTACGTCAACGTCTATGGAAAGTTTAAGGCATTTCAAAAACATCAGAAAAGAAATTAAATTCAAGAAATAAATGAATCTTACACAAATCGAACTAAGCTCACAGTAAGTTCAGTAAGGCTTGTGTTATGGGTACTAGACGATATATATATATATTAGATAAATATGGATAAATACTTAAATACATAGAAAACATCCATAACTCGGGAACAAATAATATCTGTGATAAACACACAAACAAATTCCCTGACCAGGATTCGAACCCGGGACCTCCTGCTTCGTATGCAGGGTCACTACCGACTGGGCTAGGAGGCCGTTATTTCTATCGGTAGCCTGGTAGTCAGTGCCTTAAAGGATTGTTTGACATTTGATACTTCACGCAGATAAACATAGTAGAAAAATGGAGCAACAGTATAGTAATTATCAAAACAAACTCTGGTAGCCTGGCGGCCAGACGCCTGACTTACGCTCTAAGGATCGCGGGTTCAAACCTGGTTCCTACTACTGCCTCCTAACTTAACTAAGGTTTTAGACACTTCAAACAATTTTACACATATTCTTCATAGATTCTAATCTAATGTAAGACTCTTATATTACAAAGGTATTCCTAATCCTGAGAGTTGAGGATGTTATGGAAATATAAACATATCAGGTAAATAAATACAGTGCACAGTAGTACTAGTCATAATCCTCATGATTATAACTAATTGCCACTAGCAAGACCCAAGTTTTGAATTACTATTTAGGAGACTCGGGATATGAAAACCAATGGGTCTTCATTTCAAAAAAGAAGTTGACGTTTACTGCAAGTAAATGTAATTGTGTATCTGACTAACTTACGTGTAAGTTATATTCCAATATTATATCATATTATTTTTCTTATATAATGAATTGATATGGTTACACATGGCACTTTAAACTATACATACATGTTTCTTTAAACATCGATTTTTTTTAAGGGTGTTCAGTTTTTCAGCTGCTTTCGCCACCGCATCTGTATGTTTATTGGATCCGGTGAGGTGAGAAGCCGCCAGTGTGTCTACGCATGTAGTATCCCACATGCACATGTGCATGGGGAATGGCTATACAGCCGCATACAGTCAAGGCATTGTAGGAGATTTATTGCTAGTGGCTTGCTTAATCTGAGGAAATCTACTCTAACATAGCATCCAAATTACACAAAATAATGCAGAGCACAGTGGATGCAGGGTACTATAGAGATATTCCCAACAGCAGGGTGGAAGAACACCTACAACTCATCGCACTTTTTGATGTTTATCTATTCGCTCCTCGGCCAGATATCGACATTTCTTTTATGGCATGTTAATTGAACTTTAGGTTAAATAGGTAATGCCAATCATATTATATTTTAACAGTTATAAATTTTTAATAAATACCTACAATTAATAATCCTAAAAATTATAAACATTAATGTGCTCTCAGTGAAAATGTCTTAAAATCATATCAATTTTATAATTACTTCTAGAGGTATCTTACCTAGTTTGAATAGTCAGAAATCAACTTCGCGTAAAAGTTTCGTGGGGGCAATTACTAGAGGTCGCCTCCATCATTACTATCGGTAGCCTGGTAGTCAGTGTCTTGAAGGATTGTTTGACATCTGATACTTCACTACTTAAACATTATAGATACTGGTGCCGGCTATACTGTAAATTTATCAAAAATCTAAAATTACTGGTCGGCTTCCATATAGCGTTGACAGCGTTGTAAAGCCCATAACGGAGATATTGAAAACATAAGTCTTAAAGGTCGTAAATGGACGCTAGTATGTGTGGCGTCAAGTTGAAAATACAAAAAAAAATACGTTAATTTATCGTTACGCTTAAATTTTGACACACGGCGAAGCCCACTTACTTAACCACCCACAAACTCTACATACTTACCAAAAAGGCCATTACGGTGGGCGTATAAGGTTTTAAGACCAGTTGAAATCGCAATTTGTTGAGCCTTAATTTATTTTTGAGCTTACTGCTCGAAATTTTTACAGAAGCTATAAGACCCGTGCGTAAGAAAATACCAAATTTAAGACCATACCGGTGGGCGCATAAGGATTTAAGACTATTTTAAGAAATAGTCGGCTTCATAACATCAACTGTAAGACACTCCTACGTCTACAGCTCAGCCAGACTCGTAGGTAAAGTCACTAAAATCTTACAGGACCCCCACCCCCAAACCATGGAACTGTGGGCTTAGAGGAGGCCAAAAAGCTTGGTCAAGTGGTTGGCGGGTCAGGATGTTTTTACCCATCCAAATTGCCATTGGAGCTGGGAAGTCGTATTGTGCCAAATTTCTTATGAGTCACTCACTCCTAAGCCGCAGCACTAGCTACCGGCTTACCCGTCACCAAACAGGAGGTTTGGTGACGGGTGGACAGCTTTTCCAGACACTGTCAGTAATAATGACATTATTTCTCTACTCATCTTGCTCATCCTTCATTCATATACATAGAAAAGGATGGGTACAGAAATATTGACATTATTACTGGATAGAAATAAGTCAAATAATAATAACATTAAATAATTAAAAAACTTTAAAAAAAAAGAAAAAGAAAAAATATATAAATGTACAAAAATGTATAACATAAAAAAGTTAAAAACTAAAATAGAAACGTCTTCTAAGGCTTTTCCACAAAATATGCACTTAATGAATACACACAAATCATATGTAAGTTAACCAGTGAACGCACCGGGTAGTTCGGTTTAACTGGTCCCTATGCACAACATTACCTTGTTGCATTGCGCTTGGTGTTACCGAGCGCCTTTGTTCTTAACTCGTCCACCAGTTTTTGCATTCTACCCTCACCCATTTAGCTTTAAGATAAATATTGTTTTCTCAGTAAGTGATTTATGTAAATCTTTTTGAGAAATAAATGTCTTAAACCGTATAGTATCTGGACCGGCACCTGATTGATTGAAATCTGATTCCGGCTTTGAGTCCGTGTTTGTGCTCCACACAGGTGTTATTGCGGTACTTAAGTAAATACCACATGCGTGCCAATAAAATATAAGGATGAACGTTTAAAGCATTCTTTTAGAAACATGAATGAATGAATGAAAGATTTATTCATGACAATTACAAAAAACATAATAAACAATAACATATACAACCCGAAACATTAATTGCCACGAAATCGTCGCAACTCAGCGTTAAATGCCGGCAGGGCCAGCGCTGGTCTTCCGTTGCAACCATTTGACGACACGGCGCATTGACGCCATGATCACATCCCCAAAGTAAGAATACCTTAATCAAAACAAGTGAAAAAAAAACAATAAAAAACAGAAATAAAAACATATACCTGTTATACACTTTATAACGGCATGTTAAACTATAAGCCACTTAAACATGGATATCCAGTTATGCGTGTGCCAATTAAGTAAATATTTGAAACTATTAAAAGTATTTTTTTTTCAAAACTGTCCCGCAAGGTTAACTTTTACCGTTTAAAATTTAAAATAAGGTGGTGAAGTGCCTAGTTAATGGTCAAAAAATTTGGAGTGTTAGCTCAAAAATAATACAAATGCAAAAATTGCGATTAGATTCCAATCTTAAAATAGGCATGATGACACATATTGATTTACTAGCTGTGCCCGCGGCTCCGCCCGCGTGGAATTCGGTCTGTGTCAGTAAGCGGCTAATTCACCCCTAATTTCTCTCCCGCTACCCTGGAGGCGGAACTTGAAGTAAAGTTGACAGATGACGCTAGAGGACAGTAGTCCTAATAAAATATTTTACAATTACCAATAAATGAAAGTACACTCAAAAATTAATACTTTTTTTATCATATTATTTTTTTGGCATGATTTAAACGACATAGAGTAGTAGGTGTATATCGGACGATACAGGACCACTTTTGTATTTATACGTTCATGTCCACGGCAAATATCATCCAAATCGATCCTCCCGTCAAATCAGTCTAAGCATGAAAGGTAAGAACAGGCGCGGTTGAAATTGGGGGGGGGGGGGGTCACAAATGTAGAAATGTTTTTTTTCTATTTGAGGTGCACTTGGAGCGGGGAGGGGGTCAATGACCCATGCAAATTTAACTCAATCGAGTGTAGTGGCTACCCCCCTCCCCTCTTTTAGACGTTGAATTTTATAGGCTACGTATAACCTGGCTGGGGATTTTCTGGAATTGGAATTAGTAATCCTTAAGGGGTGATTTCCGGGATAACAATGCAAAAAAAAATCGGCCAAGAGCATGTCGGGCGATGCTCCGTGTAGAGTTTCGTAGATGCTGCCCTGTTACAAAACCCGTTCAAAAGGTCGTTTATTTGGCGGCGCTTACGTCATTTTACTATTCGGCACTTCCTTTCAATATGCGTTTTTGACTAATAATTCAAAAACGGCTGGACCGAGTTTTATTCAACATAGTTTTTATTGAAAGTTCTTATCAGGCCTCACCAAATTTCAGCTTTCTAGTGCGAACGGTAACTGAGCTAGACCGCGGACAGACGGACGGACATGGCGATATAACTGTTACGTAATAAGGCCTAATTATGTACAGAAGCATACACTGCTTTACCTACACACATATTAAAAATCCATTGAAACCATTAGAATGACCGTCATTACACCGACGCTAAAAGGGGGGGGCTTTTAGACGTTGAATTTGAGCATGATGAGATGAGAACCGGCCAAGACCATGTCGGGCGATGCTCAGTGTAGAGTTTCGTAGAGGCCGCCCTATTACAAAACATCCGTTCAAAAGGTGGCGCTTACGTCATTTTACTATTCGGCACTTCCTTTCACTATGCGTTTTTGACTGATAATTCAAAAACGGCTGAACCGATTTTATTCAATATAGTTTTTATTGAGAGTTCTTATCCCCTCACCAAATTTCAGCTTTCTAGTGCGAACGGTAACTGAGCTAGACCGCGGACAGACGGACGGACATAGCGAAACTATAAGGGTTCCTAGTTGACTACGGAACCCTAAAAAGAGATAAATAGTAGTTATGTAACTGTTACGTAATAAGGCCTAATTATGTACAGAAGCATACACTGCTTTACCAACACACATATTAAAAATCCAGGGGGGGGCGGGCGTGCCGGCGGTCGGGGGTAATGAATTTTCATACGTTTTTACCACACTATCACAGATAAATCAAAATATTTATTTATCAATGTAAGCACATTACACTGCACTAATTAACGTCAGAGAAAAATAAAATACGTGAGTGTCGTGGAACACGCGATTGGAACGAAGTTATGTTATTTAATTTTAAATTTTTTTGGAAATTTTTGAAATTTACGAAATTTATGAAAATTTTTGAAAATTTTGCCATTGTTTACTTTTAGGTTTCCGAATTTTTTCACTTTTATCACTTTGTCACTTCTCACTTTAACTTTTCACTACAGTCCACTTCACTTCACTTTATTCTATTTTATATATTTTTTGTTTCATTCCATTTTACATGTTTCTCAATCGTATGGGTGTCGCGTTTTCGTGACGTGACGCTTTTTCGTGACTTTTTTTCGCCTAGCCTCCCATCCGCGAACCGTCCGATAAGGAACTTCGTTCCAAAACTACCACCGGTTCTAACCCTACATACACCTCTGGCCCAAGAAGTATTATGACATTTATGACCGAAAAGAAACTCGACGGGACTTATTTTGTTCAAAACAGTAAGTAATACATTATTAGATCTTAAAGATACATAATAATGCGTAGTTCTTCAAGAAGACATATCAAAACAGCTTGAGAAACAGATAATGTACCCATTGTTTAATTATAAAGAAAAATAAATCCTAATCTGACTGCTTCATAAAACGTTTGATATGTTTTCCTACCTAAACGGTGTCCTATAAATGTTAGATGATTTTGTAGTAGTTTTTTGGTTTGGGCCATGCATCTTTGTCTGTCATATATAGTCCTCGAACCTGGAATAACATTCATGACATTTTCAAATATTTCTTAAGAGCGGGTAAAGGTAAATTTAAAGCATCGACGGGTAACATGTTATAAATATGAACACCTTGACCAAAAAATTACAAATTATTTCAATACCAAATTTCATCTAAATACGTACAGCGGTTATTGGTCGTTTCTTCCCCATGTAAACTTTTTGCATCCGCTTAAGAGGCGATCCCAAAACGCGCGAATTTCTTAAAATGCTTCATTTTCTTCGAAGGCTATGGCTAAAGTACTTAGTTTTTTTAAATCAACTATTGATGCATATAATATTTCATTTCTTTATCTATAGATAGACGGCCATCGGGGCAAATATTAAATTTTAAAGAGTAAAACATGAAAAAAATTGGTCGTCTTGGAAGGCCTTTCCGGATTTTCCAGTTAGATGTACCGTTCATTTCCAAATTACGCAAAAAAGGGTGTCAATTCTTATTCAACTTGAATAAAATTCAATTGAGTATATCATGTCTGCGACGGCCATAAATATCGAAGATTCATCTTGGATAATAGACAAAATACCTCCTGATTATATGCCAGTTTTTTGATGAAAACACGTTTACATTTAATTTTTTCCACGAAAACTCTATGAATATTTTGCCCTAAAAAGATTATCATATGAAAGTTAAACTATATTTCTATCACGATAAAAAATATCATTACCTACTATAGTGGTACGTTTTAATTTAGTATGAATTTTTAAAAATGACCTATAAATCACACTTCACAGGACACTTTCTGTAAGAATCGTATTTTTGGGTTCTTAATAATAATAAATATGGTTCAAAAGTATTTTTTTGTATTACTAATACTTCAAACTGTCTTATAGATAGCATTTTATGCGGCTTTTTTCATTAATAGAGTTTTTCGACCTTTTAGGGAATAAGGAGCCTTAAGGGATAATTTCCGAGATAAAACTATTTTATTTCCTTTTCCAGAGCTCAAATTATCTCCATACCAAATTTTATCTAAATCGATTCTGCGGTTAATAATTCCCTATACAAATTTCCAACTCCCTTTTCACCCCTTTAGGGTTGATTTTGGGGTAAAAACTATCCTTTGTCCTTTCTCGAGACCCATACTATCTCTATACACATTTCCATCTAAATCAGTTCAGCGGTAAAAAATTCCTCATACCAACTTCCAACCCCCTTTTCACCCCCACAAGGGTTTGAAAACTATCCTATGACGTTTCTCGAGACTCAAATTATCTTCATACTCATTTCTATCTAAATCGTTTCAGCGGTTAAAAATTCTCCATACAAACTTTCAACCCCATTTTCACCCCCACCAGGGTTGATTTTCGGGATTAAAACTATATATTATCCTTTCCCGGGACTCAAACTATCTCTATACAAAATTTCATCAAAATCCGTTCAGCCGTTTTCACGTGATGCGCGGTCAAATAAACAGACAAACAGATAAACAGACAAACAGACAAAAATTCTAAAAATTGTTGTAACGTGTTCTGTTATCGATTCTAAGTATCCCCAGCCAACTTTTTTTCGATTATCTTCCATGTACAGACTTTCGACCCTCTTCAGCTTTATTATATGTATAGATGCAATAAAATTTAGTTGATAGGATGCAAAATGATCAATATATCCAACTAAAGTGAAAATTTATAATTTCTTTTGAAGTGGCTCAAAGATATCAAGCTGCAAAATTTCAAAATTTTACGATTTTTTAAAGTGTGAATTGAAATGATTTTTAACATTGTACTGTAAAATAAATTGTACGGCAACCATACACATAAACGCAACATTTCACTGTAAAAATAGCAATTTCATATTTTTTCCATACTTTAAACAGGGCAACTATGTGATCGTGACGTCACTTTTGCACGTCATTTTGGAGCGTTTTGAGAAACAAATGCAACTCTCGGACTTTAAGTCTCATTTCTGACTTTTCAGTTTGCTTTAACGCAATTGGCCCCATATATACATTTGGTCCTCACAACAAAACGAATCGATTGATACCATACATGAAAAAAATTCACCATGCCTATATTGTATGCTCCCACCGGAATTTGGTATGTAGGTTATTTGAAGTAGACTTTACCGTAAGTACAAATTTGGAGCGGTAAAACCACTGATTAATTAACGTTATTTTCTTGTATTTTCAACTTGACGCCATATGATATGATATGATATTTATTCAAGAACAATTTACATCGTGTTATACATACTAGCGCCCATTTAAGACCTAGTAAGAGTTATTTTTTCATGATCTCGAAGATGGGCTCTATATCGCTATATGGAAGCCAACCGATAAGATTTTTGATAAATTTACAGTGGGGCGGGCTAACAAGGTGTAATCTAATCTGTGTTCGTATCACGGATTTATATGAATTGGATCTTTTTCTTAAACCTTGTCCCTAACCAAGGATGTGCATTTCTGTCATTGAATTTGACAACTAGTATCCGATACGTTTGCCTAAGTGAGAAAGAGAACTTGTAATGCGTGCAGAAGGGACAACATGATTTGTAACGTCAAAGAGGGACCTCTGTATAGTACAACACAGTTGAAAATTATTACCGAGTAAAAGAGTCGTTCATAGGCGATAAAACCGGCCAAGTGCGTGTCGGACCACGCATAATAGAGGGTTCCGTACCTTCCATGGAATAAGAACCAAACTAATACCAGAAGGTCGTATCTGATACATATGGAAGAAGTTTTTTGGAGATAACTCAAAAATGGCTGAACTGATAATGTTCAAAATAATTTTCGTAAAAAGTATGTAATAGAAAAATAAGATAATCTTCTCAAATTTTTTTTAAGTTTATTATATGGACTTAGGGTTCGTTACGGAGGGGGGGGGGTTCACTCAATTTTTCTGACTTTCGATTTCGATGTTATTTTTTTAAACACCTATCGATTGATGTGCAACATGTTGATATTAGGGGAAAAATTGTTTTTTGTAATTTAGTTACATGGAGCGCCCCCCATCAAAATATTTTCTCCTTCAATTTAACTACATATAGTCTGTCCAGCCAACGAACGCAGTAGCAATGTACAGCGACCAAAAGTATGACAACACTAAGAATCAGTGAAAAAAGCAGCAATGATCATCAAATTCTATGTTTTTAATTTTAGTTGGTATTTCCACCCCTTTCATTACGTGACATTCACGGTGTGTAAAAAGGAGACGGATATATTTCGTCAGATCTGTCATCAAATGTAACAAATAATCTGGTTGAGGCAATTAACATATGCCATAAAAACGAAATTAAATTCAATGTAGAACTTTTCAGGAGTTCTATCTCACTCGCGCTTAAGACGAGAGAGTGAAATGCACTAGAAACAAATTCAATGTAAAAGATACGTGAATTGAAATGTTCGTCACGACCACGGTGTCTCATCACAAAGGGTCGGCACATGTACGTATTTTGAATTTGCCGCGCTTTTCTACTGAAAAAATGGTTTGCCAGACTATAATTAAATAGCGGCATGAAAAATACAACTTATGTCTAAATTTTATTTTATTCGTCTTATAGTTTCCGAGTAAAATGGCTGTGACATACGGACAGACGGACTGACGGACAGACAGACGGACATGACGAAACTATAAGGGTACCGTTTATGCCATTTTGGCTACGGAACCCTTAAAAGTACTAAAAACGGTCCGATAGAGAGCATAATAGTGGGGGGCGGTACCTCACTCGCACTCGTTACAAAATTGTCACATTTGACACATATTCACATTTTGATTGTCTGCTGACGTCATTACCTCCTTAGTCAAAACGAGACACTCCCTTAGATAAGCTTCTCTGTCGGCCTCACTTTGTGACCGAAGAATGAGATCCACTTCTTATACATCCATGGTTCGATACCTACGTATACCTACTAAAAAAAACCACCAAACTCTGCCATGGGATTCCCTACGTCCTGTCAACATATCTAAAATGGTGGCCATAGCCATAGACAAAACGCTCTAGCGAGACCTACTGACAGCTTGACAGTTAGGTGTATCACTCTATCACCTAGTGAGACAACTGTGAGAGCAACGTCTTACAGTTTGGCATCTCGAATAGGGGCCCTTGTTTACTGTCTACTTTATATTTGATGGCGACTTTACTGGAGAGCATAAAATAAAGAGAAAGACTTGCGATACTTGCGATCGCCATTAAACGCAGATCTCTCTTTATTCTCCCAACAGATGTCAATACCCACATTAAAGTTCATTCCACTTCCACAAACAACTATCAATCACAGTCGGACGATGATACATTATGTTTCCTAGACACGACTAACCAAACTGACATTTCTATGTAAGTGCTTAAATTTTAGTTATAAATCATGAGACCTAAATTACCTTTTGGTTTAAAGTTTTCATCAATCTATTTGCTAGAAGGGTAAATTTTGGTTGATGCTCAAATTTATACATAGTACTGTTGGGTAAAGTTAAAGCTTGTCATAATGAAATCTTGAACTTTTAGGCTAGATAACAAATGAAATTATATTAATAAATATTTTATTTTAACTAAAAACACTACTATATAAATTATAAACTTAATAGATGGCATATACAAAGGAAAAAGTGACGAAGGCCTCAGGTGCCCAACAGGGCTGTAACCGAACTCGAGGGTCTTCTGCATTCGCGGCAGAACGTCAATTGTCAAACTTTAACTATAAGTAATATTAAAATATTTTTTCAAGATGACATTGATTTCGTTACATTTCGCTCAACTTTTCGATACCATTTTCCAGTAAATGACAAGACTTCTATTAATTTGTAAACATATTTTAAAATATGGTTTCTTCCTAAACTGCATAAGTGGAACACTTTTTATTTTATGTTTCACCTTCATCTAACAACTGTTTCGCGATTTTTGCTTTGAGAGGTGAAAAAAATAAAAATTTAATGATTAAAATTATGTTAAACTAGTATGTAAACTATATAAATACGTAGAAAAATAAGTCGTTTAAGGAAGTTTAAGTTTGTTTAAAGTAAGAGTATGTTTAGCTAGGAATTTTAGGAAAAATTGCCGAGGTTTAAGGTGATATTTATGTGAACGTATTAAAGTATTTCATAAAATTTTAAAAAGTAAAAATAAACTTAAGTTTCTGGTCTAATGAAATAATATAACACATTAATGGACATAAAAATAATAATAAAAAAATAAGCGACAAGTTTACACCAATCGACGTCCTCACTAAACAAGCTCTGTAAGAATGAGTTTTCGGGAATTCAATAGTAATATATGTATCAAAAGTTTTTATTGCATTAACAAGACTTCAGACTATCTTATCAAATACAATTCAAGTATGTTATTTCATTCTTAGCGATTTTCGTTTTCAAATCGTTACCGGACTCTTAACGATAACGTGACAAGTGAAAGAAAAGCCAAGACAAGACCCACAAAGAGTTGTAGCGTCATAATTTATATTATCGTCATACTTACCACCTTAGTCATAAACGTCTCTCAATCTTCAATTAGTTAATTTATATTTTGCCTGTTTCCAACAAACACAACTGTAAAAGTGACAGATAAGGACAAAACATAAATTAACTATTTGGGGCCTTGTAGATGTTTATGAATAAGGGGGTTAGTACGGAATCTCAAAATCTGTAACAACTGTGCAACGCAACTAGTTCTTCTGGTGCGTTCGACTCAGCATGTATGAGTAATATCAGGAATAACAACCCAGAAAAAGAAGGATGAATGAGTCAAGAGTGTCATTTATCATATGCCGAGAGACGATTATTAAACAATGTAAACTTCGTAACACTGCTTTTGCTACAAAGAAGGAAATATAAATTCATTTATATGTACTTAGTAATACCAAATGGACGACATATTTTCGGCACTCTAAAATAAATAATAGTTGGTTGTAAAATAAATAATTGTAACGTAAGCTAAGTCGAGTAGTCTTCGGACGGAATTACGACGTCGGAGTATCAAGCTTAAGTGCGTGCTCCTACTCCTAAACCAGCCTGCCATAATTCTCTAATAACATTAAATACATAAAACCAGATAAAACATTGTTTTGCTTTTCAGATATCCTTTGTAAAAAAGCCATTGAACTGTATAGCCAGCTCTAAAACTAAAATATCGTCGCCATGGGACACATGTGGCACTACTGCGTATAATAAAACCACATAAATACATGGTATCATGTAAGTAAATCCATTTATAGGTGATGGCGCACTTCAAACAAGTGGATAGAAATAACCGGGAGCGCGACAGACCGTTTTAGTAACAAACGCCTTGTTTGGAGCACCCATCATATATAGTCAAATTAAAATACTTATTATCAGAGACATGTTAATAATAAAGAGTGTTGATCACTTACATATTTGCATTTAGTATCGTATCGTTTAATTAGCATTATTTGTGATCTCTTAACCTTACCAGAATAGTTAATAGGAGGTATATATCGTTACCTACGAAGGCTACGAATCAATTAGGTTTTGAAAATTTTGAGTTTTGAGTTGAAGCATACTTAAGTGGCATAACTAGTTAAGGCGCCATACACAATACATCGAACTAAAACTAAGATAAATACATAATTTTTTAGAGCATTTTCGATGTTTAAATATATTTGATGGTCTCTATCATTTTCTAGTCCCAGGGCCTGTTACAAATAAACGAGACGCGTCCGTAACGCTATTATAACGCCGACCTGCCGCCCCCGTCTTCGGGAACAATTAATCCAATCAATTCAAAGGGTTCTATGTCTAACTAAATATCACTATTATATTATGTAACTACGTATCTCACACGTTATCATGATTATTATTGTCCTGGTCGAATATTCCCGATGCTTATAGAGCTTTGGTTAGTCAATCGCACACGCACTAGAGGCCTATTCAAATTTTAATAATCACTTTTTGGTGCGAGCGAGATACATCTGCGGATAGAATCTGGAACAGAGCCCGACTGGAGAAGTACCTCCACTTTACAGAAAACCCCAGTCATATAACCTTATTTATAGTGTTGAGTTCCTGCCAGTGAGTTAAGGTCGTTAGAGATCTCAAAGAATTGTGATGACGACCGGAAATCCTCTTGTCCTTTTAGCCGTCAACATAGTGAATCCTCCTTTATATTAAGGGGTCGGCAACGCGCATGTCGCACCTCTCGAGTTGCTGGCGTCCATAGGCTACCGGTAGCTGCTGACCATCAGGCGGGCCATATACTCTTTTCCCACCGTCGTGGTTTTAAAAAAGAACAGTTGTAATCCTTTATATTTGAATGTCGTCCCTAGTGTGACTGCGGACGGAGCCAAGACGAAAATCGTTTAATGACAAAGAAAATCGAAAAGTAAAAAATGCATCTGAGTGACAGATGCGAACATAAGGTACATACGTGATCATTTCCTAGGTAAATTATTTTAGCATTTATAAGGCAGAGAATATAGGTATTTCCCACCACTATTTGAACTTTATCGGGTTAAATTACGCGTAATCTGACAACCTTAGGTCCGTTAAGTAAGTTTTGATTGGCGTTGGCGACAAGCGATTGTTATTTGGCTAGACGCATAGTTACTTAAAGTTCCTTAACCTTATTGACACCCACGTTTTGACCGGTATTAGACTATTACATAGTTAATTTGAAGTCATAGTAACCCATTCAAACTGAGAGTTCCGACTAATATTGTAGTAGCCGTTGTAGTAGAAAAAATACGGCTTTTCGTGAACAAAACATTTCAGCATGATTACTCCTTAGGACCCAAGGATGGATTTGAGAAGTGGAGCCACCAAGATTTTGATGTAATTTTTAAGGGAGGGGAGGGGACTCTAAACTTTATCTTGATATCTACATCAGTTAAGTTATTATGCCAAGTTTGGTATCGTTTTCGTATAAATCGGGAATGCCGAATTCATTAATGGTATAGATTATTCATTTATTTATAAAACAAGAAAGAATTACATTGGAATACCTTAAAATTACTCTTATTAAATACTTGTATTAAAAATAAATTAAAAACTAACTTACAACTAACAAACAAGGTCCCCCGGATCTGCCCCCTGCGGAAGGGTGCCCATATTGCTGGCATAATTTTAATGGTATAATTTTGACACCCTTCCGAAACAAAAACATATAAAATAAATACAAAAAAGGACCGACTTCACTTAGCCTCCACCTTTCCAAAAGCAAATGCCCGAGCTACTGTAAAAAACACTAAAATCACCATACGTGTGCCTATAATAGTTCAAGAGTTCCCTCGATTTCTCCAGGAACCCATCATCAGATGGTTACAATAGGACCAACTGTGAAGTACAAACAAAAAAAGAATTTTCCAAATCGGTCCAGCTGTCTTCGAATAATCGGTAAAGTTACATAAAAAAAAAAAACAAAAACAAAGATCCCAACGAATTGATAACCTCCTCCTTCGAAATCTTGAAGTCGGTTGAAAAATAACTTACATTGCAAATTCCCTGAATTTCACAAGAAAAAAAATCCATAACTTATAATCAATTATGAATCATTAAAAAATAAATGGTGCTTTAGTGGTGGTGGTGATGTATTAGTCCTTCATTAAAAAAATGTAATGTTAAACTAAAAAGTTATATAAAAATCTACTCAAAATGTTTTTTTCCGATCGTGGAAGATTTTACATTAAAAATCATGGTAGCTCCACTTCCCAAATCCATCTTTGGATTCTAAGGTATAATAATACCATAGGAATTCTTCGGTTCACGAAAAGCCGTATTTCAACTTTTTACGTCGTGTGGCAACTAATGTAAGAGCTGGTGCAAAAAGATCAATACGTATTCGTAATCTGAAATGCAAGTTTTCCGGAGAGTTCAAATAGCTTGTGTTTAGTTAAGGCGATGTAATAACAAATCTGATATCGCATTGATGGAACTATGTGTACGGTTTATTAACGAATTTAGGTTCGCATAACGTCAAATTCAATTACATGTGAAATATGGTGGTGTTATATGTTACAATTGCCTAGTAGTTACACTCGCCGTTTCCATCTGTTTGCATTGCACTGATGATTAGGTTTGGCAACCGGGAATTAGTACCCAGTATACAGGGTGAAATCTGGCTCGTGATCCTGAACCACTTTTTCAGACTCTTTAACTGATCACCATTATAATCATACCGTAGTATTTGATCAAAACATAATGAATTTAATTATTTTTATTTTTCTAGTGAAATTAATCCAAAAGTAAGGAAATCATGGTCATCCTATTAGTTTTGACATACGCTGTAGGGAAAATGACAAGACGTCACATTGAGTAGGGTGACCAACTTGTACGGCATAATTTATTTTTCCACTTATCATCTGAAAGATAATTATAAATATTGGTCACAACACAATTATGATTAACATCATTAGGTTCATCTTTCGATTCTGTATCAAACCTTGATAGCTTGCTATTAGGAGGATATTTAAAGATATCAAAACTATAGTTGCCTGAATGTAAGTACCTATTTACTTTACTCACTTTGGTAGCGCTTACACTACGTAAGAAACAGTAGCATTCGCAAGTCTTAAGGAAAGATTAATGTCTCGTTCGGTAAATGGAACGAGCCAGTTTAGCGGACGTGCGAACCGCGGCAAAGTAAATAATCTTCCAGGCCACGTATTCCCATTGCATTCCAGATTTCATGCACAAATAAATCAAACCCGTATTTAAACGAGCCAAAAAAGTTCTCATCTATGGGCCACCTATCAAAGACCATTGCTAAGCGTTTACAAATACTCGTGTGGTCACGGTTTTTTGTATGTATAATACGCGGCGAGCCAAGTGATTCAGTTATATTTACACAGCTTTAATCGGAAACCACCTACATGTTTAATTAGGTACCTATTCCTAAATTTCTTCTAAGGGATTTAAGAAAAGATAACCCTTCTGTGTACCAGAAGACGTTAGGACGGTGAGAAAATGTTTCATTTATAAAAAATGCACCTTAATCTATTTTTTTTTATACCACGACGGTGGCAAACAAGCATACGGCCCGCCTGATGGTAAGCAGCTACCGTAACCTATGGACGCCTGCAACTACAAAGGAGTCACATGCGCGTTGCCGACTCTTTATAAAAAGGAGGATTCAATGTGTTGACGGCTAAAGGAACAAGAGGAACCCTCATCGTCAACACACTGGGTCCTCTTTGAGCTCTTTGGCAACCTTACTCACCAGCAGGAACACAACACTATGAGTAGGGTCTAGTGCTATTTGGCTGTGGTTTTCTGTAAGGTGGAGGTACCTCCCCAGTCGGGCTCTGCTCCAGATTTGAGCGAGATGACATTAGCTGAACGTGCCCTACCACACTTAGCGAGATGCCATTCGCAGTGCCCATACCTCTCTTATTGGCGTTGTTTAAGGACATACCCAAGTTCGGACGTAGTTTAAGGACATACCCCGGGTCCAAAACACAAAAATCTAACAGCTGTTTCGCGATTTTTGCTTGCAGAGGTAAAAAAAGTAAGATATTTAATAATTCATATTATGTTAAACTAGTATGTTAAATATATAAATACGTTTAACAGTTACACAGTGAAAAATATATAAATACGTTGAACAGTTACACAATGGAAAACATTTTGCATTTATATGTAAGTATATATTCTTTTTAAGCAAGAGTATGTTTAGCTAGATAAATTTTATGAAAAAAATCCGAAGAGGTGGTATTTTTGGGAATGTTTTAAAGTATTTCATAAAATTTTGAATGGAAAAATACGTTTGACTTTATGGTCTAATCAGATAAGATAAAACATATAATGGACATCAAATATAATAATAAAAAAACAAGCGACAAGTTTACACGAATCAACGTCCCCACTAAACGAATTCTTAAGGATAACGTGACAACTGGAGGAAAAGCCAAGACAAGACCCAAAAATAATTGTAACGTCATATAAATACTTACCAATTTATTCATAAACGCCTCTCAGTCTTCAATTAGTTAATTTATACTTTGTCTGTTTCCAACAAACCCAACTGTCAAAAGGACAAAACATAAATTAACTAATTGGGACCTAAGAGACGTTTATGAATAAGGGGGTTAGTACGGAATCTACAAATCTGTAACAACTGTGCAACGCAACTAGTTCTTCTAGTCCGTTCGACTCACCATTTAATGAGTAATATCAGGAATAACAACCCAGAAAAAGTAGGATGGACGAGCCAGAGTGTCATTTCCCGCCGTATATCTTTTTTGTTGCGGACATCACATCTGGTACGTGTGTTCATAGTGCGAAAACATACACGTGTATCTTTTTTTCATATGAGTTGTCGGTTGAGATAAAGTTGTATGAATTAGTTTGCAAATAGAGTGTGGCTAGAGAAAGCTAAACCCATTAAAATTGTTTTTAATAGAAACGCAACTTGTAATTTACCGTCTTACATCATTTACATTTGCACATTAGACTTGTAGTCAAGTATTGTTGCGTTATTGTGTTTTATATGCTTAATAATTATTTACTAGACCATATAAAGTCACTTCTGTAAATAAGGATACATTTAATCTGACAAAAATATGTAACCACGGCTCTATTACTAAAGCGTTAAGTCTTGGTATGTTTTTGTCTCTAACTATGTGACCGTACACAAACAACAAAATGAAAAAAAAAATCTGATTATGTAATTTAACCCCAACTCAATAAGTAAGCAAATTTTAATATTTATATCATTTAATTATACCTACCGACTGTTGCCTTAGCATAATTAAAAATCAGATGGATTTGTGAACGAATAATCAATTTATGATAATTATAATTGGTATTACGTATTAAAACTAACAGATTTTCCCAGTTGTTATGAATATTGGTTAACATACTAAACAAAAATATCCAATCGGATCTGTGTAAATTTATGAGCGCAAACACTCAACGCGTTTCGTTTTTTCAATATAATTTCGACATCAAAGAATTTCATCGCCCGATGGTTTGCATCGTGTGTATTACCATCTGTATCAGTCAAGAGCGAGGAATCTGTTTTGCGTGAGATGTGAATGATCTGTGGAGGGAACATCGATCAAGAGGCGGACCGCCCATCCGTCCAAGCGTATTTTCTTTCCAATTGCTTACCGAGAACAGGCGAGAGGCAAACAAAAGAGTAGTTACGCTCTCTAAGTTACGTTACAGTGGTTCCAAAGAAAACCCGACTCGTTCGCGGCCGCACTTTGAATAAGAATATCCACCGCAACCACTTACAGTAGCCACATTTTAGAATGTTTCTATAAACAAATAACGATTTTATCACATGCGTTAACAGATAAACTAAATAAACAAACATTTATACACTCATAAAAACATTCCACGAAATTGTAGCTTTAGATTTCGAGTTCTTGACAGCGCTTCAAATTCATGAGGGTCGTTAAGCTTCAAATGTAGCATTTCAAGTGCTTATCATCTTTATTACGTTGAGTTGGGCGGGAATATCCATATTGTGGTCACCGCACGGCGTCTCATTTGGCGCAGACAGCAATTACCCGGCTGATTAATGCGAGGAGTATTTCGCTACTTGTTGCGAGCGAACGAGCCCTACTAGGCCCTGTATTCAACTCACCTCGCGAAGGCTCGACTCTAACGAACCAATGCAACTACAACCTTTACATCAGTAACAACTATGCAGTAATCGGAGATCACTTATACCTGAGTCCAACGCTTGTTAAGCTTAGAGAATAAGAAGCATGTATTGTCACCAAGCCGATACCATCTCGCAAGCAGAAGCTCTCAAATGAATATGGGACTTACCTAAGAATAGACCAGCATCTAACTGCGGTGATAAATTGTTCGACGCCGCTTCCTGAAATGCGCTTCTCTTTACTTTTGAACAACAGTATCTTTCTGCGTTTTTACTATAAATTATTGTCTCCAAGAAATCGTAAACTTTGAAACTGGGAAAAATGTACGGACATTTATAAATATGACTTTTTTATGCGTCTTATTCCTGCATAAGAATGTCTCATAAAGAAACCAGGCGCCCTCGGCAGAAGGTAGCCTCAGTAGGTTGGATAATGTCGGCTAAAAAAGGGCGGGAAATGAGAATATTTCTCTTTACGACTAGGTTACACCGCCATGTCAAGGACACAAACGGGCGCTTGAAACGCTGTTCTCTCTTTATAACCCTCTTGGTATAAAGGAACCCTAGACTCCGGGATTTTATTCCTTAAAAACTGAACGAATATCCGAGGTACAAAACAGGTTTTATATCAAAGAAAAGTAAAAACATCCTGAACTTAAAGCAGTCTTGTACAGCTTAGGCGTAGTTACGGCAACGTAGCTTTGTTAAAGAAGTTATTTCAAGTCTTGTAAACTTTAATGCTTTCTTGTAATTGGGAGTTAGTACAAATTGCACACGATTACGAGACGCCGGTGTGTCCCGCGGGTCGACGATGCGGCACAAAAGGTCGAGGCACAGATACTACATACAGTTTTTAAGATACAATACACCGCTCTCGCAAACACACTGGCAAATGATTTTTATCGTGTAGGCGTGCCTTAACTTGTAGCCGTTACCGTTAGTGTGGACGTGATTAGGTACATTATGCTTACGTAGGTAGTGTAGGTACCATCCTTTTCCGTTTTTACGTCTTAAGTGTCCCATACAGCAATCAAAGTTGTGGACATTTCGGAACTCCAGAGGTGTCCACTTTCTTTAAAAAAAACATTATAAATATTATAATTTTGGTCCTAAAGAACTACATCTGGCCACCAGCTTCAGCATATTATAGTGAACCGGTTATTTTGTAGCTCAGAAATATCTAGTAAAGAAAGTATTCTGTTTTATTTTTGTATAGCTCAGCTTTCTAAGAGCAGCATTTCTGCTCCAGTTTCTAGTAATCTGTGCCATAAAGGTCGCTATTAGATGCAAACGACGCCACCGCTGATGGCTCATTTACCTCTTGAATAACGCATCGATATTACCCGCGCTCTTGTTTACGGCACTTACCCCTAAATGGGATGAGGTAAAAAACCTTCCTTTGAAAAATTGGTTTGGGATGAGATGAGCGAGCTACAGAGCTGTCATTAATATTAGGTAAGGATAAACGTTTGATGAGTTTGAGGATACGTTAGCTGTTAGTTTTAAAATAACCGTAGGAGTTAGGCGCGTTGTGAAATAAACACAAAAGAACAATATTAATGGGTCACTTTTTTGAGAATTTTCTAAACTAATTGACCTGTTTTAATTACTCATAAATGTAAAACAATTAAAATTGAGTGATTATTTCTTTCTTCCCTTCGCCCGCCATTTCGACCACGCAGAAGTCATTAGCAACTTCTAACCCTATTTTCTCCTCCAAAGAATGATATAGATAAGATTGTCCAATAATATTTAAAGAATATAAAAAACGTTGTATGGTGGAGATTTATTTATTTATTTAATCTTCATTGCACAATACAACAAAGTACAAATGGCGGACTTAATGCCTTAAGGCATTCTCTACCAGTCAACCATTGGGCTAAACAGAAACTAACGAGATTCACAGAATTAAAAAAAGATATATTCCAGATTTCTCTATATTACGCGAAATATCGATGAAACAGTTCAATTAAAACACTATTGATGTACCTACTTTAAATAATACATTATGTGATGTCTATATGGGGCCAATTAGGATTGTTCACTTTTTTTACCCTTATTTTTATTGTATTTTTTGAAAATATAGGTTAATTAAAGATACTAATTTGAATGATTTTATATTTCGGGTCTCAGTTAGTTATTTATGATTTATTAAAAATATGAGATATGATGTCTCGTAAATTACATGGCTAAGCTGAATTGATAAAGCACAAGCATGCAAATTCATTAAAAAATAGTTGTCATTTTCATGATGTCATCTGTCAGTATTACCGCGTCAAGTGAAACTTCATGTAAATAAACATCCCATCAAAAACATAAATGTGAAAGGCTGCCAAGTTCGATACTATGGGAATGCTTCGCCTATAAAAGAAGTGAGATCTGAATAAGTACCAAGTTCCATAAAAATACCTCAAATCATAAATAGTTATAGGAATGTACACTTGATTTCCAGCAGTTTTTAAGGTACATTTTGAATAAGTATCACGTTACATAGAAATACCTAAAATTATAATAGTCAGAGAAACGCTCACCGGTTTTTTTAGCAGTTTCCTGATAACATTTATTATTTTCAGTACTTATTAATGATGTTACTTGGCAAGTTTTCACACACCACACACCTTTTCAATGCAATGAATCGACACCTTTGGACTGCAATGTGTCAAGTATATAATTTTCTATTAAAACTTCTAACTAAAGCATCTTAATTCACAAAACTATAATGAGAAAATTATCAGCAAGGAACAATTTCAGTTTTTGGCATATGGTGTCTCTGTCCTCTGGCTTTCTGGTATAAGTTTAAGTTAGGAGGTGATTATATAATTTTACTGCTGCATGCAAATTTGTCACGAGAAGTTTGTATTTTAATCTTTTATTTAGTAACTCTCAGATCAAATGCATGTTTTTTCTCACATGCACGCCTTCTAATTTATTCGGTGGAGCTGAAATGAATGAGAAATCATTAGTAATAAACCACTAGATTGCCTACTAGTGACTAGGTATCTAAACTGTACAGACATAAGAATGGCGATAAGTCCACCCTCTAGCTAGCTCCCGTAGCTATTCAATATTCATTTATATCATACAAAGTGAAATTATTGTAAGCTTACAGTGTTATTGTAAAGCGCCAGTGAAGTCGCGGGGACAGGTCTCTTAGTACCATACATGAATAACTACTATTTTCAAAGTATACTTACTGCTGCAGTTATGACATCATAAATATTTCAAATGCAGGTTCGGGCGACGATTTCGCCACTAATTTCCGAAATTTTATCGTTGTTTACCATCTCGGTCATTTTCGAAAAATGAGGCAGCCCTGGAAACATTTTAGGCCTTTTGTGTTTTGTTGGTCATGCCGGAGGTCGTTTTACACCGGAACAACACAACGTTTTATTTATCACTTTAATAATTTTGTGAATAGTTTTTCATATTTTTCCATTTCGAAATGAGTTGAAGGACAGCTTGACACTGAGTCTTACAACATGTTCATATGCACGATGTTTCTAGTCAGTTTGTGTGCTGTATGTCTATAGTTCCGCACGGTACCTTATAGCAAGGACCCTAAATTGCTCAACAATCCCGGAGCGTAATTGATAGTACATGCAAATTATGGATGGTACAAGAAGGATATAAATCTGTATGTTACAAAAGTGTCCGTCAAAAGGCGATAAACTGATGGCGCCACAATGATATTAAATTTGATTAAATTAATTATGAAATTAAAAATAAATAAATCCAAAATGATTATTTGCGGAGATAAAAAACACTGAATATTAATTTTGTTTAGAAAGTCATATAAGTATTAAATATCGGTAATTCATTTCAAATGCTGAACTATACCTAGCGCCACCCGGAGATATTTGGAACTATTGTTTAGTGCTACCTGCTGGAAACTTTTTCGACCGTTTTCCTATAAGAGAGTTCCATCCTTCCTATACCATCCATAATGCAAATATTCGGAAATATTTTTCAAGAAATTCGTCGTCAAATTCGTTGTGCCCGCTTTGCTTCAGTACAACTCATTCCTGGTAAACGGTAAGCCTGTAAATACTCCGGCTATACATTACCATATAAATACAATAGGTGGTGATCCTACCAACATATCAATTGTATACTTTTATATTTTATACTCGCAGCGATACTATGTATGTGTAACACTTAAAGTATTCCACATTTACTTCACGACACCATTTTTCACGTAGCTCTTCGCGGATTCGAACTATTATTTTTGTACTATTATTGGAATCATTCCCACACGTAGGAACAAAACCATTTCATTTCTTGTTTTTGATATACTGTTGAAATATACTGTTTATTAATTATAACATTCAAATCGCAACAAACAAACGATTTAAGTTTAACTGAAAAAATTGAGATTTATATTATGACAATGATGACTTTCAGAGTTACGTGAGTGACGGATAAGAACTATGGTTCAGTAACTTTTTTTATCGATTTTTCAATGACATTAAATATTCAGCCACGAGAAAGGTCAAACTAAGGTCATTCATATATTTATGGAAATATCTTCAATCATTGATTATTATATAGTAGCAAATGTCGGAAACTACTTGAAACCCTTATATCTCGAAATGGTTTTCGAAATACATCATTTCAAAAAAAATTAACAATCCTAATTGTGTTAAAGCAACACCAAAGTCAGAAATGAGACTTAAAGTCCGAGATTTGCATTTGTTTCTCAAAACGCTACTAACAAAATGACGTGCAAAAGTGACGTCACGATCATATAGTCGCCCCGTTCAAAGTATGGAAAAAATATGAAATTGTTATTTTTACAGTGAAATGTTGCGTTTATATATATGGTTGCTAGGTATACAATTTATTTTACAGTAAAATGTTAAAAATCTAATGGTGTCATTGTTTTTTTTTAATTACTCACTTTAAAAAATCGTAAACTTTAGAAATTTTGCAGCATGATATCTTTGAGCCATTTCAATAGAATTTATAAATTATCACTTTATTTGGATATATTGAAATTTTATTTCATAATTCAACATGTGTCATCGTGCCTATTAGGGAATTGAAACATTGATATGGAGAACATATATTATTATAATTTATCTCGTATGGTTACTGTGATTACTAGAATTACCCTATCAAGTACTTACAGCCAATCTGGTCTGTTAAATCCTTTATGATGCTTACTCGTCGGCTGCCTCAATCCAAGTGAACGAGTCTGTATCTGCGCTTGTCTTACTTTTTCTTCCCCTACCACATTCCATAACTACCGTGTTGACAGGAGTATAATTTTAATTTCCCAACTACCCCGGCATTTAACTAGGTATCGTAAATAAGTTGCCACATCAAAATTATTATTTGCCTGTTGTACTAAGTAGTATACATATTAATATTAATAAATCATAACATTCGGCCATCCAACTTCGTGCATGACTCCGGCGCACGAAACCCATCAAAGCTTAAAATAATGTTTTTTAATGTAAACAGTTTTCACAAAATCAAAAGATTATCAAATAGAATTGTGATTCTGAAACTAATTTTGATTTTGATATCCACAAACTTGAGCAGAGCTAATAAAATGATTAATCTTCACCTGAAAACCATATCATAACATTCGGTCTGCGGTGAATTTTTTAAATCTAATTCAAGTTGACGTAATTTCTAATAAATTAAGAAGGCAGCTATTTGTCGTACAAAACTTGAAAATCATTTGTATTAAAGTGCTCTGGCTCTCAGACCTTAGTGGCTATATTCTTTTTGAGCTAAGTTTTTTCTGCTTAAGCGTTAGGTATATTCATTACTATAGATTGTTATGATCTCTCCTAATTAAGTTCATAACATTATATCCATCAAGAGTAGTATCCTTATTATATTACCTTATTATATTACTTAATGAAAAATAATCACAACTTCATCTATTAAAGTCACAACACAAGATTCGTTTGAAGCTATGCAATAAATCTTTCCTAAATAAATCCATATATACTCGTATCGTTGTATTAATTATTTACAAGTATAGTAGAATATTTCGCCTCTCTAATACTTTAGACTAGCATACGATACCTCTTAAGGAACCAGGTAAGCTAGACTAATTTTCGAAACAAACTTTTGGTTGGTTTTTGTCACAAAGCTATTCAGTTTACTTTGATTTACATCTCTGTATTTGATCTTCGAGTTCGATATCTATAAATACAGTTCTCACTCATAACGTTTTTCTTTCTCTAAAAGTATTTTGTCAATAATTTAATCGAATTATTATTTCCTTGGATAACACTGTTTTCTCTGATTATTAGAGAATTAGAACCTACAACTGCCTCTAAAAACAGTACATCATATCTGTAGTGAATTCTAGTGTCATACATAAGTTACGTAGATAATCAGATCTGTGTCATATCTTGTTCTGGTCGTATAATATATACTATCACAAACTATATTTAGTAATATTTACTTATAGGTATATCTTATTGTTCTAGTTTCCAAATTCATTCATACTTATGACAAAATTTCATAGATATTGTGTCAAAATCACGGTTTCTAGGTCATTTATTTGGTTTTGTTACAAAAGTAAAGTATCCGTCGCACCGATTCTGTTTGAAGATAATGTCATTCCTGTGTCCGATAAAGTTAAGAATCTCGGTTAGTTTTTGTTTCTAACATTTCTTGGAGCGGTCAAATGGCAGATATAATTCGGAAGGTCACGGGAACACTAAGAACTCTTTATAAATTTAAAAATGTTCTTCCAGTAAGTACCAAAAAAGATGTTAGTGCAGGCATTGCTTATGCCAATTACTGATTATGGTGATGTGTGCACTACGAATGTTACTCGAGAACGCCTCAATAGACTTGAACGCCTCCTCAACAATGGCATACGCTTTATCCTCAGGATCCTCTGTACCCTCTATACAATTTTGTTTGAGCCTTCTGCTCCCAAATATCTAAAAAGTAAGTTCTTGTTTGACGCCCCTCGTCCTAGCTGTGAGCTGCGTACTGCCAGAATTCTTAAACTTTCCATTCCATCTCACCACTCGGGTTTCATAAGTAACTATTACTATTTAAGCAAAACAAAATTGTAAACCCGTCCTCTCTTCATCAATCAATCTGTTTAAGTAACTTGTGGATAATGCTGTTGACTGTACATAAAACAATACTTATATGTAACACCAACTGTAAAATGTATTATATGGTGGTTTGTTAATCCTAAAATAAATAAAATAAAATAAATAAACTTTTTCGTCGTCCAGGCAAGCCGTCTCTGGAATTCGCTTCCCCTCAATATAAGGCAAGCCTCAAGCAAATTTGCTTTTAAGCGGATGCTACTTAAGCACCTGGTAAAGCAATTCGAATAGTATCCATCAATATAGTATTTATAAATACATATATAGTAGTATATTTATCAATATATATTCCTGTTTTTTTTTGTATTTTTATGTAGATTATTAACTTCTTTTAACTAAGCATTCAATGAGTTCAATTAACTATTCTCTTACTTTTCTCTGCACCTTTTTGTCATGTCTCTGGTTAGCCCAATGGTTGACTGGTAGAGAATGCCTTTAGGCATTAAGTCCACCATTTGTACATTTTTTAAATAAATAAATAAATAAAAGTCGTAAAGTGTAAAAAATCTTATTTCATCACCGATAGCGTAAAGCTATACTTTTTGACGCGAATAATAAAAACTTTTTTTTTTTTAAATAACAAGTCATTATCTAGTCTATTTAAAATCAAAGTGACTTGTTCACCGTCCTAGAACTATCAGAAGAAGATGGAACCTTTCTGTTCATTAAGCAATTGCCTTAAAATATTACTGTTTAATTGTGTTAACACTGCACGTGGTAGCCAACCCGCAGTTCTTCAGTGTCTAAATATGAATTCTTGTCAATTTTCATCTGTTTAATTTTCGGATTCTCTCAAATCTCAGATTTTCCAATCACTACGACAGTCCAGTAAATTAAAATTATATATTTTTTTTTTGTTTTTGAGGTATTTCTCGTACCTCCTAAAGTATAAATATCGCCAAAAAGATATTACGTATCGTGTTATCTAGTACCGCGACAAATATGTGCTACACCTGCAAATTTAAATAGCACCGTTCGAGACGACAAATTAAAATGTATCTCCAGATGACGGGCTTCATACTAAAATTTATCTGACTTACGCGCTTTTAGAATATCTACCGACGTAACATTCATTTCTACACTAAGTGTCACTTTCAACATCACAGATACAATAGACTGTTATTAAATCAAATACAAACATTGAAAACATTCAAAAAATAATCAACCCAGCATCACAGATACATCTACTATAGATGACGTTACTATGTAAACTCCCATACAACGAGTATAACTTGTACGAAGTGCCAAAACTATATGTATATCTTGTTTACTTTACAGTCCAATCTCATTCATTTCCCAGGCACAACGCCTGTCTGAAGATCTCTCTATATTGCTTTCATCATTATACCTTCTCCTATTGTCTTAGTATTTCTATGAAAAATTCTCCTGTTCAGATTTATTTACACGTAATCAAAGGTTTACTAATATGTAGAAATATGTAATAGGTACAATTTTATAATGGTTTTGCTTTTTCTGAACCTGTATACATGCTATATATAATAGAAAAACGTATAATTAATTACTTATGCTGTGCTATCACTTATTTTTATTTGGGTAAGTACTAGATCAATACATGTGTAACTCACACATATTGTCTGTTATTATTTATAAGTATGTACCTACATATACTTTCAATCAATGAAATATTAAGACCATGTAATATCTGAACTATCGCTTTCAATCGTTTCTATATAAGTAAGGGTCTGATTCGACAATCATAAACTGACTATTACTAATTACTAGTGGCACCACTTTGAGACCTTCTAGTAGGTGACATGTGTCAAACAAGTAGTGATCTCTCTGGATATCAACGTGTCACAGCTTGACATATCAAATAGAGGTCAGGCACCTAAACGACACTTTCATATAAAAATAAATAATTATTGCAATCATCAATCAATTCAGTTTGTGACAACTTGATATTGTTAACGACTTAAGTGGTTAAATATTCAATAATCAAGATGAGATCTGTCAACCTGGATATAAAAATCATCAACCTAAGTATATTTTTTTTAATCAAAAAGATTTTTAAATGCCATGCATCAACTACAAAATTAAAACATCATCTCGTCAAAATTTTCAGAAATGAAATTATCCGTTTTTATCCGGTTCCATGTGCTAACATAACTAAATAGCTAATTTCAAAGACTAACAGTCGATCAAGGGCTGACAAGCTATTATAAGAATTCAATTTATTTAGAATGCTATCAAACGAAATTGACTTAATGTTACAGTGAACATTCATATTGCATACTTCGTAGTTCAAAAATTAAATTCTTTACTTTCACCGCAAAAAACCTATTCCCATTCGCTATCGTTCGTTTTCTTTCTTTTAAACTTATGTTTACCATTATTTCGAATGCCTCAATTATTTTTCTGTTTCTTCGGATTTAATACTCTAATTCTATTTATGTTACCGAAATTATTCGATGTCCTAAAAAGTATCATAGATTGTGCTTTCATTCAATCTATTACATATGAACCCTCAATCTCTCTAAGGGCTTGTTTCACAATCTCCAGATAAACTTATCTGCCAGTTAAAATTATTGCTATCGTTTTCTCCAGTCATATAAAAGAAAAGGACAGCAAACATTTATCTGACAGATATGCTTTAACTGGAGATTGTGAAACAGGCCATAAATAAAGTATACCAACTTGATAAATAAATATAGAAAACTCTTGTTGATTCGCTTATCTTACGTTCTAAATCTTTTTTTTAAATCAAAACGTTTCCAATTTTCCATATTTCCATTAAACTTGAAACAAAACTCTGCACTGTGCTTAAGATACTCTTTATTCTTTGAGTCAAATAAAATGTCGTATATCCTACTATCTACTTTCCTGAACTCAAGCTTCTATATCAACCATATAATTATGATTATAAAATCAGTTTGATGTCTGACATTCCAATTGATTACCTACTAACGTCAACCTCCTTCATTATCGTCACTTGCAACGTCACGGTTGCTTTATCCAGTATGTTACAGTGAAGGTTGGCTTTAGTTTGATCCCACATACAAAGACAATCGTAATTATAGATCATTACAACGGAATGAGCCGTCACTGCAAAGTAAAGTTTCTTTCTCATTTTTCAGTTTCCAAAGTAAAGGTCACTTCCTGGCCATTACTTATCTACAACTATTCTTAGACACAAACCTTTTGTCAAACTGTTTATCGGTTGTAATCATTACTCATCGCAAAATTAAGCTTCAGTTCTGACTACAACTATTCTTTTTATTCATAATTTTCGTCTTATATCGTTTACGTCTTTAAAAACACTATATAAATTCCCTTTCTCCTACTACGTGTACCTATCACTCGTAAGTTCTCATTGGTATTCTTCAGAACTCAAAAAATATCTATTACAATAATTTAACATAAATCTCTTGCAACGACTTATTACTTAACAGAACTTAACCTAATCCTTCGGGCATTCGTGCCGAACAAAACTGAATGTCAACAAACACATATTCGGTTCGAACTCGCATCAATAAATATGTTATGAAGTCTATGTAGGCTCCATCCTCCAATTCTCAAGTGACTTACATTCTCATCTATAAAAGATTCAAATTTAACAGTCGAGCTTTCAAGGTTACGATCATTTACGTCCATATAAAAAAAGAGAAATATGAGCCAAATCTCTCGCGTCATCCCATTCTTAACTGGCTTTTTCCTTGACGCACACTCACGTCAATAAAATAAACAACTTTAACAAATACACTCTCGTGTCGTCTAACTTCCTTGACGCACACTCACGTCAATAAAAATAAACAATGAAAATAAACAACTTTAACATACACAGTCTCGAGTTGCCTAATTCTTAATTTCCTTTTACTTAACGTAACATTCTTACGTAAATAGACCTACTCACACGTCTAGAAAATATTCAATTTCAAGTCAGGTAAAGACTATTGCATGTTAACATTATTACCAACAAACAAAACTTCTGTGCTATTTTATAAGTTCACCTATATCTTCATGGATATCAACTTGTCTTCAGTTCATTAAATCATAACTATTAGTGATACTCATCTAAACTATCACAATGCCTTCTCAAATACATACTAGCACCACTTCCATACGCTTATGTAAACTATCACTGTGTCCTCTCACATAAATGCTAGCCTTATTTTACACACGCTCATGTAAAACATCACTATGGCCTCTCACATAAATGCTAGCTTCATTTTACACACGCTCATGTAAAATATCACTATGCCCTCTCACATAAATGCTAGCTTCATTTTACACGCGCTCATGTAAAATATCATTATGCCCTCTCACATAAATGCTAGCTTCATTTTACACACGCTCATGTAAAATATCACTATGCCCTCTCACATAAATGCTAGCTCCATTTTACACGCGCTCATGTAAAATATCACTATGCCCTCTCACATAAATGCTAGCTTCATTTTATATACGCTCATGTAAAATATCACTATGCCCTCTCATATAAATGCTAGCTTCATTTACACGCGCTCATGTAAACTATCACTATGCTCTCTCACATAAATGCTAGCTTCATTTTACATATGCTCATGTAAACTATCAAAATGCATGCTAGCATTTATCTCAATCAATCCACGCACTCTCGCGTCCAATTGCCTAATATAATATTCATGTTAAGTACAAATATCTACTTTGTAAACAAATAATGCTTTTTCACATATCGGTGACAAACTTCACTACCAATCTAGTGGTATTTTTATACAAATCCATGGTGCTCAACATTATTCATGCTGTCTGTGAATATCTAATATTAATATATCATTATTCCATTACTAAATAAAATGAAACCAAAAACTTCATAACAACCAAGTTAGCATATAGTCTCGAATTCTGTATGTTTGGTTTCCTACTCACTAAATTTAATTAACTTTACAAATAATTCTATATTTGTTGCAATTAAACAAAATTATCCCTTTTTTTCATTTTTCCAAGGCGACGATATATGCAAACACGTCAAATCGAGGTGTTTTCGTGCAAGGTTTTTGAAGAAAACAAACCACGTTGGAGCATGTATGTTACATTTTCTGTAGGGGCATATAGTTGGGTTCGGTCTACCGATACGTGCTTGGTCTTGTATAACATAATTAGGTATATATATCATCGTTATGAAACTGGTTTGGAGAAAACTTGTCGCAAGTTTTATTTCGGTCAGAAATAATTCTATGTTGCGAAATTAAACATAATTACTTCTTAGCACATTACTAATGTTCTACCGATAACTATAGTCATATTAAGCGCTTAATAAAGGTTTTAGACGCAAAACCTTGTAGAGCCTGTAATAATCAGAACTATGCAATTGCTGCAATAAAACTTATAGGCGTTTATTCTATTGCAGCCAGAGACATGTTTCATGTGTCAAATTTGAGTAATATGATTAGTAATTTTGAGTGCGGAAATTCGTTCCACATAGCTTAGGTTATAGTACGCTTGCTTACTAAGTAGATATGTCCGAGTTCAAATCTAGGCTGATGTTAACTTTTTTGTTTATTTTTTTATCTCATTTCTCATTTATATTTTCAATCCTGATCCTAAGCGATTTATAGGTATTTTTGGACAAAAAAAAGTCAAATCATACTATAGTCAAGTTAGTAGTTAGTTTAATCTTTTTATTTTGACTTTTTTACCCAATATATTTAAACTACCAACTTATTAAAGAGACTAATTCATTATTCAATTTTTACAGTGGGTATGGGTACTTTTTACCATAGACGGCTTCGTCCATGTTTTTACCATAATTTATATTACAAGAGTGCGTTTGTTCGAGCAGTTTCCATCCGAGGCGACGTTGCCAGCTTACTCTCATTTGCTCATTTCGCTTCTTGCTTTGCGCTGTTGCAAGCTAGATCTATATTATGATATGAATGACGGATACATTGAATACAATCAAATGCGCTTGAAGTTGAAACACATTCGTGCATTTGTCAGTGATTTGTCCACATCATCGTGTTAGGTTGTATATCTCTCTCTTTACTATGGAATAAGAAAGAAACAATCGGCTCGGCTGTCCCGGCACTCTGCGATGTCTGGTCGCGCCATTAGGTTTATATGGTTTATTGCATGTTCGTTTTCGTACGATTTAAAAGATATGGTGAATTATTAATATTATTATTAGGTAGGTAAGTAGATATGGAATTAATTTAATCGTATAAGTATATATACCAATATAATTTCTCACAATCCCTAAAATGAAAAAAACAATAAGTAAGGTACGATGGGGTAAGACCGGACCATTTTTGAACTAGTTGGTCAGCTTTCAGGGCTTTTATGCTTTACCTTTGTAAAAATTTCTCGAAATATTAATCCTTGTTTCAAATCAGTATGAAGTGTACCTAAGCTGTTTTTCCTGTATAAATTTTCAAAATCTACTCCTTCTACTTAAGATTGGACTATTGAATAAAATGTACTCTTAGTAAGTTTTTAGGTGCTAGTTTTCTCCCACTTATCGATTTTGCCAGCTTTGTAATGCAATAATAAATTTTGAAGTGCCCTTACTTATCGTTCTAGAGCTTATATGGTCTTGTTTTGATTAATATTATACGAGAATAAATCATACTCGAAAGGTTTTTTTATAATAAAACATTTTTTGTAAAAGTGGAGTATGTGTCAGTTTTCCGTCCATACTTATTGATATATTGATATTCAAGTTTTTGAAATAAAAGCTTATAATTAAAATATCAATTAAAGAATAAATAATTATTATCAATGGCAAATTTGACCTCAAAAAGTTTTTTCCATGTAGACGGAGAGCTGGCCACGTCAGATATGACACAATAGTCAGGTTTTATTGCTCTCATTATTGTGTCATATCTGACGTGGCCAGCTCTTAGTCCAATAAATTTGTAGCAGTTTAATCAAGTGGACGGCAACCCGGACGGGAAACTAGCATAACCACCCTATGCACGGTTTCAAATAATAGATATAATTATAAACCGCCTTTATTATGTTAATTCATAATAATTCAAAAACGAGTGAGTTAAAAATATTGAGAGTGGAAAGACAAGATGTTTCAAACCTTTGAAGCAAGATGTTTCAAAATTTAAAAATTTTAAAAAACGCTTTTGGCTATAATTCTTTTTTTTTCCCAAGCCTACTTGAAGAGATATAATAAGTATCCATACTAATATTATAGTGTGTCTGTCTGTTAACTCTTCACGCTTAAACCGCTCAACTGATTTAGATGAAATTTGGTATGTATAAGGGGATGAAAACGGAATGGAAGTTTATACGGAATTGTTGCTCCCTGTTGACTTGAAATAGCATACGTGCTAGTTTTATATTTGCTCTTAGATTTTACTAACTAGTAACTTTTATTTTGCGTTTTATTATGTAATTCCATATGGCTCATGTTAATTTCGCGCAGACGAAGTCGCGGGTAAAAGCTAGTATTTTAATATTGTAATGGATTTTGATATGATAAAACTTTTGAAATAGATGGCAATTAACCAAAACTAACCCAAAAATGTACCCAAAAAACCGTGACGACCCTATACACGACACGATACAACTAATCCATACTAATATTATAAATGGGAAAGTGTATGTGTGTGTTTGTTTCTTTGTTTGTCCGTCTTTCACGGCAAAACGGGGCGACGAATTGAAGGGATTTTTTAAATGGAGATAGTTGAAGGGATGGAGAGTGACATAGGCTACTTTTTGTCTCTTTTTAACCCCCCACTTCCCTAAAATGGGGGGTGAAAGTTTGTATGGTTTGTTACCCCGAATTTAACGCGAGCGAAGCCGCGGGCAAAAGCTTTTATATGTTATTAACTTACTCGTGCTGACTTTTCGTGTTTTAAAATCTTTTGTGTAATTTCAATTTATAATTCTTATGTGAGACGACAAACGCTTTTATATTTGTCAATATTTTTAGTAAAAAACACTTATGGTATATAAATGAAAATGGTTAAAACATGTTAAAAAAATAATCTTAAACTTTAGGTTGAATTAAGTTATTTGCTTTTTAGCTATGGTTTTCTGTAAGGTACTTCCCCCGTCGAGCTCTGAGCCAGGTCCAGATTTGAGCGTGATAACATTCGCTGAACTGTGCCTTACCACAGTTAGCGAGATAACATTCGGAGTGCCCATACCTCCCTTTTGGACATAACATACCCGTGTCTAAACCTGTTCCTAGTTACCAACTAGGTACCAATTTAAAAAATGTTCACAGCAACAATTAATTGGATCCAGTCTTAAATGCCACGCAAAAACAAATCAAACCATTTTTTGTGACAAACAATTGAATTTATAGAACGAAACTTTTTTGTCTATAAAGATCACATGTATGCGCGACTTCGGCAGCAGATAGCATACATCCTCCATACTACCCTCTTGAACCTGATGTTTATTCAGTGTTGGGCGTAATTTATTAGATGGTACCTACTTTTGTAATGAATTAAATTGCTAATTAAATTACATGAAAATCAATTATATTAAGTAATTGAAATTGCTTGTAATTGAGATTACATGTCAGTAGTATTCCCGATTACATATAATTTGTAATTGCAATTACTTTTATCTTAACTACTTTTACTTGTAACTTCGATAATTTGAAATAATATATGTCGGCGCTGTCCCGCTATTCGCCTGATTACCCAAGTTATCAGGTTGCTCCTCAGTTTCACCACTTTCCATTATAACCGGAACAGACGTCTCAAATAATAATTCACTAATAAATTGATTTATATTTATTTGCAAACGAATAGAGTGCTTACACAATCTAGGCTTAGCGAGGAATGATCAAAAACAATCGCATGCAACCGCTTAAATAACCTTTTCAACCCTACCCGTCCAGGTCAGACCACCTGGGATCACGCCACACCGCCTGCGTAATGGCGCGCTATCGTTGTTAGTCAATACAGTTCTCAAATATTCCAATTACTTGGCTACAGAATGAAAGCGATTGCTTAAAATAATAAATAATTAAATAGTATTATTGAACACTAAAACAGTTACGTAATTACTCCAATTTTAAACTTTCCATTTACGGAACAGAAACGATAACTAAACAGTCAGTTGAGCCACGCTTTGATTAATATAATTTATCATCTATTTTTAGTATTATTCATTAAAAATAACATGGAACTAATAATTAAAATTATAAAATAACATACAAATAAACACACATCAAGGATTGCCGCCCACACGGCCATTCTGCTCCAGCGCGCTCCCTGCGCTGATCCTGGCGTCACCCATACTAGGATCTAGCCCACACAGGCATCACTCATGACTCAACATAGAGATCTAGCCCACAAGACCGGGAAAAGGAAACGCGTGGTGGCCAGCCAGCGTTATAAGGAAGGATTTTTAGATAGGTGGAACATTGCATACACACAATCATTATTAATTGTAAAGTTACACAAAAAATGCGCTTCTAATATTTTAAATACGTAGTGATTAAATATCATAAATAAATAACACCAAGGTTACTACATCTCGGTCTCAGAGCAGTCTTCATTTTGAATCCTGCTACTCATTTCACCAACCGCCCACACGGCAGAATCACCATCATCATTATTATGAAATTAATCTAGCTGGTTTCAGAAAGTCACAGCAATCTTTACAGTACTTCCACGTAATTTTTATTTTTTTTATTTTTTTTATTTTTATTGATAACGATCGTTTGGCAATATGTCTAATATTACAATAAGACCTCCATATTTAGCACCTAATTTGGTAGTGCTTTCATGACGACGCATCAAAACAAAATCACTTATATTTTTACGATTTGATCCACTTTACTTATATCATAATTGACTTGAAAAGATTGCTCGTCCATCCTTTGTTTATAAGCATTTCTAATAGAGATAGAGTCCTCTAAAGGCTCCTCATCAACTTGAAGAAGCTTGATGGCGGGTGGCGAACATCTCTTACAATCCTAGCAAAAGTTCGAATTACCAGTACTTTTAAATATTGTACAATTCATTTCCAACTGTAAGTCGTGCATGGCAGAATACCATGGCTTAAAAGCCTCCACCTCTGACAAATTATCTTTTATTATTTTCATAATGCGCTCTGCCTGATAGTTTGCCCTACTAACCCCTTTGGTCACAATCTGATGTTCAATAGGAAATTTATTACAAAATAATTAAAATTTAAGCAGGAACTAATTTTGATATATTAGGGTAGCAATACTGTTTGAATATTTTAGCTAAATTCTTTTCCCAGCTAAAGTGTTGGAGTGCGGAGTGATAACGGGCTATACGGTTTCCTCGATAACTACATGGAACGATACTCGTAGTAAGTTTCCGTGTTTTGTTATCAATTTGAACCTTAGGCAATAGGGATTTCATGAAAGCTCGCAGTTATGACAAGTCGAGTTAAGCAACGTGCTTTTCCTAGCCTATCTACCTGATTAGAAATCAATGGCAAAATAAGATTGTGTCTTAAAATATTCGCATTCAGCTCACGGAAATATACACAAAGACGATCTAAACCATCGTTTTCCTTAACCAGCAAAATCGGACTACTAAAAGGAGAAGAACTTTAATGGATTATAGGTACCATTGCTTTTGAGATCGGCAATCATTTCCTTAACTTTTTAGCGCTCAGTGGGTGATATTTTTAGTTTGCTAGTATTTATTTGAGAAACGTTATTTCCCATAGTAAAATTGCTTCCGTATTTATCAACAATTAAATGTATTTTTTTTTTTAGCAAATTGGCATCTTTTCATATCAGTTTCGAATACAGGATCCACACATGAATCCTTTAGTGTGCACTCGATTTCACGGAAATAGCGTATCACAACAACATCTTTAGAATAAGGTTAAAGCCAACATAATATCACACAAAAATAAAAACAATAATATTTTGATAACCCCAACAACATAAAAAAATAGCTCAATACACGTGCTACCTATTTTCTACAGCAGTAGTAATGGTCAGTTTTGCATGAACCGGTTATTCGCATGGACTGAAAAAGTTGCGTTAAAGGCCTTTCTTTTCCGGGGAATAGAGCCAGACAAGACTTCGTGAAACAAAGAACAATCTACCCCAGTATCAAAGAAGCAGGTGTTAGTACAATCTTAATAGTAGTAGTACTAAAAGTCCTACTGGGATTATTATTTTAAAAGTTTACTTTGTGTTTGTACGTTCCTTTAACATTTTTCGAAAACAATTCTTTTTCATGCAGTATTTGCATTCAACTGATTTAGTTGTATTAGGGACACTAGAATCGTTGCCTAATACGGTTGAGTCATCGGCAGTATCTACCTTACAATCTCGAAAGCGATGACCAGGTTTATTACACTTATAACAAATGGTGGTTGAATGGTCTACCTTAATACCTAATTCTGTGGGTCTGGCTTTTTTAGAAAGACTACTGGTATTGTTTGTTTTCTCTGTGGTATCAAATTTACGTTTACGGTATGTTTTCAAAACAAAGATTAATTTAGGCAAAGAGTCAGGCGTATTGCGTAATAGATCGGCTCGAATATGTTCAGGATAAATACCAGTAATAACCGCATCCACGACGTTGGCGTCACTTGCTTCCGGCCGCACCCGCTTAAAGAATGTCCAAGCTGTAGTGGCGTATTCGGCGTAGCTCGTTGCTTGATCCGAATTGTAACTGCGCCACTTCTGTACATCATCAGCATACCGGAACTCCTTCGAGAAGGTCTTGATCAAGTCTTCTTTGACTTGTTCCCAAGTAGTTGAATGTAGAGACCACGTGTCGGCCCACACTTTTGCCCTTCCTTTTAACTGAAGTATAGCTTTCATCCGTGCTTCTAGAGGTGATATGGCGAAGACGGAAATGGTTTCGTCAACATTAGCGCACCAATCCCGAATGTCATGAGATCGTACATCCGGGTCAAATGGCGGTAAGTAGAAATTGCCGCGTTCACGAAGTTGCAGTGGCAGTTGTGGATTTGCGGCAGTAGACAACGCCGCAGTAACAGCACTAGCTGCAGCTTGCTTAGTGACTGTGGTTACCAGGCTCATTACTTGATCCATGGTAAACGTAGGTTCAGGTTGAGCGACAGATCGGCGGTGTTTACCATTGCCAAGTATAGGGGATTGTGATCCCACCGCTGCTGTCGGCGCTGTCCCGCTATTCGCCTGATTACCCAAGTTATCAGGTTGCTCCTCAGTTATAACCGGAACAGACGTCTCAAATAATAATTCACTAATAAATTGATTTATATTTATTTGCAAACGAATAGAGTGCTTACACAATCTAGGCTTAGCGAGGAATGATCAAAAACAATCGCATGCAACCGCTTAAATAACCTTTTCAACCCTACCCGTCCAGGTCAGACCACCTGGGATCACGCCACACCGCCTGCGTAATGGCGCGCTATCGTTGTTAGTCAATACAGTTCTCAAATATTCCAATTACTTGGCTACAGAATGAAAGCGATTGCTTAAAATAATAAATAATTAAATAGTATTATTGAACACTAAAACAGTTACGTAATTACTCCAATTTTAAACTTTCCATTTACGGAACAGAAACGATAACTAAACAGTCAGTTGAGCCACGCTTTGATTAATATAATTTATCATCTATTTTTAGTATTATTCATTAAAAATAACATGGAACTAATAATTAAAATTATAAAATAACATACAAATAAACACACATCAAGGATTGCCGCCCACATATACAAGTTCAATTTCTTTTTGGGTCAGTGGGGGCAGCTACCAGATCCCTCGCTGCAACGCGAAAATGGTCTTAGAAGACCTTCCCTCAATTTCAAATTAATCAATCTTCATTAATTTGAAATTGAGGGAAGGTCTTCTACGGATTTTGGAAAAAAACATACAGGATGCGAGATGAGGTCACATTTGGTAAACTTCTTTTTGATACCAATCGATCCCATTCTTGTATGGGATCAAAAATAATTTGCGGCTAGAAAAGCCACAAATTGAGAAAAACTTTTCCCATACTTTATGAAAACTGTTTTTTTTATTTTTCACATGCTGCTTTTTTATGCCAATCGATTCTATTCCTATCGTTTCTAATAGTTTCCTATTATTAGGTATTGTACTAAAAAGCCACAAATTAAATATTTTCCATACATTTACTATAAATAATAAATAAATATTATACGACAATCTTACACAAATCGACCTAGGCCCACAGTAAGCTCAATAAGGCTTGTGTTATGGGTACTAGACGACGATATATATAATAGATAAATATGGATAAATACTCAAATACAAAGAAAACATCCATAACTCAGGAACAAATATCTGCGATCAACACACAAATAAATGCCCTGACCAGGATTCGAACCCGGGACCTCCTGCTTCGTAGGCAGGGTCACTACCGACAGGGCTAGGAGATCGTCAAATAAAGAATAAGTGATTTTTAGGGTTCCGTAGCCAAATGGCAAAAAACGGAACCCTTATGGATTCGTCACGTCTGTCTGTATGTCTGCCCGTCCGTATGTCACAGCCATTTTACTCGGAAACTATACGACGTATCTGAATAAAATTTACACATAAGGTGTATTCTGTATGCCGCTACTTAGTTATGTATTTAAATTTAAAAAAAAAAAATTAAAGGGGGGGCGCTCTATACATGTATCTAAATTTCAAAAAAATTGTTTTTACCATATATCAACATGTGATACATCAATCGATAGGTCTTTAAAAATAATATTGAAGTTTTTTTGATCATTTTGTGATTAAGTAAATATTTTTTGATATAATCGCTTCGAAAGTCAGAAAAATTTTGTAGCCCCCCCTGTAACTTTTGAACCGTAAGTCCAAAAAATATGAAAAAATTTGAGAAGATGCGCCTTATTATATACTTGCTACGAAAATTGTTTTGAACATTATCGGTTTAGCCATTTTTGAGCCATTTCCAAAAAACTTCTTCCATAGGCATCAGATACGACCTTTTGCTATTAGTTTGGTTCTTATTCCATTGAAGGTACGGAACCCTCCTATGCGTGGTCCGACACGCACTTGGCCGGTTTTTTAAACTTTTCACTTAAACAACAGTCGTTTTTATTAAGCATACCTACCGGAAGAAACATTTAAGTAAAATGTTAATGTACCTGAAAAAAGCGGCATCGCCATTATATCAAAATGCAACTAGGTACAGGTACACAATAGTGTTGGAGGATGTGTGGTTTGTATTTGCAACTAAAGGATAATTTTCCAGATAGGTAATTGAATTATCCGATGGTCTCCCGATGCGGTCTTATCCCAACGCACTTTACCGTCCTCATTGAAAGCGATTTTGACCATCTCTAATTTCGTTATAGATACTAAAAACCTGGATTTTTCAGAGCAGAAGAGGACATAAAACAAATTAGTTACAAATAATATTATCTTCAGTTAAGTACATTTTATTTGAACTTTTATTTTGAAAGACTTGACACGTACTTGACACATAGAAATATAACCGCCATGATGAATGCTTATTTTGGATATTTAGAATAAAACATTATAATTGTGCGATTATGATACTGTAGGTAATGGCGTGCGTTGGTCAAGTAGTTTTATATTATAGGTAACTTTAATTATTTCGTCATTGATTACCTACATACAATAGTAACTTTAATTAAGTAAGTACACATAAAATGGAATCATTATCAAAGCGCCATCTTACTGTAAAAGACCGCGATTGCTTGACTATTTAAACATGTCAACATTGAATTGTCATAGTTCATCTCAAGTATACTAGATGGCAGAAGCGGAAGCTGCGATTATAAAAACGCAAAATGCAGTCGTCAACCGCGATACCCGTCACCTTAATGTATTACCACATTTATTGTATCTAAATTACTAGTATGAAAAAAAAAAGGTTATCACTCCATACTTCAATCAACCACATATCTGTTAATTTTATTAATATTTTCATCTACCGCATGAGAATCTCACATTAGTATAGACACACAGTTCTGACTATAGTTTTTAAGTAACAACGTAACTACGGCGTAAAATGCACCTTATGTACAGTGTAATGCAAACCCCCACTTCGTACATAGTGCACATAATTATTATTTAATTTCAAAGCTATGTATACAACTATACGCCACTTCAATGAACAAAACTTTATTTATAGTATAATTTAATTTTAAGTACCCTGCTTCGGCTCCAGTCACATGACAACGGATCTGATCTGTCAGAAGTCTCTATCGTCTATTCTCAATTACTATAGACATCGTTTAATCATGTGTTTTAAAGCTACCTGCACTGCAATTTTTATCACGAATTCTTTTCTAAATTTCATTCTCAAAATTTCGTTTAATCATGTGTTTTAAAACTACCTGCACTGCAATTTTTATTACGAATTCTTTTCAAAATTTCATTCCCAAAACTTCGTTTAATCGTGTGTTTTAAAGCTACCTTTACTGCAATTTTTATCACTAATTCTTTTCAAAATTTCATTGTCAAAACTTCGTTTAATCATGTTTTGGAGCTACCTGCACTGCAAGTACTACAAAATGTATTCAAAACACGAAAATCGGTCTAAATTCGTAATCCTTCTTTTTTTCTATAATGAAAATAAATTACGACGTCACAGTACAAATCCAACTTTTAAATCCTATAGTGGGTTAGTGGTACGTTAACACTTCTGAAATATTATAATTTATCTCGTATAGTTACTGTGATTACTAGAATTACCCTATCAAGTACTTACAGCCAATCTGGTCTGTTAAATCCTTTATGATGCTTACTCGTCGGCTGCCTCAATCCAAGTGAACGAGGCTGTATCTGCGCTTGTCTTACTTTTTCTTCCCCTACCACATTCCATAACTACCGTGTTGACAGGAGTATAATTTTAATTTCCCAACTACCCCGGCATTTAACTAGGTATCGTAAATAAGTTGCCACATAAAAATTATTATTTGCCTGTTGTACTAAACTAAGTAGTATACATATTAATATTAATAAATCATAACAATATGTAGGTATTGATTTGCAAATTGTTACGTTATATATTAATGGTAATGGAAATTTATCCATAGTATATGGTACCTATTATAAGAGTGTGCAATTCTGCAGACACCAAACCATAGGTCATAGGTACATATACTACGTATGTATCAAATTATGGTCGGTTTCATGGTGTAAATTTATATGATATTGTTTATTATAGTACCGATTAAATCATTCAACCTTGTTAAAGGAATACTCATTGAAACTTTTATAACGCTGTCCTAAATTATCTATATATAAACGATAAATGCTATAAAATTGTTTCAAATGTAGAAACAAATGATTTATGCGTTATGTACCATCGGGTTCAAAATTGCATGGTCAATTTATCAATGACTTCATTCATAAATTGGAGCCTAAGGCCGGTAAAATTACCACTAATCAATTAAATTCCACCAAACCATAACATACGTAATTTATCACAATAATTGAGGAGTGTCTTTTCAAAAGGGCTTATTTCCATTTTGAACTTTTATTTAACTGTGAATGTAGTTTTGCTTAAAATAGAGAATTAAATATATTCTTTCAGTTTGAAGTTCTAATAAGTCTCTTCTTGTCCTCTAAAAAAAGATTCAAATTTCAAAGTCCGGATCAAAAGGGCCTATTTCTTTCTTATAGTATGAGAAAGAAATAGACAGATATGACAACTCGGCCTCTTTCAGTAAATAAAAAAAAGTATGTAGAAAATTTCTTAAAAAATACAGATTGGAGACGATTGGATAAGGTTACCGTAGCTGGCTTGGTGTAGAACCATATTAGTACCTAATCATTATATAGTATCAGTATATGAAAATCGAGACGAAGTTTGCGATTGTTGCGTTGCGAAGATGATGCAGACGAAGTTCACGTTTAGTAACTAAATTTATTCTGCCTTAACTTATTTTTAGTAGTTAAGTTTAATTTCACAATAAAAAGTTATCCTTTTCAAAAGAGTTTATCTCTATAATGTCCAAATCAAAAAGGTTTATTTCTCACAAGGCCGCAACAAAACGGCTTAATTCCAAAAGTTCGCATCAAAAGGGCTTAATTCTGAAAATGTATGGTAAATTAACATAATAATTTAGTTAGATAAAACAAAATATGTGGTGCCATAACATTTATATCAACTTACTTAAATACAATATCGAAAATAAAGTAATAATATCGAAATGGAAACCGTGGATTTCTGATTTCCTCAATTTCCCAAAAAAAGTTCAAAGTGGAAATAGGCCCTTTTGAAAAGACACTCCTCAATTGTAAGTTGTTATTGTTGTACGTACTGGAAATACAGTCTGAACAACTCTAAAAATCATGCAATCATATGAGTGGTAGGAACGCGGTAGTCACAGAGTAATAAAATTCCCAGTTATTGCAATAGGAATGGATTTTTCACTAAATCTGTATCCAAACGTCTATATTATTCACATCAACCGCAGATTCAGGCTCAAAGTCGGTTGGTTACAAGTGGGGCTTTTAAAACTCCCAGAAACCCTGAATTTTTGCCCGTTTCCAAAGCTAAAATCGTTCCCGCTTTTTTATTCTGTTTTGGGTTTTTCCATTCGGAAACAAAAGCTCTGAAAACCGGTTTCTAACTAAAATGTTGGCTAAGGTTCGGTTAAGTTATGCGTTTCTAGAATTTAATAAATATTTTTGACTACCCACAACTATTTATAGGTACTTAAAACGAACCGACTTTATAACAATAGAAAAGTAAAAATAGTTAAAAATTTTGAAAATTGTTATTGCATGCCATAAAGTTACTCAGCATTTCCTACTATGTTTAACTGTCTTATTTTTTTTGTAAATTCCTCAGGTCATAAAGATAAATTGATTTACACCTTGTCCATAATAATTATATGAATACAATTATGAAGTTTATTCGTGAATATGCATAAGCTTCTCAAAATATATTTTAAATAAATATAAACGCAATTTATAGTACCGTGAATATAAATTTAAAATATGACTTTTCACAGCATTTTAACCGCGATAAGCGCAAGCTAGACTTTGAGTTTACAAAAGATAATACAAGTGTTCAAGCTCTGTGCAAAATTTATGACTTCAAACTTTGTAAAGTAGGAGTTAAGGGTACGACTAGTCTGGTAAAATTTAAGACATAAAATTATTTAGGCACGAATTATATACTTATGGAAGTTATGGAATATCAAATGATTATTTGTATTTTTTTTTATACTACGACGGTGGCAAACAAGCATACGGCCCACCTGATGGTAAGCAGTTACCGTAGCCTATGGACGCCTGCAACCCCAGAGGATTCACATGCGCGTTGCCTACCCTTTAGGTACCTATTCACTATTGATATCTGTTATTGTGTTAACAAGAAGATTAATTAATTATTATTATTATTTTTTCGTTAATTTAAATGTATATTGCACCAGGTCGCGTCAAATCACAATATTTTAACAAAAAAATAATTTTTAAATTTCCAAAACCGAGCACGCATCATTGAGGCTTGGCCTTATCCCGTCTAAGCACCCGCGCGATTTTCTTCCATACTTTCCACTATCATCCGGGCTCTGCCGGATACCGACAAACTGATCGAGTATCTACTTAAAAACAAAAAAAATAACTCATTCCTTATTTTATTCCTATTTAATCCCTAAATTTCCTATTTTACAACGAAAAATACATATCTTATAAAGAACTAAATGTAATGTATTTAATGTCAAACTAAAACGTTATATGTACTAAATTTTAAACTGTAGACGGTGCTAAAAATTTAAGTGAAAAAAAAACTAATCTAAATGTTTTTCTCGATCGTGGAACTCCTCCGTGAGCAGTGCACGTAAAATCTACAACAATAGATCACATTTCTCAAAGCAAATGGAGTAGTTTTCCACTTACAGTAGGTGCACAATCACGTTAATAAAATAGTTGTGCTTTTACGTGAAATAGTAAACGACGGGTGTCGACGCTGGGGCTCAGCGTTAGGGTTACTAGACATTAGAATGTTTACTGCCATGTTGGAAATATTGCTAACGAAACAGTAGTTACAATAATTATAACGAAGAAGAATATAACGGAATATATATTATTAATTAAAAACACTTATGTAGTATTAAGTTTATTGTAGTGTTTTTAACACACGCAATGCAAAATATGGATGATATATATTTAAAAAAAAACAATTAAGTTGCCGGATCATTTTATACCCATGACATATTATTAACTCGGTAATATTTCCATCGATATTCGGAATTAACTTAAATGTAAAAAATATGTTATTAATATTTTATTATAAACAGGACCTTATACCAACCACCGATAGATTTTCTAGCACCTGATAACCCTACTCCTACTCCGAGAATCGGCGGGTTACTGGCCGCGCGCTTTGTAACCCGAGCACGGCCCTCGACTTTATACGGCTACTACTCGCGCCCAGGGAACTCTAATTCGCACCAGGATTTTTACGCCTTGAGTACTAGGATTATGACTTTAGTCCATTTCGCTTATTGGTCTCAAAGGGGAAGTAGCGCTTTGCTTATCCTGATGTGTAAACAGCAAATGATTATTGTTCGGAACGTGCCGTGTAGGTTGTTTCGAGATAGTTTGGGCGATAACAGTGTTTTCGCGTCCATTTCTGACGTTATTGCAAAATTGAATGTTGTTTTCTATCTTGTTTTGTGTATCTCGTACTTTCTACTGAGTTCGGTTCCATGTAACAATACTAAATGTGTTATTGAGATTTATGTTACATGAATAACAGCCATGAATACATTGTATCTAATCATAAAGTGTGTTTAATGCATTTCATACCGAGCTATTAACACAATGTATAAAACAATACATTAATTAATCATAAGTGGCATAGTGGCAGTTTACACCTATACCATTTTTACGAAAAACCACAAAGTGTACCAAAAAAACAAGAAACAAAACATGTAAATTTTTAGGGTTCCGTAGAAACCTATAATACGTTATAAAACGGAACCCTTATAGTTTCGTCATGTCCGTCTGTCCGTCCGTCCCTATGTCACAGCCATTTGGACATAAGGTGTATTTTGTATGCCGCTATTTATTTATGTAGTTAGATTGCAGGAAATATAGTTTTAGGGGGGGCGCTCCATACATGTACCGAAATTCCAAATTTTTTTAAATCAAATATCCACATGTTGCACATCAATTGATAGGTCTTTAAAAATAAGATGGAGGCTTTTTTCACATTTTGTGATTAAGTAAATATTTTCAGAAATAATCGGCCCTGTAACTTTTGAACCGCAAGTCCAAAAAATATGAAAAATGATGAGCATCTTCTCGAAATTTCTCATATTTATCACATATTTTCTACGAAAATTATTTGAACATTATCGGTTAAGCCATTTTTGAGTTATCTCCAAAAAACTTCTTCCTTAGCATCAGATACGACCTTTTCGTATTAGTTTGGTTCTTATTCAATTTAAGGTACGGAACCCTCCATTATGCGTGGTCCGACACGCACTTGGCCGGTTTTGATGTCCTTATAATCGTGGTCGTTGTTATGAATAAATTGAACGCTAGCGCAAAATGAGAGCAACTACAAAACATTAAAAGAACTTCTGATTGAATAAGCTCTAAGTGTGATTGGACTTACATTGGAGTACAAAGGCTGCCAGCTCGGCGGCGAGGTCGAAGTTGACGGGCAGCCGGCCGCGAAGCACGTCTTGCTTCACTTGCAGGAACAACTGGTACCTGCACCAACACACATTCATTACATAACATATGACACAAGTAAGTCATTTTTTATTCATAACAAACTGTTTACACAAATAGGTACCTGCCTATAGCCAATATGTTCATATTGGAATTCTATATGGGACAAAAACTACATCAAATTTTAAAATTTGTCCTATCGTTTTGGCTAAAGAGCTCGCTAAAGAATAGGCACCTGCATGCTCTAGTAACTTCACCCTCCTTTCTTCAGCTGTTCAGTAAAAAATACTATGACTGTCATTTTATAAATGGAAGGACGAAACTAATAAGAAAATTAAAAACGATTTTTCTCAAGGAAAAATGCATAGAAAGTTACGCTTGGAATGTTGTAAAAGTTGCCCCGAGATAATTAAATAAGAGATAGAATTAATTTGTAACTCATTTCTCTCCTTCTGGTATTGCGCTTAGTAAAAAAGATCTGGGGAAAAACAGCCCTTGTTGAGAGATTAAATATTAAAAGAGCATTACTGTAAAAATGCTCGAGCATTAAATGTGGCTCTTATCTAAAGCATCCACGCTAAGATGTTTCCTTGTGCAGTTTCTGGGGGCGGCGGACATCGTAATAACGAAATTTTAATAAAACATTTCAATTCCCGTAGCAAGCCTACGTGGAAATAAAGTATAATGAATACTTTCAAATATTCCACTTAACTGCCTCCAATTGTGCCATTGTTGGGAGTAAAACTTTCGAGGTAAAAGGGAAACCAGAAATTAGAACTCTGCCTTAAAAAATACAAATGAGAAAAAGAAAATTAATAGACCACGTTCTAACGACAAATTAAAACGGAAACTTCCTTTTATACATTATTAAGGATTCCAATTAGAAGTGTTTTTAAATTAATTTTCATTTAAGCCGACACTCGTGCAGGGGATTACGAGCTTCACAAGTTATCGCACAACCGCTCTAGAGAGACCCTCATTGTTATATATTTAAGTCATAAAATTTTGCAGTTGGCAATAAAACTACGGTTGTTAAAGTAGGTGGCACTTTAGTATTTTATGTGTACTAAACCAAGCTTACATACAAGTTTTAAATATTAATGATGATCCACTCTATTAGGTAGGTTCCTATTTTCCATTGTTCATTTGATATTAATTTTATACTCTACTTTATTTCTGTTTGTTTGACGTTGTTAATTATTGTTCCTATTATGTTACGTTCTTGTATTCCTAATCTTTTAGTAACCACTCGTTAGCCATAAATATGGAAATGAAGGATCGTGCAATACTATGTAAGTAGGTACGTCTAGTTGAAAAGGATAAAGTTATCCTTATGGTTGGTTAAAATAAGATTTTTAAGATTTCTCTTCGTGGTTAAATAGGTGAATTTTAATCTATTTTGTTAACATTTATTAATTATGTTAAAAACATGGTTCCCGCTTGTTGCGAAGCAGAACGGTTGTCACGCGTGGTTTTCTTATGACGTAATGCCTAAGCAGCTACGCATGTGGACGTGGGAACGATCCCTCTCTCATGTACGCTATCTATCTGGCTCTAACTGTTTGATTTATGGATACAATGAGCCCACGTCACACTCCTGTCTGTCTACTTAAATATAGTAGCTTTACCGATATCGAGTAAATAGTCCCAGAGTTAAGGCATGACAACCTGTAAGAATTTTCTTGTGTTATTTTGAACAACACCATCGTAAATTTATATATATATAATCTGTCATCTATTTATGACTGAAGTAAGATTTAATCACGTTAAAAAAGAAGCACCAATTACTCCAACTGTATTTATCTACCAAATATTATCTAGGCTTAATTATCTTACTTTAATGTGCGTTAAAACAAATCTTGTTTAAGCTCCTACACCGGCCAACGATTAGGGACAAAATAAAAGCTGTCCCAAAGGACAAAGTTCGTAGAAACATACATGTGACCTTTAGTGTAACCACGAAGTAAGTATATAGTTTTAATAATAACCGAGGGTCCGAGGTGATGGCAAAGTGCTGAGTAGCGTGAAGCGCAGATGTCTTTTATAGTTTCGAACCCATCAGCCGGTCTGCCACATATTATTATCGGCGTACGAATAATTCCTCGTTCGCGTATGTTAACTAAATTGACAATCGTAAAATTTTTTTTAAATGTTCTTGTTATAAAAGATTAGTATTTAATACTTTATAACTACGCATCATTGATATATTTTTAATTCTGTATTAGCGTGTGTGCGAAAAAATAAGTGTCGTAACGTGGTTTATATGGGAACTAGTTAGTTATTAAATACTCACTTTCTCATAACTTCTCTATCATCTTCTAATTCAGCGCAGACTCTATAAATTGTAGTTTTGTAATTGAGATAATGTATTGATTTGCTTGTTTGAGTAGTTAAAGGTTTGATTCCATTACTAACATCGGAAATCATAGGGTAACCCGATCTGCCGAACTTTTAATTTGACCAAAATGCCAAAAAATTACCAATTTGAAGTGAGCAACCTGTGTCATCGTGCGATCGCGTGAATCTCATCACTTTTCATCTTAATAGCAATTTGAGGTAGCAAATACCTGCAACCAATGCCAAGTGTTTAAAGGCGGAAAATTGGACGCTTGTAGGTCATCATCAATATTTGGGTACAATATCATCCATCGATATGTTATTTAATCAAATAAATTATATTATTTGTAGAGTGATAGCTGCTTCCTACAAACAGCACGAGGGGTCCGACCCCGGCGGCTACAGGTTGTTTAACCAAACAACGGTTACACGCGTTTTGAGGCTTAATTTTTCATTAGCTGCACACTTGTGCGTAATATCACTGCACAATAAGCTATCAATATTAAACACTAAACCACGAAAATGAACAAAAAACTTTCCTCAAAACGTTTCCGCCATGATCAGCTCAACCCCAATCATTTTAGTTGTGTTTTTTAAACATAAAATTTGAACCTAATTCATGTGATGCTTACGTTGAATTGAATTGATATCGGTTTATATGTATCGAGAGAAAATATATTATCTGTCATTTAATCACTTATTAATTTAGTTAGAATGAGGGCCGATTTTTTAAGTAAGTACCTACCTAATTATGTTATTTTATTTATCAGGCATGGTTAAGTGTCCCTATTAAATATGTATACATCGGTACATTACATAATGTAATGTACCGATAAAATATGTGTATATTATTGATAAATAAATAAATATCAGTACGAAAGGTAAAATTAATGTAGTTGCCGTATTGCATATTAATGTACACGTTCATTTATTATTCAAAAGCACAGTTAGCGGTTTCGGCCGACCGTTTTATAGTATACAGTGTGTAAATCCAATAGTAGCTAAAAAGTTAATCAGATAAAGGATCTTTAGTGTAATCATTAATTAAGAAGTTATTTAAGGTTACACTTTTAATTATGACTTGGTAATTTTTTTTATTTAAGAGCAGCAATTTACTACAAACGTGATTGAATTCAAGCTAACATGGTCATGATGTTATAACTACTGTTAAAAACGGGGTATTTACCATGTATATTTGTGTTTTTAAACACCCAATATTTCAGCACAGTTGCATGCGCAATCATCACGGAGTAACAGTGAGAGTTCAGGTGCTCAAAAACACAAATATACATGGTAAATACCCCGTTTTAAACAGTTAGTTATAACGTGATTGAAGTAAAGTAAGTACTGTCAACGTCAACGAACGTTCAATAAAACGAATTATTTTCCATAGTTAAAGCTTTCATCATAATTGTGAGCAAAAGTTATCTAAATATATTTCTTATGTTCTATACGAACCACATTTAAAACCCGTATTAGATGTACACACTGTATACGCACTATATGGGATAAGGTCAGTGGTACTATTATTCCACAAACAGGTTTATATCGACGCTTACAGTTAGGTATTATAATAAAACAAAGTATCTATTTTTATACTTAACATAAAATAATCGTAAACGGATACGAACAATGTACGTAACTACGTAGCAATGCAGGATTTTTAATTAAACTGTTAAAATTTTACGCGCTATGGTTTACCATAGCCTAAGTACGCCAAAAATGCGTAATCTTATATATTCCACGCCATGTTTTTGTTGCGAACTTATTAAACTTTTTATGGTCATTTCTTCTTTAATTAATAATGAAGAAAGTAACGTATTGCTACAATAAAATACGTGAATCTTTTGAAATAATACGGAAAAGATAGTCGGTCTTATCGACATAACAGTGTCAAGCTTGATATTTTTATTTTTCTGCCTTTTTGAATCGGGCGGTGTTAAAAAGTGACGGATGCGATGTCAGTGATAATGATAAATAACTCTTAAGTCTTAACTATGTCACGGGACTAAGCGTCGAGGTTGTTTATTTTAAAGATATTTTTTAAATAATTTCATATCCCACATCGGTTGGTTTAAAAAACTACAAGCAAACGCAAGAAAATAAGACAAATTATAAAATAACTAAAGAATACTAGACAATAACCATGAAACTAAAGACTAACCAAGCAATATAATTCTTTCTAATCTTACCTCGTGATTTCCTCCAATAACTTGCAAGGGTCGGCAGCGTAGAACTTGACTCCGAAGTAGAAGGTGTGCGGGTCAGAGCCACGCAGCTGCCGCCGCAGTCGCTTCCCGACGTCCAACCAGTGCTGTTGCAACCACAATGCCTCATTTCAATCACATTTTGTAAGCGATAATACTAACAAATATCCTAAGTGTTTTCTTTACGTGTTTGGGTATGAAACAGTGGTATTTTTGTTCCGTAGTTCGATGCCTGAATATTGGTTTAATTAACGTTATACTTTTAAAAAAATATGTATATTTAGCAAGGATATCGCAATTACTCTTGTAGAAATATGAATCTTCAGCGCTTATGAAAGTTAGAACAAATTCAAGAAATATACATGTTTTTGTTGGTGTAATGTTATACGTTATACACGTGAAAATACCTACGTTCTATTGCGTATTAAGTATTTACACGTGTTAGTGTGTTTCATAACATAGTACTTACACGTGTCGGTATCTACATTTTGAATATCTTAGGATGTCCAGATTGTAGGAAAAGCTTTTGAGCAATATTCATGCCTTTTATATACTCGTAATCGTACTAAATATATCTTCAACCTTGTAACCGTCTTAATAATTTTTGTGGTTTACGAGTAATATTTCTAATTTAAAACTGGACTTTATTAGGTTAGCCAATGTGAACAATAAAATATCTTCATCAAAAGGCTATAACAATAGTCATGCTTGAAATGATAAAAAACTGTATGAAACTCAACTTACGGTTTGATTATCCTGGTCAACGTATCGCAAGCCAAAGTAGGCTGTCTCCAGGAGGTCTAGGTGCCGGAACACCACGTCCAAGAGCGCTTGCCCCGTACTGTTGTCCTGTAAAAAAACAAACGCATTAAGCACCTGAGCAAGAGACTTCCTTCCTCATTTTAACCAAAAAACTAATTAAAAAAAGAATGTTAGTCAGCAATGTTCGGCTTAAAAAACGTGAGTTACTCGTTCTTATTTATTTAATATCTTTCTCATCTTTGAGCGTTTTCCCGGACTGGGATTTGAATTTGGTACTAGATTTAACGTTGTGTCCTACGTGAGCGAATACAATGCGATCGCGAAGCGGCACGAAAGAAACACAGTCGACCAGTAATTGAAGTGACCTATGTGACCGGGTCTACTACTACTATGTGAATTGTGAACGTAAATCGTGGCGCGAAGGGAAACGAACGCGATCAGTTAGTTTGATATTTTCGCGCGAGCTTGATGCAGCGGCGGTTGTCCGGGTATCGTTTTGCGAAGCGATTCGCGCGCACGTAGGACAGGCCGCCGCTTCGCATTGAATTCGCGTGTCACCGCTTCGGATCACTTCGCACATGTGTTCGCTTCCATTCGCCCACGTAGGAAACGACCTAACCTTTGGCAGGCGTAGAACTTTATACCATGCCATACAAAGCGAATTAAGTTTATTTTTCACCTTCAGCGTCATTTTTAACGGCTTTTGTGGAAGTGAAATATGTATTAAAATTTGAGACTATTTGTACAAGCCTTCAATCAACGGAAGCTGAATAACACAGAATTAATTAATTTAGGATCTTAGTAATAATCTCTCTAATAAATTTCCATTTACCTGTTCGAAATCATGTACATTATTATGAATTTTATTAATGCCATGGTAACTAAACGGTTTTAAAGCCAAGTAATGAGGTACTACAAGAGTCGTTTGTTCTTGGGTAATTTTCTAACAAGAGATTTATATCTGCTCGAGGCGGTACAAAAGTCTCGGAACTGTTCCCTCAACTGAATACCTACTAACTGTTCGCAATTCCATTTCCCTGTTGTTTCTTCAAATAACTTTACGTTTGAAGTCATAAATTTAAACGTCTGGAATGGAATCTTCGTTACTCTTGGGTTAACTCTGGCGATTCTGTTTTCATTACTGCTTAGTTAACTTTTGGTATAATACTTGTATAATATAATAAAATGTGAATAAACATTTCATTCATTCATTCATTCATTCATTCATTCAAATGTGATAACGATATGTGAGTGTGTGTGGCTTCTTTGTAAGTTCTTCCCCATCTCACACGAGAACTAGCTAAGCCATACGGCCTTGCTTAGAACTGTATACTCACACAGTTGTTGCTTACAACTGAAAAGTCACATGGCTTCTTGCGCTTTAGATAAACTACTAGTAAATTGGTAAGAATTAAAATTTAAGGGCTTCTTATATTACTATTATTTATTTTATTTACTTAGCAGTCTGCCTCAACACAAAATGAGAGATAATAAATCCATAAAAAGTCCATACAAAAAAATCAGTAAAAATATATACTTTATTTTTTGTATGGACTTTTGTATGAAGCAGGGACCGGAAAACCCCTTCATTTGATTAATCGTTTCGATACGGTAACCCTATTAAAGTCTTACCCTAATGATAGGGTTACCCTGTCATTGGGTTACCCTATCGATATGGAAATCATTTTGAATAGGCTTAACCCTTTTCAATGTGGTTTCCGAATCGAATGGGGTAAAGATAGATTTAATATTTGCCGCTTACCCTATCATAGGGCTACCCTTATCCTGTCTCTTTTCCACGCAGGCAGGTGGTTCTATCTTTCTCATTTGAAATGGAACAGGAGACGTGGCGGCGGAACAAATTGATTGAATATAAGATTTGATGTCGTTTATTCATTCTGGAAAAGTCACACTCACAGTCCACTCCTCTGCTCGCGTACACAACTTTAAATTAAATAATTTCTGTTAAAGAAATGTGTCTTACCTTCAGTTTATTTTTGCATAGTTCACACGTAGTGATGAGTTGGGCAATAATTATTTTGAATAAGAATAAAAAACACAATTTTTATTCATATTCAAATTGATTTGACACAAACCAATACATTCATCCTCCTAGCGTTTGTCCCGGCTTTTGCCACGGCTCAGTTGAGCCTGTGGTCCGCTTGGCAACTTATCCCATGAATTGGCGTAGGGAATCCCATGAATTATGGGATATAAGATTTTAAGGTCACATGGTCATTCACATTATAAATATTATTTGAAACGGGGTATTTACCATGTATATTAGCGTTTTTGGGCACCCGATATTTCGGGTGCGAGGTAAATACCCCGTTTCAAATAATATTTATGATTAGGGCATGTAGATTTCGAAAATTATTTGTTTTATAATCCAATATATACTTTTTACTGAATAATCGTCATGGTAGTTATTTTCGGTTAATTATTCGGGGTGTATAAATTATATCTGTTTTAAAATTCAAGATGGACTGGTTTTTTTATTATTATTATTATACACGGTGAATCTGAGTAACCCGACAGATTTCAACCATAAATTCCTGAGGTCATAAGGAGTAATAAATGTTATATGAATTTAGGTCGATTTCGCGAAAAAATATATATTTTTTATTTTTTTAGATTTTTTAAATGCTTTTGAACATAAAAACATAAATGTTATTGGTAAAACTGTCGATTAAAATTAATTAGTACATTTTGGCCACGACCACTCTGTAAAGAGTGTAACGACAAAGAAGAAGAACTCTGAAACTAGGCTAATTCAAGAAAAGTTTATACGACATTTTAGTCTCTAATTATCAGGAATTTATGGTTAAAATCTGTCGGGTTACTCAGATTCACCGTGTACATATATATATATATATATTTTTTTTTCATTTTATATTCATATTCAGTTTATAATTTTTTTTGTTTTTTTCATTTTCTTTCATTTTTTTCATTTTTTTTTTTCGTTTTTTTTTCATTTTTTTTTCATTTTTTTTCAATATATTTTCATTTAATTTTCAATCTATTTTCATTCTATTTTCATTCTATTTTCGTTCTATTTTCGTTCTATTTTCGTTCTATTTCCGTTCTATTTCCGTTCTATTTTCGTTCTATTTCCGTTCTATTTCCGTTCTATTTCCGTTCTATTTTCGTTCTATTTTCGTTCTATTTTCGTTCTATTTTCGTTCTATTTTCGTTCTATTTTCGTTCTATTTTCGTTCTATTTTCGTTCTATTTTCGTTCTATTTTCGTTCTATTTTCGTTCTATTGTCGTGCTATTTTCGTTCTATTTTAGTTCTATTTTAGTTCTATTTTAGTTCTATTTTCGTTCTATTTTCGTTCTATTTTCGTTCTATTTTCGTTCTATTTTCGTTCTATTTTCGTTCTATTTTCGTTCTATTTTCCTTCTATTTTCGTTCTATTTTCGTTTTATTTTCGTTTTATGTTCGTTTTATTTTCGTTTTATTTTCGTTTTATTTTCATTTTATTTTCTTTTTATTTTCATTTTATTTTTATTTTCTTTTTATTTTATTTTCATTTTATTTTCATTTTATTTTCATTTTATTTTCATTTTATTTTCATTTTCTTTTAATTTTTGTTTCATTTTATTTACATTTCATTTTAATATTTTTTTCATTTCATTTTAATATTTTTTTTATTTCATTTTAATATTTTTTTTATTTTCATTTCACTGTCATTTTATTTAATTATTGTTTTATTTTCGTTTTATATTCGTTTTATATTCGTTTTATATTCGTTTTATATTCGTTTTATATTTCATTTTTATTTCATTTGTATTTCATTTTTATTTCATTATTATTTCATTTTATTTCATTTTTATTTCATTTTTATTTCATTTTTATTTCATTTTTATTTCATTTTTATTTCATTTTTATTTCATTTTTATTTCATTTTTATTTCATTTTTATTTCATTTTTATTTCATTTTTATTTCATTTTTATTTCATTTTTATTCATGTAGTTATTTTCGGTCATGGTAGTTATTTTCGGTTAATTATTCGGGGTGTATAAATTATATCTGTTTTAAAATTCAAGATGGACTGGTTTTTTTATTATTATTATTATACACGGTGAATCTGAGTAACCCGACAGATTTCAACCATAAATTCCTGAGGTCATAAGGAGTAATAAATGTTATATGAATTTAGGTCGATTTCGCGAAAAAATATATATTTTTTATTTTTTTAGATTTTTTAAATGCTTTTGAACATAAAAACATAAATGTTATTGGTAAAACTGTCGATTAAAATTAATTAGTACATTTTGGCCACGACCACTCTGTAAAGAGTGTAACGACAAAGAAGAAGAACTCTGAAACTAGGCTAATTCAAGAAAAGTTTATACGACATTTTAGTCTCTAATTATCAGGAATTTATGGTTAAAATCTGTCGGGTTACTCAGATTCACCGTGTACATATATATATATATATTTTTTTTTCATTTTATATTCATATTCAGTTTATAATTTTTTTTGTTTTTTTCATTTTCTTTCATTTTTTTCATTTTTTTTTTTCGTTTTTTTTTCATTTTTTTTTTCATTTTTTTTCAATATATTTTCATTTTATTTTCAATCTATTTTCATTCTATTTTCATTCTATTTTCGTTCTATTTTCGTTCTATTTTCGTTCTATTTCCGTTCTATTTCCGTTCTATTTTCGTTCTATTTCCGTTCTATTTCCGTTCTATTTCCGTTCTATTTTCGTTCTATTTTCGTTCTATTTTCGTTCTATTTTCGTTCTATTTTCGTTCTATTTTCGTTCTATTTTCGTTCTATTTTCGTTCTATTTTCGTTCTATTTTCGTTCTATTTTCGTTCTATTTTCGTTCTATTTTCGTTCTATTGTCGTGCTATTTTCGTTCTATTTTAGTTCTATTTTAGTTCTATTTTAGTTCTATTTTAGTTCTATTTTCGTTCTATTTTCGTTCTATTTTCGTTCTATTTTCGTTCTATTTTCGTTCTATTTTCGTTCTATTTTCGTTCTATTTTCGTTCTATTTTCGTTCTATTTTCGTTCTATTTTCGTTCTATTTTCGTTTTATTTTCGTTTTATGTTCGTTTTATTTTCGTTTTATTTTCGTTTTATTTTCATTTTATTTTCTTTTTATTTTCATTTTATTTTTATTTTATTTTTATTTTATTTTCATTTTATTTTCATTTTATTTTCATTTTATTCTCATTTTATTTTCATTTTCTTTTAATTTTTGTTTCATTTTATTTACATTTCATTTTAATATTTTTTTCATTTCATTTTAATATTTTTTTTATTTCATTTTAATATTTTTTTTATTTTCATTTCACTGTCATTTTATTTAATTATTGTTTTATTTTCGTTTTATATTCGTTTTATATTCGTTTTATATTCGTTTTATATTTCATTTTTATTTCATTTGTATTTCATTTTTATTTCATTATTATTTCATTTTATTTCATTTTTATTTCATTTTTATTTCATTTTTATTTCATTTTTATTTCATTTTTATTTCATTTTTATTCCATTTATATTCCATTTTTATTCCATTTTTATTCCATTTTTATTCCATTTTTATTCCATTTTTATTTCATGTTTATTTCATTTTTATTTCATTTTTATTTCATTTTTATTTCATTTTTATTTCAGTTTTATTTCAGTTTTATTTCATTTTTATTCCATTTTTATTTCATTTTTATTTCATTTTTATTTTATTATATTTTTATTATATTATAATAGTGGATTGTACAACAAGTGCATCAAACGTAAGATTTTACGCGAGGCGTTTATCCATTGATATAAAGTCGAGTGTAAAATAGGTTTTATGAACGAGGGTTACACTCTAATTTTCACTTCAATTGCGAGGAAATTATTTATCGGTAATCGTAAAACAATTTCAAGTTGTAACAAAAATATTACAATGAAAACAAATATGGTTCCCACCAATTAATTTTTTAATATATTTTTAGAATTTTCAACATGTGAATTTAGACATAGATACTTGTTTTCTGCCAAGTCATAAAAACATTTCGGGGCATTTCTAAATGATTATGAACTTCTTTTTTATTTGATTTCATTTATTTAATTATAGAAAACACGCAATTCAAATAATTATAGCAAGAATATAATAAAAGAACAAGTTTCAGTATTCTACTAAAGTTTACTGCTCAATTAAATTGTGCAATATAGTTTGACTCTGTTTGGCTGTTGAGCCACATTAGGTTTAGAAGAAAATTTTACTTTATGCCCTAGAGCTTAAAATTGCGATTTTATGTCGTCCACGCACGACTTAAAGTCGAATTTTACGAGCATGAGAAGTGAAAAGAGTATATCTGCCTACCTTGGATTTTAAAACAGATATAACTTTTGCTGGGCATAAGGGAAACTACGCCTTATTGGGATTAGGTCCAGTTTCCACACGATGTTTTCTTACACCGAAAAACCCAGATTACATTCTTATACGCGGAACATTATTTAAAATAAAAAGCATGATTAAATAATTCTGTTAAGAATAAATTATATTTATTACATTTTCACGCATATAAATTAGTCCCGACGAAATTATTTTGAATCATTTTAACGGGAATAAAATCAACATAAGTTTATTCTTACGATATTTTTATCAAATAATGATTTTATTCTTGAGTGTCCAACACTGACTGATATTGATCGTTTCATTATACTAGAAGTATCGGTGAACGGCCTCACATTTTGCTGGAGCCATTGAAACAAAGTACTACCTATAACTAGAATAACACAAAATTATATATTTTAACACTTCACAATATGCATTTGATTTTGGTCTTATAAGCCTGGGTCTAAGATTCAATCGACACGAGCCGTCACGTAATAGCAAAAAAAAACACCGGTACCACACAACAATCTTTTAGCGCACTAACAAGCAATAATAGCGTCTAGATCAAAGGCGTAAGTACGAAAACATATGCAAAAAGTTTCTTGTTTGTTTGTAGACTCGCTCGTGCCGCCATACCGGTAGCGCTTAAACGGCTATTACACATGGCAATTTGTAGGGCCCCACCTGTTGTGTCCAACTCCTGTCGGCGTTGGGCCCGTTATTACACTTTCCCTACAAATCGTCCCTACAAACCCTACCTCACCAACAAATCGTCCCAACCAACGTTTACAGAGATGCCTTCAAAACATCTAAAAAATGTATTGGTGAAGCACGGTGATAGTACTCATAACAGTATACATTAAATAAAAAAAGAAACTGTTTTTATTATTATAGATATTTAAATGACCGCTCGAGCTGCCTGAATCTAACTTCATCTGCCCAAACCTTCTATTATTTAAATACAAAACTAGATAAATATATTAATTACCAGCGAATGTACACATTTTATAAAAAACCAGACGGAATGTGTAGCAAAAATGGCAAACATTATAAATATAAAAGGTAAAATAACTCTAACGACCTCCATAAACAGCTGCGGGTGTCGGGGCACTGCCGATCGCCCCGATCGCCCTAGATCGGGACTCCTACTCCCTAGGTGCCATTACACCTACCAACCCGACAGGTTGGACCCTACAAATTGCCATGTCTAATAGCTGTTTTAGCTCGTAGGGTGCTCGACTAATAAATAAGCCAAATGTATTGGTCACAGAGTTTAAAATAGCTTAGTCGCATTTGAAAAACCCTATCTGATAGGGAAACCATATGCTGGGTTGTAACCACTTACCTGAATTAACTGTATTGATATGGTTAGCCTTTCGTTCGGGTAAGTCAAACGATACGCTTACCGAATTGATAAGGTTTTTAAAAACAACTCTATCAAATACCCAATCTAATACCCCTTTATTGGTTACCGGTTCCGGTCCCTGGTATGAAGAAATAAAAACATACAAAATAAAAATAAAACAACATTAAATTAAACATTCATACAGTAGGTATTAAGGTAATACGAGTATAATGTCGTAGACACCTAATCTTCACTTTCGTTTAAGGAGAAAATTATTAGTTATAAGTACCTTTAAAAGTCCAAGGATATTATATTCATGCATTGTTGTCACCATTATTTTGTCATGTCATTTGTAAAGTGTAATATTTAATAGACATGTACAAGATTTACCGATGAGAGAATATTGTAAAATCCATCGTTGTCGAATACGACTGGGAGAACTATCGAGAAGTTTCAATTTTCATCAGTTGTTGTTCAAAAGCTCATCGATTTTGTTAGTCATTAGAAAGCGAAAAGGCACGAGAGCCGAATATTAATCTCCCACGGTATCGGCACGTAACTATCTCCAATTTGCATTTCCGAAGCCTGGCTTTCCACAATTAGGGTAATTCGCACGCGATGCCGATGGGTGAACCAGTAAGACCAGTAGTGATATCCACTATAATGAGCGGGCTGGTCTCACGCGCACGCTCGCGTGCAATGCGCGCGCGCACACTGGTGCCATTCATTTGAACATGGAGACGTTGATGGCTGAGACATCCAGTATTAGTCTCAATTTGATTGAATAAGAAGTCACGCATCTTGAAGTCATGTTACACTGGTCAACTCAAGAACTCGATGCGCTCGAACTCACCAGTGGAACTCAGTAAGCTCCCCATGACGCGATAACTACTCTAGAATTGCTATAAAAACGAACCGCGAAATTACTAACTGCCTTTTGTTTCTTCTAAAATTATTGTTCGTGCTTTTTGAAAGATCAGGGCGATGACCTGATGTGGGAAAATTATATAAAGATATTTGTGCTCAACGAATACCTGGTAGTTATCCCTAACGATAATGGCGAAGGTTTCTTTTATTTAACATCAATCATCATGCAGTAATTCAAAATTTTAAATTCGGAACGAGTTTTCTGGGAACTATTACAGTACCTACGAATTTCACAGAAAATGGATGTAGATATTTAAAAAAATCTTTGTACAATTCGATGGTATACTTACGTATTATTTTGATGTATAACGTAATTTTTTAAGGTTCCGTACCAAAATGGTAAAAAAGCGACTCTTGTGGTGCGACTTTGTCCGTCTGTCTGTCACACAACCAATTTTCTTCGAAACTCCAGACCGATAAAATTTTGTACACATATGTAAGTCGTTGTCCCAAATGGTGGTAACGTACTTAAATGTATGAAATTGTTTAAAAAGTTGCTACTTTAGTGTGATCGTCTGATCGGAGAACGAGTCTGATTCGCACTTGGCCGATTTTATTAGAATTCTAGTTTGATTAAATAGTAATGTACTATAATCCTGAGTGCAAGGTATTTCGTCTTAGATATTTTTGCTATGCGACAAATTTCTAGGTAAGCGTACCGGGGTACGTAATTAAGCCGAGCTCACTTCACATCCACAATATGGACGCGCAACAATAACAGATGCAGCACGAGTACGTTTCTGCAGAAGAGCTGTACCTATTTGCTTGTATAAGCCTCCGAGTTTGTGGGAAAATTGCGAAACAGTTCGTTGGGTTGAATAATAAATGATTTAATAACAGAGCGCGTTTGCTCCCAACGTACGTTCGGGTCGAAAAATAACAAACGATTTTAAAAAGTGCCGGCAGTCGCGGTATGTATGGCGGTGCACGCGATCCTCCTCCCGCGGGCGCTCGGCCTCCGGCCGCTCACTACGTAGTACGTACATACATGTCGTGCACCTACATATACTAAATACACTTATTACTAAACCTTTGCGTTGGTACAAACATTTTCTTAACCTGAAATCAAGTTGAGATAATCTGAGTAAATTGATCCAATTAAATCAGTTTAACTCATATGACGGGAAACGTTTAAACAAGTTCGTTATGTTTTCCAAGAAATAGTCTCGGTCAGTATATGCGAGTGCGCTGCCATCTGTGTCGCAGAGATAAGCCGGTCTAATTTTGTTTCCGCATCTGTACAAATGTTTGGATTTGCATAAAAATTCGCCCCAATGTTTCCAATTGTAATGTCAGGAAAATTGTGAAAGCAAAATTATAAAGATAGCAACTGAAGCTGAAAGGTAAATAAACATTCTAAAATAAAATAAATTCGTGAATACTCTCCAGTTGAACGTGGGAATTAGGAGCGATAAAGACGTAATTTCCTGGTTTTAATACAGTTAATTTATGAAATGCTTTATTCAAGGACTGATTTCGCCTCACTTCCTTTATTAGTCAATTTATAAATAGGGAGATAAAGATGATTAAGAAAATTCGAATACTCATGAATAACCAGCAAAGCTTCTACATTGAAATGGTTAATATTAGTTGGTATTAGCACCAAGACAATAAATATTTCAGGTTCACCTCGTTCTTATCAAACACATATTAGTAGCAAGTATCAGCTAAATACATATAAGGCTTTGGAAATCATTCGACTAGGTATTTAAAATTATGGCAGGTGGTTATTAGCTACCATAGGCTATGGTTGAAGCTTTCATAATAATAAAACCGTTATGTCTAAAGAAATGGTATCTAACGTTATATAATGACATTAAATTGCTTCTACTGTCAAGTACAAGTATTTAATACAAGCATGAAAAATATTCGGAGAGAAATAATTCCCAATTAACATGATATGTAATATTTTGATTATATAGGTAGCATATATTACCATGGCAAAAGCATTTCTACATACATTCACAATGTTGTCAGGTTATAATACGGGACGATTGGCATAAACAGTTCTATAAATTATGTTCCTATTTAGATTACTTTAATTTTAATCTTGTGCAAACGTGCACCCAAGAGTCCCTAGAATACACGAAGCACAAAATCTTCGCAATTTAAAGGGAAAATTAGAACGCGTAGGGAAGTTAAAGGAAGACATCAATGAAACACAAGTTGTCGTAGCTGCAGAACCAGGCAACAGACCGTGAAACTCTGCAGAGTCAATTTGCTCCTGCAATACAACAATGGCGAGCCATCGCGTTGCCGGCGACACTAGGCTCGCTTCATAAATTGCTGTGCAATTTCTTATCTTCCCTTTCCGTCTAGTGTTTGAGTCAAATAAAAACAGCTTCCCGAGAAAAGTCCGACAAAGCTTTATTTGCCTTTCTTTTATGTCCGACATTAAGATAGCTCTTTCTTGCACTTTTAGCCAATGTTTAGAGACACGTTATAAACTAATTGGGCATGCGTATGATAAAAAAAATGCTTAATCAACATGCGAATAATTAATATATATACCTATATATGTATCATCATCTTTATTAAGGCAAGTCAAGTATTTAAGGTAAGTATAATATTAGTACGTAGGCTTTTAGAAGAATCCAAATTAGGTTTCACATCTTTATAATCCAAATTCTTAACAGCTACAGGGATGAAAAGGCAATTATTGTCCTAGTTCACTTGAATAGCTAAATAGAAAAGTATTTTATTTTTCTGAAGGAGACGTTCCGAGATTTAATTAACTTTTAATTAATGAAACATTTTTCTTGCAACTTTTAAATTAAATTAGGTACCATAAATTTGACTCGTATTAGAAAGCTTGAATAAAATTGTATTCGTTTTGACGCTTGGTATTTTTAAATTACGAATGTTTATTACAATATTCAGGACGTGCTTATGATATTGTAGATAAGATGGGGACACGGAGAATATAGTCTCCTGAGATTGTTCTTCCTATATTTTTCTGAGCGCTGGAGGGCGTTTCTCGACCAGCTTACATGACCGTAGCCTACAGATACACGCAACAATTATTGCCTAATTAAGGATCATAATTTGTACTGCTTCGTCTGAGTTACATAATCCGGGCTGTCTATTGCCAATGCGTAATAACTACATAACCCGGCAAACGACCTGAAACAAATATCCCAGCTCGGAGCTCACACTAACATTAGTTCTCTTCAAATTATCGAATTCTGGTCATAGGCGAATGACCTGGGGGGCAATTTTTGAGATTCTAGCGCTCGAATCTGACATTTTAAAGTCTGAATAAAATGATGAAATGATGTTTTAAAAATAACAGCAATAGGAATTTAAAAATCACGATTATTTAATCTATTAATTTCATGCAAAAATAATGGCGATAAACTCTTCTGTGGGATAATTTTCGAATTCGAGCGCTCGAAAGTCAAAAATCGGCTCCCTAGTGCTCTGGCGGCTTCAAGCGATCGCCCACGCGGCTGTAATCTTCGGTTATAATCGTAACAAAAGCACAAGCGCGACCAATTACGCGTTCCGCTATTCCTCAAATTCCATGATCACCTATAATCGATAAAGCTTCACTGATTTGGTACATTTAAATTTATTATTAATATTATTATAGTCTTTGTTAAACTTTGAATAAGATAGACATTGGTGTAGTTCGTTCAATGATGATGTAGCAAATAAGTATACCTTACCTACCTCGAAAACAATGTAATAAGTCTGGGACCGAAATGAAATACAGAAACTTACTACCTAGTTGAGACTTGTGAATAACAAATCACGATATTTTATTGGATATTGGATGTGTGAAAAGAGAAAAGTTTTTGTTAGATCCGTTTAAGACAAATGTCCCTTTATAGATGGAAAACTGAGGGAAGAAAGGCGATTTATCTAAAATACCCATACAATTTAGGATAAAATGTCGAATTCTCGTCGCTTTCACTTTACCCAAATTGGATGAGTCTGGCCTCAATATATTTTCTGGCGAATTTGTTTGACGTGTAAGTTGAGGATCCATGCATGCCAAACAAAAGCATTTCTGTGACAAATTCCGCCCTTGTTTACGATTATGATAGAGTAACTGGTCGGCATTTGTTCGTAGTTGGTGGCTCTATGTTACAAGTTTGTCGGAGTTTTTGAGATAATAGACATTGTGTGTGAGGTCGACAGAGGCGGCCATTATTCCTTGGCGGACGAGGGTGTTTCTGGGGCCATAACTTATCTCAGCTTCGGAAAAACTTTTAACAAAGTTTCCGACGCGAGTGGAAAGTGTTAGGGGAGCTTTAGATATGGGACGCCATTCAACAAGTAGAAGGAATAATCGCTATCGGGGCGCGATGATGAGCCAGCTGGGAGAATATAATTGCCCGATAGTGAGGCTCACGCGGCGCGCGGCGGGAGTGAGCCACTCTCATATTCACTCCGCGGCGACAATGCCAGCCAAATAGAATTTAATATTCATAGAGTCGACGTACGATTCAGTGAATTCATCGTCCGCACCTTGGACCCGAGCCTCGCATATAAAAGACCTTCCTCGAGCCCCTGGGTGTACTTCAAATAATTCGTCTCGGAATAGCTGCTGCACTTCAAAAGTAAGGGAAGGGAATCCGAGAAAAAAATTCACGCGTTGTTTCATACAAGGGAAATTGAAAATACCGCCAGCGTCCGCCGGGACGAGGCGGCAAAGGTTGAATTTCGAAATAATCCCCGGCCAATTTTCGCCGTTCCTACTAGGAACGGTAATCGAAGTTAGCACCGAGAAGAGTGAAGTTGCTTCCAATTGTAACGGAACACTAGGATTATCTCCTGAGCTTGATGATTTGGCTTTGTAGAAAGGAAACAATAGCTACACTGAACGTAATTTGTTAAAGTTGGATTAAATTGAATAGGGTAAGAGCCGTAAAAACGAGTTTTCTCAGGGCTCACGGAACAAATTTTGGCATTAATTAGATACACAAGTCTCAATTAAATTTAATATTATGGTATTAATCTAAATGATGACCTACAATTATAATAGTAGTTTGTGTGACTGATACATAATGAAGGGCATTAAAAAACGAGCGTTGTTTATTTATAAAAGGAATGAAGTGAGTTTTATAATAATATTACACGAGTGATTCAATGCCTAATTATGGACAGTACATTACTTTATCTAAACACATATTTTAACTCCTCATAACGTGTTGAGATTCATTAGAACAACCTTTTCCAACTAGATTTTAAATTATAACCAACTACACTCGCGAGCAAATAATACGGGTCAGTGACAAAAACCCTTATATTTTGCAAATTAATAGCGGTATGTGCAGGAAACTAACTGTGTATTAATAGTACATTATGATACAAGTGTGCTAAGTTGATCATTACATACGAAGCGATATTGTGCGCACGAACGCATGTGAGTGCGCATAAGGAAGCTGAGCTTATATAATAATCAAGCACACGCGTTTCATACGACGTTTTTCAACACACTTGCGAGGAAATAACAGAATAGTATAATTAATAACTTTTGATAAATACATTAATTGTCAGAATGTTTACAGCATAGAGGTACTTACGAACCTAAGATAATTAAATTTAACTAACCTTTTTTGTGATGTTATTGAGTATCTGGAACTCTTTTTCAAATGATTTCATAAAATTAAAGACTTAACATTTATTGTGCAATAAATTATAGTATTTTTTTCTTACGTATTGCTCACTAGATTTTTATGATGACATTTTACTAGTATGTATCACAATTTTAAATATATCCAGAGGTTAAATTAACACTAAAGTTGTCTTCTTATTCATTGAAAATATAATTTGTTTAAATTAATAAAACACGACGAGAAAAATCTAACAAATAAACAATGATTTGAGGTTAACTTACAAATGGCGTCATATTTGTTTGCATCCTAACAAAATTTATAAAAGTTTTTGACTCTTTTACGTTATTATATCCTTCAAATATTACTGCGCAATGTAGTTTACTGTAAATGTGTATATAAGTTTCATTGAAAATTTTCACGCGCCTTTGATTTATTGTGGTTTTGCTATAAAATATTATAAAAAGATATGCGTCAAATAAACAAAACAATTGTGTAATCCTCGTATAGAACGAGTTTTGCATTATATTATTAACATAATAGTGTTGGTTGAGCAGTCTTAAATTAAGTAATTTCATTATTATATAGGTATTTTCCTTGTATAAATAGGTCCGCATGATTTTATTTTTAGGTTATAAATTATTTACAAAATGGCGTTGGTCTATATAGACGGAGAGCTAGCCACGTCGGATATGACACAATAATAAGAGCAACCAAACCCCTCTAGTCAGTTTGGTATACTATGCTTATTTCTAGATCTGGACATCTGGCAGCTTTAAAGTGGTGGAGGTCAAAGAATGCAAACCATTTCAAGAAAATAAATCCTAGAGATCTGGGTTTGATGCAATATTAAATAAATAAATAAATATGATTTATTTAATATTGCATCAAATCAATCGCAGCAAACCAAAACGCAACTGTACAGCATTCAGCTGTACAGTTGCATGTTGTTCGCTGCACTAAAACTAATGGCTAAACAAAAGCATTTATATATGACATTATACAACCGTTATACAGCGTAAAGCATCATAAAATGCTATTGTAGAACCTAAAGCACTAAAAACAGCTGAAAGCTGTATACCGGATTTACGTGGCATTATAATGGCTAATATTCATGCTCATTAACAGCATTAAGCATTTATTTATGCTATTGTAGAACCTAAGGCACTAAACCACACCGAAGCATTAGTGTAGCAAACCAAAACGCAACTGTACAGCATTCAGCTGTACAGTTGCATTTTGGTTCGCTGCACTAAAACTAAAGGCTTTAAAAAAGCATTTATACATGCCATTATACAACCGTTATACAGCTTAAAGCATTATATAATGCTATTGTAGAACCTAAAGGACTTAAGTGCTTTTAAACATTTGAAAGCTGTACATTTGCGTTGTGGTTTGCTGCACTAAAGCTAAAAGCTTTACAAAAGCATTTAGATATGCCACTATACAACCGTTATACAGCTCAAAGCATCATATAATGCGACAAGTTGCTCGGTGAACGTATATAAGAGTTTATACGGTCCTTAAGTTCTAAATAAGTTAACTATTCATATGTTATAATGCTTCCTGTGTTACTTGGGTGAGCATAAAAGCGGTGGAATAAGAACCTCGTTACGAGCAGGTGTGTTGAAAAGAGAATTTAATATCGAATTAAATTGAACCTTCAATGTTCTACAAGAATTCTGGAAAAAGTTTTATTTAAAAAAAAGTCGAATTTGTAAATATTATTCGAAACGGGATATTTACCATGTATATTTGAGTTTATGAGCACCCGATATTTCGGCGCAGTTGCATGCACCATCATCACGGAGTAACTAACGTTGAGCGACTTTTAGTGGTCTACCCACACACCGTAGCGATCTACCCTCTTTCGAGTTCGCTTTTTTCGTCCATTGTCACTGCTACTACTACTGTCCGCGTTCTCACTTGTAACTCGATCACGATTGCGACACACAACACTTACAGTGTCAACTCGCGCGTTTTTTTGCGAAACAGTATATTTTGGATTAGAGAACTTCCGGATCACTGGATACCAGACACTTGATAGACGAAACCCATCCTCCCGGTTAAAATTCTTATATTTAAAAATTTCAATGGCCTCTTTGACCATCCTGGGTATGTAGTGCCTTTCGGTCGAAAGTATCTGAGGGTTATGTAACTCAATCCAATGATTTGTTCCCGCCTCCAGTAGGTGTTCCGCGATCGCCGACTTCCGAGGATCATTGTTCCTGTACGCTCCGATGTGTTCCTTTATACGGCATGAGATTGTGCGCTTCGTTTGACCGATGTAAGAGCTACCACAGCTACAGTCTATTTTATAAACACCTGGACGTTCAAGTGGGAAACTGTCTTTAGGTGTGCGTAAATATTGGGACAGTTTTCTATAAGGGGTGAAGACAGTAGTGACAGAGAACTTCTTTAAAATATTAGCAACCTTATCTGTCACACCCTTTATATATGGTAAGTACGCCGGTTGTCGCTCCACTTTATAATTCAGGCGCTTAGGGGTATCGGCGTGTCGAGGTGGCCTTATCCGCCCATTATAACCATTCCTCTGTAGGACGTCCCTTAAATGTGTCAGTTCCTTATTTAAATGCTCCTCATCGCATAGATTGTATGCACGGTCGGTAAGTGACGTCACTACAGAGTACAGTTGGCGAGGGTGGTGATGCGAGTTAGCATGAAGGTAACGATCCGTGTGAGTGGGCTTTCTGTATACAGAGTGACTAAGAGAACCGTCATCCCGAACCCCAACTTTTACGTCAACTGTACTCTGTACCACCCTCGCCAACTGTACTCTGTAGTGACGTCACTTACCGACCGTGCATACAACCTATGCGATGAGGAGCATTTAAATAAGGAACTGACACATTTAAGGGACGTCCTACAGAGGAATGGTTATAATGGGCGGATAAGGCCACCTCGACACGCCGATACCCCTAAGCGCCTGAATTATAAAGTGGAGCGACAACCGGCGTACTTACCATATATAGAGGGTGTGACAGATAAGGTTGCTAATATTTTAAAGAAGTTCTCTGTCACTACTGTCTTCACCCCTTATAGAAAACTGTCCCAATATTTACGCACACCTAAAGACAGTTTCCCACTTGAACGTCCAGGTGTTTATAAAATAGACTGTAGCTGTGGTAGCTCTTACATCGGTCAAACGAAGCGCACAATCTCATGCCGTATAAAGGAACACATCCGAGCGTACAGGAACAATGATCCTCGGAAGTCGGCGATCGCGGAACACCTACTGGAGGCGGGAACAAATTATTGGATTGAGTTACATAACCCTCAGATACTTTCGACCGAAAGGCACTACATACCCAGGATGGTCAATGAGGCCATTGAAATTTTTAAATATAAGAATTTTAACCGGGAGGATGGGTTTCGTCTATCAAGTGTCTGGTATCCAGTGATCCGGAAGTTCTCTAATCCAAAATATACTGTTTCGCAAAAAAACGCGCGAGTTGACACTGTAAGTGTTGTGTGTCGCAATCGTGATCGAGTTACAAGTGAGAACGCGGACAGTAGTAGTAGCAGTGACAATGGACGAAAAAAGCGAACTCGAAAGAGGGTAGATCGCTACGGTGTGTGGGTAGACCACTAAAACTCGCTCAACGTTAGTTACTCCGTGATGATGGTGCATGCAACTGCGCCGAAATATCGGGAGCTCATAAACTCAAATATACATGGTAAATATCCCGTTTCGAATAATATTTATAATGTGAATGACCATGTGAGCTTGAAATCATATATTAAGTCGAATTTGGTACCAAATTCAAATTGAGCTTATTTCACTTTTGATTGTTTTCTCACTTTTGTTTTCAATCTGTCAAAGATAAATGATAAAAGGCAGTTTTTGTTGACTTTGATGGTCATTATTGAATTACTATCATGTCGCTAACACAAGATGAATGTACACGTATCGTCACTTTGTTACAAGAAGGCAGAAGTCAGAGATATATAGCAAGAAGAACAGGCGTGTCACTATCTACGGTGCAGAGGGTCCTCCAACGTTTCCTACAAACTGGCAGGAACCTTCGAAGACCAGGAACCGGCAGGCCGAGATGTACTAGGGCTAGAGAAGATCGATTTATTGTAACAACAATGCTCCGAAATCAGCATCTCACTGCAGTTGAAGTCAAAAACCAACTTCGGGAGACCCGAAGAGATGACATCAGCGAGTGGACTGTAAGGCGGCGGCTTCGTGAAGCTAATTTGACCCCACATAGACCGGCAAATGGTCCAAAACTTGACAGAGGGCATCGAACTGCAAGGAAACTTTACGCACGCTAATACAGGCGATGGGGTGCCGAAGAATGGGCAAGAATTATGTTTTCTGACGAATCCAGATTTATGCTCTATGCACATGACGGGCGGCGAAGAGTTTACAGACGGCCAGGTGAACGTTTTATTCCAGCCTGTTTTGAAGAAAAAGTTGCTTTCGGCGGTGGGTCTGTTATGGTTTGGGCTGGAATCTCTTCAGAGAGTCGCACGCAATTAATTTTGATAGAAAATAGAACGTTAACTAGTGCCAGGTATGTGGAAGACATTCTTAATGAGCATGTAGGCCCATATTTAATGAATATGGGGGAAAACTCAATGTTCATGCATGACAACGCCAGGCCACACACCGCACAGATTGTGGAAGATTATTTTGAGGAGGTTGGCATCAACACTATGAACTGGCCCTCGAGAAGCCCGGACCTAAATCCGATTGAGCACGTATGGAACGAGCTCGGAAGGCGTGTAAGAAATCGAAACCCCGCCCCAGCTACACTTAGAGACCTGAAACAGGCGTTAGTGGAAAAATGGGCTAATATCCCGCAAGAACGCATAAGAAACTTAATAAACAGTATGCCCAATCGATTAGAAGCTGTAAGAAGAGCCCGAGGAGGCAATACGAAGTATTGATATGTTTTGCTTTTTTTTGTTTTTAGTTTTGTGTCATTAGTATCGTGTTTACTATGTTAATTAAATAAACACGTGAATATCATCTCTAACTCTTGACGTTGTTTTATTAACTATGCATTTATCTATAATATACAATTTAATTCAGGCTCCTAGCTTTATTATTTTAGGACATATTATAGTTTTTCGTACTGACCCGAATTATTTGCACGCGAGTGTAGATTGTCATAAGTACCAACACTTTATTTACTATAAAATATAACGGTTACACTCACGTCGACATGTTTCGGAGAGCTTAGGTCTCCATCTTCAAGCACTAAGAGTGCTATTTTGAACCGGCCCGTAGCGCGCTGTTGCACGACGCGTTTACATTCAAATTTCGAACATCTTCTGGAATCGGTATTATAGAAGACGTTCGAATATTTGAATGTAATTAAAGTATCGGTCATCGATATTGTAAAGCATTATGTTATGATTCTTAAGTAACAACAATTTGTCGTAAATAAGTCTTATCGAGCTAAGCGTTATAATTAGGCTATGGCGTGTACCATAGTTTTTAATGGGAATGTGAGCTTGTTAAACCTTGTTGGACCAATCATAAAAATACTTGGCGGTTTGAAACATTTAACGTTTCATTTAACATTTTTAATACTACTAACTAATACATGTACTTTCCTAGAAATCACCTTAGTAGATAGGCTGAATACAGATAGAGTGGTCTGTAATGAGGATATTTAAACGCACAAACGTGTATCTAAATGATGCTATGCGATCGCAAAATCACTTGACATGCCAAATCGATACAGCCTATGATCAAAAAACTCTAAACGTATTTAGGGTAAAAAATATAGTTGAAACCATTAAATATCTGTGGATTTTTATCCTTATTACCTGTATTTCATGGAGCAGTTCCCGCTCATCCAGCAGTACAACGCGGCAGGCTAGCGTGTGCGGCACGGGGCACAGGCAGTCCATCATCGTGCTGCGCACCGGCTGGCACCCTGAAATAAGATACAAATGTAAGCAACATGATAAACCGACAGTCTCCATGGTAAGGGCGCAAAGCAACATGATTAAATTCGGTCTTTTCCAGGGCCCCATGGATACTTGAGTGGCGGAGTCTTACTACGCGAGCGGCGACGCATTAAATGTAATAGAAAATTTATTTTATGAGAGTGGCCTTAATGAACAGTGCTCCAATTCCTTGGTAGCTAGGCTGGATGTAAAGTTACTCCTGGCGCCGAACACGCCACACACTGGGATAGAAAGGGTAACACTGAACTGAGGGTCATTATAAGAGAGTTTGCTAAAATTTAAAGTTATTTTTGTTCCGGTTATGCAGCAGTAACAACTAATCTTATGGTTACTATATATTCGGAAATACATAGTATCATAATCAGCTATAGCCTATACGAATTGTGTTCACGAAAGTAAGGCGGTTGATACGCACATTACGCAAGAATAAATTTTCCAAAGGCATGAAACTTCACATGCGAATACACGGACAGTGGACACGGATGCTGAAACAATTGTCCTACAAATCGCCTATGTGGCTCGTATTTGTATACCTGCGCCAATGTGGGTTTCCATTTCCATCCATAACTAATGCAGTAATAACAAAGTATATTATTTCGACATAAGTACCAAAAATTACCCAGATTAGCCATAGAGAGTGTCATTACAAGTTAATTCAAGCGTACTTTGCTTGAAAGCTAGAAAATTTGTATAATAAACAAACTATAACCTCAAAATGCATGTGATGCACGCAATCAAAACTTTTGTGAAGCCACCGCCGTCCCAAAGATCTTAACAGGCGGTACTACTAACCTGTGCTACGAGCATTACGCTGTAGCCATTATAGCACTGTTCTTAATTTTATGCCGGAATAGAGATGGGTAGTGAGTACTCAAGGGTAAATACTAGGGCTCGCGGTCGATTCCGGGTTTCGGGTACCCGTTTCCAAGATCCGTTTCTGAGTAACACGAACACGGTTTTCTGGCCCGTTTCCCACGTGTAATAAAGAAACGTGTAATTAAGATCCGTTTCCACGAGTTAACGGGTAGCCGAAGCAACGTTCCTTAAATACACGCGGATCTCGAAACGTCCTTGACGAGTGGCAGAGATACGAGTCGAGACGTTTAAGAGCTACTAATGAATACATGTGGTAGCTTAGGGAATTTCAGTCATGTTGAATCTTATTGCGAGTCCATAGAGTTGAAATTTAGTTAACGGTTAATTTGAACGAACCTTTTTTCCGCGCAGGTGGAAGCACGGGTTTGTTTTCAATAGATAAAGGATGAATTACCTATGTTAAAATAACAATTCTGCCGTTTTAGCAATATAAATATTACTTCGTTATACTCAATAGGTACTTATTTCATTGAATTAATAGTGTCTCCGTTCTTTAATATAAAGGTTCAGGTAACTATTATATTTATACCACGACGGTGGCAAACAAGCATACGGCCCGCCTGATGGTAAGCGGCTACCGTAGCCTATGGATGCCTGCAACTAATGAGGTGTCGCATGCGCGTTACCGACCCTTTACAAAAAGGAGGATTTACTGTGTTGACGGCTAAAGGAACAAGATGGTCCCTCGTCGTCAACACACTGGGTCCTCTTTGAGCTCTTTGTATTAGTTGTTTATTGATAAAAAAACACTATATTTGATTAAAATTAGATAGTGGTCTGCGGCGGCGGTTAAGACGGTTTGGTTAGGTATTCAAATCCGGGCAAGAAAAATAATTTGAAACTTACAATGCACAGCAGCTGTAGTATATTATTTGGACATTTTATCCCCGATTTATTTACCCTAGTACAACGAACGGTTCTCTAAATTAACGCTGAAAATTGTGTTGCCGATTATCAGTTCCCAACCAACTTTTCGCGTAATTTCACATCGCGGAATGATCATGTGCCAACTTATCAAAAGATTTTGTTTTATTTCTCTCAGTTACCAACTGTACGTTTGGCCTGTTTTTATAAAGTCACTTTTCTAAATGCCGCCTTTCGAGTATAGAATGATTTCGTTTCGGTAATATTAATTTCGTAAGGATGCCATTTTCACTGTGGGCAAATTATATACAGGTAGTTATTATTATTTTAATACATTAGTTTCTTCATTGGACTTATTGCTTAGGATATTTTTTATATTAAAAAGTCGATTCTGGCACTCGCCGGCCGTTACGGCGGCACGCTCGCTTCGCTCGCTCGGCTTCGTGCACTGTTTGCTCACGGTAGATCTACTACGCTCCTCTTTGCTTCGCTCGTCGTCGCACCTAACTGGAGTCCGTCACATATGAGATTTCTGTTGTTAATATACTTACTAACGAAACGTTATTCTTTTAATAGTTTTTTTTTATTGATTGTTTAGAACACAAACAGTCATACACAAAAATATAGATATGAATTAAAAAAATATGTGAAAATAGACCTGGAGGTTCATAAATGTGATACAATTAAAATTTTTACAAAAGCGAATGCGAGAAGGAAAACAAATAAAAATACTACCTACATATTTTTTATCCTTAATAATTTGGATCTCGTATGTTATTTTAAAGTGTCAAGAGAGTACGTAAATGGATCAATGTCACTAAAAAACTCATTATAGTATTTTGAAACTCGTTTGAAAAAACTATGTTTGGCATAATTATTACGTGCGAAACTCACATAAAACAAATTCCGAGGACGTAAGGAGTGATGCGGTATATTAAATACTATATTTTGTAACAAATTAGGGCAATTGATTTCATTCTTTAAAATCTTAAAAAAGAAAATTGTGTCCAATAAGAGTCTTCTATTATCAAGGGATATCATATTAAAAAAAAATTGCCGACTTAGCTGACGATTCTATAGGAGTACCGATTCCATAGTTGCTTGGCCTAGTGATAGATTTGACAAATGATAAATAAGTATCCCAAAAGTTTTGAGTCATTATAATAATCAGCTTTAAAACAATTCTGCCAAATGAAACGTTATCATACAAAATTTTGCTAATAGTTAGTTATTAAAGTGAATCATCAGCGAAATGCTGATCAGCAAGTGAAATTCGGTCAAAAAAAGTTCGGCGAAAAGGCAGAACACTACAACGAACATGTCCTATTATGAATTGATTACTACCATTTACTAACAAATTGTGTTGAATACAATGAAGTGATTTACGGTGTCATTAAAGGTACAACTTACTATTTTAAACTTATGTTATGAGCATCAGAAGTAACAGAACGGTCCTTTTTAAAATTATCAACCATTTGTTTCCATTTTGAATCATTTTATATCTGAAAACAGGTAATTTATTATTTTGGACACTAAATTATGTCACTATATACATTATAAATGATGTACTCATAACATGATTACCCATTATTACTAAATACACTCAACATTATCTTGATTTGTATTAGTAGTCAATAAATCGGTATTAATGCTACTTACCAGTTAAATTGGTTTTATTTTTTACATTTTTTTTATAGTCTTCTGGGTAGCTCGTTGACATGCAATCATAACAATTTTATAACAACAAAAACCAACAAAACAAAAAAAAAACGATTAACAAAACAACTAACACTATTTTAAAATGGTAAGATTAACTCGGGAAGACTATAGTATCCAACTGACCGACTAAGTGGAAAACTGAAGCCATACTAAAACTCAATAGGATATTCTATATCTTAGGCATGTTTCTTTTTAAGTATATTGAAAGTTCCTTCTACCTATAAGTATCACAGTGAAATTAGGCCGCGTGGCGTCAAAACAAAAGGAAACATTTACTATGCTATAGATTAAGTAAATCCTCTTAAAATCGTGCCGCTTAAGGTCTTGTATTTATACAGATGGGTTGACTTTATTACAACCACATAGAGCTTAAAATAGGTGGCCATTATAATTTGGAAATCTACACGTTTGCACCAAAGGGTGTCGTAAAATCTGCATTTTATTTTATTACCTGAACGCTAATCTCAAAGTGACCCAAGTCAACTAGCAGTTTACCTGTTTTAGGATCTAAGCTTTATTGAATAAGTTATATTATCGCGGGATAACCAAAGTAGCATAGTAGCAAGTAATATTGGTTCTTTGTTAAAAGCACCTGTGCATGGTACTTTGATAAGGCCTCTTAAATTGGTGGTTAGTTTTTTTTGCCGCTGCCGCGTATCTCATGGTAGTGAATACCAAGGACGAGATAAAACTAACAGTTCAATTGATGATGATGATGATTTTATAAATTATTGATATAGTATAATAATGAATACCTAAGATATTTGTAAAAGTTTCTAGTTTCATTGCTGTGGAGTCCACAACAATGAAACTAGAAACTTTTACATCATTGTATACAAGATGATTCACGAGACGTGAGCAGAAACAACCCTACACAATTAATTAGTACACGCTAATGAATCAGCCGCCATCGCCATCATGTTTAAGTGAAACAATAACGCCTTTCTATTTTTTTCACCGTTTTGTTACTTATAAATTTTATTATCTGTAATCATAGTCACCTTACACAAACAACCCAATAAAGATGAAACCTCTTTAAGAATTACGACAGAACACTTTGATTATGAAAAAAAAAATGTTAAATTAAGTGAGATACGACGTTTCCATAGTAACCAGACATCAATTTTACACCATAGAAATCTAAAGTATAAGTATATATAGTCCCTAAATCCTGATCAACTTTTAATCGACACCACAGACTTAATAGATGTACTGCTATTTGTACAAATAGCAGTACATCTATTAAGTCTGTGGTGTCGATTAACAAATATAAAGCTAATATTGATATGTTTTTGCCAGAAAAATAATTTAAAATAATTAAAAAAAAACGCGGTTCAGTCGATATTCTTATCGGTATTTTTACGAAGACGTGCATGCAATAAGTATTCGAATAAGTAGTAGGTATATGGTTAATTTATAACTATCGATTGATTGACATACTTGAATATTAAACGTTAGTTTGATCGTAATTTTTTCATATTTGGGATCGTCCCATCATATTTGGCCGATTTTTGTACCCTTACACGCTAAGCAAGTCTAATGTCGTTTCTACTGTATTGCGTATATGTTCAAGATGCTATCTCAGAAAAACAGGCATCATAAAAATCTGCTTATGACTTAATATCAAAAAATAGAGCGGATTATTTGATCTGATTAAATTTTTGAGTAAAATTGTTGCCTTTGGCTTTCCCGCTTTAAAAAAAAATTAAACGTGATATCTTCTCTAACCCCCCCATCGTGATCATTTGGGATATTTTTCTTACAAGCGAATTAATTTTAACAATATTTTGTATACAGGGTATATAACATATTGTTAAAATGAACTCGCTTCTCAAAGCACTAGACTTTATTCTAAAACACTATAAAAATGTAATAAGAAAGTAAAAAGTATATTTTATAATTATCAAAACTATGTGTAGTATTCATTTTGTCTACAATACCGATGAATATCTCAATATATAATCATATCTACTTATATTGTGAAGCTGGCTTAAATAACTAATCAAAATATCCTACGATGCCATACAACCTCATCTGTAGTCAACTGTAGAGCATTCAATAGTAACCCTTATTTGCATCGGTTCTAACTGCTTCGGACCCGTTCGAGCCGGTACTAAGTACCCGTGTACCCGTAGGAACGTTTCTCGAAACGTTTCCTGGAGACGTTTCCGAATCCCGGCGGGTTCGTGTAAACCGGCTCCTTAGCACCGTCGGTCTTAAGTACACGGGTATTCGTCTCCGCGTGTAACACGTGTAACGGGAGCTCTACTAAATACCGAGTAAATACTCAGTATTTACTCAAAATACCTGTATTGTATTTACTCGTTTATACCCAAATTGGTGGGTATAAACTATTTCGAGTGCTGCAAGGGATATAACATTTTGAAATTTAGGTGTATTTTGAAACCCGCTACTAAATTAACTAGTCAAAGTCGCAAAAAACATTTTTTTAAGAGGGGCACTCCATACATGTTGCTAATTGTCACACCAAAAATCAGAAACCATGAACGTGTCTACATGATTAAATAAGGCTTTAAAATAACTTGGATGATTCTAAATATATTTTTTTATATACTTATTGAATATATTTTTGAAGAAAAAAAACATTTCCGAAGACTAAAATTATGTTTACCGCTCTATAACATTTAAACCAAAGTACAAAAATATGAATATTATCGGATGAATAGGGACTAGAAAATACTTTAAAATAAAATTACTTTTAACATGACCGGTTGAGCCGTTTTTGAGTTTTCTTTAAAAAAACTCTTAATAAAATGACGTAAGTGCCACGTAAACACTCACCTTTGCTTTAAACGGGGTCAGGTTTGCTAATGGCGATACCTAGCTCCACAAGATCGATGTACCGACAACTTGGATATCCCAGCACGGTTAGCACAAGTGTGACGCGACAGTATCTCGCGCGCGAGATAGTCTATCCATCTTTTTCTGACTGTATCATTTAAAAAGAGACGGGTAGTACTATACGCGAGATACTATCGCTTCACTCTTGTGCTAACCGTGCTGTAATCCAATAGCGAGCATATGATTTCTGCCGCGGTCCTCAGAGCCACACATTTTAGCGTGAGACTGGAACGTTACCAAAAATATCCATTATCCAAAGATATTCACTAACAAAAATCAAAAGTCCAGAAACGTTAACTTTAATCACAAAGAAAACACCATCAAAGTCCATATACAAAGCAAGGGTCCAAGGAAAATCACACGAGGCACTTTACGTAAAATGAGCAAGTAGGTAGTCCTCCGAACAGGTTGACTGACAAACAGCAACTGAGCGTGCCAAACGCGCCAGGCGCGCCAGCATGCCTAACTGTATTTTCATTGGATACTAGTCGTACTACAATTGTTAGTGTCCGCTAATCACCCAATCAAAATAAGGGAAGCGAAACGCGCATTTTGCAAGATAAGGATTTAAAGCACATTCAGCGAGCCGAGCCACCTTTTTTTCACTCTGCGACACTATACAGGGTGGAAAGATAAATCGGGCCCTGGAGGAAAACTACCTTAAAACGTTGAGATAGCTCAATTCACTGAAAGGAAATATTCTTTAATTTCTTTAACGGGACATAACTGAATTTACAAATTTTTGGAAAAGAGTACAGTTTTCAAAAAAAATATTTATTTTGTAATTTTTGCCATATATAATTTTTATGACAATTGATGCCAATTGATCCTGTTTCCAACGAGGATAAAAACTTCTAAATACCAACCAAGTTTAGGGCACAAGAGAACAAATAAATAATAATAATAATATTTTTCATACAATTAGTATGGAATAAAGTGAAAATTAAGAAAAAAACTGTGAATGCAGTTTTAGTTTTTAGGAAAAATAAAAGAATGTTTCCTTTGAGCGAATTGAGCTATCTCAAGGTTTTAAGATAGTTTCCCTCCAGGGCCCGACTTATCTTTCCACCCTGTATATCCCTTATGAAAACGATGTTTATTAATGTTAAAACTGTGCATACTTTTGAGATAAGAAGTAGACAAATATAATATATAATGCAGTTTAAGTCCACGCCGCAAACTAGGTGGTCTTTTGTTTGCAGTTTGACCCTTTATGGTCATTATTTCTATATTCTTTGTTCATTAGCACTAGCTAACAATCGCCGCGCTATCTGATAAGAGCTATAATGCCTATAATATTGTGAAGTATTTTCGTGGCAGTTTTTTTGTAAACATTTTGTTAACATCTATATAATATTCGAATCGGTTTACGAAATGCACTTATCTAGAATACAGAAACGACTTAAGTCCCATGTTTTCAAAGTAAATACCTTCGTATTTGAAACAAAATAGATGACTATGTTTTTATCACGTCTACATTCCTACATTCCCTAAATTCCAAATTTCTTCTCACTGCTAATTACCTTTTTTTCATCCAATATGCTTCTTATAACAAAAATATTATTTATACACGCTAGAAATATTCAATACAAAACAATTTAGTGCTTTAATCTCACTTTTTTGTATATTTTATTAGTAATAGTTTTTACCCACCGAAATGAGTAAATACGAGTATTTACGGGGTGCTTTGGATAAATACTGAGTAAATAGTCAGTATTTACTCACCCCTACCCATAGGTATAAAGATATACGTATTTACTTAGTCCCATTTTATTATATTTAGGACCAAATGGGATACCCTATTTCTTTCCACCAAATTCAGGATATAGCAGTCAGACATCAAGGTTTTGACAAGGAATGTTATTCCCGCGGTCAGGTTAAAGTGGTATGAGGTATAAGTAGTATTGTTCGTGTATAATATAGGAACATGGGGTCTTTAGTAAGGTTATACACATAATATTATATGTATAATTTTACTGCAGACACCATGGTATTTTACAGAGCGCGAAGGAAACCAAGTCACCGTATTTCCTACCGTTCCATTAGTTTCAGTGTAGCCGGATTTAAATTTTAATGTTATTAGTTACTTTCAGGTTTTAAGCATAATGCCAAAACTATTTGGTAGATGAATAACATGAAACTGCATATAAATTTTGGAGTTCCGTTTAGCTTTAGGGCAAATTAAAACCATTGCATGTAGCCTACCACAGATCCCAGTATTCTAGCCATAAAACCAGAAGTTGTTTGCAGTCAATTACGGAGTTATTCGAATTTGCAGTCCGACTCAATAGTAAAATCACCAAAGGGTTGGTCGAAACCAAATATATACTCGTTAAAAGTTAGTCGGGGAGAGCGAGCGCGCACCAGGAGGGTGTGTTTTAACAATTTTGTTTTAATTAGTAGCAGCGCCCTCCCTAATAGGCGTATTCGATTCGGCGGGACTTTTTTGTGATCTCCAAAAGGTTTTTCGTACGTTAAAGTAACAGTGAGGACCACGTTCGTAATGACTGTTTGAAAAAAAATAATGGGAACGTGAAATTCGATATTAGAACCAGCTCTGATTACTGAATACCTATTAAATGGTACATCGTACCTAACTTAGCGCATGTTATATGTTTGAAATATATTACTTAATTGTTTTGTATAAATAGCCTAACGTAAACAATAATAAAATCTTGTGTTATTTATGCGTAGATACGTAATTAATTAAGATTTTACGTGATGAGCGGATGCCGTATTATTTACGTAGCTCGGCTCGACTAAGATTTATTAGATCTCCCATTTCAATTTTGCAGTTGTTAAACAATTAGCTGCCACAACCAATTAGATTTATTGCTTGTAAGTTTACGAGTATAACAAGGTATAGGCACGTCAATCTTGAGGGATTTAAAACTTGACAAATTAATGTTTTGTTTGTCTACCTAAATAAGTATATCATTAGGAAATACATATCAATAAATAAGAGGTAAATAATAGAATTGAAAATATTACTAAAGTAAGACGCCACTTCGCGATTTAAACTAATGCACTAATTAATAACTATATTATAGCTAGTTAGCTAGTTGTAACTGGGTGGCATAATAGATTCGAGCTACATCAACCAAATATAGTGACTGATTTACTATTGTGAGGTATATTATTCAATGACATTGGGCAGCTACCATAATTTTGTGACAATGGACAAATGTTTCATTCAATTAGGTACAATACTTTTAATTTCCAACTCGGACATGCATGGTTTTGAAATAAGTAGTTTCTTTTTCATTATGGATACGGGAATATTTTTTCTCACCCTTATTTTAAGACTTTTAATCTAAAGCTTTAAACTAGCTTTGACAGGTATGTATATAGGTACACAAAGCTCCCCTTATAAGAATGTACCTCCCTAGTTTTCTGCAGAAGTAACGTACTCGTCTAAATCCCGACACTAAACATCGCATAAAAGAAAAACCAAACATTAATGCAACACGTTTAGCGCATCGCAAAACTTCTAACAACTAGACAACCCAACTTGGAGGCAGCAAACAACGGAACAGAGACGGCAATACGAGCCATTAATCCGAACGAGCCCGACAGAGATTAGTGCCCCCTGACCCCCACCCCACACGTGGAAAACATTTTCCCACCATTGTCTAGGCGGAAGCAAAAAAGAGGAGTCGAGATTGACATCGTTGGGCTGCGACGTGTAGTTGCGAGTCCCGCGCGCGATCTGGCCTCTATTTTAGAAAGGTGCATGTTACGATTCAACACGTCTAAAAGCTGACCACAATGATCAAGAAACATAATCCAGTCACCTAACCTCTCGTCATGGACCAAGCGCGTGTAAATTTTAAATCTAGAAAAGGACACAAAGGCTAATTCGACAGTCCAACTAATTTAGAAGACCGAGCGACGCAGAAATAAATATGTTATTTTACATAAAGGCCAATGATTTGATATTTTATACAGAATTTTAGGTACATACGAGTACGAGTATTACATCACTATCACTACTTGGTATAAAACAAAGTCGCTTTCCGCTGTCTGTCCCTATGTATGCTTAGATCTTTACATAGGCTGCTATTTATATATCCGGAAACCGGGATTACAATCTTCTTAAATAGCATATTTGACCTCCATGGTAAAATTTGAACTTTTTTAAGTACTGGCCGGTATATTTTTTCTTTCTTATTAACGCTCGTGTTTTGTTTTTGACGGGTTTTAAATGTCATCTCGCAGCAAGAATGGAACTCACTCGTGAAAATATTCGTGCTATGATTTACTATGATTTTCGGCGTGGTTTAACGCAACAACAGTGCATAGATCAACTAACTTCAACTTTTGGTGATGAAGCCCCATCTAAAACTACTGTGTATCACTGGTTTAGTGAGTTCAATCGTGGACGTAGTATGCTTACGGACGAAGTTAAGGCAGGTCGCCCGAAATCGGTCGTTGTACAACAAAATATCGAGGCTGTGCGAAAACTTATAATGGACGACCGACATGTTACGTACCGCGAGATAGAGGCGACTCTGGGTATTTCTATGACCAGCATTAATAGCATATTACATAATTATTTGGCTGTAAAAAAAATTTGTTCGCGTTGGATACCCCACAACTTAACAAAAGAGCAAAAAGATGCTCGCGTCGAATGGTGCAATAAAATGTTAAAAAAATATAACCGTGGTGACTCAAAAGCCGTTTATAACATCTATACAGGTGACGAATCCTGGATCTATGCATACGATCCCGAAACGAAGCAACAATCAACGGTATGGGTGTTTCAAAATGAGCCGAACCCTACGAAAGTTACTCGTGCAAAAAGTACATTGAAACAAATGGTGGCCTGCTTCTTCGGTATTAATGGCCATGTAGCTACAGTGCCACTAGAAAACCGTAGAACGGTTAATTCAGAGTGGTACACGACCATTTGCTTACCGGAAGTATTTGAACAAATTCGTAAAACTAACCAGCGACGAAGAATCATTCTTCATCATGACAATGCCAGCTGTCATACGTCACGCGAAACAACTCTATTTTTGGAGGGTCAAAATGTGGAATTAACGGGTCATCCGCCGTACAGCCCTGACTTGGCACCCAACGATTTTTATTTATTTCCAAATATAAAGAATAAATTACGCGGTCAACGATTTTCGACCGCTGAAGATGCTGTCGACGCATTCAAACAACACGTTATGGAGGTACCTCAGGCGGAGTGGCAGAAGTGCTTTAAAAATTGGTTCACGCGAATGCAAAAGTGCATAGATCATCAAGGGGAATACTTTGAAAAACAATAAAACCATTTTCAGCCGTGTACGTTTGTTTGTTTTTTTGTTTCCGGATATATAAGTAGCAACCGTAAAACTACGCAACGGATTTTGAACGGTTTATATTTTTAATACATGCTTAATATAGTAAAGAAACACTGATAATTTTAGAGGTTTCTAATGTGATGTCGTACGAGATAGATCATAATAATGTACTACACTAGTGTACACCTTAAAAAGGTCTACATAAAAGTCCCGTGCGAAGCCGGGGCGGTTCGCTAGTAAAATTATAAAATAGACGTATTTAGTACTTGTTATTTAATAAACATATCCGTGTAAGTTTAAATAAATAAAAATTAACTATTTAAAGCTTCGAACTTTTCAGATACCTAACGATTTTAATGGCAAATAAAAATTATAGTGTTTTACATTATTACGTTTTTGGTATGATTACGATATTGTATAGGTAATTAACTGAAGCTTTAGATTTTACATTATATTTAAAGCACATTATATTTAAAGCAGCATTTTAAAAATAACGTCAACTTCACTTTAATGAACGGCACCCATTACCTAGAGTTAAACTGTATTATTAGACTCGTCAGATAATGATAGATAACCTACTGCGGTATTTATTTTTATCTTAAGCAGATAACGCGGCAGATTTACTGGTCGGATCCTCGTCTATCACGGCACGTCCTTTCGCGCCTGGAATGTTCTTCTCATCGCCTTACTGACCACTTATTTACTTTGGGAAAACCAGTTTAACCATAGCTCTCCACTTATTTCCGAACTAAGAACAATAATTTTCCGTTTACATATTGAACCCATTGGAAATTTCTTCAGTGTTAGGAAATTTGTATACCATGCACTTACTCTAATAACATTTTATTTTTATTTTATTTTATTTAGGATCACCAACAGATAATACATCATGCTTAATTAATTCATAGCTTAAGTTGATAACAGATAGATGCTTATCTAATTATAGGTAACCACAGTTAATTCAAGTATCTTAAACATAGTCGAAATTTTTATAGAATTACTACTAAACATTACAGAATTGCGTTATGCATTATGGGAAGATGCTTGGACGACACGACGAGTTTATAAGAAAAATCATAGAAGGAATCATTGACGTAGAAAGGAAGTCAGAAAATCCAAGAAGAGCATACTTGAATCGAGTAAAGGAAAAAATCTACGTCGCGTCGTTCCAGGTTGTAAAAGAGAAGGTAAATGACAGAGATGCAAGGAAATTGCTCCACCGACAAGAGCCTAGCTCCTAAATATGATGTTGATGATTATAGAATTTTTTTTTTCTTAAGTCGTTACAACCTCGAGGTCACGTACACTGGGCTTCCAAAGCAAGTATTCAAAGTAAAGACGAACAACCCCTGCGTTTTTTCCTTCTCCTTTTATTCGAGATGCGCGCGCGATACAGAGACATTATTTAGGTCCATTAATATAGAAACGGCAATATTCTCACTGCGTACCCACGATAACATCGTTACGCAGTCGTCAATTCATCACTCTGTTCTCATCAGTGCCTTTTCTCATGCGCACAAACGAGATTACCGGCAACGAGCTGCAGTTATTTGTTGTTGGCTTTGTCTTTTAAATGGTGGTAAACGCCACATTTCTTTACGAAAATACGGATTAAATGTGGTTCGGCTCCAGAGTGAAGATTTATTTTTTTACGAAAATGCCGATTAAATGTGGTTTGGCTCACGAAGAGTGAAGACTTTCGCACATTTAAGTACCTATAATCGAATAGCACATTTTATTACGGTTTTTTTTGGGATTTCAAAAAAAATGCTTATGTATATTGCTTAATGTTGTTAAACACTTTTTACGTAGCACGTAACCACGTAAATACGAGTATAAGTAGTTTTCTATAAAAGTAGTTTTTTTTCTAATTAATACTTTTTAAAACTAAGCCTTTTAGTAATAAATGTATCAAGATCATTAACGGGACGAATTTCCTATATTTTCATTATACCAACTGTCCATCACTTCACCGTCACGTAACAGAACAGTTAACCTCGTTAGGTGTTATTACATTAACGTAAGTCGTCGACAGCTTGCTGCACTTATCCGAGATCGTGGGGTCGCATTATTTTTCCTTTCCCACAAGTGAGCACTGTGACACGGCGACCATTTTGGGCTATCATAGATTAAGGGGAAAATTTAGTCCTAAACGTGTATCTCAATTCTCAATTTAAGCAGATGCAGATGCCCTGGTTTCAGCCACTTTGTCTATTCAGACGTCCGTCATTTTGTGTCAATGAGGAATAATCACACTCTTTATGTACAGAGTCATTAAAATATATTACTATATTTATATGAATCTTCGCTGCTAAGATTCTGATATATCTTATTTTTATCTTTAATGAAATGTCAGTGGCGCAGGAGCCAGTTTTGGCCACTTTTTTCCATTACTCCTGACAACGGATACATGACAGGTGACAGTGTCATCCGTGTTGCTATATTTTATTCTTATATTAACTAACTTTAAACCATTGACTTCTAAACTTAAGGTAAAAGTATAAAGTTGAAAATGGCCAAAACCGGCTCACTGGCCACAACCGGCACACTGGCGAAAATCTGCCCTATACTACAGTACACGAACGGTTTTGAGCTTCAATATCTCACAAGTGCGATTTTATTTTTTAGTTCGAGAATATGATATGATTACTTATAGTAAAAAATATTTTCTAACAGTTTTTGACATCGCGCTAGGTATTATATATCTATTTCTTAATAACAACAAGAAAATATTATACAAGTATGGTAAAGGAAAATATATCTTCCTTTACCATACTATTTCATTCAACTATTTCATCATCATCTGTCATTTTATAACAGTTTGGTCAATAGATTATGTGAGCATAATCGAAAACAATTTGTCAAAATAATATTTAGTGATCTTGAATTCTAAACAAATTACAAATGACTAAGACGACATATGCTCTTACCTCTGTGACAAAACCGTTATAAAATGTGAAGTTATTTTGCAATAGTAAAATGCGATAGCCTGGTGGAGAAAAATAGAACTTACATAATCTTTTCTATGTGTAGCAAACAAATACATGTATCATACCAAGCGCAATGCTAACAATTGTTAGAAAATATTTTTTATTGTTAGTACTTAGCGTATTCTAACAGGTCACAAAATAAAATCGGACTTGTGATTTATGTCATTTTTATAGGTTAAAAAGGCGTTCCCGTACTCCACTATAATTAATTGCATGCGTTCACCTCAATCTCATTCCCGCAAAGTCGGGGTCTTAAAATCAAATCCTCAATCTGCTTTATTTTTAGGGTTCCGTACCTCGAAAAGAAAAAACGGAACCCTTATAGGATCACTTTGTTGTCCGTCTGTCTGTCTGTCTGTCAAGACCATTTTTCTCAGGAACGCGTGGAGGTATCAAGCTGAAATTTATATCAAATACTCAGGTCTATTGTCCCTTGGAGCTGTGAAAAAATAAAACTTAAAAGCCAACGCTATCTAAAGATACAGTCGTTTATGCTGCAAATTTTAGAGTTTTTCGGCACTCGCAAAACCTACGAAGTACTTCCCGTGAACTTAGAAACTTGAAATTTGATACGAAGCAACGTCTTATAGCACAGATAAAGGAAAAATTGCGAAAACAGTAAATTTTTTGTTACGTACAGGATTGTACGGAACCCTCGGTGCGCGAGTCCGACTCGCACTTGGTCGTTTTTTTTTTACTTTCTTTCTTTATTTTGATCTTCACTGTTTAACTCTCTGGTTCAATCATTTGTGAAATAATAATAAAAAAATTGGTAAATATGTCTATTATATGGATAAATGGAACATAGAGAGGATTCGACCAAAATTAAAACTATGCGGTTCCCATCGTTATAAGACTTTTAAGTACTATCAATAACATTTTCCTAGTAAATATAATTAATCTGTTCCTAGTAAATATAATTCCAGAAATAGTATATTAATCTGTTCCTAGTAAATATAATTCCAGAAATAGTATATTAATCTGTTCCTAGTAAATATAATTCCAGAAATAGTATATTAATCTGTTCCTAGTAAATATAATTCCAGAAATAGTATATTAATCTGTTCCTAGTAAATATAATTCCAGAAATAGTATATTCATCTGTTCCTAGTAAATATAATTCCAGAAATAGTATATTAATCTGTTCCTAGTAAATATAATTCCAGAAATAGTATATTCATCTGTTCCTAGTAAATATAATTCCAGAAATAGTATATTAATCTGTTCCTAGTAAATATAATTCCAGAAATAGTATATTCATCTGTTCCTAGTAAATATAATTCCAGAAATAGTATATTAATCTGTTCCTAGTAAATATAATTCCAGAAATAGTATATTAATCTGTTCCTAGTAAATATAATTCCAGAAATAGTATATTAATCTATTCCTAGTAAATATAATTCCAGAAATAGTATATTCATCTGTTCCTAGTAAATATAATTCCAGAAATAGTATATTAATCTGTTCCTAGTAAATATAATTCCAGAAATAGTATATTCATCTGTTCCTAGTAAATATAATTCCAGAAATAGTATATTCATCTATAATTATTACACCAATATCAAATTGCGCATGAAAGAAATGTTTCAAAGTTTATGAAACCACAAGTATAAATATTTTACCGGAAAAAGTATATTCGCCACGCTAGTGCATGTTTATAGGTAGTGTGGGTATGAATATGGACATGGAAAAGCCAATATGGCCAATTATCGAAGCGTTAGCGACGCCGCCGCGGGCCACTTTGTACGCTTTTGTTTCCGTTTCATTTTATACATACAAATTGTCACTAATTTTCATATCGTAGGCACTAATAATAGATACTAGTATAACAAATACGGCAATGTTTTGTATACCTACCTACCTATTCATATTGGATTGTATTAAAAAATATTAATTGTTGCAATTATCACACCGCTAAATAACAAAAGTTTAAATATTCTGATATTGGTTTGTCGTGCAAACGGAGGAAAAAAATACTTGGGATCGGGGTTAAATTTTAATATTACCTACTTACACAACCTAAATAATCTAGATAGACACCGAAATAGGTAAAAATAACAAAAACTCAATTCTGAAGCAAAGGTTATCCATAGCGATTCAACGAGGCAATGCTGCGAGCGTGATGGGTACCTTTGCGTCTGGAGGGTCGCGGACGTCGCGGTGCGACTTTATTTAATAAGCATGATGTCTTGTGTTATGTAGGTTTAGTTTTATTAAAAATAGCTTTTATTTAGTTTAAGGATAAATCTAAACTTTAGTGGTTTTTTAGGGTTCAGTAGTCAACTAGGAACCCTTATAGTTTCGCCATGTCTGCCCGTCCGTCCGTCCGTCCGTCCGTCCGCGGATAATCTCAGTGACCGTTAGCACTAGAAAGCTGAAATTTGGTACTAATATGTATATCAATCACGCCGACAAAGTGGTAAAATAAAAAAAGGAAAAAAATGTTTTATTAGGGTACCTCCCCTATACGTAAAGTGGGGAGTGATTTTTTTTTTTTCATTTCAACCCTAAGGTGTGATATAAATGATATAATGTTGGATATGTATTTAAAAATGAATAGGGGTTTACTAAAATCATTTTTTGATAATGTAAATATTTTCGGAAATAATCGCTCCCAAAGTAAAAAAAAAAAATGTGTCCCCCCCCCCTCTAACTTTTGAACCATAAGTTTTAAAAATATGAAAAAAATCTCAAATGTAGAACTTTATTAAAACTTTGTAGGAAAATTATTTTGAACTTGATAGGTTAAATAGTTTTTGAAAAAAAATTACAAAATAATTTCTGAACTAAGTTTGTAATTTAACCGTATAAGCAGGTGTTTATTGTACCTGTAATTTCTACAAAATCACAATAAAATGACGTGCTTTCAAATAAAGTAAAAACGGTGAAAATCGGTTCACGCAATAAAGAATTATCCCATAAAAATCATCTTCCATACTTTAAGCTCGCGCGCAATAGTTTACTTAATTTGCCGATAGATGTCGCTGTACATGGAACGCTCGTATCATATCCTACATGGCGGTGTTATTTTAACTCTTAAGTGGGGACACTTACTGTGACGGACGGAAAACTACGGAACCCTACACTGACCGTGGCCCGACACGCTCTTGGCCGGTTTTTATGTTTGTTTATTGAATTTGTATTTTTTTATACTGTACGAGTAATTAAATTGACATTGCAATTGAATAAGCTAAGCGTATCGATTCACAAAAAACGATATAATTACATTACATTACATAAGCCTTTATTCCTCATTATTTCATCCGGTTTAGTACATGTAGTTGTGTTATTATTTTTTTTTTTTTTCTTATTGAGGTACCCAGTTTTGGGCGAAGGCCTCCTCCAGCTCCTTCCATAAAATTCTGTCTTTGGTTTTGCGAATCCATGTATGTCCTGCCACTTTGACAATATCGTCAGCCCACCGTTGCTTCGGACGGTGTGCCGCTCGTTTATTTTCGCGTGGGCACCAATGCAGTATTTTTCATACCATCTGTTGTCAGTGGTTCGAACTATATGGCCAGCCCATCTCCATTTCAGTCTGCATGCAAGTTCAGCAGCATCTGTGACTTTTGTGATTTTCCTTAAGTCAGAGTTTCTTTTTCTGTCACTCCTTTTAATGTTAAGCATGCTTCTCTCTGTTGCTCTCTAGAATACATTTATCTTCTGTATGGTGTCGTTTGTAAGAGTCCAAGTTTGGCATCCATATAATACAGTTGGAAGGACTATTGAGTCCATGGCTTTTCTTTTCAGGTGAATGGGAAGCTTAGATTTAAATAAGGATTTTAAAGACCAGTATTTTCCCCATGCTATTTTTATCCTTCGTTCAACTTCATTTGGTGTTAGCTTGTATTGTAACCTCCTTGGTGGTAGATGATGATGATGATTATAGGTAGGAATACAGAATAAAACACATGTTTCCTCTTCGAAGTAGCAATATGTAATAATGATTAAAAGACAGGTATACATTGGTATATAGTTGATGATTAATACAGATTCCATATATGAAAGCAACTAGCCTACTTATTCTAATAAGGTATGTCTCTAGGTACATCACACCTTCCCCGTTTTTTTTTTTTTGAAAAAAAAAAAAATAATAACATAAAATAGTATTTAACTAAAGTTATAATTATCTTGGATACAATGTAAACAATAAAGTTCAATCACTCTTACGTTGTTATGCAAACACAATACTAGCGCTAATATGGTGAGCTGTTTACATTTGCAATACCTAACAATAACAATTGTCGCACAGCTGGTGCTCTTATTTAATGGCTAACTTAATATAACTCGTTACACAAAATAAGGAATAGTTCTGTTCTTATGAATAACATTTTGTTTATTACCTATTGCAATTTTTACATTGACACCCATATCTTCAATAACAGAGTATGGACCTAAATATACTGGGTCCATTTTTTCTCGTCCTTCTTTTTTAACTAACAATAAATCTCCTACATTATAGTTTATTGGATTACATGTTTTATCATATTTTTCTTTCCTTAACTGTTTAGACTTAATTAAGTTATTTCTAGCGTCTTCCTGAGACTTTTGTAATCTATACCTTAATTCTATAGGATAATCATCGAAGTTATATATAGGGTCTATGTTGTTAACAATATTACTAGGTATATTACAAAGTTTTCCGAATACTAACTCATAGGGAGTATATTTAGTTTCAGAATGCATAGTCGTGTTATAAGAGAAGCACCAATATTGCAACCAGTTGCTCCATTCGTGAGCCTGGTTATCAGTCTGGATTCTAAGGAAAGCTCCTAAGGCCTTATGAGAGTTCTCCAAAGAACCGAGACTTTCGTGGTGATATGCAGTGGACTGTAGTTGATTAATTTTTAATAATTTACATGTATTTTGCATAGTTGAGGATATGAATTCTGAACCACGGTCTGTTGCTATCTCGCGCGGGATGCCATAATACAATATAAAGCCTTCAACGAATGCTCGCGCGACTGTTTCGGTTTCTTTATTAGGTAGTGGGTAAGCCCAGACGTACTTCGTGAGCTCGCACTGAATCGTCAATATATAGCTATACCCATTAATGTCTTTAGTTATAGGGCCAACTAAATCTAAATATACTTTATCACATGCTGATGTAGCTGTAGTAGTAATATACATTGGCTCCTTAATTGTTTTGTGGAACTTTTGTTTTTGGCATTTGTCGCATTTTTTTATAAAAGTTCTTATGTCTTTTTCCATGCTGGGCCAGTAGTAGTATCTTTTTATATTGTTAGTCATCCTACGAATACCCGCGTGGCCGCTAGTCGGCAGGATATGAAAATCATTTATTATGACACGTCTGTCATCTTTGTTATTTACTTTGAATACACCCTTTATAATACATATTCGTGGTCCGGACCATCCACTATTAGTTTTTATACGCTGAGTTAACTCTTTTATCATCTTTTCATTGTCATTATTTTTAATAATACATATTTCTTTTATATTTATTGTATTGCAGAAAAGTTCCAATTCCCTCATGAAGAAAGCTCGTTTCATACACGATTGGGATTTTGGTGCAACACTAATAAGTGACAATGAGGGTGTGTAAACAAATGAATTGTTGCTACTACAAATACTATCATCTTTTCTCTTACACTTGCGATACTCATTTTCATCAAAACTTAGCTCTGTTGAATTGTTTGGTTTTTTAAGTATTTCCACAACTTTTGGTTGATCACTCCAATCGTTTTGAAAATTCTTAACAACCGAACTATTTTGCATTTCTTGCTCTTCCATTCGCTTCTTTTGCCTACGCGTTGTTACAAACATAACTCGTTCACTCATATCTTTTAGCTGTTGACTTGTTAGCTCAATCCTTGATAATGCGTCTGCAGCCACATTATCTTTACCTTTCAAATACTCAACCACAAAATCATACTCTTCTAAACATAATCTGAACTTTGTTAGTCGGCTGGAAGGGTCCCTCATGTTAAATAAATATATTAACGGCCTGTGATCTGTAATTATTCTAAAACGTCGGCCATATAAATATGGTCTATAGTATCTTATTCCCCATAAAATCGCCAATAATTCTTTTTCGACGGTTGGGTAATTTTTTTCCGCTTTGTTAAGGGGCCTGCTAGCGTATGCTACAGGTAACCCATCTCCGTTTGATAAAACACAACCTATTGCTATTCCTGATGCGTCAGTATGTAATATAAACTCGTTATCACTGGCAAAATTGGGATATTGTAACAAGGGTGGGTTTGTCATTGCCTGTTTTAGTTTTTTAAATGCGTTAGAACACTCATTGGTCCAAACAAACTGTACGTTTTTTTTTGATAAATGATTTAAGGGTTGGGTTATTTCCGCAAATTTTGGAATGAATTTCCTATAGTAATTGGCGAATGCTACGAATCTTTTGACTTCGTCTTCATTTTTTGGAGTAGGGTAATTTTGAATCGCTAAAGTTTTACTTGGGTCTGGTTTTATTCCTTCTGAAGTGACTAAATGGCCTAAATATAAAATTTCTTTTTTCAAAAAGGTACATTTCAGGGGATTAAGTTTAAAATTTACTTTTCTCAATCTTGAAAAGACATCGATTAAGTTTTTGTTATGTTGTTCAAGATTACGTCCCATAACGATTAAATCGTTTAAGTAAACAATACATTGTAAGTAATTTAAACCTGACATTGCTATAGTCATTGCGCGACTAAACGCACTCGGTGAAGATTTCATACCCATTGGTAGTCTTTTCATCTGAGTGTTTATCAGCCAAAAATGCCGTATATTTCCTACTCTCAGCATCAAGTTTAATTTGATAGTAACCTTGATTGAGGTCCAGAGTACTAAAGTAAATTGCACCAGACAACGAGTCCAGTATCTCAGTAATATTTGGTAATGGGAATTTGTCACTTTCTATGCACTCGTTAACTTTCCTATAGTCAATTACTACTCTCCATTTCTTTTGCCCACTTGAATCTGCCTTTTTAGGTACAAGTAGTAAAGGACTAGCCCATTCAGAGTATGACTCTTCGATAATATCGTCTGCTATCATTTGTTTTATTTGTTTTTCTATTTCCGCTTTCTGTGAGTGGGGCAACCTATAGGGCTTACTATACACTGGAGTTTCATTAGGCTTTAAATGGATTTTTTGTTCATAAAGATTCATGGTGTTTAGTTTATCTCCCGGTAGGTGAAAAATATCGGCAAATTTTGCACAAATACTTGCAATACTATTCTCTTCTTCCGAATTTAAATAATTTAGTTGTAGCAATGAAAATAATTGTTTTACTCGTTCGGCGTTATTTGAGCATTTTTCAAAATTAAAAACATCAAAATCTTCCAGCCGCCTAATCTCAGGAGTGATACACTTTACAGTCACGTCTTGTTCTCGCGTGTTCAGCACTTTAATCGTTAAATTACCATTCACACTTCTAGACAAAGAGTTCGCTATGAATATTCCCTCGCATACCTCACTCGCACAAACAATAAAATCTCCTGTGACATTAATAGGAACTTTCAATAAAATTTCGCTTCTCGAAGGTAACTCAATAAATGATTGCACGTTATTACTATGTATAGAGTAAACATGTACTGGTATCAAGGATAAATGGTTTCCCTTTTTTAATTTTAATGTATCTGTTTCAAAATCCAAGGTGCCTCTAAATTTTTTTTAAAAATCTTGGCCTAGTATACCATCTACGTCCACAGGTAAATTTTTAAAGATATGAATCTCGTGACAAAATGATTCATTTGTTTCATCATATAAATCGAGACAACTGACACCAACTGATGTAATTATACCGCCAAGCCCATTTACGTTGGTTGTTCTTGGTTGAATGAACGGAGTTGTTGACACTATTGAATCATACTTGACTGCACTTAATGATGCTCCTGTATCCAACAACCAAGTCAATGACTTTCCATTTACGTAAAACTGAACTGAGTTCACATTACCGAAAGCTAAAATATAAGGTAAGTTATTAGTCACGAAAAAACTGGAGTCCAGATGATCTCGCAGGTGACTCATTAGTGTCATTGGACTCACGTGTCGTATTTATTTGATGTTTATTTTGCGGTCTACTTGGTCTGAAATTACTATTATTATGTCCGTAGTTGTTACGGTAGTTATGACCCCTGGAACCACCTCTGAAACTACCACTACCTCTACCTCTGTACGAGTAAAAAGCACGTCCATTGGTTTTCCTGTACTCATATTGTGGGTGCACGGCCGCAATTCTATTTTTGAAATATAAATTTCCACGACCAAAAGACATATGAGGTCTCGTACCTCTACCGCGCGCCGTAAACACCTGTTCCGAAGGTGAAGGCGACATCGCAATTTCTTCGTCTTTGGCACCCTGTATTGCGTCTTTAAGTGACGTATAATTTCGGGCCGATATCACTGTACTTAACCTATCATTTCGCAAGCCACTGGCAAATTTATGAATAGCTTGCCTCTCATTAAGAGGTTTTAGTATACTGTAAGCGCTCGAATCACCATTGGCTTGTGAAATCGTCAGTTTGACAAAAATGTCCTCTAAATCGCTACCGAACTGCTCTATACTTTTTCCCGCTTGCCGAGCTGTTTGCAATTGCTTTTGCAAGGCGTTATCAGACTTACGAGGTACTAAATGATGTTTCATATCACTGATTAAACTCGTAACCGTGGCATAGCTACCTGACAATCGCAGTTTCGCGTTATAAGACAAACGTGTTTTCAAAACGAAATTTATCAACACCGGGATATCCGTGTCGTTTATCATAGTCTCATATAGTTCAATGGCGTCAATTAATTGCAAAGTTATTTTTTCAGTATCATCCATGACAGGTAACAAAGAAACCGCCGTTTTCAAATCGAAATTCGGTTTGGAACCCATGTTTGTCTTTATCAATTGCTGCGTTTCCTCGAATAATTGCAATATTCTAGAATACTCTTTTTCAATTTTCGTAATATACTGCTGTACCCTATCATCGACGGGTTCTTCACCCTTCTCTACCTTCGAAATATAAATTTCTAAATATGCATTATACTCCTTATAAACCGACTTTGCATCTGAAAATTTTTCTTGACCTAATTTCTCACTTCGTCGAGTAGGACCAAGCTTAAGCAAATATTCTTTAAAGTAGTTAATGCGCTCATAAAATTCTACAACGCTTGACATTACCCTAAATTAATCAAAAATATAACGTAATTATGTTACTTATTAAAGGCTATAGTATTGTTAAAATTTTAATCACTACACTTACATGGTTTTCAGGAAGCTTGACGACAGCACTTGTTACTTAACATAGTTTATCGGGTCACTTGCGTTTTCGCCACTGAAAGTTTGTATTTTTCCACGAAACTCGACGATAGTTCCTATTACCACTGCCACCTTATACGGATGCACGCCTGCGCATCACCATAGCAGCCGCTCAATCTTCTTTGTAAGGCACTTATGGACCTTTTTCCAGACGAGGTAAAAGAAGACAATGCTGATCATCACTCCCATGGCCATTGTTATGTATGACTGCTCCTCGCCGTGACTGATATCTTGAGTTGACCTGGCTTTGTTGTTCTGGCCAGTCTGAGCAATGATGACTTCTTCCTTCTCTATTGTAGACACCGTTTTCCGCATGTTGAAAGATTAAATGTAGCTCGTGAGATAAGTGGTTTCAGTTGTTGCAGTACCTCTAACACGCTAATCTTGAGTCCCCCAGCAGCAGCAGGACCTCGACGACAGCACCATTTGTGAAAATTGTCCCTTCGTAGCTCTCCAAATTAACGTACAGCTGGCAGGGTCGCCATGTATTGTAACCTCCTTGGTGGTAGATGATGATGATGATTATAGGTAGGAATACAGAATAAAACACATGTTTCCTCTTCGAAGTAGCAATATGTAATAATGATTAAAAGACAGGTATACATTGGTATATAGTTGATGATTAATACAGATTCCATATATGAAAGCAACTAGCCTACTTATTCTAATAAGGTATGTCTCTAGGTACATCACAAGCTGGGTAAATGATATTATTTTTCCTAAGTAGATATACTGGTCCACATAGTCTATTTGGGTTGATTCTGTAATAATAGGCGTCTTAACACTGTTTGTCATGGCAAAGGTTTTTTGTTTGTTCATTTGCAAACCACACTTTATACTTTCTTTATCTAAGGTTTCAACCATGTAGACCAGATCCTCATGGGTACTTGCCATCAGTACTGTGTCGTCAGCAAATCTGAGATTGCTGAGGTATTCTCCGTTGATTTTTATCCCTTTTGCTTCCCAGTCTAACTTTCTAAATATTGATTCCAGAAGGGCTGTGAATAGGTTAGGTGATATACGAGTAGGGTCTCCCTGTTTTACTCCTCTGTGGATACAAAAAGGCTCTTCTTTTTTCTCCAGTTTGACAGCGGCTTTGCTATTTCTGTAGATCTCCTTGAGTATGTTTATGTATGCAGTTTGTACTCCTTGCTCTTCTAACGCTTCCCATAAGGGCTTGTGGTGTATGAAGTCGAATGCCTTGAAATAATCAATGAAGGCGATATATAATGTTATTCTGTATTCATTAACTTTTTCTATGAGTTGAGTTAGGGTAAAAATATGGTCAATGGTGGAGTAATTTCGTTGAAAACCTGCTTGCTCTCTAGGTTGGTGGCTATCAAGCACTTTTGATATTCTTTTTAATAATACTGCAGCAAATATAGTCTGGCAAACCATTTCTGTCAGTAGAAAAGCGCGGCAAATTTGAAAAATCGTGGGTTGGCAACACCTGTCTTTGAATAATTCGATAATTGTGCATAATTTGTGTTTTATCTGTGGCATGTAAATAGTTTTGTTCACTTTCATTTTAAAGTTTCAGATTGCGTTTTTTTTATTATTTACTTATTAATGTAATATCTGCCACCACTGTTCAATAAATTAATGTACGTACTTACTAAGAAAGCTCAGCTAGGATAATATAGGTGCCTTATCCAGGTATTTTGCGTGATAAATGTGGCTTTGAGGTTATGCAGAGTTTTGTATTGAATTATCATTTGAAGTTCTTTCTTTCAGTGTAAATCGGATAATTAAAGTGAAAACTGGTGCCAAATGAAGTCCAAGAACGTTTGGTGCTCAATATTGTCGAAAGAAAGCGGTAAAAATCAGGTTTAACAAGCAGTACCTACCTACAAGCACCAAGCAGTCCGCTACCTTCCGATATTTTAACAAGTCTATGTAATGTTTTCCCTTAATATACCTCAGCAATGTGTACAATAAATAAACACCAAAATCTCACGTGTTTTATTAATTAATTAATGATACACTTCGTACAATAGGTAAGTACAGTCGAGGACAAAGAGATGTATACACTTTTGGACCTTATTACAACGCAATAAGGTCCAGAAGTGTATACATCTCTTTGTCCTCGACTGTACCTAAAAATAGTCTTAAAACAATGAACGGAAATCATAATAATTAGGAGTATTACTAAGTTATGTGCATTATGATGAAGCTAATTAAACTTATTCCATTCTAAGCTGTAAAAGGTTGTATTTTCTAGTAGATATGCTCGTTTTCCTCTACTGGCCTTATGATTTTAGCAATCAATGTTTGTTTCCTTGCTGGGTTTCAACACTTTTTAATCACCTTTTAACTAGTGTATTTTGACCGCATAATTTCCACCTCCGATCTTCTGTCCTTTTTAGATGTTGGTTATTTCAATTTCTTCGCACATTCTAATTCATACAAAAGTCATACATAATAATAGGTATTATTATTATTATTTATTAATACACTAGCAGCTCTTAGAGCTGATGCGTGTATATCACAGCACTTGTGTTTCTTTTGCACTTTATAAAGTTCTAAGATAAGAGTCTAGTCTATTTTTGAAAGAGTTCACTGATGGTGCACTAACAACAAATTCTGGTATAGAGAGTTCCACATATTCACCACACGATTCGGTAAGAAGTATTTTCTAGGATTCATATTACACAGAGGCTTGACAAGTTTTTTAGAGTGTCATCTCAACCTTGTATTCTGGCTTAATTGGTACAGGTCTTTAATATTTGCAACATTGTAGTGATCATACAAAATTTTATAACTCTCAATAAGGTCGCCTCGCTTCCTTCGTATATCATATTTCATTTTTTATATTATCATATTTGGTATATCATGTATCAGACTCAGAGTTATCAAATTATTTTATACAATGCAGAGTTAAAATTCTCCACAAACCACAAACTTCACTGACATATGACTGACGTACCTACGGAAGGCCGTGGCCATTTTGTTCGATCTACATTGCTGCTTTTCTATGGAGCAATGCTGCTTTTCGATTCGCCCTAGAGTGTTGCTATATTTTTGTTTGATGTACATTGCTACTGCGTTCGTTGGCTGGCCAGACTATACCTTGTAAACTGTCTGTTGCAAACTAATAGGTCTATAGTTTTAAAGATTAGTAGGAAAAAAGCGCGGGAAACGTGAAACGCGGCGGTTGTGATTCTTGGTTTTGCAAAATTTTAATTAATTTTATGTGAGATTGAGATCAGTAAATTGGTAATTTGTATATATTTCAGTTTATATTCTGTGTAAATATTATTTTTTGTTTTATATATCCCCTGATCCCGGAGGGGGAAACCTCCAGGTTGCTATGCAGGTTGAAATTGAATCCAGTATGGACACTGATACTTCTGTAAGTAGCAAAAAAGATATTAAAAGAAAGGTTTACATGAATAAGAGATGTAGTGACTGTAACAAAAAGAGGAAGAAAAATAATGGCGGGGAATATGTTTGCGAATGCGAGACTCTGCGGAAAACCCAAACTCATTCTACTCCTAACACTGTTACTAATACAAACCCCTCGGACAATGTAGATTCTAATAATAAGGCCAATACAAAAGTTAGCAGAAACTTATTTTTAAAGTTCTGATGTTGCGCCGTTTATGGTGCACGTTCAACTAAAACAATTCGAAGCAAACTCATCCCTGCACCCAGTGTCTTTCGGAAAGTTTTTGGTTAAAAACGCTTTTAAAAATGTTATAAATGGAAGTGTCAAAAGAATTGGTAGGACTAGAATTTCCATGGCTTTTTCAAACCACATAGATGCTAATTTGTTTGTTACTGATGCACGCCTTGAGCAACAAAATCTCACCGCATTCATCCCTTCATTTTCAGTGACCCGCATGGGCTTGACCCGTGGCATTCCGAAAGAATGGTTAGATGAGGAAATAATTTCTAACATCTCTGTACCTGTGGGTTGTGGAAAAGTGCTTAAAGCACGACGTCTAAATCACAGAGTCATTATAAATGGTTCTGTTTCTTGGCAACCGTCAGAAACAGTTGTCTTAACTTTTGATGGTCAAGTCTTACCCAAACGAGTCTTCTCTTGTTACAACTCTCTTCCTGTTGAACTTTATATTTTCCCCACTATCCAGTGTTTCTCCTGCTGTAAATTTGGACATACTAAAACTAATTGTAGATCAAAGCCTAAATGCTTTAAGTGTGGTGATATGCATCTTGGACACACCTGTTCAGTTGAGGAGGATGATGCCATTTGCTGTTTGTGCAATGGTTTTCATTTTGCCACCAACAGATCTTGCCCTGAACACAAGAGACAAAAAGACATCAAGTTATCCATGGCAAATAACTGCATCTCTTATGGGGAAGCAGTGAAATTACACCCAGCAGTCTCAAAACCTTTTGCTGATATCCTTATGTCACAGCCTCAACCACAAGTTCAGTCAAGATTACCCGGCAGCCTCAATAATCCAGCACCAAGAGCATCCATGCAATCTCATAGCTATAAAAAAACAGTATTTTTGAAACCACGTGCCAATCTGAGAAAGAGTAGCCCGGGTTATGATGTAGCAGCACATAATGCAATAATTCGTGAATCGTCTTTCCCTTCTTCCCCAAATGGCTGTGCACTACAGCATCAGGAATCTCACAAAGAGACTGAATCTGTGGACGAGGCTATTGAAGCCTTAATGTCCCTCTTATCTAAGCCAAATTTTAAGATACCGTCCCACGTTGCCCCTAAGCTTGATGCACTTGTTAATACTATCAAAATCAATGAACACAATAATACAATGGAATTGCAGGAGCATAATGAATAAAAAACATGATTTAATTTATTTGTTAAACAAATTTAATCCATTCGTTATCGCCCTGTCTGAGACATGGCTCAAGTCTGGAGCTCTTCTTAGAGCTACAGGCTATACATGTCTGAGAGAGGACCGTCCTGACGGGTTGGGTGGTGGAGTAGCTTTACTCGTCAGGAATTTCATATCTTTTTCACCTTTTCACCTTCCATCACACAGTGAAGATTTTTCTATCGTTGCTGCTATTGTAAATAACATCTGTATCATCTCTGTATATATTCCCCATCCATCATCATACATTTTCAACGAGCTCGAACAAATAATTTCTTCTCTTCCATCCCCCATGTTAATTTTAGGTGATTTCAATTCACATCATCAACTCTGGGGCAGTGGCATTTCAAACTATAATGGAAACTGTTTGCTGAATATTTTAGATGAGAACAATCTCTGTGTGTTAAATACTGGTTCTCCAACTCGCCAAACAGCACCTACAGAATCAGCTAGCGCTGTAGATTTATCCATTTGCTCCACTGATCTTGCATGTTCCCTCACCTGGCACACCTTAGAGTCAACATTTGGTAGCGATCATTATCCTATTATAGTTTCATTTCCTTTATCTATTCCGCCATCTCAAAGGCCTGGCCCTATGCTTAAATATAATTTATCTAATCCTGATTGGGATCTTTTTAAAAGCCACATAGAGGATAAATTGTTAGATTTGCCAAATTTTGAAGACAGTGATGTAGTCAGTTGCTCGGTTGCTTTAGCTCATGTGATAACTGAAGCAGCTGATGAAGTATTTCCTGTTAAAAATAGTGCAACAGGTAAAATTCCTTCTCCCCCTTGGTGGGATAGTGATTGTTCCATAGCAATTAGAGAACGTAAAGAGGCTGAAAAGCATTACTGTGACTCGATGACTAATGAAAATTTTGAAATGTATATGCAGATTGCACGCAATACTAAGAAGTTATTACGTAAAAAAAAATATGATGGATGGAGGCGATTTTGTGCATCTCTTAATCCTAATGTAAAACCTTCAATAGTATGGAATAATATTAAAAGATTTAAACATGCTTTCAATGAACCCTCTAGACATACATTGCCCCCTAACCTTGCTCAGCAATTCATGAATAAACTAGCCCCAGCATCAGTTCCAGAAGAGTATGTTTTCCAACCTCTAACCTTTTCATTTGATTATTTATACTGTTCTACTTTTAATGGTCCTTTTAAAATAGAGGAATTAAAGGGAGTCTTAGCAAATTTAAAAGATTCTGCACCTGGTGAAGATGGAGTTCCATATTCTTTTAACTACTTATTCTTTTAACTTTTAACTATTTCTCGGTTTCATTGGAACAAATTGCCAAGGCGCTCATCACATGTATACAGATGCTTCTAAGCTGTCAGTCAATGGCTGTGTTGGCGTTGGAGTACTCCATACTCAATCTAATATTTATCAAAAAATTAAGCTGCCTCCAGAATCTTCTGTTTATAGTGGTGAGTGCTTTGGTATCCTGAAAGCAATAGAGTTCATCATTATTATGCACCTCAAAAAAACAATTATATTTTCAGATTCTCTAAGCTCACTTCAGGCAATATCTAGATTCCCATTTAAATCTAAATCGAATAACCCACTTATTTATCAAATTCGCAGAAACAAAGGTCAGTCAGTGTGAATTAGTGAAAAACAGTGCTAAATTGTGTAAATCTGTCCGAACATACTTATTTTTGAGGTTACTTATTGCACAACAGATAAGAATAAACACAAGACACTACATTTTAAGAAGAATTTTGATAACAGCGCCGCCTAGGGACGAGTAGCGTAATTACATCCACCACATCGGAGATTGATCGTAAGAAGCGTAGCATATACAGTACGACTACTCACCGCTAGATGGCATCATCGTCAATCATGGAAAACAACATCATGGAAATATTAACACAAATCCAAAACGATCTGGCACACCAGAAGAAAAGTATCGACAAAATGGAAAATATGGAAAAAAATATTACATCGGCAATCAACCAAAACATTGACGCAAAATTCAAGTATATGGAACAAAAAACTACAGAATTAAGTCAGAAAATCGAAAAACAAGAAAATACGATTGAACACTTGGAAAGACAAGTCAAGAAGAAAAATATTGTACTTTTCGGAGTTGCGGAGTCAGAACACAACTACTGGAGCCTGCTGAAAGCTGTTTTAGATGTCTTCAATAACACTATGAAATGCGAATGTCGACCATTAGAGATAGAGGATGCGAGACGGATTGGGAAGAAAGGCGACAAAATAAGACCTGTTGTAGTCACCTTTACTACCATGGGCCGGAAATTGGAAATTCTTAAGGGAAGAAAATCTCTACAAAACACTAAAATATATATGAAAGAAGACTACACAAAAAAAGTATTGCAAAAACGCAAAGAGCTGCAGGAAGAACTACAAAAACAACGAGAGCAAGGTAAAAAGGTGACACTTAAACACGATAAAATAGTGACACTAAAGCATTACAGTAGCAAAACCAAGGCTAGCGATGAGAAAAAAACGGCTAAACGATTTCTTTCTGAATCCCCTGAAGGTATAAAGAGTATTGCTACAAACGGAACTACAAGCAAAGTCTACAACCAAACAACTAAGAAAAACAAAAGATATGATATTACTTCATACTTGGAAAAACCCTTAACATCAAGCTCTGAAACTCCGAACTCTACTTCGGGGAAGGACGGAAGGCAGTTCGCAACCCTACAACATAGAGCGGCTAGCAACGAGGACTCCGAATAGCAATTAAAACGCCTCTCTCCTCGCAACCCTCTAAACCGGCGGCCCCCCTCCGCTGGCGCCTCAGCGAACCCACAGAAACAAAAAATAAACAATACTAGAAAAATCGAAGCAGAGGCCAAAACCCAAAAACAAATAGTACAAACAGAAAATAAAACTCAATCTCTCCCAATCCGGCCGGTCACCGTGGGAGCAGTAGACCAAAACCCTCCAGAACACACATACTCAACTATATCGCTAAAAATATGCACCTACAACGTCCGGTCACTAGCAACAAGAGAAAGGCAGCTAGAATTAATAGAATCTCTAAAAAACATTAAATATGACATAATCGGCCTAGCGGAAGTTCGAAGATTAGGAATAAATATATTAGAAGACAGTAACCATATACTTTGCTCCAGCGGCGAGGTCGCAGGACACAACGGTGTAGGTTTTCTAGTCAAAAAGCAGTATAAGGAAAACATTCAAGATTTTATCGGTATATCTGGAAGAGTATGCCTATTACATCTGAAAATAGGTAAAATAGACTTGTCAATCATACAAGCATACGCACCGACAACACGGGCAAGTGAAGAGGAAGTCGAATCCTTTTATAGAGACATGGAAAAAGCGCACAGTCTAGCTACAAAGCATACGATATCTATGGGCGATTTTAACTCAAAAATCGGGCTGCCAAAAAGCGAAAATAGTCTAATAACTGGGAAATACGGGTATGGATCAACAAACGCAAGAGGAGAAAGACTACTTCAATACGCAAACGAAAATAAGCTAATGATTATAAACACTGTCTTTAAGAAAAAACAAAAGCACAAATGGACCTGGATTTCTCCTGATAGAAAAACAAAGAACGAAATTGACTATATTTTATCAAATACTCCATACATCTTTACAAATTTCGAACTCATATCCAATAAAATGTATTCTACAGACCACAAGCTCCTAAGGGGAACAATAAGTTTAGACGCCGCGAGTAAAAGTAAAAGCAGAAAAAAATTTACAAACAAAACCAATCAACTGAAAACAGAGGAAAGCTGTAATTTATATTTAAATGAACTCATAAAGCTTAAACCTGACCTTGAAGTGCATCAGAACGAGGATGCTAGGACATACTACAAAAAACTTGAAAGATCCATACAAGTTTGCCTCAAAAAAACACAAAATACCAACACAAAAACACAATGCATACTTTCAGAAAAGGCTAAAGAACTTCTGAAACAAAGAAGCTTGTTACAACACAAGAAGCTTTCGCTGACGGAAAAACAAGAGCTTAAAAATCTGTACAAAACCACTAATAAAGAAATCAAACAAAACTACAAAGACTATCGACTCAGAAAAATTGAAAAACACATGCTGGAATCCGGAAGTTTGAAAAGAGCTATGAAGGACCTCAACCGAGAAAAACAATGGATACCATCTCTAGACACCGCACGTGAACATCAGTCACGCTCTGAAGTAATAATTTCAGCAACCAATTTTTACAAAAACCTGTACAGCAACCCAGGAAGCTCTACCAGCCATAATAATACCGGAATAATTAACGTCACCACTAGCGGCGAAAATGTCAAACAGCTGGACGAAAATGAAATTCTCAAACAAATATTAAAATTAAAATTGGGCAAGAGCCCGGGAGCAGACGGAATCTCTAACGAGGCTATAAAAGTTGCCAAAGATATCCTTTTGACACCAATCGCACATCTATTCAATAAAATACTAGTCGAAGAAAAAGTACCTAAGCCATGGACTGAATCAGAAATAATTCTTATATACAAGAAAGGAAACCCTAACGACGTAGAAAACTATCGCCCTATAAGCTCGATGCCCTGCCTGTATAAACTATTTGCATCATGTTTGTTAAACCGAATATCCGATGACATAGATTTACATCAACCCATTGAACAGGCAGGCTTCAGGAAAGGTTACAGTACAAACGATCATATTCAGGTGCTAGATCAGATATTAGAAAAATATATTGAATTTAGAAAACCATTGTACGTCGCATTTATAGACTACAAAAAAGCATTTGACTGCATATCACACCAGAGTATATGGAAAGCACTGAAAAATCAAAATATCAACAGTAAGTACATTCGAATAATAAAAAATATATACTCTAACAGTACAAGCACAGTTAAGCTCGATCGATCAGGCGAAAAAATAAATATACTTAGGGGCGTAAGACAAGGAGACCCACTCTCTCCGAAACTATTTGTATCAGTCCTCCAAGACATAATGAAGGATCTACAGTGGTCTAAAAGAGGCGTAAACATAGACGGCAAGTATCTCAGCCACCTGCGGTTCGCGGACGATATCGTCTTGTTCGCAGAAAGCGCCGCGCAGCTAGAGCGTATGATGGCTGAGCTAAACGCTGTCAGCAGCAACATCGGGTTGGAACTCAATGTAAATAAAACCAAAGTCATGACAAACCACACCCAAAACCCGATCTATGTAAATGGATCTGTAATAAACTATGTCGACGAATACATATACCTCGGAAAGCAAGCGTCATTCCACAAGAACAGAAACCGAATAGAACTTGATAGACGAATCGCCCTGACATGGAAAAAGTACTGGAGCCTTAAAGAGGTAATGAAGTCGAATATACATATATCTGTAAAGAAAAAAATCATGGATACATGCCTACTACCATGCTTTACATACAGCTGCCAAACGTGGATATTCGACGTTAACACCAGAAATAAAATATTAACCACTCAAAGACCGCTAGAAAGAAGTATGTTAAAAATTAAATTAAAAGACAAAATCAGACATAGCAAAATAAGGCAGAAAACAAAAGTACTCGATGCTTTATCCTTCGCTCAAAGTCTAAAATGGAAATGGGCGGGACACGTGGCGAGATATCAAGACGACAGATGGACGAAAAAAGCTACTACATGGAAAGGACCAGACGGAAATCGAAGGTCTGGAAGACCACAAGGAAGATGGAATGATGAGATTGTAGAGTTAGCCGGAAAAAACTGGACAACAATAGCGGCACAAAGAGACAAATGGAAATACCTGGAGGAGGCCTTTACCCGTCGTGGGGTCCAAACTTAAACAAAAAAAAAAAAAAAAAAAATGTGTTCATTAAAAACCAATGATATACAAATAAAAAACATAACAATACATTAATTCCATATATTGTTAGATATAAATAACAAATTAATAAAACCTGCACTGACAAAGAAATGAACACTAATTTAATATAAAATTGTATTATTGCATGCAGTAAATTAATGTAAACTTTTATATTAGATAGCAAACGTAAGTTTTACTTAGTTTAAATTGCATGTGTTATAATGTAACTGTAAGTGGAATAATAAAAGGCTTTTTTTTTTTTTTTTTATTTTTTTTTTTTTATTATTATTATCAAATTCGCAGCCTACTGTTAAAATGTGGCCTTAAAGGGTATTCTGTTTCTATCACCTGGATCCCTGGTCATAGGGGGATTAGAGGGAATGAAAATGTAGATGAGATAGCTCGAGATGCCATTATTTCTGGGGACATGTTTCCATATAAAAATATAGCTGAAGACTTGCTGGCACTACCTAGGCTTGCCCTACGAAGGGCATGGAAGAAACTGTGGGCATTGGGTGCAGGGGCGTTTCATTATCGGCGCATAGAACCATCAATTCCTGTTAAACCATGGTTTTCTAAAATTACCCTGTCTAAACCTGCTACTAGTATGCTAATCCGAATGAGGTTGGGTCACGCATGTACACCAGAACACTTGGCATGACTGCAACGTGTGCCCAGTTCCGCATGTAGTTGCGGAGCTGATCCTGCGGATTTTAATCATATCTTTTTTGCTTCTAATTGTCAGTTCTATGATCGCTCTGAATTATTTAACAATCTGTCAATCCTTAAAGTTCCGTTTCCCACATGTATTTCAACACTCCTTCATATTAACGATAACGATATATCTATATCCACTTCTATATTTAAAGCATTATATTCATTTATTTCATATAATAATATCAAACTTTAATTTTACCTATTCCTGATCCAATCCTTCTCCAAAATTCCGTTTATTCCGAATTTTTATACCTAATTCCGTTTCCCCGTTTTACTCGTCTGGCTGAATGCGCCAGGAGCGCGATGCCATTAAAAAAAAAAAAATTTTATATAATAGGGTTATAATGGATGTTCCCCATTGTTTAGGAATTCTTTTTTGTATCAGTTTTTCATTGAAGAGTTTGGTAAGTACTGGTGTGAGTGGATCTATAATTGCTTTTAGTATGTCATTTGTAATACCATCGTCGCCTGGGCTTTTGCTACTTTTAAGTAGTTGTATTACGTTTTTAATTTCAACCTCCAGGAAAAGTGGTATGTTATCAGAGCTATGGTAGTCCATGTCTTGAGGGCTGAATTCATTATTTTGGTACAGTTTTTTTATAAAACTCTGTTGCAGTGTGGATAAGTTCCTCTCTATTTGTTATATTTTTGTTGTTATGGTGCAGAGTCATTTCATCAATTTCATTTTTAACACTTCCGGCTGGTGAGACCCAAGTCCATTTGTTCTTCGCTTTCTTTTTGAAGAGTGAGTTGGTGACCATAAGCTGGTTCTCGATACGATATAATTATTCGACACAAAGTCCTATAAAAATAAACTACATGTGAAACGACAGACCATCAACAAAAATGTTGGTGTAAAATATTGTTTATATTTTTCTTTTTAATTTAAATTAAAATTTAACACATTAAGTCCAGGAAGCTGATCGTTTCTGAAAGGATGTAAGTACGAACAGATTTTTGGTTAAACTCTATTTTTATTTCTCAACGTTGTCGTTGGATAATGCAGTATGCCAATACTAGAATGTATTTAGCAATATTATTTAATGCATTATAAAGCAAATTAAGTACCTAATGATACTTTGTTTTTAAAAATTTGAATAATATCTAATCCACAAGCTGCCAACATTGCAAACATTGGTACATTGTTATGATAGCATTCTCATTTCTAAACTCTTCCTCAATTTCTCGAAACCTTATTTCCCGTCATTGCCCAAAAATACAATATAAATTACGAGCGCTATAAAACCTGTAAACTCTGTTTTGTGTCTAACTTGATACCTCCCTTAATTTGGAAGGGCGTTTGTAGCTGTAAGAATGACTCTTTGTTATGATTAACTATAATATAACCAATCGTTGCAACCATGCTTACAACAGCGCTTAGCCAACAATTAAATGTGACCTCAGAATTTGTGGCAAGTATGTGTAATCGGAGATCGTAATTACGCTGGATATCAGGAGGCGCGTTATTATTATGCGGTTTAAATAACAGCCAAGAGGTGCGAGCGGACGCCGATGCATACCAACACGCGCGGACCTCTCGCATACTGATGCCGCTCGCTGGCCGCTAAGACTACTTCTACAACTTTATTAGCTTTAATATTAAATCAGACAGGAATGTGCTGATAGCCTGGCGGTAAGACGTCCGACTTTCAATCCGGAGGTCTCGGGTTCAAGTTCAAACCCCGGCTCGTACCACTGAGTTTTTTGGAAATTATGTACGGAATATCATTTGATATTTACCAGTCGCTTTTCAGAGAAGGATAACATCATGAGGAAACCAGACCTAATAATCCCGATAGTTTCCCCTCTGGATTGGAAGGTCAGATGCCTACTAGTGCCTACGTCAAATAATGGGATTAGGTTGTCAAGCGGACCCCAAGCCGGGACAAACGCTAGGAGGAAGAAGAAGATAAAATCAGACAGGAACTTAAATAAAAATATTGGCTGCATATTCTATCATATTCAGGTTTAAAATCACAAAATTCTGCCCTAAAGATATAATAACTGTTAACAATCGCAATAGTAGGCAACATACTATGTATTCTATGGTAAGAGCTTTTTCAGTTCCTTCCTAATAGAGCGCGATGCCCGCTTTTGGCAATCTACATAATATCCCGAGAATTGGCACAGTCACTAGTTTTTACAAAAGCTTCTGCTACCTACCTGATTTTCTAAATCAGCCCTATGTGTAGTTGTGTACCTGCCTAATTTCTGAAAAGAAAGGAATCTCATTGATATAAGCCGGGAAATTAAACCCTTGATTTCCTTTTTGGAAGCCATATGCTTTACGGCTACCAGCATGTCAAAGTTCCGATTGATTAAAAGTTCGCACTGCACCAACTTTTAGTATTAGGTATGTTGTTAGGCATGATACTGAGTCCCCTAATCCATTCCTAAAATAAAAAAAACCGGCCAAGAGCTTGTCGGGCCACGCTCAGTGTAGGGTTCCGTAGTTTTCCGTCCGTCACAGTAAGTGTCCCCACTTAAAAATAACACTGCCAAGTAGGACATGATATGAGCGTTCCACGTACAGCGACATCTATAGGCAAATTAAGTAAACTATTGCGCGCGAGCTTAAAGTATGGAAGATGATTTTTATGGGATAATTCTTTATTGCGTGAACCGATTTTCACGATTTGAAAGCACGTCATTTCATTGTGATTTTGTAGAAATTACAGGTACAATAAACACCTGCTTATACGGTTAAATTACAAACTTAGTTCAGAAATTATTTTGTAATTTTTTTTCAAATACTATTCAACCTATCAAGTTCAAAATAATTTTTCTAGAAAGTTTTTATAAAGTTCTACTTTTGAGATTTTTTTCATATTTTTAAAACTTATGGTTCCAAAGTTAAAGGGGGGGGGGACACATTTTTTTTACTTGTGGAGCGATTATTTCTGAAAATATTTACATTATCAAAAAATGATTTTAGTAAACCCCTATTCATTTTTAAATACCTATCTAACAATATATCACACGTTAGGGTTGAAATGAAAATAAAAATCACTCCCCACTTTACGTATAGGGGAGGTACCCTAATAAAACATTTTTTTTTCACTTTTTATTTTACCACTTTGTCGGCGTGATTGATATACATATTAGTACCAAATTTCAGCTTTCTAGTGCTAACGGTCACTGAGATTATCCGCGGTCGGACGGATGGACGGACAGACATGGCGAAACTATAAGGGTTCCTAGTTGACTACAGAACCCTAAAAACACTAAGTTGGTGGGTACTGGTTTGCAGACTTATGTTTTAGCTAGTTAAATTATTATAAATTTCTGCATTACGTAATGATAATGATCAACCGAGCGACAGAAAAGGTCTCCATTTCAGCCAGGGCAAAAATGCTTTCGTATGTCTTCTGGCGTCTGTCCGGCTGTTGTTCTCCTCTACATTCCCGTTGGGCCCATTTTTGGGAGCCCTAATGGTCTTTGGCGCTAAAGACCATTGTGAGTTCACTAAAATATTATTCAATACATACTTACATACCTTGTATTTATCAAAATGGTGGAGTTTTACACCTATTAAGTTTTAGCTATGCTTGCGAGGTCTATAACTCACGAAGCCACTAATTTATGAAGAAGTTAGTCACTATATACCAAAGTGTACGCTCCCGTGACTGTACAGCTTACTTATCTTTTTTACAGTTCTAACATATAATAGGTAGCATTAATATACTTAAGTACTTGGCATTCGAGTTTCTTAATTGCCTGCAAAACAATGAGCTTCAGATTCATATATTTCTGTATTTTATAAAATTCCCGTTTTAGTAACAAAACAACAACGGAGGCGAAGGCTCATAAAAATGCTAGAGTAGTTTAATTTTGCATACAAATATTGAACTTAGCATACTGCATAGCGTTCGCAGCCAAATAGTGGTGTTGTTTCCCTGTTCTGGCTGGTATGTAAGAAGATTGGACAAAATCTGTCGCTGTGTAGGTACTTAGTAGCTACTTTACATACGAGTAGTACATAGTCTAGATAACATTAGCTTTTATGATATCTTTCAGAAAGTACCAACCTAATTCTCTTGCGTATTGTAATTACAAATTAGATTCTTGTTAATTTACTAAAGAGAAATCATGTAGATTTACTTGGTTAATTAACTAAGAAAAGGGTGTGAAAATGAAAATGAAAATGTTTATTTGTTAATAATATAGGGTACATCATTTAGAGGTTGGAGTCTCCTAGTAAGTATTGAATATCTGTGACAGGAGACCCCACTCTATAACAAAAAGTATAGTAATTAATTAACAAATCTAAATTGGTGTGAGAATAAACAACAGAAAATATGGCGTTATTATAAGTATTTGCCGACTAAAGCCTCGGTCGGTTGTAGAAAAGTTTCCGGGCAACACACTTTACCCTTTTACCCTTGCCTACTATGAAAATATTCATCCATTTCACATTATTCACTCAGTCACAATCAGTTTTCTGGTAGCGTTCTTAAAACCCAGCTTTATGGGTTTAAGATTGCCTACATAAATGTTTCAAGCCAATCCATATTCGCAATGTTCGATAATGTAGTAAGGTATTAATTACCACCTAAATATTATAGCGTCGCGTCGGTATAACGCCCGCAACCTTGACTCGCCTCCCAAGTCAGTGTCACCTTTGAAAACCAAATTAACTCACTTGCTTTGAAAATCGATGGAAAAACAAGTCGTGTTTCGATTATACTTAGAGCTTATTGCATTACATATAGTAATGACTTTTCCAACCTTAGAAAACGTGACGTGTGTTTGTATTTAAATACACGTAATTATTTTATCATTTAGGTAAGGCATATTATATATATCACTTATTATATATATATAAGTAATGAAGTATTTAGTAGGTCATTACGCATTATTTTTGTAAAGAATCTGACCAACAAACCAGTGATTGAGCCTAGTTTTACCTGTTAATAAGCGACGAGAGATCCTTAGAAATAAGCCCACTGGTTCATTGCGTAGTTTGTAGGTATTTAAAAGTAGATACATAGATTTAAATCTTAATCAACTCTTTCCTGAAACGTATTGGAAAGTTGATAGATATGCCACTGTCAATGCGTTTGACTAACGAGACGTGAATATTTCGTTCGTTTCAATGCATGAATGGGTTGTTTTGTAGCATCGGAACTAACTAAATAAAGCCCAAACTGCATTTTGAGAATTTGAATTGGATGCATGTCTATCGATTCGTCGAACAGGCGATGTAAGTGACTCTTAAAGTAATTACCTTTCATTTTTAACTGCAACATATTCTTTATCAAGCTATACTACACGTAAATTTAACCTTGAATGAAGAATTGAAAGTACTTCCAATTACACGTTTTCCTATTAAGTCAAATGAGACCGATCGAATTTTTACGGTTTTACGCTACACTTAATCTTAAGTTGCGTGTTTCCTTTTACGTACAGCGTGTGATGTAAAACGATAGGGGATAAATTGATCAGAGAGGCCATATCTCGACGAACGGACGTCGTAAAGTTTGCACAACACGCCGTGGAGGCTGCGGGATGTGGGCTCGGGCACTCGTCAAGCTTCGACGAACCAACTAGTGGCCCGATGATGATCACTGCTTTAAAAAACCTTCGTCAATTTTATCCAACAAAAATAACACCTTTGTAGACCGCAGCAGTAATGACATCCTGTACATTGGAGTTTTCTTTATATTCTATTTTTACTGAATATAAAATATAGAAGGTTCCTCAGAAGTTTCACAAAGTTAAAATAACCGACATAACCCTTCTATGGAAGATGACTCGTCGAGAACTTTAACGCATTCCCTTTTTATTTTTAATACGAGTACATTCAACTTACGTTTGGATACAAGTAGTTTGTTGGCAAGAAGCCAAAACAAGTCACGAATGGCTTACGAGTGACATATTGGTTTGGCGACGATTGAATATGTGAAATGTGGAGGAAAATACAAATATCTGGGTAAATAATAACGTAGCAATGACTAAATATGTTTGCGACATGAATCGTAACGAGAGTGAATTCTACTGTGTCTGTGAATTTTATCTACATTGTATAATTTGAAAAAAAAAGATAGTTCTAATTTAGAGCCCGGTCCCGTATAATATAACTATAGAAATAAATCCCATTAAACATAAATGTGAATGAATGCCAAGTTCGTAAACGCTTAAAAGCTCATAAAAGAAATGAGATCTAACTGGAAACCAAGTTCTTTCAGTACTCCTTAGATCGATGTGTCTATCGTATATGATGTTTATCAATTGCTTAAAATGAGTTCTTGTATTATTTACTTAATAGTGCAACTTGGCGAGTTGTTTGTGTGATATACCCACGGCTGTATATTACACGAACAACTTGCTTTGCTCTGCGAACTTGACTGATACACTACCGTGTATAGATAGATACAGACCTACGAAATAGTTTATTTACTTGTAATTGACATCGCTAACATTGTTGAGTCCTATGGCCAAAGAAAATTACCTAATAATTTTGGTTACTTTGTATCAAAGTAGGCGGTGCTTCGAACACGACTCTACTAAATTACAAGCGCAAACTACGCAAGATCGGCGTTGAGTCACACATAATCTGTATCTTGCTTTCGAACCCAAAGGATTTAAAGTCTGCTGCTCAAAATTAGTAGGCACATTATTATTATGAGTAATTTGTTGGCTCACAAATTACATCAGGTAGCCCGAGGCAGTCCCGCTCCGCAGCAATCATCAGCGCTCGGACTCACTGGCTATCGGCTCGGCTCCATACACCTCCGGTCCCGCCCACAGTTTAACATTTTTCAACTCGCCTGGGATAATGCTAGAATCGTATTATTCATTATAAACCCCGATAATTATATTGTCATTATGCTACCCGGGCTAATTTTCTCGTGGGCGCATTGTTGGGCTGTCTGTCAAATAAAAAGGTCAACGGCTACACAATAAAGGACGTTTCACAGACGTTTTACAAGTCTTGAGGTTTGCTTTAAAATGGGTGTCATTGGCTTTCTCCAAGTTTTCGCTGACTCGGCGCTCGGAAGGAAGCGGATTTGCGGAAGGGACGGCTCGTTAAGTTTTTGTGGCTTTAAATCAGCGTTAATTAAAAAGTTGCAGTTATCACGTAAGGATTCTCTGAGCTCAGCATTAAATTTGCGGAGCTTTGTCAGCTAATAATAAATGGAATATTAATAATGCCTGTGGATTCGCCCACGGCGCCTTCATAATACCAAGTGAATATGAAGATGTGAAGGCATGGAAGCGTCCCTAACATTGTCTCTTCATCCTTCCTTTGTGTCAATTCGTATGAAGATTAGTGTGTTTAAGCCAATTAACTTGCTCGAGTTGCATCTTAACTTTGAATGGAGACATTGGGTATTTATAAAGTTATGTTAGTTACCATAAAATCGGCAATTATTAAGAGATCATGGCATCACGCCTAATTATTAATTCGAAATCAATCGGGAAGTTTTTGCACAGTCAATAAATCATTTTAAACCGACTTCAAGATTTCATAATGTATAAGAAAAAATAACCGACTTTAATGGGGGAGGCCGGTGAAAGACTATTTTAGATGGTGCACTCTTAGATTAAATACAATGAAGTAACTTGCACCACAAACACAGCGAAGAGGACAAACCGCCAAATGTGAACTATGCGTCGTTGAAGAGTTCCTTTCTGACCATCATCAGCAGTTCAACTCTCCCACTACATAACTATAATCATTTGTTGATAAAATAACAAAAATCATTATATGTAATGCCTTTAAGATTTGAGAACCTCCATCAATTCCTCATGGATTCCATTATCAGAACTCGAGCTTGACAAAAATTTGTCTTGAAAATGAACTTCCTTGCTCTAAGAATCTAAGAGTGCACCATCTACAATAATCGTTGACCGGCCTCCCCATTGAACTCGGCTTTTTTTTTCCTAAAAATGATTCCCCAAATTTTAAATGTTTGCCCAGTTCTTCATCATCAATCCATCATCTCTTCCTAGCCTTTGTCCCTGTTATTTTTCCAGGGCTAAAGGGACCTTGATATGCGCTCGGTAACTTAAACCCCTAGAATTGGCGTAGGCATTAATTTTCCATCTGACCTTCCAACCTAGAGGTGATAAACTAGGCCTTGCTAGGGTTCAGTCCAATTCAGTCACGATGCTTTCTTTCACCGAAACCGACCCATTCATTCCATAAAAACTTATAAAAGTCGGCATTCTGCGCAAAGCTCTGCAGATTACGTTTGTAAAAATGAAGTCTTTCCAGCGTTAGAGTAGGCACACAATTCTAGTCAGCATTCTAAGCTCAGCGGAGCTCGCAGTAACAAGCGTTGCCGAGTATAAAGTTACCTTTGCGTAAGAATAAAGTTCGTACATTCGCGATTAATATATTCACCGCGCCTGTACCTGCGAACTCAGATCACTTACCTACTAGATATAATATTTCAGATGACTCGTATCTTGAAAATAGATGTCATATACTTCAGAAAAAGTGACCAAACCCTCCGGTGTCCAAGGCCGGTGGCGAGGACACCGGAGGGTTTGGTCACTTTTTCTGAAGTATATGACATCTATTTTCAGTTTATATATAGTAGTGTAACTACTTAAAAAATTGCAAATCAAAAAATATTGAACAAAATAATTTGATTTGCTTCAAGATGACTCGTATCTTATTATTGGCACTCCCATCCCGTTTTAATTAGTATGGAAGGGAAGCGCAAGCACTGATTTAAGTATGTAGGTATAGGTCTTATCATAATGTATTTAAAAAAATATCAACAAACTTTCCACGTGGCTCAGCCGTTCAGTCAAATACGTAATTCTATAGATACAAAATATTGTATCTATAGAATTACGCCCCCTTGTCCAAATGACTAAGTCACCTGGTTTTGTATGTTCACATTCTTTAAAAATGCAAATGTAATTGATAAAAAGATAATTGCGTTCCTGGTAACTGTCGTGTTGTAAATTAAGAATTAACCAACTAAACCTGAAGTATGAGGCTAAACATAAACTCTCACAGTATAAAATGGTATTAGATGTGCAACGTTGCATTTCCCAGGTTGGTATATAGTACGTACGAGTCTATAGTTGGTAGTCTACATCTGCGAGTGAGCAACTAACGAAGAACCCCTCTAAACTTTGTTTTGCGCCGCACTCGTACCGCCTCACAAAGCGCCTCTCTGCACTAAAACGCTTCTTAATGAAACGCAATCGTCGCTAATTCGTCTAAACTTTCGCTACAACGACGAGCCGTTCAGCGCCGAGCCGCTCAAGCATGATCTCTATAAGAGAGCAATGCGATAATTTTGGAAATAATTAAATAGCAGGCATTTTTAGGGTTCCGTAGCCAAATGGCAAAAAACGGAACCCTTATGGATTCGTCATGTCTGTCTGTCTGTCCGTCCGTATGTCACAGGCATTTTACTCGGAAACTATACGACGTATCTGAATAAAATTTACACATGATGTATTTTGTATGCAGCTACTTAGTTATGTAGTTAAATTTGAAAAAAAAATATTTTTAGGGGGTCTTCATACAGGTAACTAAATTAAAAAAAAAACTAACCAAATATCAACACATCAATCGATAGGTCTTTCAAAATAACATTGAGGTTTCTTTGACTATTTTGTGATTAAGTGAATATTTTCTGAAATAATCATGTTGTGTAGCCGTACCGTTGAACCGTAAGTTCAAAAAATATGAAAAAATTTGAATCATATACTTTCTACGAAAATTGTTTTGAACATTATCGGTTCAGCCATTTTTGAGTTATCTCCAAAAATCTTCTTCCATAGGCAACAGATACGACCTTTTATGGTTTAAGATATTTATTTCTCAAAAGATTACAGATAATCACTTACTGAGAAATACAATGTTTACTTTAATTATACATAAGTACAAGAAGAGGGTACATATTAAATTTAAATTTAAATGCCAGGTTCTTAGCAACTATGGGTATGGAAGTAAACTATTCTATTATTAAAACTAAAGCAGGTAGATGTGTACGCAACGAAACATGTCATATATATAATTTACTTAATTAATGAGAACAGTTTTAACAATATAATGCTTGAGCGCCTTTTTGAACAATTTTAAGGATTTTGCATCTCTTTTCGTAATTTGTTATACAGCCGTGCCCCTTCGTACACAATACTTTTTCTGCCGTAATTTGTTCTTGGTGTCCGAAGTATTAGGTTATTGGCTTGCCGTGTGATCTTTTTCTGCACCTGGGATCTTTTTGTAAAAGTAATATGACAATGTATGTCGTTATTTATTTTTTTCTTAACTAGGATACATGTATTGTATACAAAAGTCTGTGATATGTTTAGTATCTTGGTTTCTCTATATACTTTTTCAGTTGGAGTCATGTGATGGTACTTGAATAGCCTTTTAATCAATTTGTTTTGAAATATCTGTAGGGCACGTAAATTAGTCTTAGCGGCTGAGCCCCACACTTCTACAAGGTAATCTATGTGAGGTTTCACCATGGAATTGTAAATGGTATAACATACTTTTCTTGGGAGGCAACGAACAATACTACGCAAGGCGCCAGTCGATGACGTTAACTTAGATCGTAAGTTCTCTACGTGAGCTTTCAAAGACAGACGGATATCAAGCATAAGACCAAGGTATTTTTCCTGGTCAGTGGACAGTAGTGTGACGTCGTTTATAATTAAGGGAAGGTGTCTTTCTATTATTTTATTCTTTGCAGCAAATATCATAAATTTAGTTTTAGATTAATTTATAGTTAGTAAATTGGATACTAACCATTGTTGTAATATATTTAGATCATCTTGTGCTTGTGTTATTATAGTTGTTATATCACTGTCAAAATAAATTTGGTATTAGTTTGGTTCTTATTCCATTGAAGGTACGGAATCCTCCTATGCGTGGTCCAACACGACTTGGCCGGTTTTTTAGTATGCTGTATAAATAACCAAGTATATAGTAGTTACAATATTAAAACAAGTTCAAGAACCTATATTATATGGAATAAAAAACTTACAGAAATATTTATACTTTGTCATTTTTGCTACGTTCTTTACATACGTCAAACCCGCGCCAACGATATTTCTCCGTTCGGCCTAAAGTTGAACAGGTAGAGAATGCCTTACGACATTAAGTCCGCCTTTTGTAACTGTATATTAATGAGGTACTGTGCAATAAAGGTAAAACAAATAATTGTCATAAAACGTTAATGTGTTATTAAGTTTTATTATAATAGGTATTGTATTGTCCTTCAACTTACATACCATACCAAATTTCAAGTCCGATTACAAATGAAATAATAGGTAAAATTCTACTAGCAACATTTGACCCAAACAGGGCAAATTAAATATAGTTAAACTTTTAAAAAACAAAAAGTTACGCTTGTAAAATAAAAGAGGATCACACTTGAGTAACACAACCATCACAGGTAAAAGATCGGTAAAACATTGGACTCACTATGATTAACATATTTACTTATAATTATATTTTACAGTCGCTGCCATAAATGTATAGGTACCTAGTGCAATTTATAAAAGCCATCTATAATTTTTGATTTAATTAAATAAGGCTGATTTAATATATTCTTTTCTAAAAGAGCGATAGCGAAAAGTACTCCCCAGATTTAATTCTCTTGCATTCGAAATTTTGCTTGCAGTGAATTAATTTTTGTTCGTTATCTTTTAATGGTAAACGTTTGTAGTGGATAATGCTCAAAGGCATTTTAATAAAAAGCCAGACAGCGCTATTTGCCTTAGGCAGTATCATGAAATTACTTGATAATGACATTACAATTATTTTCGATGAATTACATAGAACTCGAGGTAATTTTTACAACAAGGTCGAGTGTTATTTTTTAGGAATTGAATTATGTAGGTATAATTCAAACGATAAAAAATGTTTTTGACTTGCAAAATATTAATAAAAAGGTAAACTAGTAACAAAAGGCCTTCTCATACCTAATCACAAAGCCTGAGTAGCGACTGGAATGAATTAATTATAAAACAATTATGAAAGTTGTTAATTAATGTCCTTCCTCACCCGCATACCAAAAGGTTAAATGAAATATTAAGAAGGCCCCGGGCTTTTCGACTTGGCCTCCATTTTTAAATAAGGCGAAATTTAGAAAACTGTCGCGGAATTTTCATATTTTTCCGTAACGGTTATTTTAATTAATCGTTATTCTTTGCATAATTTTATATTTATAAATCTATTCACCGAGCTATTGAATATAGGTGAAAAAAAATTAATCTTAGAACTACACTCAAAGTCAATGAATTGGGTCGCTTTGAATACGAATTACCATACTAAGTTTCATTTTCTTTCATTATAAAAATAAAACGTTTTTGTGATAGTCACTCGGTTACCTTAATTTTATAAAGCTAACCAATAATATAATATCATTTTATCTACACTCACACTGTAAGTCCTCTAAAACGTTTTCAAAAACGGTAGGCAATGGCTAGCATTACCACAACCGATTTTACTATGATAAGCTTTTTATCTGTGGCAGTAACGTAATTTTAACTTTACATGCTCAAATATTGATGTGCTATGAGTTTTGATAACATAATGTAAATCCTGTGCTCCTTCCTGACCAACGGCACGCGCCCGCGCGGCCGCCGATACGCGCCTCCCCGACCGCCGGCACAATCGAGTTGGCCATGGCGGTGCAATGGCGGTCATTCTATGGTTTCCGAGCACTTAATTTAATATATATAATATGAGTGTAGATAAAGCAGTGTATGCAACTGTACGTAATTAGGCCTTATTACGTAACAGTTACATAAACTACTATTTTCTACTCGACAACTATAATACTTTAATTGAGACTTTGTGGACCGAACTACTAGGGCATACTTTTATGTACCAATAGTTTTATGGATTTTCTTACAATGCTATAGCACACTCGCTCAGCGGGCACCGGCACAATCCACCGAGAGAATAGGGGCAGCAGGTTGTAAGGCATTCGTCGAATTCAATTGTTACCGGCTTGTCTATTTTGAGAGTAATGTATACAATAGTGACATAATTAAGCTTTTCAATCTCGTACCTTACTTGGCCTAAACACGGTACACTCGACTGAAAAGCTTTACAAGCTCACGATTGTAAAAAAAAACTATATTGTCATTGCTTTTATCTTAGTCTCGGCCCTAGTCATGTCTGTAGCGACACTAGAAACTCGACAGCGGTTGAGTAGATCAGCGAAAGAGCGTGACCATAAACGTCACAATAAAAACAATATGACGATTATGAAGACGCGTTGTAGGTAATTAGGTGCGCCCACCGATATGTAATCAGCCCAAAAAGAAGGCCCGCCAGTGGTGTAAGAACGACTCGCACAGCAGCTTCTCTGACAGTCTTATTACAGTATAGCACTGGCTGGTTACAAATTTTCACGAACCACATTTTCGGTAAATCTTGTTTGACTGTACCTCTACTCTATGCGCCCAAAGACATGGAATTATCATAATCGCCATTAATAACGTTACTAAAACGACTGACTGTCTCATTTGTTTTAATATTATATTTTTTTACTTTCTAATAAGTGTGACAAACGAAAGTGGAAACAAGATATACCGTTATGGTAACGTATTTAAATCACGTTATCACAGCCTGATCGGGTCCTGTGTCAGGTCGGTGAAGTTAGACACCGCAAAACTGTAGTCAAGCGAAGACTTAGTTGCACAGCGTGTCAGCTAGCCGCCATTCAATTATGCCTGGCACAGTCATTTACAGGAATTAGTAGAGGGAAACTTATTTCATCAATTTGAGTGTTAATCTGCAAATGTACCTAAGCTTTTAATTACATTGACTTAGTCTGTCAATGCATTGAAAAATGTCCACTGCCGCAACAGCGGCCAGCGAGCGCCAGAACAGTTATTTGATTGTGTGATATACGGTGATACAATTTTCGGCAATGATTTAGTTGAGAACTTTAAAAGGTTAGATTAGGTTGGAACTGTAGTTTGTTACGGTAGGCATGATTAGGACATATTGGCTTTAGAACAAATTGTTGTTATGGAACTTAATATGAGGAAAAATAAATTATGATAAGTGATATTAGGAAATAAACTATTAAGGCAAATAATTTCCATCTTTTTCTGTAAAATGTTAGGGCAACCTTTATCAGGGCGCATGGCTGTTAGGACAAATGATCATTATGGCAAAAAGTATTACGGAATACAATAATAGGACATTAATTAACCTTTATCCCGATTTAGACTTATCACTTGATTTGAAGCATCGTAAATATCGGCTATCCAAAGACCACGATTATAGGTACCTTTAGCAACGATCGGTAAAAGGTAGGTAACCAACATATTGCAAACACGACGTCAGTGCCGGTAACGCGAGATTGTTGCGACGCGACAAAGGAAGATAAACAGAAGAAAAATGCGGCGTCACACGACTCGCACGCCGTAACAATGTGCCGATAGCGACAAACGATAGTTCTGCCTTTAATGAGCACAGAAACAATCTTGAAACGGTAACAGCTTTGATGGGAAACGCGTTTGATGATTGTATTCAGAGTTCAAAGCACTGAGCTTGCGTTGGGAAATAGCAAGTGTTCAATGGATCGGTTTAGAATGTTTAGATAAATACTGAACAAGTAGGTATCCAAGAGGAAGCCTATATATTATTATAACAGAAATTAAGAAAAAGTCTTCTATATCTCAAGCCAAACTTGGACTAGACTATTTAAACCGAAAACTCCCTGCATTATTTTTTCAACGAAAATTTATTTTATTATGGGTATCTTTTATTGAGGACTTCACCTTCATACTTAATCACTTTAACCATACAAAACGCCTCGATTTGAATAGCAGCCACGTATCTTAGATAGCTTTCGCTTGAGCTTTCATGACCATATGAGCTGTATGATGCAAAAATCATTTCAATTGAGCGACCGGAGGCACAGTCCCAGTGACAGCGTCCAATTCAAACTGGTGAATCTGGTAATCGGAAATGGGCATTGTGCAACAAAGGCACCTATTGTCAACCAACCGCTACCCGCTCCCGCTACCCGCTACCCGCTGCCGATGCCGGTCAGCGCTCGCCGTCCGCGCACATTCATATTGTATTCTCCATGCATACAGATTTCGATCACAATAGATTCCGTTTGATCACGGAAACCGTCATTCGATTAATTTGTGTTAAAATTTACGGGCAAAAACGTGACCACTTCTGTGATTAGATTTGTGGTGAATGTTTCTGATTTGATTGGACACGTTTTACATGCGTTGGGTAAAAAATATATTACAATGCCTAACCGCATTTAAATAAAGTAATTTAAATTTAGGATATTTTTGCCGCTCTCGCTAAAGTATTATAGCAAAACATTTAGATGACTGCTGGATATTGTTTACCTAAATAATCCAACAATTCACAATGACCTTTTCTTCTGATGCTCTAAAAACTGTTATCAATATTACAAAGGAATGTGCTTCACCCCTTACCCAGGCCACTTATGGTTATGTGTGACAACTGCTAAGCTTTGGTAGCGATTTGCTTCACTCCTAATTTCTATTTCGTGGGCGCATTCTTACTTTAAAAGACGTTTTCAACACACCTGCTCGTAACGAGGTTCTTTCTTATTCCACCGCTTTTATGCTCATAATCCTAGATATTAAACACACGTGCATTTCACAATAATTATCGAACTAGTGCAATAATTTAATAATCCGATCAAGTGACGTTTGTACTCTAGTACCAAGTTGTATGTACGCAGACGACGTGTCTAGACGTGTTTAGTCGGATATTACCTTTACTTTTTAGGGTTCCGTAGCCAAATGGCAAAAAACGGAACCCTTATGGATTCGTCATGTCTGTCTGTCTGTCCGTCCGTATGTCACAGGCATTTTACTCGGAAACTATACGACGTATCTGAATAAAATTTTCACATAAGATGTATTTTGTATGCAGCTACTTAGTTATGTAGTTAAATTTGAAAAAAAAAATTTTTAGGGGGGCGCTCCATACAGGTAACTAAATAAAATAAAAAAAATTACCAAATATCAACATGTGATACATCAATCGATAGGTCTTTCAAAATAACATTGAGGTTTATTTGACTATTTTGTGATTAAGTGAATATTTTCTGAAATAATCGCTTCGAAAGTCAGAAAAGTTGTGTGGCCCCCCACCGTAACTTTTGAACCGTAAGTTCAAAAAATATGAAAAAATTTGAAGAGATGCGCCTTATCATATACTTTCTGCGAAAATTGGTTTGTACATTATCGGTTCAGCCATTTTTGAGTTATCTCCAAAGAACTTCTTCCATAGGCATCAGATACGACCTTTTTGTATTAGTTTGTTTCTTATTCCATTGAAGGTACGGAACCCTCCTATGCGTGGTCCGGCACGCACTTGGCCGGTTTTTTTTTAACTCTTTAGGAGTTTGCATTCTAATAAAGTAAATATATTAAATAAAAATATACACATTTACGATAGAATACAAATTATACAATCCTGATTGTGAAAAAGAATCATTTCAACTTATTATATTACTCGTTATACACCATAATAGTATTTTTTCTACTCCAGCACTTCTATATGCCAATTAAATGACTGATAGTGGTATCTAAAACTACATCATTTAAGTGAAGGCGCTAAAGTCTATTTGTCTATAGGTACTTTCTATAACTGCTAGCAGTCACACAAAACATATTGTGCAACTGTTTTTGTTTTTTTAATACACTGACTTCCAGGTGCCATGTCTAAAAAGGGTTCGTTCTTGTTTACAATATAAATTATATTTTCAAATTGATATACACTTGAAATTATTTTTGCACAAACTATGATAAAAACATTATCATGTCTTTTTTAAAGTATTAATATCTTAAATCATTTAGTTTTCATATTTAAGAAAAGCATAATAGTACTTTAATGTAAACTTTTGCATTGAGAGTTACTTGAACGAAGCCATATTTTTTTGCAATTGAAAACCAACTCGTGGTCTGTCTATGACATTTAGTCAAAAAGTTAATATTTAAAAAGTTTCAACACAATGTACGGCTTAATTTTTGTATTTAAACTCGTATATTATGTTAATATCAAGAAGTTTATGTTAATTTTCATAAAATAAGTGACAAGAAAACTTCACAGTGAATATCCGAAGACTTCGGCACAAAAGTAAGAGTTATTAGTTGATAGAAAATTCTTAAAACAAAATTGATTTATGTACTCGTGATACTTAAGAAGTTTAAAATTATTTATTAATTACGTTTTTGCTACTGTCGTAGAAAAAGTTTCGTGTGCAACGGTACATAATTAGGTCTTAAAATTCTCGGGTCTGTTATTACAAAATTCGGCTTCGCCTCATTTTGTAACTTCGACCCTCGAATCTTAAGAACCCTTATTATGTACCTGTTGCACAAAATACTATTGTGCAACAGGTACATAATAAGGGTTCTTAAGATTCGAGGGTCGAAGTTACAAAATGAGGCGAAGCCGAATTTTGTAATAACAGACCCGAGAATTTTAAGAACTAATTATGTACCGTTGCACACGAAACTTTTTCTACGACAGTAGCAAAAACTTAATTAATAAATAATTTTAAAGTTCTTAAGTATCACGAGTACATAAATCAATTTTGTTTTAAGATTTTTTTTATCAACTAATAACTCTTACTTTTGTGCCGAAGTCTTCGGATATTCACTGTGAAGTTTTCTTGTCGCTTATTTTGTCAAAATTAACATAAACTTCTTGATATTAACATAATATACGAGTTTAAATACAAAAATTAAGCCGTACATTGTGTTGAAACTTTTTAAATATTAACTTTTTACTAAATGTCATAGACAGATCACGAGTTGGTTTTTAATTGCAAAAAAATATGGCTTCGTTCAAGTAACTCTCAATGCAAAAGTTTACATTAAAGTACTATTATGCTTTTCATAAATATGAAACTAAATAATTTAAGATATTAATACTTTAAAAAAGACATGATAATGTTTTTATCATAGTTTGTGCAAAAATAATTTCAAGTGTATATCAATTTGAAAATATAATTTATATTGTAAACAAGAACGAACCCTTTTTAGACATGGCACCTGGAAGTCAGTGTATTAAAAAAACAAAAACAGTTGCACAATATGTTTTGTGTGACTGCTAGCAGTTATAGAAAGTACCTATAGACAAATAGACTTTAGCGCCTTCACTTAAATGATGTAGTTTTAGATACCACTATCAGTCATTTAATTAGCATATAGAAGTGCTGGAGTAGAAAAATTATGTTTTAACCACGAATTGTCTGTTTTAATATTGACTGTTTGGCATAAACCGTCCGCGCCTTTGCCTAAAGCTGCACGCACTACCATAAAAGAAAATTGTGCGCCATTTATAAGTTAACCTCAAATCATTGTTTATTTGTTAGATTTTTCTCGTTGTTTTATTAATTTAAACAAAATATATTTTAAGTGAATACGAAGACAACTTTAGCGTAATAAATAACGCTACTTGCTGTTGCTGTTGTACCTCTGGATATATTTCAAAATTGTGATACATACTCGTACTAGTAAAATGTTATCATAAAAATGTAGTGAACAATACGTAAGAAAAAAATATTATAATTAATTGCACAATAAATGTGAAGTCTTTAATTGTATGAAATGATTTGAAAAAGAGTTCCAGATAGTCAATAAAATCACAAAAAGGTTAGTTAAATTTAATTATCTTATGTTCGTAAGTACCTCTATTCTGTAAACATTCTGACAATTAATATATTTATCAAAAGTTATTAATTATATTATTATAACACTATTCTGTTATTTCCTCGCAATTGTGTTGAAAAACGTCGTATGAAACGCGTGTGCTTGCTCATTACGTAGCTCAGCTTCCTTAGCGCACTCACGTGCGTTCGTGCGCACAATATCGCTTCGTATGTAATGATCAACTTAGCACACTTGTATCATAATGTACTATTAATGTCTTAATAAGTATTAATAACTGTAGAGAGCGGATTTGAAGTAGCGATCTCAATATTAATATGGATATGACTAGTGCAATTTTTTAAATACATGTCATGTTGTTTATATAAGGTCTTACAGTCTATTATTATTACACCGCATACCGCAATCTTAGCTAAATAATTAGATTAAATGAATGTTATTTTTGCCACAAACTACATTTAAAGAAAAGTATTTTATTCTAAATAAAGGAGTTTTTATACAAGGTTTTTACGTTTTTATTCCGATAAGTTACATTACTTTTGTGTGTAGAAAAAATAATAAAATATACCAGTCATATCCATATTAATATTGAGATCGCTACTTCAAATCCGCTCTCTAAATTTATTAAGGGTTAAGGGTTATTAAGACTTATGATATCTTAATAAATGTTATAAGACAATCTTATACACAAATCAGTACTCTTCAAAATTGGTTCTTGTAAAACGTGTCAAATCTCAGCAACCTTGGGCGATTCAATACCTAATAGTAAGACCACAATGTGGTCACCTCATAAAATCTGTATGTAGCCCGTGTTACCATTATTTTTATTGTCTTTTTTTTTATACCACGACGGTGGCAAACAAGCATACGGCCCGCCTGATGGTAAGGAGTTACCGTTGCCTACGGACACCTGCATCCCCAGAGGATTCACATGCGCGTTGCCTACCCTTTAAGAACCTATATATTCATCAACATACAATATACCTACGCACCTATCAAATCAATAAACCCCGTACCCACCTCAGAAGTGGGTAGTGCTAACTCGGATCGAGATTTTACAAATCCCTATCGAGGACAAGAGGGCACTTGACCCTCTAACCAAGTCTTGTGCCGGCCGTATCCCAAGTATCTTGACTACCGACTTTCATACGAAATCATGTGCTAGCTGTGACTCACTATAGTCACTTTAATTTAGGCTTGAACAGTAGGTATGTACACGAATTACATAATGCCTACATAAGAATAATTCATTATTACATCTTTATACCTAGGTAGGTTTAAGTAACATACATTGATTCATGAGTACATTGATTACTTACGAGAATATTTTTGTTTATATTGAAATTGGTTAATATTGGTATCTTAAGTAGGTTGTCACAATATTGACAATATTCAGCATTATGTGCAGTTGCACACATAAAACATTAAATCTTAGACCGTGAATCAATCAGCGTCCGGAAATCGTGATATCAAATAATTATGGTAAAAGACATTAATTTCAGAGGAAGCTGGCTACTGGCTAATAAATGAAATGGAGCTCGTTATCACTGACAGCTCCAGATCGAAAAGAAGAAAGATGGCAACCCCCCGGAGACCGTCTTCACCCGCATAGGAACTTATTATTTATAGACAGTTACGAGAAAATGTCGGAACACTGCGATATCATCTCATTCTGGCAGATCTCCGTTAGTTATGATCATGACGCGATATAAGAAAAGAACGTAAAGAAATATGGTTATAGGAAGATCAAAAAGCTAGGAGGTATCGTTTGCGATGAGGATATAATCTCGAGTATGTTTTTGTTTGATATTTGACTAATGAATGTAAATTAAGATGCAGGAAGCCCAATGGATAATTTACTTCAGATTTTAGTTATACAATGATGTTGCCACCTTTCGCCAAGTTTATTATTATGCCTGAAATTTTTAAGGTTCTACTAATAATAACTTCAACATTTTAATCCTACTTTATTTCTGTGTTTTACGGAACACAAATATTAACTATGATTTTAACCGGAATATAAATTTAATACCACATCAAGTTAATGCCAAGATACCATTTACGCTTGAATGAAAATCGTCATGGCTTTGGCTAAGCAGCTTCTTATAGCAGAACTGGTTGAAATTTCTGCTTCATTACCCACATAGAGCAAAAGAAAGCGTTACCATATTAGTTTTTACCCATCTCAACAAGAAAGCGCTTCTCGAGAAATAGTAACCTACCTACTTGTTAAATGGATGTCTTGTGCTGTATGGTAGGTATAATCAGTGATCGTAGAATTTCCAGCATTTTTGGTCCAGTGCAGGTTATTATTGTTTTGAGGCTATTAAACTGTTCAACTTGCTATCAAATAAAATCAAAGCCATTCAGAACTAAGAATGTAGAGATGGTTGGTAGTTATAATTAAATAACAATTTCACGAAAAACGTGTACCGGTTTTGCTGAAAACCTACGATCACTGAATATATGTCTAAGTGGCGTTGATACGAAAGTAAGATTTCAATAAAACAAAACACAAGTATTAGCGGAGACTGGACACAGTTATTTTCCTATTATGTGTATTCAAAATTTACGATGAATTGCGAAGTAACTAAAAATAACCGCAGTACTCGTAGTCTCCCACAGGTTCAATGGTCATCATCAGTCTCATTTAAACTTTAAGTGACCATTTTTTTATCTTTTTGAATGTGCTAGATTCGGAGCTGACAAATCCTTTAATTCAACCGTTAGGTTTGTTGTCCCCAAATAATTGAGCTCTTTATACTACTTTTTAGTCTTTATGCAACCGGCATATCAAGCAGTATGTTGCAGTTGATTTATACAAGATTAATTTCTTATGATGTCCTAATAAGACTAAAACATCTGTAATTCTGTAGGGCATAATATAATGGTAGGACGTCGTATTTTGTGACGATCTGTAATGACAATAATATCACATTATTACGGCAAGGTAAGAATCTGAGCGTTGCGACCGCGACCGCGAGCGGCCGGGTGGTTGGGTATGCACGGCGACGTCCGAGGCCCGCGGCGCCGGCCATTCAACTCGACCATGGCCTCACGCTAGTGCTTTATGTCCTACAACATAGTTCCAGCACTATCATACACTTCATGAGAACTCCCCATTCACGCTCCGGTTCACACACAAATTATGCTTCATCTTAACTACTTAAAAAACGTGGGAACAAACTTTTTAATCTACTTACGTTGACTAAATTTGATGAAAACTCGACTCGATCATACCAAAGTCCATGCTGGCACTATGTCAATCAAAATCTACAAAGTTATATTAATAATTGCACTACAATCGTACTTGTTAACATGACTAATCGGCCCTTTAGTTTTTCCGAACACTTCACGACACTGAAAATTCACATTTCGAGTTTCAATACGAACAGTAAACTCTTCCGCTGGTTGTCATCGAACCGGGAGCACAACAAGTGTTATAAACAAAAGGGAAGATTTCGCGAACGCGAGTAACTTGCGTGAGGGTGGCGGGCCACCTGTCACAGCGGGGAACACGTCTCTACTGCCACCGGCGGCCCGGTGTCGGTCCCGCGTTCTCAACTCTACCAGCTCACTACGCAACACAAACATCTTATGAACAACATCACAAGAACTTTAATCGTTATGCATTACTCGCTCAACGTACAACATTTATGCTCCGTGACATTACAGATGCCGCAATGTACAGCGCTGTTGAAAGTTGCCCGTAATAAACTGGAGCCGGGTGGTAAAGCTCTCCAAAACACGCATAGCTCGGTGCCAGGCAAACTTAAACTAAACTTACTACGGCGGCGCCATCTATTCAAACATTTTATACAGCACCCTCTACAGTATTAAAGCGGTACCGCGTACTACGGCTAGTGGAGAATTTAACTGTACGCTACGTTGTGAGAAAAACTGAGGTAACTTATAAATGTTCAGTTTTAAACTGTATGGTTTCATGCGTATCCGGTAGATGGCTTCATGTAATGAAATCGAATGACGCGGTCCGTACTGAAAAAGAGTTCAAATTAAATATTTTGGGTATACTCATTTGAACTTGAGTGCATTGTTCTCAAGCAATTTTAAATTTTAGGGGAAAAGGAACAAAGGAAAATTCCTTTAGTCAAATTATCTCGGTCGCTGAAAATTTTCAGAACTGTCGAAGCCAGCGCGGTAGCAGCCTGAAATTTGGGGGGGGGGGGGGGGTCACTAATACAGAAATAAAGCCGTAAAAACAGATGAATTTAAGTAATATAAAAAATAAAAAAAATTTTTTTTTCTTATAAATTCGTATTGGGATACCTGCATTTTAGTAGGTATCTATTACCTACCACTACCTTTTATTAATACTATTATACTTCGTTTATTATGAGCCAAAAAAACGCAGGTGCATAGGTTTGTAAAACTTGATTAATCTTCAGTTTTTTTAAAGGTAGAGAATAGAGATATTATTGTCTAATTGTCTTATTGTGTTAATTATAACACAATAAGGATTACTTATTTCAACAGTTTTGTTTTAACAACATGTAACAGTTTGTAATTACTTACCTATAGTAGCTCTATTTAGTAAGAGTCTGATGATGGTTATACAAATACATGCAAAACATGTAAAATTCTAGTTATAAGTTTAATTTTTAATAAATATTTCAAAATATTTTTTTACATAATTTTGCTTAAGTATATTGCTAAAAATAATCACGCTTCCCCTATCCTCGCACGCACCCTGCGGCGACCCCTTGCAATCTTAATACGAGGTCTTAAACCAGGTAGGTTGATTATATGTGCGGATTTCACCTGTTTCCGCAATATCAATTACACGTTGGCTTTGACGTCTACACCCTGCTAGTCGTAATTAAATTTGTATTTAGATCAAATGTGAAACCAAATACGGAATATTATTCTTTATTTATCGTTCATTTAAATTTAAGGTTGACGTGTAAGATACGTTAACTCCTTAGCACTTTACATATTCATAATATACTTATTATAAATACGGCAAAAAATTCTACCACTTGTATACTCGTAATTAACGTCGGCTGTTCAAGAACTTACGCGATTCAAGTTTATACTTTAGGTTACATATTTATTTTAGGTAGAGATAAGATTCGGCCTATGACAATGCATATTATCTTATCTTTTAAAAATAAAGGGACTAAACTAACAGGTGTTCTGGAGTGCGATTTTTGAATCTCACCAAGTGACTAATTCTCACCGATGTGAGTGATTTCCGATAGTAAATCACTCACATCGGTGAGAATTAGTCACTTGGTGAGATTCAAAAATCGCACTCCTGGTTTTTACCCGATTGCTGGAGGAGGGTTATGTTGTTACAGTGTATGTACCTATGTATATAAGTACATTTATTTATTTGGCACGCCCTGTAGCCTACACTGTTAGCTCACACGTAATCACTTGTGAGGTGTTTTTTGATTAGTCTCGATTGTGAGAGTTACATACATAAAATGTATTAAAATAAACAAAATACATAGACTCATAAATTCAATGGCTTACGAAATTATACAGCAGTCGGATTTTTTAATCTATTAATTAATCTCTAAGGTTTGTAGCAGCAATTTTTAAATAAAAATTACGAAATTACCTACGTATATAATTTTGAAAGAATTATGTCGGTTCTTGGATTGCTCATCTCTGCGTGTCTAGTTTATGTAAATTTTTATAAAAAAAAAATTGTAATCAAAGCTATTTTTACCGGCAAAGCCCTAGTCCAGTAAGCGTACCAATTATACAGTTCTGAAGTTATCAAACAATTTCTCTCGCATACTCCATCGTTACATGAATATTAGCACTACCCGACTTCAACACGAACTGTGGAGCTGTCAGTGATTGTAGTTAAATTAGTTCTGAATCCTATCAAAGTTTATCAACAACTTCGGCAAATCTATAAGCTCTGATCTCTAACTTAGGTACTGGAACAGGTAATTAATAAAGAGCTTACGCTTACCTCGCGAATAGAGGCTTCATAAAATTATATTTATCTTATTAACCCTATGTCTGGACGACATAATGTCTAGCCAAGTGACAATTTTGTATCGACGGCGCTTACCGCAACGTCATTATGGAAATGATCATTTGTGTTTTAGTTCATGTTCCGATACATTTTTTTTACTTTTCAATTGGCGTTGTCGATAAACGATTGTCGTCTAAACTTCGGCGATGACGTTTGACGATTGATTCTCACCATCATATCAGCCATAACACTTTCACTGCTGGGCAAAAGTATCCCCTAAAAAAACCCAAAACGTCAGGACGTGGGCTGCCCTCATTCAAAGAATCTCTGCGATCTTGACAAAATTCCAGACTTCAGCAGTTCACCTTATTGGGGATCTTCTCCAGCTAAGTATTCTTGTGCATATAGTCGTTACTCAGCATCCATTCATATTTATATACATTTAAGTAACTAAATAAGTATTCAAGTGAACATAGACACCATGCAGTTTATTTCATGACTCATTGATTGTGTCAGAGCTACGTGACAAAATTTAAACCACCACCATGGATATAGGTAGGTGACTCACGACTCATTTGATGTGCCCATGACATCCTCCAGGGACTTTAAGGTAAATAAATACGAATCAGTAGCTTCTATGCGCATGGTGACACATTCAATTGATTTGTTATTATTATTAAGTGATTCATAATTAGTTATCGTTAATTGTGGCGCCCGACTTTACCATAACATAATTGAATGAACGAGTAGGTACATAGTCATCCATATATGCCTAAACGAAGGTAGGTTTTTGTTTTCTATGGATGATAAGACCATGCAGGCTCCCATGGACAGTGTTGTAGGCAGTAGGTAAGTATTTGATTAAACAACCTTTTTTCAACGCCGAATAAATTGAAATTTAAAATATTACAAAGGATTTGAATTATGAATACCAGAATTAAAAATTTAATAAAAAACATGTTTTATCACTCACTATCAACGGCTATTACGTTTGAGCATTACCTGAATACAACAAATTACCTGAATCTCTTTTAAGTATTTAAAAATCAAGTCTCAATGTCGTTGAACTTTAATTTAATAGTAATTGTGACACATAGTTTCTCGCGTTGATAATATATGTGTCGTCAACTGCAATCAGACGTCTCCATTACGAGTATTATTAAGACCACTTGAATGCAATGAGTCTGGAAAAGGGCTTTGTTAGCATGATGTCAGTGTCCTTAGATATCTGAAGTCACCACATCGCTTGGAACGAGAGCGCTGTGTGATAATTTAGCACATAATTCAAGAGCTGATATTATATTTAGGTACACAGAATTTATAAACAAGTTTAAGAACTTACATATATTTTTGAATCTATCGATGACCGGTTCTGGAATAAAAAAAATTTTTGAATAATACTCAAAAAAAGTACAAGTTTTGTTACAATATTGAATTATAATCCAATTTACATATCCATATGTTTTAAGTCAACCAAACCACTGAAAAAAGTAAAAGTTAAACAAGTTGCAAGTTATTAATATTAAAAAAGTTCACATAAAATTGAACTTGAGTCACTACCATCACCATCGCTCATTATTGATTACCTTAATTGATTTTTAATTGTCCGCCGCGACATTACCTTCTTTAAGATTAGATTTCATAAAAATACAGATTTTATTTCATGTTTTTTCTCAAAGAGCGAAACCGTTAACTGCTCATCAGGCTCGGTGGAAACATTGGACTGTTTTACAATTTAATGAATTAAAGACAAACGGATGCTAACAACCAATCATCTATGCTTCTACTTATTTGAAATGCTGACACTGATGTCATTTCAAAGCTTTCTAATGTATTTGTATCTTTCAATATCAAGTTACGGAAATACAAACGGTCGGATTGAAAGCCTCTTCCATTTTTGAACAGGATTGTATTTAACATTCAATAATCTATATTAAATAAATAGTTGACTATCATTAATTACCTAGTTAGAAATATTTATTTAGGTGTTTCAATTATTTAATTATTATTATGAACAGTCGTTTTAAATAAATGTTACCTTTGTGTGCTCCACAAAACTATCGCAATTCAGCGTGGGAATGCCGCCTGCGTGATGGGCACCTTGCCGAGAGGGCCAAATTTAGAGTCACATTTTTAATTTATTATTTTATTTTTAAGTAGTTTTATTTATGGTAATTGTTATTATTGGGTGTTTTATTGGTCAATATTTTTACGTGATTTAAATAGTTGTGACAGTATTGTTTGTCTAAACATAATATTTGCAATACTATCTACCAGGATGTACGACTACATTATTATATTTTTTCATATTAGGTCTAGCTCAACTCATGCATTAATTATTTTTGCATGTTTTTAAAGTGGGGCATTCCACTCATACAATTGTTGTTTGTTATTAAATCAAATACAAACATTAAAAACATTGAAAATATAATCAACCCAGCAGGCCTTGAACCTACATCGATACGCCTTCGATCGAGCCCCGGCAAGGCGTATCGATGCAGGTTCAAGTACTGCTGGGTTGATTATTTTTTCAATGTTTTCAATGTTTGTATTTGATTTAGTAACAAACTAAACTATGCATTAAGTTTGACTGTGGAGTCAGGATACTACAGGATAAGACTTACTTATGCCTTGTAGGTGTGCGATAAGCAGGATAAGTTACTAATGTTCTAAGCTTATTAGCGTAATTTCAGAGTTAAAGACAAAAAAACTTGATTCGTGTTTTTATTAATATGAAATTAACTTTGTAAATCGGGATTGGACAAAAGGGGGCCTTCATCAATTGCATAGCCTATCGTCGACGAAAGATCTGTCCAACGCAAGAGTCGAAAGTATGTAATGTTGGAACAATAAGTCCTTTCTGGTCCAGAAACCGCGTCCGGCCTAGATGCGCGACGTCCAAACATGGGTGAAAGCAGCCCATTGTCTTACCTCTAACATACAACTAAATGCTGCAATCCAATGATGCAACTGACATCTTTGTATGACAGTTTTGATGTTTGTAGCGTTACTCACGGTAATGGCAAATTGTAGTATATGGAAGTATAACTGGCATTATTCAAGGCTTGGAGTGCCGAAGGCGTCAAGCCAAGGCAATTAAATATTGTTGCTATAACACCGAAAATACTTTTGCAATTCACGTTTAAGCAGCATATACCTGGTATTTTGCACTTCAAGGTACAAAGGCAAACTTATCTTTTCAACCTAACCTTTCTTAGGTTAGGTTAGGTTATATTATAAGATTTTTGATGAATGAATGAATGAATCCGACTAAATGAATGAAAATTTTTATAAATAAAGTTTTGTACACTAAATGAACGACAGGGAATCGACTACTTGTAATATAGAAAATAATTATTGAAAGTTAACGGTAAATAACACAATATATTTTTTATAAAATATTATCTAGGAATAATCATAAATAATTAAAACGTTTTATTCGTCATACAGTAATGAATAATTAACAAGGATATAATATTTAATCTAGCAAGAACATACTCCAATGAGTCACAAAATATTAATAATTCTAACATTTAACAGACCCTTTCATTTCATTGAAATATTTGGCTCACGACTATAGCAAGCTGGTGTAATTCACGTTTAATTGTCGTTTGTATAACGGTGCTCTGGCACTTGCTGACAGATCGTGATGGCAATTGAACTGGAACTTAGAACCCACGGCTGGCTCCCATGCTGAAACAGTACACCGTCGTCGAGGCCGCCGAGGCTCTCACGCTTAGCTTCTATTATGATTAAAATACCCAATTAAAAATAGTACAAGATCCACTTTATATCGTTTGATAAGTTTTATTGTTTGCTAAATTGTTATATTCTAATCACATTACACATCGTTTTCGTCTTATGACATGGGATTTGAGATAAATGGACTGTCCTTATCAAATGTAGGGCCAACTTAAAACAATATGAGCAGACCGTGAGTATATAGGTGTATATCACGGTGTGTAGTCATGGTTAAACATGTACGAATGAGTAATGCTCGGTCATGAAGAAAAACAAAACCTATCGTCTCGACTTTCGAAAATCGACACTTTTGTACTTAGCACAATGCAAGCACATATACAGATGTTCTCATGTCATCTATTGAGAGTGTTCTGTTTCACACGGGGCCGTTAAGCGTGACGCTGAACTTGCCTCCGGTAATGGAAAACTCTTGTTTCACCTGTGTACCTACACGAACGTACTGAACCGTTTAAAGGCATCTGCAATTCTGTCGCAAGTAAAGAAAAGGAGGGTTTAGATGCAAACATAATGATTCGGCCCGAGAAAGTCCTGAAGTAATTGTGATTTATTGTGAACTCTTATGCTAAATTTGCCTAATGTTTACCTATAGGTGTGCATATCTTAATATCTGCTTGCTAATTGGTTTACGTTCTGTAATGTAGAATTTTATTGAATAAACGTTTATCTAATTGCTTTGGGGTGGATTACTAAATTACATGTGAATTTGGTTATATAGAAACAAAAAAACTGGCCAAGTGCGAGTCTGACTCGCGTCTTGAGGGTTCCGTACAACATGTAATTTTAACAATCACCGAACATATGCACCTTGATATACATATACATCTTCGTTCTAGCTAAATTTTACGATATTAGGTCTATGTGAAGTACCTAACCTACCCCATAGGTTTTAAATCCCCTGCGAAATGTAAGAAAATAGGGCTCATATATAGGATTGTGTTAACTTAGAAGCTTGATTTTTTTTACAGCTTGAAAGGACCGCGGACATAGTATTTGGTGTTAATTTCAACTTGAACGTTCCTGAGAAAAGGGGTCTTAACACACAGTGACTGGCGGACGAACAACAAAGTGATCCTATAAAGGTTCCGTGTTTTCCTTTTGAGCTACCGAACCCGAAAAACAATTTAAGAGGCACTTAATATCTTTAAAGCTAGCTAGCAAGCAAAAACTGTCGAACTTTAACGAACTTTTGATGGCTAAAAGTCAAGGTGAACAAGTTTAAAAGCAGCTGAAGTCGGTGTCGGGAAAACAGAAGAACAAAAATATCTAACAACAACAGGATACCGATTATAAATCTTTGTTAACTAGCCAGTATTCCAAAAGATATAATTTAAGCCTGCATAAACATTAAACAGTTGCAGCAGCAGCTTTGTTACATATTAGCTGCATAGGTATAAGTACGTTACCTGCATGTAGGTACATTTTGCTAGCACTCCAGCATTCCAATAAATTTCTATCTCTAGTTTAAATACTTTTGTGTCCCATGAGGAAGTAGTATTTACATTACTGGGCTAACTACGTGTGTTCCCAATTGAGAAAGCTATAAATAGAAACAGTTCCCATTATTCTTCCACCTGACCGGCTCCCTATTCCAACTAAACTACCTGTGGAATGTTGCCAAAGGTCATAAGACGACAGCCTTGAATAAAGGCACACCTCTTCAGTACAAATGCTATACGATGTGTCTTTACATCTACACTGGCACGTCGCTTTGTGCGCCGGACCACACAATGCAAAGTCCTGTGCTGAGTCAAAATAACTTTTCTTACCTGTGTATTTTTTAATCTGATAGTTTATTTAAGACTTGTGGAACTTGACACAATTTTTAACCTAAGTATATAAAATCATACTTTACATGATAAGCAGATCTTATGGCTAGGTAGGTAAGTTTGCAGAAATTCTCTATGGATAAACCGAAAAGAAAAAAGATGTACTTATATTTACATACTTACGCTGCCTTCAATCAACTTCAGTTCGAAGATTCTAGTGAAATATGCTGCGATTGCTGCATAATAATTAAAGCGTATGAAAATAGGGCAGACAAGGCAGACAATCTTCAAAATGTGTAGACTATACTTACATTATTTACGCCATCGGAGCCATTCCTACTGGAGTGAAATTCATGAAAGTTTTATGTCGTTTCTTAGGTAATATTACATCAGTGATTTTCTGAATTATGTATCGATTTTCCTCGCTGAAAAAAATACATGTTTGCTCCGACGAAGGTCTTATTTAATGTAAGAGTAAATAAATATATTATTATTCCAAACATTTTAATAGCAACTACGATCAAATGCACCTTAGTTGGACTTAAAAAAATACATGTTTGCTCCGACGAAGGTCTTATTTAATGTAACAGTAAACAAATATATTATTATTCCAAACATTTTAATAGCAACTACGATCAAATGCATCTTAGTTGGACTTAATTTTTTTCAGTACAGGTGGACGTATTTATTGTATATTATCTAGTCGCCATCTTTCTTGTAAATAAAACCGAATTTCTTTAACATCTCACAGTTAACCGTTTATGTGATCCTAAATAACGAAATACAATTTACAGTAAATATCTACTGATAGGTACATTACTCGGTACCTTATCTGTTTAATCAGTAAAGGTTCTTCAAGCCTGCTTCATCGCAATCATAATACGAAACAGGCATGTCATTTCACGGGAGTGGCAAAGCAGTGTTCGAGGAACCGAGCTGCGGGAGATGTTTATTTGACGTATCTTTTGTTGAAGTTGCGAGACGATGGGCGTTGGTTTGGAGAGCTTCAAAGATTCAACAATCTCGCTTGTCTTATTTGTATAGACGGGCGCTTTTTACACCGCCTTTAAGCTTTTTTACTATTTTGTGGTCTGGAATATTGAATAGGTGAAATGTGGTAGTACCAATATTTTTTTTTACTAGTCAAGAACCAATTTTACTAAACTCAATTTGTGTAGGTACTTCTTTTCTAAATCTGCCTAAATAACAAGGGTTGAATATACATATTTGGAACTTAGGTATATTGTTTATCTATGTAATTAGAATATAGGTTTATGAGTATATGAGGGAGACGAGGAGGTCCGAGACCCTATAGAGGTGGCACGCTCGGCTGCTCAGACGGTGCTGCAGCAGACGGCCAAGTCGGGGAACATAAATGGGTGTGTTAGGGGCACCATTAACGACGCCTGCCGCGCAATTGTATCTGCCATGGAGCAGCTACAATCGGGGCAGGAAAATGATGAGATTCGCTCCCTCAAGGCGGATAACAAGAGAATGCGGGAGGAGCTGGAGATAATGAGGGCGGAGACGAAGGCTCTCCGAAGGGCCTTCTCCGAAAGGGAGAAGTTGACCCCTGCGGCTGACCCCAACGGGTCGGATTTTGATCGCCTTAGGGCAGAGATGGTGGCACTCTTTGCCAGCTTTAAAGAGGAGCTGGCGGGGAAACTATCCACCTCTATTGGCGGCATGGTGAACACCAGGTTGGAGGGAATCAAGAGCCGCCTCCCCCCAGAGCCGATCCTCCGCCCACCACTAGAGGCGGATAAAAGAAATGCGGAGCGCGCTGCAAGCGTACCTGCCGCATCGGGGTCGCAACCGAAGGTGAACAAAGGGCCACAAGTTAACTACAGCCAAGCTGTGGCAGCCACGGGTCTACATTGATGCCCCCTGCGAGATCTCATCCTTCCTCGAGGGTAAAAAAGGCTGCTAACGAGCCCAGGCAGGTGGCCCCTACCCCAACCTCTAGTCAAACGAGTCCCCCCGAGTCGGACTGGAGGATTGTGGAGCGAAGAGGAGGAAACAACAAAAAGAAGGCCTCCACACTTGCGTCTCCGGCAACGCAGGCGACCAAGCCAGTGGCCCCGCTGGCAAAAAAGCTGGTGGTGCCGAAAACCGCGGCTGTGGTACTGGCGCTCAAGCCAGACGCTACGGTATCGTATGCTTCCGTTATGATGAGAGCCACCCAAGCTATCAGTCTCCAGGATATTGGCCTGGAAAACCTCAAGGTGCGGAAGACGGCGGACGGGGCCCGCATCTTGGAGGTTGCGGGGACGGATAATGGCCGTGCTGCCGATGCCCTGCGGGAAAAATTAGAGGCGGCCATTGGTGACGTGGCCAAAGTCTACAGACCCGTCAAGATGGCGCGCCTCCGTATTTCAGGCCTAGATGAGGCAGCTACGCCGGAGACAGATAGCGAGAGCTATTGCGACCCTCGCAAAATGCTCGCCTGACGGAATTAAAGTAGGGGACATCCGCTTTGGATTTAGTGGCACCGGCTCAGCCCTGGTCCAGTGCCCAATTGAGGCGGCAAGCGCGACAGCAGATGTGGGGAGGCTGACGATCGGGTGGTCGGTTGCCCGAGTAGAGGTGCTTGAGATGGAGCCGCTCAGGTGTTATAAGTGCCTGGGAACCGGACACACGAGGGCTACATGCCCTCACCGATCGACAGGGGCGACCTGTGCTTCCGCTGCAGCAAGCCGGGGCACAGGTGTGCAGAATGCCAGGCGGATGCCTTCTGCGCGGTTTGCCATCAGGTCAAATTGCCAGCAGGGCACAGAATGGGTGGCATCGCCTGCAATCCGCCTAGGGTTAGGGGAGTGGAAGTGCGGATGGGTGAACAGAGAACCCAGGCCGCGACCCAGAGGGAATCAAATGAGGGAGGGAATGAAATGGACCATTAATGCCAGCACAACCGCAACATCAAGGTACGCAGGAGGTGTTGCAGTGCAACCTCGGTCGCTCTGCCCGCGCGCAGGACCTGCTTATGCAGAATTTGGCGGAATGGGGGGTTGCTCTGGCTGCGGTGGCGGAGCCATATAACGTCCCTCTCCGGCCCAATTGGGTGGGGTCGAGCGACGGAAAAGTGGCGCTGGTGGTCCCAACGGTTGGGGAGATCCTCGCAGGAACTGAAAAAGGGCAAGGATTTGTAGCGGCAAAATGGAGGGGAATCGTTGTTGTAGGAGTGTATTTCTCCCCCCTCCTACCTTTAGACGCCTTTGAAAGATTCTTGGGGGATCTCGAGGGGGTGGTTCGAAGGGCTGGCGGGGTGCCCGTCCTGATTTTAGGGGACCTGAATGCCAAGAGCCGAGTCTGGGGCTGTCCCAATACCAATCTTAGAGGTGCTGAAGTTGAGGATTGAGCCACGGTATTGGGACTAGTTGTCCTAAATCGGGGCAACGCGCAGACCTGTGTGCGCAGAAATGGTGGATCTATAGTGGACGTGACCCTTGCGACCCCGCCTCTGGCAACACGAATTGCCGAGTGGCGTGTACTGGAGGACGAAGAGACCCTATCGGATCACTTATATATCCGTATGAGGGTCTCCCTATATCCAAGGACGGCGCCGCTCGGGCCCAACGGCCAAGGTGCTAGAGGGGATGAGTTCAGCAGATGGTCGCTGGCTCGCCTTGATAGGGAGATGGCAGAGGAGACCGCCATTGACGAGGCCTGGTGTGCACCTCTGCTTGCCCCTAGAGAAGTGGATCAACGGGCGGTCCTATTTAGAAGGTCCCTAACGGCGGTCTGCGATGCATCTATGCCCCGGGCTAGAACATACCGGGGTAAGCGGCAGGTCTTCTGGTGGAACCAGGAGATTGCCATCCTCCGCAAGACCTGCAATGATGCTCGGCGTGCCTACACTCGGTGCAAGAGGAGGAGAACGCATACAGCGGAGGAGGAAGAACTTCTCCACACTTCCATGGCAGAGAAGAAGAGGGCTCTCCAGCAAGCCATCGAAGAGGCGAAGAATGAAGGTTGGAAGGAGTATCTGGAAACCCTCAATAGGGATCCATGGGGGCGGCCATACAAGATGGTGCGCAAGAAATTGCAGTGCGCTCCCCTTATGGACTCCTTGGAGCCAGTACTCCTCCAGAGAGTTGTGGAGGGCCTGTTTCCAGAAGCACCAGTCTTTGACGCACCGGTGATGGCTCCCCCAGCGGTGGACCCGCAGGAACCACTCGTCGTTTCCCCTATCACCGACGACGAAATGGAATGGGCGTCAGAGCGGCTGAGAACCTCACGCAAAGCGCCAGGGCCGGACGGTCTGCCCGGGAAAGTGCTGTTCCTGGCACTCAAGCATCTCGGGGACAGACTCAAATCCGTACTGGATTAATGCCTGGAGATGGGGAGGTTCCCGGAATGTTGGAAGGAGGGACGGTTATGTCTTCTTCGGAAGGAGGGGCGCCCGCCTGACTCTCCTGCAGGATATCGCCCCATAGTGCTACTGGATGAGGTCGGGAAGCTCTTTGAACGAATCCTGGCCAACCGTATCCAAAGGCACCTGGAGGGAATGGGCCCGAACCTGAGCGATAACCAGTTCGGGTTTCGGAGGGGGCGGTCCACAATTAACGCGGTGGGAGCCCTGCGGGAGTTCGGGACACTGGCGGAAAGTAGAGGGGAGGGAGTGGTAGCGGTGTCATTGGATATTGCCAACGCGTTTGGCTCCCTCCCCTACACGGTAATTGGAGAGGCGCTCCGATTTCACGGAGTGCCCTACTACATTAGGCGGGTGGTACAGCAATATTTGACGGGGAGGGTAGTGATGTATGAGCAGGGAGGTATCAGGAGCGTGAGGGCCATGGTGTGCGGGGTTCCACAGGGGTCAGTCTTAGGCCCCCTCTTGTGGAACCTCGGGTATGATTGGGTAATCCGGGGGACACAACTTCCGCGCATGGTCACTGTGTGTTATGCGGACGACACATTAGTGGCCGTGCGGGGTAGGGAATTAGAGGAGGTGCTTAGAAGGGCGGCGATAGCGACTGAACTCACGGTCCACCGTATAGGCCTCCTCGGGCTCCGGGTCGCCCTACCAAAGACGGAGGCCATGGTCCTTGGGGGAGCAAGAGGATGGAGACTGCGGGCGGACACCTCTCTAAGGGTCGGAGGAGAAACTGTCCAGGTCAGGGCCCACATAAAATATTTGGGCCTTGTCCTGGACAGAAAGTGGACGTTTGAGGAGCACTTCACGAGACGTCTCGTGGGTGCAGCCTCTGCACTGGGCCGCCTACTACCCAATATGGGAGGGCCTAATGCCCCATGCAGGCGGCTCTACGCGGGAGTGGTGAGAAGTATGGCACTCTACGGGGCACCAATTTGGGCCGGCAGACTGACGGAGCGAACGAGGGCGTCGCTCCGTCGGCCGCAGAGGGTGGTGGCCCAAAGAATAGTTAGGGCGTACCGCACTACGTCTCACGCTGCGATGTGCCTGCTTGCCGGCACCCCGCCTTGGGAATTGGACGCGGTGGTGCTAGCGGAGAGACACCAGCTGAAGGCGGAAGCGAATAGGAGGGGGGAGCCCCTAGACGCGGAGGAGGCTGAGAGGGTGGCCCGGAGGGCTGCAGAACGCTTACGAATGCGCTGGAAGGACGCGCTGGAGGATAGCCGCTATGGCACGCGGACCATAGGGGCTATCCTCCCTGTAATGGACGAGTGGGTAGACAGGCGGAAGGGGACCCTGACGTTCAGAATGACGCAGGTGGTGTCCGGGCACGGCTGCTTCGGACACTACCTGCATTTGATAGGGAGGGAACCAGGGCCCCAATGCCCAGAATGTGGCGCGGAGGACGACACGGCCCAGCACACACTAGAGGTGTGTAATCGCTGGGCCGTAGAACGAGCGGCCCTCGTAACGGCTACGGAGATAGCGGACCTCTCGCTGCACTGCATAATAGCAACTATGCTGGGCAGCGAGAGAAAATGGGACGCGGTGGCCTCCTTCTGTGAACAGGTCATGACACGGAAGGAGGCGGCGGAGAGGGAACGCGAAGACAGTGCTGATGCGCTACCTCTCCGGCGCAGACGGCAAGGTCGAAGGCGACTTGCTTTCAACAGACAAGACCCTTAATTGAGGTGTGGGGCCAGCGGGTTGGGGACCCGCATTGCACGGCCCCCTAGTATTTCTTCAGGGGGGAGGGTGATCAAGCGTTTCTGATCGCCCCCTCCATCGTGCGGGAGCTCTGGCACAAAGCCGGGGCCGCTGAAGGGCGCCAAGGTAGCATGTCATTCGAACCCATGGCGCCCTTATTAACAGCACAGAGGGTGAAACGCCGGAGTGGGATTTAGTGGGTAGGGCCAACTCTTCCCCTCTCGCTAGGAGAGGGGTCATGAGCGGCGAGTCCCACATACCTCCCAAATAGGCCTTCTCGGGGCCTGGGAGACGATGCGTAAAGGCATTCCCCACTCCGTCAAAAAAAAAAAAAGGTCTATTGTTTATCTATGTAATTAGAATATAGGTTTATGAGTATAAAAACCGGCCAAGTGCGAGTCGGACCTGTAGGTATATAGGAGTAGTAACTTTTAAATTATTAAAAATAGTTTTTTATATTATGTAACTAATACGGTTTCCGCAATTTTTCCTTTATCTGTGCTGTAAGACGTTGCTTCGTACCAAATTTCAAGATTCTGAGTTCACGGGAAGTACCCTGTAGGTTTTGATTCCCTTGCGAGTTTCGAAATTTGCGGCATAAACAGCTGTATCTTTTGATTGCGTTGGCTTAGAAGTTTGATTTTTTCATAGCTCCAAGGGACAGTAAACTTAAGTATTTGATATAAATTTCAGCTTGATATCTCCACGCGTTCCTGAGAAAAAGGGTCCCTATCCCTAAGTGAGAAGATTGTACCTATAGATCCATGGGGGGTAGATATGTGGCTCTTGGGAGGCGATGGGGTTAAAATAAATTTGTTTACTTTTAGGCAATGTTTATGTGAGCAGGTTTATGTTCTATTTTTGAGTGAACAAAATAATTTGTTATAGTTTAACGTCCGTTACGTGACCACGCACAGGCGTCGGTCCCGCCGTGATTACGGTTCTGATTACAACCAGTTGCGCACGCGCCCGGAACCAAAACACGGCGCGGGCGCAGGGATGGTGTTCCCATTATTTACCGACTCACCTTGCCTGACCAGAATTGAGTGGTTTTCTGAGCTGGATCGACTAAACGTCATCGGAGATATCACTGCTGAAAAATAGAGAGATTGGAAGGGCAGGAAGAGAGTGTCTGTCGTTAAAGATGTTCATTTCTCGGTTCCAGATTGCTCATAACTCAAGATAGATATTAGATAGCATTTAGAAGATAAGATATTAAGTAGCATTTAATTCATAATATTTTACACTCTTTTCCTGATTTAAACTGGCAAAGTGATTGCGGCAAAACTACTGTTCGATAGAAGAGGTAGCTGAAGCTGACGGGGGCTTAGCCAAGATGACAATCGTGTGTAAAAACAAAACGAAACGCTATCGGTGTCTATCACTCTTCCATATTAGTGCGATAGAGAGACGGATAGAGTTTCGATTCGTTTTCTACAACGATTGTCATCTTAGCTAAGCCCCCAGATGACAAGTAAATGGAAGCGAGTCCTCGGTAAGCAATGGGAATTACACATTAGAAACAAAGCTCCTTATTGTAAACGCCCTAAATTTTAACCGTACAAAAGGAGCGTGTCAACTACATTTATTTGGACGCACAATTTTAAGCCTTATAGCTAGGTATTTACACACTAGAAAGACGAAAATATATTCTAAACTTCGGCTATTTCGATTTTCATCCAAAGAAAATCATAATGCGTAGCGAGAATTAATTTAAAACAATAGAGTACCTATAGAAACCCTTTGCTACCAAAATATTTCTAAGGACCTGAACGTTCAAGCCTTATTGTTGTAAGAATCAATGGTTTTCAAGTTTCTTAACTTTGGCTTTGTTTTAAGGTAAGTATTGAATTCTACCCGTACCGACTTTTGGAATAAAAGTCGTATTACTTTATTTAAATAAGTTAGGTAACTTAAACCTTAACCTTAAACCTCCGAACATATTCAGTTGAACTTAATGGTGTGAACTATGTTGATTCCAATTAACGGTCAAAAAATTTATGTAATCCTTTCGTGAATGAGAGGACATCAGGGGCCCAATTCGACAACTAAAAACTGACAATCGTTAGTGAAACCACTTTGAATCACTCCGTGGTCAGTACATTTGTTAAACAAGTAGTGATCTAGGGATTTGATATCGATAAAAAAGATGTCGATATATATGATACATGTGCTCATTGAAAATTCTGGATTAATATAAAATAGGTTTGACGTTATGTCTGATATCAAGCCCCTTAAGATAATAAAAGTATGCGGATGTCATTTCAATCAAAATAAGATAATTTACTGTAGGTGCGATTCATATGCTAGTTACGATTGTTACGAAGACCAAAGTAATCATACCGCCTTAGAATATGAACAGAAAATAATCAATATTTATTGATGTTGACTAACATATTCTACAAACTAATGGTTTTAGGTGTAAAACTAATGGATCGCATCCAAAACACTACGCTGCGCTCCAAAATTCAAATAGTTGACGAAACTGGGAAGGCTGTAACGTAACTGGGCTTGACATGTCTGTCGCATGCCGCAGCTCAAATCGAGGATCCGGCCGACCCCGCCGGCGGTGACGAGACTAGCTAGACTCCTTTTTGAAAAAATGGCCAGAGACTGCACAAGACCGGGATCATCCCGCGGGATGAATGAAACAAGTGGGGGGAGGCCTTTGCCCAGCAGTGGGACAGTATAGGCTCACAATAATGATAATATATTCTAGATGTCGACAGTAACATCGATATAATTTTTTGTCGATAAAATATTCTGCTACATCACTTTAGTATTTTTGGCCCGAGTTAGCACACGTATCGTATGGTGATCACGCATGGATATACGAGCGCCACATTTTGGCATATCGAATAGGGGCCCTGTACATATACTACCTATCGGTGAAGTGTATATAATTGTGGAATGAAATTATATTTTTTTAGCATGGATGACATGCTAAAAAAATGAGATAGAGGTTTATACGGGGACTTTGTTTAACGAATTCTGCTGTAACAAAATTGCAGGCAAAAACTAATCCATACTAATATTATAAATGGGAAAGTGTATGTGTGTGTTTGTTTGTCCGTCTTTCACGGCAAAACAGGGCGACGAATTGACGTGATTTTTTAAGTGGAGATAGTTGAAGGGATGGAGAGTGACATAGACTACTTTTTGTCTCTTTCTAACCCCCCACTTCCCTAAAATGGGGGGTGGAAGTTTGGTTGGAGCATTCCGGGGGGCAATCAGGAAAGGGGAACCGTGTTACCCCGAATTTAACGCGAGCGAAGCCGCGGGCAAAAGCTAGTGTTGTATATATTTACAGAAATGGGCGGTAGCTTCTCCTTTGATGGTTTAGAGCTGCAAGATACTTATATATAAATAACTTATTCATTACCGACCGATAATCATAGTAGTTGTACACTCGTATTTTAGACTTAGCCAAGCAGAAATTCAATTGTGACTTAGTTTTACGATTCATTTAACTGGTTAAACTTGTGGCAGTTCACTTGTCCCATTTTTGGTAAGAATCTCAGTTTATTTTATTCCAAAACCTCATTGAATTTTATTACGCAACTTTTCCTAGCTCGCAAATATTAGTTAGTACTACGTAGGTTTCTTCGCATGTAGGTTAGGTGCATTTAGAAGCTGTTTGAAAGGATACGCACATTATATGTACATAAAATATAGCGCCCACTCCACCTCAACGGTGTTCAAAAACCACGATATTATACCTAGAGCCTGATTAAATCTTATCTTGATGGTTGGCTCTATTAAATTAGATTTGCCACGGCATCGAATCTGGGGGCCTAATAGCGTTGATAAACGCATTGTGTGTTGGTTTTTGGTTTAAGTCCCAAGTGTATATATAGATCAGTAAAATTAGATGTTAAATTTACAACGCGTGATGTAGTTGAGATTTTTTGTACGTTGTTAGCAATGGTTAGGGCAGTTTTTGATGATATTTGCTACAGCAAGTATCTTGAGCTAGCTGAGAAATTCATGAGAAACTGTCAACTTTATGTTATTTCCTGTAAAAAATCAAAAACTATTTATTTATTCATAAAGGCTGCTATTGGAGTTTTAAATAGCATTTAATTATCCATCATTTAAGTCCACATTCAAATCTCTATCTTTCATTGTTTTTGAGATAGGAGCTCTTGATTCATTGATAAAATAAAATACTTTATAGTTTATTAAGGTTTACGTTAGTTTCTCGAAACAGTTGCAGGTATTTGAACTAAATTGAATATTTCTAATCAGAATTTTCGTACATTATCTACCGACAATCACTAAAAACAAATAAACTTGTACCTACTGCATTTTCAAAAGAATGAACCCACTTTTATTTGATTTGTGTGTACTATTTCCATATCGCCACCTATTTATCTAGTTTAATATATGTATGTACTTCACGTAAGAGAGTCACAACTTATATGCTTCGAGATTTGGAATCGCATTGTATTTCTCGAGTCACTCTCGAGTCCATTCAAAAGATGAAACACTATTTCATAAAATAGGGCTATTTGAGTCACTGGCGTTAAAATTAATTTTTTTGTGGTCTCTCATCAATGTATCTCCAGTTTTTTGGGAGTTAGTGCGCAAATTGATTGTAATATTTTTTAGTTTTTAAAGATACAAGTAGCCGTATCTTGTAAAATATTGAAGGTAGATAGATAATCGAATTAAGACTCAAATTATTGCAAATTAAAGGGCCTTAAAAATCGCCAAGGCAACCTTATTCATAAAAAGTATATTTTTTAATATAAAAAGGAAAATATAGAATAGAATAGAATAGAATAGAATAGAAATAGTTTATTCGTAAACACATACATATAAAAGAAACAGAAGGAAAGAAAACATAATACAAGAAAGTGCCACGAAATGGCCTCATCTCAGCATGATGCTGGCGGTTGTCAGCGCTGATCTTCCGATGAGACCATCGGGTGAAAACAATTCACGGAAGGTAACACAAAACAAGATAAAAAAACTAAAAGCAAACAAAGAACATTAAAAGAAACATAAAGATTATAGATATCTACTTAAATTTATATGCAAAAAGTAAAATATCGGTAAAACACAATAGAAAATGTCTGTCCGACCAAACTTGTCTTGGCCGTGTATTAGGCATAGAACGCATGCGCACTAATTATGACAGGCATGACATTGACAGTCGACATGAAAGAAAAGGAAATTATTAAAGATCAAGTATTATGCTGTTATTACATTGAAAACAATAAACATTTAGTATAAAAAATACGATGGCAATGCGACAGGAACATATTTCAGTTCAGTGGTACGTTAACAATACAATGTCTACAGGCAACTTGTTTCCAGTCTGCAGGTTTCCTGGTTAAGTTGATGGTCGAGCATGTACTTCTTAAGCTTGAATTTAAAACTATGAATACTTAATATATAGATAAACAGAAGATAGATATAAATAAACAGAAGTTTTTAATGTATTGCTCAGCCAGCACAAATAACTAGTTGTAGCAATTATAGATGTAAATGGCCTTAATTAGTCCCAACAACATATTAAAAATCCAGAACTACATCACGCTTTGTTATTTTAGCAATTTTGATTGAATATTTCACGGGCTTATAGAATATTTGAATTACGATCAGTTTGCAGTTTAAACGCTTTTAAACAGTTATATCGCAGATGGTTCGCAATTACATATAAATAGGTAACATCGCTGCGATGATACCCGTAACATAAGGGTGTGTGCTTAAAAAATCAGGCCAGCTGTTCCTGGGGTCGTGATTCCCCTAAAAATCTTACCAAATTTATAACACCGTTATCAGGTTCATGGAAGCGTAAATTAATCGAGATAACCATAAACTAAAAATCGAAAACTAAATAAATGTTCTATTTACTCACTCAAAAGCAGCTAAAAAGAACTTCATGGTAAACCTTGAGAGTTCATTATCTACCGTTATTTTCGTCTATAAAAATACAAAGTGCTAATGTTTCCATTGACATAAGACTCGTGACCTTTGCATAGGATTAAGGTCTGCTTCTTTCGCAAGTTGCCATGCCACTTATCGATGACAACGACCCACGGACCAACCAAACGTTATCGCCTCTGGAGCATGCTGCATTCGTAACGCCATTAGTGCCATTACCTAACCCAACTTAAAAAGAAAAAAAACAGAACTATGAAACCTGTACAGTGACTTGTGACCTTATTCTTTTAGGGGGTGGAGTTATACATGACACGCATTCTGGAAGTCGTGCGCGTGCTTAAGCCGGCCAAGCATATGTTTCTCCTTTATGTTGAAACTAGTTTAACTGTAGAATGCTGGAGTCGTGTGTGCTAGGGAGCTAGGACGTGGTCGTGCTAGCAGGAAGCACGCGCCGCTAGGCGACCCGCGGACGTTTGTATCCCTTGCCTTTATAAACAAGGTGCGTGCGTGGATTCACGCGCGATGTGTAATAAAAAAACCGGGACAAGTGCGAACCGAATTTAAGCCCCAAGAGCCCGTGCTAGACTTTTAACAACAGTGGTTTTACATGATAATACATCAATGATTTCATGTCGAGATCTTAAAATTCATATTATCTTAAATTAAAAGTAATTAATTAGAGTATAACCATATCTAACCGTCACAGAATTTTGATGTTCATTTTCTTAACTAATGAAAAACCAAGTCGTTAAAATCTGTTTTAGCCTTCCTCCTAAATCATATCAGTTGTGTTAAAAAATGTTGTTGGTGTTGAAAACTTGAAACTAATACCACGATAGACATATGTATACACTATTGACTATTGTCTTTTAATGATATTTGACAGGGATTACATACAAGTATAAGCAAGTACGATTAATAATCCACCTTTTGTGTTTCCTATGCCCATGAGTTCATCATTAGTAAGTGCAGCCTTGCAGACGTTCTGGCGCGAGAGCATGTGGGTTTCTTCCTACACAAGGTTAAGGTACTTACTAAATTAAACAAATGACAGTTACTTACATAGCTACCTACCTGAACATACCTAATCATCATTATTTTAACTAATAACTGGTTAGTTTATGAAACAACTTCAACTGTGTAAGTGTGTATATGATAATTATATTCGTAAACAAGCATGTAGTAGGTTTTTAATTTCATCATACATATGTAAAGCCATTTTATTTTACATGCATCCAAAATTAGAATTGTTAGCCTCTTTAAAAAATAAAGCTTTACAAGAATTTTAATCTAAATAGAAAATGGTAACTTGAGAACTTAAAACAGATCAAAATAACTCCTTCACCCATACAAACAGTCTTAATCACAACAAAAGGAATTCTAAGCATTAACAACCACTAGAATACAAAGAGTAGCCAGAATTTATTGCGACTTTTGTTAGCGGCTGTTAAAATTCATTCATTCTTCACGCTTCAATGGCTTTGGGGAGTCGCGGGAGACGCAGACGTTGCGCAGGTACACAAACATTTGACGCTTTGATATTTTTTTTGGGCTTCAACTTGTCTACATGTTTAAGTGGAGATAGAAAAAAATGTTTTGATGTTCGAAGCGAGGCATTCTTTATATTCGGTTACCTCTAACATAGCACTTAAAACTTTCCTGAATTTAAAGTTATATTGTTAAGTTGCTACTTGATAGTGTAAGTAAAGTAGGTAATATGTATCTCCTATGAGTAGATATTTTCCCCAGGAAAGTATACATTATGTTTTCTTATTACAGGTAATTGAACACATTATCGTGTATGCACATTTTCTTATCATAATGGGTGCGGTATGTTCAGTTATGGGAAATGTTAACCAAGTTTACCGTGAACGTTAACGGTTTACAGTGTTTACACAACTCCGTCCATTTCCGTTATAGTTAATAAGTGATATGCAAACAAACATACGCATGAAAATTCCTTTCAGATATTGTATTTTTTTTTTGTAATGGCCCCTATGCCCGGCAGACGGTTTATCATACTACGGCGACGACGCGTGCACCTTTGACAATCATCTATCCTTGTCTTACACTACCCAACCAATATTTCCGTCCTCATCTTCACTGAACCCCATTACAAAGTACGGACAGCATAAACCATTTTCTCGAGCGGCGCGCGTAATTTTGTTTGAGGTTATGTTAGTATTAATTCGTCATTCGCCTTAGGCGAACGTGCCGCGGCGGGCCGCTTGTCGCCGGCTGCAATCGTAAAGTGCATCAGCTGCGCCGATCGATATGTTTTGTGTTGTGCCGCCTCTTGCATATAAACATTGAATGATAGATTTGAAACTTAACGACTTTTAACATGATCGCGACTTTTGAATGAAAGTGCCAAACGATCGCCGATGCCTGCGTGACTTGGATAAATTAAAAAGAGGTTTGTATTTGTTATTAATTTTAAACTTAACGGCATATAGTGAGCTGGCGCTTGGAAAAATTTTATGATTTGACTATTACTTATTGTTTAGTCAGTTATAAAAACACCTAATTGCTGAGTGATGTGATTGAAACGTTACCTATTTTCATTTTAACGTTAATATTTTTCTAGACATAACCGATGTAGGTAAAGTTATTGATATGTCCACTCCACGTTTAATAATATATCAATAACTCATGTAAACTGTGACATAATAGTATTAATAGTTATTGGCTATTAATAATGAAATACCTAATATAAACACTCGGATGCATTGCATTGCATAGCTGTTGTTAAAATCGTCCCCAGCATTTCCCCTCGTAGCGTACCTTAAACCCTCGTCACACTCCGTCTGCTATATATCACATAAACACTATAGCATTAACCCCTAAAACAGAGGGAATAAAGGTTATTTTCGTATGTAAAGGTTGGAAATATGCAGACGTCGTCGCCGTCATGCATCCAGCCACCCTCCCCTTTATTACCTATACCGTATGCATATTGCGGTATTGTAGAGGCTCAATCCATTAGACGATTAATCCATCGCATTGTAATGTTGATATTGTTGTGTAAATAATGACTTTGCAAATATTTAAATAATTTTATTAGCGCAAATCTGTGAAGTAAACCTCTTACGCAACGCTACGTATAAGGAGATGGAGACCAATCTCCGAAAGCGGGATAAAACGATCCCATCAACAAGTAGGTATTTTATAGATCGTCAGCCGTTAACTTGTTATTTTCGCACCCACCGCTCGGCTGCCCTATTACTTCCACCTTTTCCTAGCGAAATTCAGCGTAATAATAAATATAGATACTGATTTATCGGTGCGATCTTTTTTCAAATATCTAATTAAAAAGACTTTCAAAATTATAATAATCTTTTAATTTCATCTTAAAAGACTCTTATTATGAGGCGGTGTTTATGAAAACGCTTTAATATAACTTGGTATGTTAATATCTTCGCCAAAATCTGAATCTGTTTGCCTCGGGGCTACCTTAAAAGGCGACTGGTGTCATTAAACAAGATGCCCCAGTTATGGGCAGGGGCAAGTGTGGACTTGAAAGATTTAATGCTTATCTAACTACCGTCTTTGTTTAGTTGGTTAGCACCAAATCCTTTGTTTAAGCAAGCCTGACTGCTAGGTAACACTTTCGCATACCTTGGTTTTATAATACCCTATGTTTTAATACCGTTTTCCTAAGCGTAAGTCCGTAATTAAAGCCTCAGTGTTAGTATAATCAAAAGCGACCACCGACGAGAACGAGTAATAATTAAATTGTTTTCGACCAAGCAGAAGATGAGCGCATTAATACTTTTTACAGTTTTGTTCACCCATCTATAACGCGACTGGAGAATTCTCACGAGACGTAAGATCACTTAATGTTTTACCACCGCAATATTCGCAACGCAGGAAACGTTAAAGTTCATGCAAGTTTCGTAATGCAGAGTTCGCTCTATTGTAGGCATGTTTCAGTAACAATGCCTCGGATGTTCCAAACAATCCTTGATCTATACGAACAAAGGTATCGCGATCGATATTTCAACTCGATATTAAATAGTAAAGAGTAAAGAGAAGGTATAACTCGTGGTAGAAGTAACGTAGAAGTATCGGTAATTCTTCTAAATTTACTGCAACGTTAGAACTAGATCGAATACACATACATATTCCGGATCTCCCACGCGTGAGATAATAAAGCTGATGGACAATGGCGGCTTGTACCGGGCCGGCATGCAAGCTCAAAGACGAGCTACTAGACGAGGAATGCTTCACGAGAACCCACACTGAACCTTTGTTACTCTACATAAAGGGTCGTTCATTCAATTGAGAAACCCGCTACCAAACTACGCGTTGCGTGCTACTTCATCATTACTATCATCATTACTATCATTAGTCCATACTAAATAAAGAGATCAAGAAAAACAAATGTGAGTTTGTCCGTATTAAATTGGCCCATTTAAGCGCATCGATAACCTTTGCTCTCGTGAGCAATATTATCAGCTGTTTTTAAAAAGATTTTCCATGCATGGTGTTAAAAAGTATACGATTCTTCAACGTTTGCAGTTTCGGCTTAGCTTTTGGCACGAACACTACTCCTAGTCAGCCAACCGTTTAATGACATCCGTCGCAAAGACCGCCATAACAAAAGTGGTTAGTCACGGTACGTCCATGTTTCTGATGTTGCGAATCCGTAGGCGATAATAACTTACGGCGCAATGCAATGCAACATAAGATATTTGAAATTTTGAATCCGAGTTAATTAAATGTTGAACTTTTTGTTATTAGGGTATATTACTCGAAGAGAAAGTGAATATAAATTGCAGAGACCACCTGCATTGAGAAAAAGCAATCATGTAGTTAAGTTTTTCGGCCAATCAATAAATTATCTCCATTTGAGAAGTCAGTCCTAAACGGAACAACAGCGCTTATTCACGGTTCACATTGACTCTTGAACGATTTGTTAAAACCATCGACAATGTGGGCAGGTAAATTGTTGTGAATCTGACCTTGCCTATTTTGTTTTTCTAACAAAAACGTTTACGAAACGAATAAGATGATTTAGTTGGTAAGCGTTAAATTATGATAATTTCCTTTAGTTGCTCGCAAGTCGCAGTGAGTTGTTAAAGACAATAATTCTTTGATTACATCATCGCTAACCCGAAGGATGCGAATATTTTCACACGGACTTCCATCTCCATTGTTCCTAAACCTTTGCGCCGACATATAGGTACATGACTAACTGGCAATTTAGCAAGCCATTCTAATCTATACATACGAATTTTTTGTCTTTATGTTACGAGTAATTCGGTAAATACCTATTTAAGGCTAATCTTATGAACCGATCTCAAATTTAAATGAATGATAAAGTTCATCCTCTGAGGAAAAATTACACAGGATAATCACTCGCAAGTCGAGCTGACGGCAAAACCTGTATTTGGCAAAGATAGCATCTTCCGCTAACGAATTTATAAAAAAAAGTCACATCAAAAACGTGCCCCCTATCCACTTGGGACACAGAGCACAATGATATAATGCTTTAACACTAAATGGAACCAGCACGACCAGATTTCTCCTGAGAAAAAATCTAATAAAGGAGGTTGAACATAATAGCAGTGTCGAGAAGTAATTTCCCAGATTCGTTCGATGAGCTCGAATGTAGAGCAGCGTTGATGGGTAGTTTCTTAAGTCGATGGTAAACAATGTGATGGCAACAGCTGAGAACCGTGACGGCGCTAAAGTACAGAAAGGCAGCCTACTTACTATTGTCAATAATACACATTGACATACATAAGCCTACTGTAGATTATTCTGGTGCCAATCAAATCCATTAAATGTTATAACTAATTTGCTCTACTGCCACACCCGTGAATTAAGTTCAAAGTAAACGGTCCACGTCATCGCGAGCGGTGCGATATGGTTGTACAGCGTACATATCAGCTAGATAAACATAAGTCTAACGAATGAGTGTTGGGTCACATTCCGTAGGGCCCATTGTGCCACTATCGCTATCGCGGCGACGCATAAATCTGAGTTTCGTTAATAAGTGTGGGCGCAACATGGGCACGAACCCGTTACACGCTATAAATTCCTTACACCATACCCACATTTATTTCAAGGACTCTATTTGGACACAAAAGACACCAAGAGCTATCGTTTTCCATAATTTCGTATTACTTGCTTATCAAAGGATTATATGTAGTTGAAATGAAGATATTGACTTAAGAATATTAAACTTCTAAAGAAAGAAATGGTATTATTTCTACGTTACAAATGTTACAATTAATGCATCAACGGTAAGGTCCGCTCATTAAGGATGGTTCACAATGTTCCGTTCCGCGCCCTACACGACACTTGCGACACTTCTTTTTGTATAGAAAACATCACGTGACCTGTGAGGTGTGAGGATCGGACGTTTTCTATACAAAATGGAGTGTCGGAAGTGTTGTGTAGGACGCGGAACGAAGCAACGTGAACCATCCTTTAAAGAGATTGTTTGTATTAACATTATTTTTTAATGTAGTTACTGAAAAGGGATCAATGAAACTTTAGAAAGTGATAATAATGGTTACCTTGTGCATTTAGGGAAACATACAATTATTTATCAATATACTTGCAGTGAGGAATAGAACAAATCATCACAGATTTTCAACGGTAGTAACAAATCACAGTACTCAATTATGCAGAGTTCTTGCTATTTCTCAGTAATTCGCGCCATACTTGAACCTTTTAATTGATCCGCCGGCAACGGATATAGCGAACTGTTTTTGTCGTTTCTCACGTCTTATTGTATCGGAGCACTTGAGAACATGCATAAGCCAGAGCTTTCTGATATAATGGCTACCCCACTTGATTACAAAGCGGCCCGTAGGGCGAGAACCTTTGGAGCACCTCTTCACCGACGCTACATAATGTTTATTTATTATACGAGTACGAGACTGATGATAATGCAGCTTTCACGTAGGTACAAGTCGAGTCGATTCCCATGATTGCATGTCCATCTTTTTTCTTGAGAACTTCTAGAGATGCATTTTGCTCTTTTGAGCCAGCTGTTGGCAGGATACAACTAGTGAAAAATAGAAAACAATCGTGATTTTATCCAAACTAAATTAAGAAATTTCCTGGTAAAACAAATAAGTGTTACATTTCCATAATTAGACGAATGAATTCAGAGTTTCTTAGAACTATTCCCAAAATGGAACTATATACAACGTAGGAGTCGCGGATTTGTCACCGTCGAGTGGAACAATAATAGGTAAATACCATTTCGTAGTCATGCAATAAATGGTTTGCTTAACCCATTTATAAGTCAGTAGATAGCTTAAGCTCTACTTAGTAATAGGACCCCGGTAGAACTTTGGAAAATAAGTAACGTATAGATATTTCTATGCTAGTGATTCACCAGAATATTACAACATGCTTTCTATGCATCAAACTTAATGATTTAAATCTTGCAACTCTTGCAAGGATTAATACTGATATATTGGAATCATCAAAACTGGAAGTGGTGTCCGGAGTGTAATGCATCGCATTGGTGCTTCCTGTAGAAGGCATTTCATACAATCAGGGGCTGTATATTTAGATTATATCGGAATTATATTTGTTATAACTAAGATGTGTGATGTCTTTTATTAACACTTAACATTTGGCTATAATACTTTTCATAGAAAATTACAAAACTAAATTAATGAATAGACATTTTTTTAAATTTTATGGTTGTCTTCCATGTCAATGTAGAAACAAAATCCATGCATTCGACTGGAGGTTCTCCGTATTTTTATTGTATTACCCACAATTTTGACGATAGATTCAGGAGGATATTGGATTTGATCTCATTGAACTACTCGTTTCTGAATGCAAGCCCGGCACGTCTGCATGTCTAAGTCCGTGATGTTAATACTTAGCTCCAGATAGTGCTTGCTCCAATCTAGACGTCTGTGATCTGAGTATTCAATTACGGCCATCTCCACGATTTACATACAATCATGACTGCTAAGTAGCTTTTGCTTTGCTGGGAACGGAAAGCTCATCATATACATCATCTATGATTACTCCTTTTTTCATTCCCGCATACGGCCAATACATTTTAAACGGACTTTTTTGATAGTAGTATCAAATAAATATCAAAATTATTTAATTAGAAAAAAAAGTAATTCACAGTTAAGTATTGGATCTTTGTTTTAATTTAGTACCTCAACCATAAACTACGTCATTAGAATTATCTTACTATAGAAAAAAAGTATTTGTCTGATATCTAATACACCTACCACAACAAAATATGGACTATTGACCATTGTATTCTCTATGTATCGATATTTTATTGGTATCTAAAGTAAAGTTGTTTATGGTTGTAGGGAGTGCCAAATAAATAACCTACACACTAACATTATTTCCTTGTCAATCAGGTAAAAATTGACCTCGTTATTGTTTGAAAGATTATGTTTTTACGTACCGTTAGTGAATTGCATCGATCGGCGAATAGTCGAAGAGCGGAAGAGCAGTGACCACGCCGCCGATTTCGGCACGCAACGGGACCGCCGAATTAACGACGCCAGAGCCGTATCCAGCATGGACTGTTTAGGTTACAGTTAAGCAAATATTTGTAACAATAGGTAGAATAAAATATATATATATATATTAAAGTTACGTATGTCATTTTAAAGCCGAGAGAAAAGACAAAAATTACTTAATTTTGATACGGTTTATGTAGACATAAATACGCTACCAGAAAAAAGGTTTCAATGCCCTATCTTGAAAAAGGATTTTAAGTCTGACATCATGTTTCAATACTTTTTTTACTACTTTATTGATATAAAAACTCATTAACGGCCTCTGGTATAGTGACTCCGTATGCAGTTGGAGGTTCTGGGTTCAAAAACCGGTAAGGGCATTTATTGATATAATAAATAATTAATAAATATAATTAATAAATAAATAAATATTATAGGACAATCTTACACAAATCGACCTAGGTCCACGGTATATTCAATAAGGCTTGTGTTATGGGTACTAGACGACAATATATATAATAGATAAATATGGATAAATACTTAAATACATAGAAAACATCCATAACTCAGGAACAAATATCTGTGATAAACACACAAATAAGTGCTCTGACCAGGATTCGAACCCGGGACCTCCTGCTTCGTAGGCAGAGTCACTACCGACTAGGCTAGGAGGCCGTTAAATAAGTTTTGCCGTGATGCAAGTTTTTGTTTCTAATTTTGGTTGATTTTATGTACATATCTAAGGATATATTTATCTAATTATGTAAAAACGTCATCTTATACCCATAGTACAAGCATGAAGGGGCTTAATCAGTTTGATGTGTAAGATCATCCGTGCATATATATTAGTATATACGTAGTTCTACGGCTCTAAATGCGGCCCTGGCGTTAATGCAAGCTTCTGATCCGCATACAGCTATCTGAACTGTTTTACTCATTGTTAGCAAAACGAATTCATCATAAATGGCACGCCATTGTCGTTTTGTCACGGTGAAATATGAAAATAAGGTTTGCGGTTACCAATAACAAATAAAGTGACTTATTCTCTAACAATAGTTATTAAGAGGTTAGATAACTAACCACAGACAATAGAGTTGCTTCTGTGGAAACAGCAATGTAGTCAGTTTTATTTTTATTTGTACCTAATAAAAATAAGTAAACACAGACATAACTAATACATATATCTCCCATCATCACGTAGGTAATTTGTATGTGATGTCATGTTTTCTTAGTGTCCATTTGTAAAAACAAAGTTTTATAGATTATCGACTACATCAATCACTTTTCGCATTTGTGAAAACTATGTTCAAATATGTGGTTGCGATCTCGTAAATTGCCATTAAAATAAGTCGAATATATTCCACAATTAAATATGTATATACTTAAGAATAGAACACGCGTAAACACGTCATCGTTACCTAATCGTGCATCTGGCTATCGACGTTCAACTAAACTTCTAGCTGATCCCAGAAAATTCCCCTTTGTTTTTATTTGGTCCCGCGGCCGTTTATCAGCAATAAAGATCGCCCCATCTCGTAGCAACTCGGAATTTAATTACTCACTAGTGTCCACACCGAAATACTTGCTCCCTCGAGATTAATACTCGTCCTGTGGTCGCCGCCAACAGAGTAGACTTGTAAGAGAGTAGTCTATCTCTAAAGAAAGTGTTGCCGCAAAAACAATTGACTACAGCTGCGCTGCGAAGGTATACGCTAGCCTACGACGAGCAGTCGTTCCGCCCAAGATATACGGCATTTCTAAACGGGTAGAGATAGATTACTGTCTTCACCCCTTATACTACTCGTACTGACTACACACACTGGCTCCCTCGAGATTAATGCTGGTCCTGCGGTCACCACGCTCCCTATAAAATTACCAGCCATTTATATCCTGCACTAACAGCCTTTTGGTCGTTAACAAATTTACGGTATCCCCATACAATACGTTTTACGGTTCCAGCGATTTGTGTCAAGAGCGAGCACGAACGGTCTTGCGTGGGGCAGCGTAATACTAGTACATTATAACATTCAGGTAAGATTAGTCGAAGCACGCAAGCGAATGCTTGCACTTAATTGAGTGGTTTTAAATTCACGGTCGAAAGAAAACGAATATGTATTAGTTTAATTAACTAGCGCAGGAATTGCACGACTTAATTACACCATCCTTGTTCTAAATACGTAACGTTTTTTTCGTTGAATGACTAGTTTCATCAGTTTCATGTACACGACGTTTTTCTCTCATAAAATAGGTATTTCAAGTCAAGGGTGAGTTTGAGGCAATTAAGCAAGAAAGCATCATTATTACGATTTACTACATATTTTACTGTAACTGTTATTTATCAACTTGTGACAAAATAATTATATATACAGGTTAATTCATTAAAGCTCGCGCGAGATTTGTATCGAACTGTAAGTATGTTACTTGACATTTTCATAGACATTCGGCGCCAACTCTTGTGAATATATCTATACTAACTGACGCATAATTTTAAAGTAACGGAACCAAGTCATGTCAAATCCAACTTTGAAATTACTAACACAGGCGACTGAATCGTTAGCCCTAGTCAACATATGAACCTAGGAGCAATAATTGAACAAAAAATGTAATAGTAAGGAAGGTACCTATTTAGTATTCGGACGCAGGAGCGGACAGCAGCGGACATCCGCAACGGAGCTGCGCGCGCGCCGCCGACATCGGACACGCCGTCTGCGTCTAATTATAAAGAGATGCACCGCATTACCATGCTATCTTTATTACAGGGCTGCATTCATTACGGCCATACGTCTTCCTGGACTAGATTTAATGTATCGGATATACGCATCACCGTACGCGCACCCGTAATTAATAAAGCTTGTACATGAAGCTTTTTTGAAAAATTGTAGATAATGAGATTATTGAACCTAAATATAAGTAGTAGTATATACATATGTAGTTCACCTACGTAGTCATATATGCTTAACTTAAGTATTTTACAATAGTATCACTTACTTTGTGTATATCATCTCATGTTCATGGAATATTAGTATTACCCACTGACTACTAGTACTTCACCATGACTACTGACAACTGAAGTGCTTTACCAAAGAACTAAAGAAAAAGTGAAAAATTCGCATTAGCAAAATATTTTTCTCGAAATGCGTAGGGAAATTAAACAGTTTTGTCAAGGGTTAATATTCACCACTTTGATATCATGTTCTCTTAAATTAATGGTGCGGTACTTTTTTTAATATTCAGTGTCTTTATAAAACTGTATGCTGTCATTTGCTCCATACCTTTAACCCAGCTAAGTACAAAGTAGTCGGTATTTTTTAATATTCAGTGTCTTTATAAACCTGTATTCTGTCATTTTCTCCATACCTTTAACCCAGCTAAGTACTAAGTAGTCGGTATGGAGTCGGCTATCAAAGCATCTAAGAGCTTCATGTATTGTTTACAAGTTGGGTCGTGAGACGTAGATGGTTGCAATCTTAGTATTTATACCAGAACCAAGTCAACGCTGCTTCTCAAATACACAGCGGAAGCCAGTTGTTTGCTGATTTAAGCCCATGGCGCGGTGTGGGCGTTAATGTCAATCCGTGGGCTCGGGTTCTCAAATCCGGATTCATTTCAACCGTGTTTATAAACACGCCGTAGATAAAGTCATTATTCTATTTATCTACATGCGCTTTTTCTAGGAAAACGAGCGACCGAGCGTGGCTAAGACAGGCAGATGAATAAACAAATATAAACTTTGCTTTTGAAATCCCTATGTAGAACTTTATTAAAATTTTTAGATCGACTTTGGAAAATTTAGAAAATGAATTGCTTATTTTACAGTGCGGACCTACACACACCACACATATTATTTACACATTATAATTATTATATTAAGTACCTAAATAAAGGCATGTAACTATGTACAGCCTTTGTACAGCATAATTATACCAATAGGGACGTGCTGTTGCTACAGTACAAATTAAAACTATTTTAAACTAGCTGTGCCCGCGGCTCCGCCCGCGTGGAATTCGGTCTGTGTCAGTAAGCGGCTAATTCACCCCTAATTTCTCTCCCGCTACCCTGGAGGCGGAACTTGAAGTAAAGTTGACAGATGGATACGCTAGGGGAAAAAATATTTTACAATTACCACTAAATGAAACTACACTCAAAAATTAATACTTTTTTTATTATACTATTTTTTTTCGCATGATTTAAACGACTTAGAGAGTAGTAGGTGTATATCGGACGATACAGGACCACTTTTGTATTTATACGTTCATGTCCACGGCAAATATCATCCAAATCGATCCTCCCGTCAAATCAGTTAAAGCATGAAAGGTAAGAACAGGCGTGGTTGGAAGTGGGGGGGGGATCACAAATGCTGAAATGTTTTTTTCTATTTTAGGTGCACTTGGAGGGGGGGGGGGTCCATGACCCATGCAATTTTAACTCAATCGAAAGTAGTGGCTACCCCCCCTTTTAGACGTTGAATTTTTATAGGTTACGTATAACCTGGCTGGGGATTTTCTTGAATTGGAATTAGTAATCCTTAAGGGGTGATTTCCGGAAAAACGATGCAAAAAAAACCGGCCAAGAGCATGTCCGGCGATGCTCAGTGTAGAGTTTCGTAGATGCTGCCCTGTTACAAAACATCCGTTCAAAAGGTCGTTTATTTGGCGGCGCTTACGTCATTTTACTATTCGGCACTTCCTTTCACTATGAGTTTTTGACTAATAATTCAAAAACGGCTGAACCGATTTTATTCAATACAGTTTTTATTGAAAGTTCTTATCAGGCCTCACCAAATTTCAGCTTTCTAGTGCGAACGGTAACTGAGCTAGACCGCGGACAGACGGACGGACATGGCGATGTAACTGTTACGTAATAAGGCCTAATTATGTACAGAAGCATACACTGCTTTACCTACACACATATTAAAAATCCATTGAAACCATTAGAATGACCGCCATTACTCAAGCCAATGCGTCAATGCGCCGTGTCGTCAAATGGTTGCAACGGAAGACCAGCGCTGGCCCTGCCGGCATTTAACGCTGAGTTGCGACCATTTCGTGGCAATTAATGTTTCGGGTTGTATATGTTATTGTTTATTATGTTTTTTGTAATTGTCATGAATAAATCTTTCATTCGTTCATTCATTCATTCATTCATTACACCGCCATGACCAACATTGCGCCGGCGGTCGGGGGGGCGGATTTTCATTACGTTACCGTAGGTAATTAATTTTCATACGTTTTTACCACACTGTCAAAGATAATACACTGATGTTACGTTACTGGTTGCAATAATGTTGGTAATTAATTACATACAGTTCCGAAAGCGGAATAGAGGATTTATGATATTGGTGTAGATCAAGATATTTATTCGTCAATGTAAGCACACTACAATGCACTAATGAACGTCAGAGAAAAATAAAATAGGTGAGTGTCGAGGAAAGTGTGTGAATCGAGTGCGATTGGAACGAAGTTGTTATTTAATTTTATTTCATTTTTGACTTTATCGTAAATTTAGTTTTTTTTTTAATTTTAGAAATTTTAGAAGTTTTGGAAATTTTGGAAATGTTAGAAAGTTTGGAAATTTTGAAAAGTTTTGGAATGTTTGGAAATTTTGCCAATTTTGGATTTTGGAAATTTTAGAAAATTTGGGAATTTTGGGAATTTTTGGAAATTTTGGAAGTTTTGGAAATTTTGGAAATTTTGGAAATTTTGGAAATTTTGGAAATTTTAGAAATTTTGGAAATTTTGGAAATTTTGGAAATTTTGGAAATTTTGGAAATTTTGGAAATTTTGGAAATTTTGGAAATTTTGGAAATTTTGGAAATTTTGAAAATTTTGGAAATTTTTGACATTTAGGAAATTTTGGAAATTTTTGACATTTTCGACATTTTTAAAATTCTCGACTAAGGTTATTCTTTAAGGTTCTCGACTTTTTTCACTTTTATCACTTTGTCACTTTCACTTTTCACTACACTTCACTTCACTTTATTCTATTTTATATATTTTTTATTTCATTCCATTTTACATGTTTCTCAATCGTATGGGTGTCGCGTTTTCGTGACGTGACGCTTTTTCGTCACGTGACTTTTTTTCGCATAGGCCCCCATCCGCGAACCGTCCGATAAGGAACTTCGTTCCAAAACTACCACCGATTCTAACGCTACACCTCTGGCCCAAGAAGTATTATCACCGAAAAGAAATTCGACTGGACTTATTTTTTTCAAAAGAGTAATACATTATTAGATCTTAATTATACAAAATAATGCGTAGTTCTTCAAGAAGACATTGATATGTCTTCTTGAAGAACTACGCATTATCAGCTTGAGAGACAGATAATGTACCTATTGTTTAATTACAAAGAAAAATAAATCCTAATCTGACTGCTTCACAAAACGTTTAATATGTTTTCCTACCTAAACGGTGTCCTATAAAAGTTAGATGATTTTGTAGTAGTTTTTTGGTTTGGGCCATGCATCTTTGTCCGTCATATATAGCCCTCGAACCTGCAATAACCCTATGACATTCATGACATTTTCAAATATTTATTAAGAGCCGGTAAAGGTAAATTTAAAGCATCGACGGGTAACATGTTATAAATATGAACACCTTGACCAAAAAATTACAAATTATTTTAATACCAACTTTCAACATACAAACTTTCAACCCCCTTTTCATCCCTTCCAGGGTTGATTTTCGGGATGAAAACTATTCTTTGTCCTTTCCCGGGACTCAAACTATCTCTACACAAAATTTCATCAAAATCCGTTCAGCCGTTAACTAATAAAAAATTCTTGGAACGTGTTCTGTTATCGATTCTAAGTATCTCCAGCCAACTTTTTTCGAATATATTCCATGAACAGACTTTCGACCCTCTTCAGCTTTATTACATGTATAGATAGTTTTTATAAAAAGTACCTTTCAGGCTTCACTTCCATTTTATTTTTTTATTTTTTGGACCTACGGTTCTAAAGTAAGATGGGGGGAGGGGGGTTTGAAGATGAAACTATCCTTTGTCATTTCTCGGGACCCATACTATCTCTATACCAATTTTCATCTAAATCAGTTCAGCGGTAAAAATTCCTCATACCACCTTCTAACCCCCTTTTCACCCCCACAAGGGTTTGAAAACTATCCTATGACGTTTCTCGAGACTCAAATTATCTCCATACTCATTTCTATCTAAATCGTTTCAGCGGTTAAAAATTCTCCATACAAACTTTCAACCCCATTTTCACCCCCACCAGGGTTGATTTTCAGGATTAAAACTATATATTATCCTTTCCCAGGACTCATACTATATCTATATAAAATTTCATAAAAATCCGTTTAGCCGATTTCACGTGATGCGCGGTCAAATAAACAGACAAACAGATAAACAGACAAACAGACAAAAATTCTGAAAATTGTTGGAACGTGTTCTGTTATCGATTCTAAGTATCCCCAGCCAACTTTTTTTCGATTATCTTCCATGTACAGACTTTCGACCCTCTTCAGCTTTATTATATGTATAGATTATAGTACCAGAAGCACCACATGAGCACAAGTTCCTATATTTAGCGATGCGTGATAAGTGCCGAGGGTATTGTACGGTGGGTTTAAGTATGACGGATTTAAGTATACCGTAACGATGTTTTAATCCTCTATGAACGAGCATGTTATAACAAGTAACAACTAAATAAATACTATTTATCTGAGACATCATTCAGTTATATGATCCTGGTTGACCCCAGTGCAGAGGAATACTCATCATGAATGCATTTAATATAGTTCGGAGATAGAGGAATCCGTGACAATTTGGGTAAAAAAGATAAAATATTTAAGTCACAATCATAGTTAAGTCATAAATAATACAGATAACAGGCACATAAGTAGTAACCATATTTAATGTTTTTGATGCTCATAAATCTGGATGACCTTTAAAGAGAGTTTTTGTGTTTCCATTAAAAAAATTTCATAACTATACCTACCTACGATAAAATTCTGTTAAGCACACCTAATTCAAGAACGATTTTAAAGCCAATCAAATTACCTAATACTCATTTAGTGGTATCTACTTGGACTTATCTAGTCAGATTGTAAATTAGGATGATCATTAAATCCTACCCACGGAAACTGAGGGTATACGCTGATCCACAGTTATAAACTAGAATAAATATTATATTTCGTCCCTGTCACTGCCATTTTTTGTCTTATAGGGCTTATACTAGTTGATATTAGGGCTTACATAAGTATCAGATTAGTCTTAGGTAGGTACTTGTTAAGGTAAATATATAGGTAAGCTAAGACACGAGCGTTCCGTGCTTATGCACAATATGCAACAAAGTCAACCCAAGACTTAACATCGTAGGTATTAAAATCAAATAAACAGCATTAGGTAGGTATAACATAAGGGATATATGGAAATCACACATAACATGGTTCATTCACGTCAATCACTTGACTTTTCAGGGCTTGGTGAGCCATGGGTGCGCCAGCTTGGGGCTCACGTGGCGGCGGCGACCGGCCGCGGCTGCTGCGCATGACGCCGCTACGGCACAGCTTCGCGGCGCCCGCCTCGCCGCCCGCGCAGCCGCCCCCGCGCTCCCACGACTACGCCTCCGACGCCGATACTAATAAGAAAGGTAACTTCCTACTTTACAACTGTAATGCAATAACACAGTTTGTGTATCTTTGATATTAGTAAAACTTTAACATTTTCGAATCTCACAATTATATCGCATATACACGTGAATAATAACACTTGTTTTAAACGCCAAAATTAATTTTCAGAGGAAAGTTGGAATGCAAACCTGTCACAAAGATGGAGAAAGTTGCGTCGCCGTTGCTCGCGGCTACGGCCTGGATCTGGCAACCGAGAGCCGAGCCCCGTGCGATGCTCTCCTTCACCGCCGCGCCCGCCTCTACACTGCTCGCCGGCGCCACCGGCTAAGCTATCCTTCAGACATCGTGGGAAGGTGTATACCACGGCATCGCTACGAGTGACTAATGGAGCGCCCGATCTCCTTCGTGCCTTAGGCAAGCTCGGTGGAGGCCTTCGGCGACGCGCTCTGTCAGCACATGACGTCCTAGCCCCGCAGCAGCAGCAGCAGCAACCCGCGACATTCTACGTCCCTAGCCCTACCGCCGTAAGATCGCCGCCATCTCCTTCTCCTCCCCGGCAATCCACTCTGCGTCGGCGATGCAGCTCTCCAAATGTGTACCGCCCTAAAACTTCGCCCGCGCCACGCGATCGAGCGCCTTTAATCTGCCCAGATGATGAAAACCGGGACGTAGTAGACTTTAATTACATACCTGAACGGAGAAAGAGTAGTGAATCAAGAACTCGAAGGCCCTATAGTGAAAACGTTGAATTAGATGTTCCAGTGTATAGGAATGGGTACAGTCGCTTAACACCAGAGCCCGCGCAAAGGTTGTGGGAAGAGCCTTACCGCTTGCCGCGAGTGCAGGCTCGACAGGACCCGATGCAGCCGCTGCGCAACGGTGTGGCTGAGCTGCGCGTGAGCGCGACGCCGAGAAGCGCTCGTCCACCGCCAGCCCCTCCTTCTTCAGGACAACAGAGCAAACGACCGCCGCCGCTAGAACCAAGGGACGGTGTTCAATCCTTTGAGGTCAGTATTAAGAAATAGGTACACCTTATAATTATTTCATCCGTTTGCAATATGAGTATAATAAGTCGATTAATTACGAAATGAAATAATAACTCAACGTTTAATTGGTTACTGTGTTCCTCGTCATTAGTGTGGTGTTAATAATTTACACCGGGTGTTCAATTTTAGGACGTTTAACATATGTAAAATAAGAATACTGGATGAATGTTTAGTATTTCGTAAGTGACTGAAATTCTTAATACTTAATTACGGGGTCACCGGACTGTCGGTCCTCTGACACAAGCATTTGTATTTAGGTCATATTTAAGTTACACCTTCTACATTAACCTAACAAAACATCTTAATCACATTTCAGGTTCGGTTCACCAAATCAGCGGGAGGCAAAGGTCTCGGGTTCAGCATCGTGGGTGGCCGGGACTCTCCGCGAGGCAACATGGGCATCTTCGTCAAGACTATCTTCAATAACGGGCAGGCCGCCGAATCCGGCTTACTGCGCGAAGGTTAGTTCCAGTTCAGAGAACTTATAACAGTTAAGGAAAAGGTTGATTTAAAACTATGATCTGTAAGAAACATACTTGATATAGTTCTTATCGCTTCAGGTCTCGCTACGCTCTTATCATACTAAGATTAAAGAGCAAGTTAGTACAGTACGTCGAATGTGGTGCAAGAACCTTACCTTACGTTGCAATACACATTCCTTGGAAACGGTTAATCGACAGCTGCAATTTATTGGCATTTCTTGCCCCTGAGTTTACTGTCGCTTGAGTGAGGTTCGTCCTACATACACCTGCCTGTACGCGATATAAATGTCGATATAAAGGTTACGTCATCGGAAAGGTGAAGGAGGATAAATCTTGATTTAAACTAGAATTTAACGAAGGTCTGCCAGTAATTACGTGAATAAGGTATAGTCACTATTCATCTCAATTACCGATACCTAATTAGGTATAGGTATAGTGGGTAATAACTATGTTAGTGTGTTATTACTCGTAGCCAGTGACAAGACAGCTAATGGAAAACTATCAAGTAGGTGTTTCCTTTGACACGCGTGCAGTGTAGGTGTAATCGTGATGTAGATATTGGAGGTCACTCGGACACCCGCAAACGGGCTGAACTCAAGGTCATCAACGTTTAAGATTAAGAGAAACTATTGTTTCGATTAAGTAATATGAATATTTTACTAGAGTATTAAAACCTCGTTAACTTGATATTTGACGTCTTTATTAATAAAATCTACATTACTATTTATAAGTTTGTACTCAACTTGAAATTCTTGAGATAACTGTCTTTTAGACTTTTGTAGAGTCAGATAACAAGTACAGCAACATATCGGGCGCTTTAGTCAAACCGGCCAAGTGCGTGTCGGACCGCGCATAATGGAGCGTTCCGTACCTCCAATGGAATAAGCTAATACCAAAAAATCATATCTGATACCTACGGAAGAAGGTTTTTGGATATAACTCAGAAATGGCTAAACCGAATATATATCCAAAACAATTTTCGTAGAAATTATGTCACAAGACGCAACTTCTCAAAATTTGTCATATATTCTTGGCATAAAGTTACAGGGGAGGAACACAATTTTTCTTCACTTCCGAAGCTATTATTTCTGAATATATTAATCACAAAATTTTCAAACAAACCTGGATGTTAGTTTTAAAGACCTATTGACTGATATGTAACCTGATGATATTAAAAAATATATTTCAATTTAGTTAGGTACATGTATGGACCCTGGCCCCCAAAAATTTTTCTTTCTGCAATTTAACTACATAACTAAATAGCGACATACAAAATACACCTTTTTTACTAAGGTACGTCTATAGTTTCCGAGTACAATGGCTGTGACATACGGACGGACGGACGGACGGCTACGTTCACTTGCTTCATAGTTTTAAAAAAATCCTCAATTATTGTAGAACCATAATGTATAGGTAGTTGCTACCAAACGGAGCTGTTTTGCTCTACTTGTATGGGGATAATAAATACTGACGGTTAATCTAGCACAGGCTATGTATACGTATTTTTCGTTCATATTATTGATTAAAAAATGCTATCTTACTTACAACCAAAAGTTTTCCTATTAGTAATTTTAACTGATGTGTTTTAGACGGAGAGGAAACCCTTCTCTGTTAGTTTGCCATATACTATGATTATTTCTAGATCCGGGCATCTGGCAGCTGTAAAGTGGTGGAGATCAAAATATGCAAACCCCTTTAAGAATACAAATCCTATAGTTCTGGTGTCGATGCATTATTATGACAAATTATATAAATAATTAGATTATATCATTGCCAAAACTTTCTGATGGGGGAAAGTAGTCCAAAAACGTCGTATAATGTATTTCATAGTTATTCGCCTACTGTTTCTGAAATAATACGCAATGATATTTGTTCTAATGTTAAAATATAGACCCGGCCTCTATAAATAAGATAACTTCGGCGGTTTTTACTAATTTTGGTATTACTATTTTCCTATTCAAAAATTTTTCTTTCTGCAATTTAACTACATAACTAAATAGCGACATACGAGGGTTGCTACTTATATATCCGGAAACAAAAAAACAAACAAACGTACACGGCTGAAAATGGTTTTATTGTTTTTCAAAGTATTCCCCTTGATGATCTATGCACTTTTGCATTCGCGTGAACCAATTTTTAAAGCACTTCTGCCACTCCGCCTGAGGTACCTCCATAACGTGTTGTTTGAATGCGTCGACACCATCTTCAGCGGTCGAAAATCGTTGACCGCGTAATTTATTCTTTATATTTGGAAATAAATAAAAATCGTTGGGTGCCAAGTCAGGGCTGTACGGCGGATGACCCGTTAATTCCACATTTTGACCCTCCAAAAATAGAGTTGTTTCGCGTGACGTATGACAGCTGGCATTGTCATGATGAAGAATGATTCTTCGTCGCTGGTTAGTTTTACGAATTTGTTCAAATACTTCCGGTAAGCAAATGGTCGTGTACCACTCTGAATTAACCGTTCTACGGTTTTCTAGTGGCACTGTAGCTACATGGCCATTAATACCGAAGAAGCAGGCCACCATTTGTTTCAATGTACTTTTTGCACGAGTAACTTTCGTAGGGTTCGGCTCATTTTGAAACACCCATACCGTTGATTGTTGCTTCGTTTCGGGATCGTATGCATAGATCCAGGATTCGTCACCTGTATAGATGTTATAAACGGCTTTTGAGTCACCACGGTTATATTTTTTTAACATCTTATTGCACCATTCGACGCGAGCATCTTTTTGCTCTTTTGTTAAGTTGTGGGGTATCCAACGCGAACAAATTTTTTTTACAGCCAAATAATTATGTAATATGCTATTAATGCTGGTCATAGAAATACCCAGAGTCGCCTCTATCTCGCAGTACGTAACATGTCGGTCGTCCATTATAAGTTTTCGCACAGCCTCGATATTTTGTTGTACAACGACCGATTTCGGGCGACCTGCCTTAACTTCGTCCGTAAGCATACTACGTCCACGATTGAACTCACTAAACCAGTGATACACAGTAGTTTTAGATGGGGCTTCATCACCAAAAGTTGAAGTTAGTTGATCTATGCACTGTTGTTGCGTTAAACCACGCCGAAAATCATAATAAATCATAGCACGAATATTTTCACGAGTGAGTTCCATTCTTGCTGCGAGATGACATTTAAAACCCGTCAAAAACAAAACACGAGCGTTAATAAGAAAGAAAAAATATACCGGCCAGTACTTAAAAAAGTTCAAATTTTGCCATGGAGGTCAAATATGCTATTTAAGAAGATTGTAATCCCGGTTTCCGGATATATAAATAGCAGCCTATGTACAAAATACACCTTTTTTCTAAATTTTACTAAGGTACGTCTATAGTTTCCGAGTACAATGGCTGTGACATACGGACGGACGGACGGACATACGGACATGACGAAACTATACGAATTCCGTTTTTGCCATAAAAAAAGGAGATATAGAACTCGAATCGCCAGTAACTGGCCACCTTTCAATAACCCTCTCATACTAAAAAGGAATTCATTTCAGTATAACTTGGCCAATTATTAAAGGGTGGCCAGTAATGAAAACCTTATACTAAAATTAATGCTGTTTACAGGTCAACGAGAAAATCGTCCTTGTTATAGGTAAACAGAGGGTATGAGGTGGCCAATTATTGAACGGTGACCAGTTAGGCGATTATCACACTGGAGCCGCAACGGGATGCGGCGACGGTGTGCAAGCGTGACACCTGCAGAGCGCTATCTCACTCGCGCACCGGCGTCGCATTCGGAAACCGCAGCAGTGTGTGGCCGCCTTACTGGCGATTTACCCTATATATTTTATTACTCAGAAGTCAAAAAAAATACTAGGGGAATTAATGGGATAGTATAAGAGCTCACGACACTGAACCTAGTTCGATATGTCTCGTAGATGAGATATATATAATTAATTAAGTTTTTAATGGGGGAATACGAAATACCAATGCTGCAATGCAAAAAAAGTGGCGGTGTATTTTTTTTTAAATAAAAAATCCGGTGTCTAGTATGATAAGTCTCTAGATTTCCTTTGTTCCACGAAGCAGGGGAGGGGTAAGGCTACACGATAATACGGTGCTGCAAGCCCCCGTGCGTGGCCTTGTCAGATTGTAGATGTGTGCCAAAACAAAGCGCCTGATCTTTTTATAACAAAAACAATATGTTATGTAACCTAAACCTATCCCTCCCCTGCTTCAAGGAACAAAGGGAATCTAGGAAACTTATCATACCAGAAACCGGTTTTTTTTATTAAAAAAAAAATTACGCCGCAACTTTTTTTGGATTGCAGCATCGGCATTAAACTGGACCCGGGTACGTCCTAAAACTACGGCCAAGACCACCGGGGGATGGGCAGCAGCATCCTTGGAGTACGGTGGAGATACTGCGATCGCCAACCCGCATGCCAAGCGTGGCGATTATGGCATTCACCCCCCAATGGAATACACACAGAAACCACGGCCCCGAGTGTCCGGCGAACCCCGGTGCCCTGGTTATGGTAGCGGCCAGGGTACTAGCGGTGTCAGGGGTGCTAAGAATCTCCGGCAAAGATCCGGCTACCACCACCGACGATTCCTGGCCCTGGCAACATATAACACGCGTACACTGCGGACCGACGAAAAGATAGTGGAACTGGAGGAAGGATTGAGCAAGTTGCGTTGGGATGTAATAGGGTTATCTGAAGTCCGAAGAGAGGGGGAGGAAACGATAACCCTAAAGTCCGGCAACTTGCTTTATTTCCGGGAGGGCGACCAACAGTCCCAGGGAGGTGTCGGGTTCATCGTCCATAAGTCCCTCGTAAACAACGTGGTGAAGATCGAGAGTGTGTCGACTAGGGTGGCGTACCTTATACTCAGAGTATCCAAGAGGTACTCGTTGAAGGTCATACAGGTGTATGCGCCGACTTCGGCACACTCCGATGACGAGGTGGAGGCTATGTATGAGGATATATCGAAAGCCATGCATAGCTCCAAAACCTACTTCACCGTTGTTATGGGGGACTTCAACGCGAAACTGGGCAAAAGAGATGGTGAGGAGCTGAGAGTGGGGCGATTTGGAGTTGGAAGTCGGAACCACCGGGGCCAACTACTGGCTGGATTCTTGGAGAAGGAGGGACTCTACATGATGAACTCCTTCTTCAAGAAACGTGAGCACAGGAAGTGGACCTGGATGAGTCCCGACGGTGCAACTAAAAACGAGATTGACTTCATCATGTCGACGAAGAAGCATATATTCAATGATGTCTCTGTAATCAATACGGTTAAAACCGGAAGTGATCACCGTCTGGTGAGAGGCACATTGAATATATGTGTTAAGTTAGAGCGCTCTCGACTGATGAAGTCTACGCTCCGTCCGGCAGCAGTTCAAATCCAGAACCCCGAGAGCTTTCAGCTGGAACTCCAAAACCGTTTCAATTGTCTAGGCGGCCATGTGGACGAATTCAACGACGGGTTTGTGGAAGCTGTCCATAGCACTGGGTCTAAGTTCTTTAAGGCCCAGCGGAGCAACAGAACCAAAAGGCTTTCTGACTCCACGCAGAGACTCATCGAGGAAAGGAGAGAAATGGTTCTACAATCTTCAGCCGATGCGTCACTATACCGGCAGCTCAATAAACGGATCTCTAAGTCCCTTACCTGGATTTGCGCCAATTCAATACACATCGTATTGAAGAGGCCATCAAGCAGAATAAAGGTTCTAAAGTTTTCGCAAGAGATCTGTCTATTGGGCAGAGCCAGCTCGCCAAATTAAAAACTGAGGATGGTAGAATCGTTTCCTCTAGACCCGAGCTTCTGGGTGAGATAAAGGGCTTTTATGGACAGCTATACACATCAACTAGGAGACCTGAAGTTAGTCTGGCGGAAGACCCTAGAGCTAGACTGACCCGACATTATACCGAAGATATCCCGGACATCAGCCTGTACGAGATTAGAATGGCTCTTAAACAGCTCAAAAACAACAAGGCACCTGGTGAAGACGGAATTACAGCCGAACTTCTGAAGGCGCTAGATGACTTCCAGCCTCCCGAACAAGCTGGTTTCCGAAGAGGCTTTAGTACCGTAGACCACATCCATACGCTCCGTCAGGTAATACAGAAGACTGAGGAGTATAACCTGCCCCTCTGCTTAGCGTTCGTGGACTACGAGAAAGCCTTCGATTCGATCGAAACCTGGGCTGTACTACAATCTCTCCAAAGGTGCCAAGTAGACTATCGCTATATCGAAGTGCTGAAGTGTTTGTACGAGAACGCCTTTCTTTCAACTAGCTACCTCACCATATAGTGGAGTACGGGAACGCCTTTTTAACCTATAAAAATTAATGAAAAAGATTATGTAAGTTTTATTTTTCTCCACCAGGCTATCGCTTTTTACTATTGCAACATAACTTCACATTTTATAACGGTTTTGTCAGGAGCATATGTCGTCTTAGCCATTTGTAATTCGTTTAGAATTCAAGGTCACTTATATTTTGACAAATTGTTTTCCATTATGCTCACATAATCTATTGACCAAACTGTTATAAAATGACAGATGATGTTGAAATAGTTGGATGCAATGGTATGGTAAAGGAAAATATATCCTGTATAATATTTTCTTGTAGTTATTAACAAATATCTATATAATACCTAGCGCGACGTCAAAAACTGTTAGAAAATATTTTTTACTATAAGTAATCATATCATATTTTCTAACTAAAAAAGAAAATCGCATTTGTGAGTTATCGAAGCTCAAAACTGTTCGCGTACTGTACGAATAATAAGGGAGTAATGACGAAACCATTAACAATAACTTGACCGTTATCAATTATGCGTGTCTAAATAATGTATTCAATTAGTTTATCGTTAACTAGATTTTTATCTACCTAAACCAGAGCCAACGGAAATTATTGAAATGTTATTTCCTAGAACTATTATATATTCAATTATTATTTGCTCATTATTTTTATATCGTTGATGCTAGAGATCGGCATCACCGAATCAACGTAGGACTTTCTCTCGCAATATTCATTTTATGACTACGTTCACTTGCTTCATAGTTAAAGAAAAAATCCTCAATTATTGTGGAACCATAATGTATTTGCTACCAAACTGAGCTGTTTTGCTCTACTTGTATAGGGATAATACTGACGGTTAATCTAGCACAGGCTATGTACTCGTATACGTGGTTCGTATTTTTTGTTCATTTTATTGATTAAAAAATGTTATCTTACTTACAACCAAAAATTTTCCTATTAGTAATTTCAACTGAAGTGTTTTAGACGGAGAGGAAACCCTTGTCGTTAGTTTGCTATACTATGCTTATTTCTAGATCCGGGCATCTGGCAGCTGTAAAGTGGTGGAGGACGAAGAATACAAACCACTTTAAGAATACAAATCCTATAGTTCTGGTTTCGATGCATTATTATGAGAAATTATATAAATAATTAGATTATATCATTGCCAAAACTTTCTGATGGGGGGAAAGTAGTCCAAAACGACGTATAATGTATTTCATAGTTTGTCGCCTACTGTTTCTGTTTCCGAAATAATACGCAATGTTTTTTGTTATAATGTTAAAATGTACGCCCCGTCCTCTATAAATAAGACAACTTCAGCAGTTTTTACTAATTTTGGTATTACTATTTTCCAATTCAAAAATGTTGCTAATCTGTCACTCTGACCTCCACCCACTAAAAGCTGCCAGATGCCCGGATCTGACAATAACGATAGTATTGCAATCTTACTAGACGGGTTTCGTTGCTCTCATTATTGTGTCATATCTGACGTGGCCAGTGTGGCCAGCTCTTACTCCATTTTCTTCCCAACTAAATCAATCTTGTCAAATCTTGCACGAGCTCTCTAATAAATCTAGAAATAAAGTAAAAATCTAAGTATAAATCTTGCTTCCACTTACCTAGCTCCGTTCTCGACAATATCTCCCTATCACTCATATTTATTAGCACTAGACTTCCTATACAGACCGGATTACTCAACGTCATCGTTTTAATTTCAGGAGATGAGATCGTATCGGTAAACGGGCGCGGCACGGCGGGCCTGACTCACGGCGAAGCCATCCGGCTGTTCAAGGACGTACGCGCAGGACCGGTGCTGCTGCGCGTGGCACGGCGTGCGCCGGCGCCGATGCGCTGACTGCCCTGCGCCTGCTGCGGCCCTTCGCACCAGGCGCAGATTGACTCTTACTCTACCTTGTAGAATACTTTAGAAGGGATTTCACTTGACTTAAACACTCATTTTGGACAGGCATTGAGACCTAGGGGGTTATGTCCTAATTACATCCATAGTATAAATAAGGACTATGTCGTACGATTTTACCAAAGTGAAATAAGGATAACCTGATATTGAGCGCTGAAATTATATGGTCGGACTAGGAGATATCTATGATTAAACGGTCGCTTGTTTACGATTTATTTTGAATAGATTTTAAAAATTCAACGCAAGTATGAATCTGACGGATATTTCCATTGAATCATTAACTGTACATAATAGTCCAGTGTTTTATGTATCTTTACTCGCCGATTAACTAATTTATGATACTTGAGCTGGTCATCTAAGGTATTCCTAAAAAATTAGATCGCGACACCAGAATACCTACCTGCAGTCCACTTTTTCTTGGGCATTACATTTCTTCAGAGAACTGTACTCAAACTTATTTTACTAGTGTAACAAACCAACACAACATAACGTTATTGTAAGTATCCATTGACGCCTGTAAATGGCCAATGTGATGTGCCTTTGCCAAATTTTCTCAACCATCGCACAAAAAATACTAGTAATAAGTGGTATAGGTCAAAGGGCCTTAAGTACAATATTCATTTAATTAAGTATGTAATTACGTACGAGTAAAATATGTACAGGATATACGTAGGTCTACCAACCACATTGTTAAGTATATATGTATTTAATTGTATAACTTGACCTGAATGGAATTCATCGAAGCACGAGGCAATCAAATTGGTTATTAGTATACTCTACTTTTCTATAGACTAAAATCTAAAATTAGCAGCCTTTCTTGACGCATATTTTAGAGATCATTTATATTTATAAGATTTAAATGCAGCTTTGAGTGAGCTTTAAACTATGAATGCAATGGCAAGTATGCAACGGTAAATTAATGTGCTTATATTTTGGAAAATATTTACAATAAGTTAATTACGGTATATGACGTACCAATATAATATATATGTTATAATATTACATGTTAGCATGTTACGTAGGCACATTAAAAATCCCAGTAAATATACTTAATACCGACATAGTATGGACCTGATAAGATAACCTATGTACTTATATAAAGTCATTTTGTCCTAAAATAAAGTCGTGATGCGTCTTTGCCATTATTTAAATTAAATCTATCTTCAACTGAAGATAGATTTAAATAAAATTTTATATATAATAGATTTAATTTAAATTAAATGTTTATTTTAAGTAGTGTTTCTACTTAAAATAAACATTTTTATTTGTTTATTTTAAGTAGACACACTACTATATAAATTATAAACTTATATAGGTGTAATATACAAAGGAAAAATGCGCCTTAGCATTTACAAAGATTGCATATACACGGGAAAATTCGACCGGTGCTGCTGTGACCCGGGTGGACAAGTGGTAAAGGCGTCTGCCTCGAATGCAGAAGACGCTGGTTCGATCCCAGCCCTGGGCACCGGAGGCCTAGGTCATGTTTTCCTTTGTATATGACATCTATATAAGTTTATAAATCTATCTTACTTATAATTGGATGCCTACAGGCAATATTCAAATATAAAAGTATCTTGCTGAAAATATAGCTATACTATGGAATTGTAGTATTTGTTAAAAAAACATAATGAAATGTACAAAGTCCTACGGATTCTGAAGGATAATATTTTCTTAAATCCTTTACATAGAACCCTGTACATATTGCCGTAGGTGGTAGCTTAATACTTACCAAGTCCATTCTTAATTAAATTGAAGCAATCTTAAGGTACCTATTCTTTGCGCGGTTTGTAGATTGTATCTACAGTTTACTTAAGCATTAAAACTCGAAGGATGTAAGCCTCATAAGAGTAGATTAGTTAAGCAAAGTTTGTAAAAAAATGCTTTAGATAATATACATAGAGTTCGACTACACTAACTCCGTACCTAGTTTCCAAGCGCAATGTGTGGACGGGACGAATCAGCATTCAGCCGCAACAACGTCAAATATATATAGAAAGAAAGAAAACAAACAGCACCACATCAATTTAAACTTAACCACTAAGTACTTAAATCTATCATTTTTCTAAACACAAGAAATAGGTAAAATATTGAAGCCGTTGTAGTACTGCAAAAGGACGCCACTCAGCATGTGGTCTGGCCTGTAGGGTAGGATGCCACAGCAGTATGAAAATATGTTTGTAACGGCAGTGGCATTTTAAAATTCCAGGCAGAGTTAGCTTGGTCTGGTTCTAGTGGCCTTCTTAGGCAAGGAATCAGTGAATGAAACTAAAGATAAAAGCTAAACAAAGAACTACGCCCAAAACATTGACACAATTTTTAAAATTGTCTGTGATATTGACTCTACATCGAGTTGAAAGATGTATTTGCACTTTGTAGTGCTATTAATGAAAATAATGAACTTAAATAGGCTACTAACTTATTTTTATAGAAACTATTTATAGTTTATAATGATTAGGTATATTTTATGCGCTTTTATTTAAATTTATATAAAATTAGCATTTTGTAATTTTTATAACAATCATTTATGTACTATTTTTAATACATATGTAGAGATAAAAAATGTACAAATAACGTAATGTATTTTTGTACATTTAAACGTCGATCATGCGAAGTGCTTTATATAAAAAATAAATGTGTAAAACAATGATTTTCTGTGTATCACTTAGCTCCAATTACTTTAATTTGAACGTACAGTCGACGTCAAAGATATGTAAACACTTTTGCACCTTATTACATATCGTTGACGTCGACTGTACAGGACCCATGTTGTTGGCATTTACTAGATTTTAATAATATTGTTAGGTTACCAGACGATCCTGGTGGACGTCTATTGACGTTTAGAATTATCAATAGTACAGTCACCGGCAATAGTATCTTCCTACATGAAGGCCGCAAAAATATGTGACACGCTCTTATAGCCCTCCAAATAAGAGCGTGTCACATATTTTTGCAGCGTTGATGTAGGAAGATACTATTGCCGGTGACTGTACCTCAAGAGGTACAAAATTACCTGGATACTCTACTAGTCTCGGGTGTAAAGTACGCAAGTTCGGCGGACAATATCTGTGGCAAATGTAACCTACTTACCCGGCAAATCGGTGAAAGAAGCTTGTTACTTGAAGGCCGGACGATGAACTGTATAATACAGTTCACCGTCCGGCATTACTGTATTCCACACAGGTCTTCAAGACTTCATATTCGTCAGCCTTGAAAATGTTAACGTGAAGCATCCAAAAATTTGGAATAAATTATACATAAATAATTATGTACGGAGAGCTAGCCACGTCAGATATGACACAATAAAGAGAGTAAAGAAACCCCTCGTCAGTTTGCTATCCAGCCATACTCTAAGTGTGTTCCGAGAAACCCTAGGGTTCCGCGATACTCCTGTAGGGGTTCCGCAAGAATTTAGAAAAAAAGAACAAAACACCTCTTTTTGGTCGACCGTTCTGACGCGGCGTATCACCATTGTAGGGTAGGATTGTAGGGTTCCATCAAGTATTTCGGTTTCAAAAAGGGTTCCGCACCAAAAAAGATTGAGAACCGCTGTGCTATACCATGCTTATTTCTAGATCTGGACATCTGGCAGCTGTAAAGTGGTGGAGGACAAAGAATGCAAACCATTTCAACAAAACAAATCCTAGAGTTCCGAGTTTGATGCAATACATTGCATATTGAGAAATTATATAAATAATTAGATTAAGTATTTTATTAGCCTTGTCGCAAAAAAGTAGTGCCAAGCGACGTATAATATAATTCATAGTTTGTCGCCTACTCTTTTTGTTTCCGTAATAAGTAACGTTTACGCAATGTTTTTTGTTCTAATGTTAAAATATAGGCCCCGTAATTTATAACTAAGACAACTCCGGCAGTTTTTACCTATTTTGGTATTACTGTTTTTCAATTCAAAAATTTTTCCTAATCTGTCATTCTTGCAGAGTTACGGAAAGCCGCTAAACGGCTCAAAGCCTCATCCTCATGCGGACCAGATAATATTCCTCCATACTTGGTCAAGGACTGCTTTACGGTACCTACTTGAGGAACCACTGCTGTACCTTTTTAACCTTTCGCTTAAGACTGAAGTGTACCCTGCTAAATGGAATGGAAAGTCTCTAGAGTTACACCCATTCCTAAAGAGGCAAATTCAAATGATGACACATAGACCTATAGCTATACTTTCCGTTTTCGGGAAACTTTTTGAAAGCATGTTAAATAGTTGTCTCATTCAACAAATTGGCAATCAATTGCACGACGCCCAACATGGATTCCGTAGAGCCCGGTCCATTGCCACAAACCACATATGCTTTTTTGACTACGTGTTGGAAGGTATGGACTCACACCGACAAGTGGACGCGGTATATTTCGACTTTAAAAAAGCATTTGACCTTGTGGACAATGACGTGCTATTACAAAGATTTGCAGCCCTCGGTTTCACTCCCAAACTATTGTCTTTCTTTGCTAACTACTTGAGGGATCGTAGCCAGTACGTACAGATGGCTACCTTCCGGTCTAAAGATTACTTCACACGCTCAGGAGTAAGTCAGGGGAGTAATTTAGGACCAACACATTTTCGTATTATGGTGGACGACCTTTGCAGTAACATTGTGGAAGCACAGTTTCTTCTATTCGCTGATGATCTTAAATTAATGTTCCCGATAAATAGTACCTCGGATTGCGAAACGTTACAGCGGGTCGATGCTGTGTCACATTGGAGTGTAGCCAGCAAACTGGAGCTAAATGTCAAAAAATGTAAAGCAATAACATTCACAAGATCTAAATCTCCAATCACAGCCAACTATCTTCTCTCCGGCATTCCTCTTGAACATGTTACCACAATCCAAGACCTGGGTCTTATGTTGGACTCTAAACTTGACATGCGTGATCACATCAGAAGTATTTGCAAGAAAGCTAACAAAACACTAGGATTCATCATTCGTACTGCTGCACAATTCAGGGACACAAACATATTATTATATAACGCATATGTCAGAAGTAAGCTGGAGTAGAATGCAGTCGCGTGGGATCCGTACGAAGGGAAATATGCGCTGATGATCGAGAGAGTGCAACGCAAGTTTGCGTGGTACCTATACAAGCGGCACTATGGATACTACCCAACAATGTACCCAACTCACTTTCCATCACTATTTGTATCTGGGATGGTTGGATTGAATACGCTCGAACTGCGCCGAAAAGTAGCACTCTGTATCATTACTGCTTAGTCTTGCGCCATAGAGTAGACAATCCTAATATTCTGTGCAAGTTCAACTTATTTGTACCTGACAACTACATAACCGCGGTAGGGCGCGAGTGTCGAAGTAGACGTAACCTGTTCGCTTCAATGACCGGTAGAAACCGAACCAAACGAGCTGGTAATGCGCCTACTGCCAGAGCCATCGCGCTGATAAACCAGTTTCTTTCACAAATCCAGGACGCTGATGTATATGCCGAAGACATGTCACACTTAAAAAATAAAATTGTATATTTTGCGAACCGCCTCGTCGGAATTTGATTATATTTTGTTTTTTTGTAATTTAAATTACTTTTTGGGACATATGATTTTAATTTTATTCAACTTGTAATTGCAATTTTGCAATCAATATTGACCGTGTATTCCAACTAATAATTTTAATGTAAATCTCATTTAATTCAATTATTTTGTACTATATTGTAATTTATTATTTATTTCATCAAGTGGACATTAACTTTATATAACATTAACTGTCTATGTAACTATTAACTATCTGATGTATTTTATCTTACAAGCGTTTTGGTGTCTACTGTAAGCCTGTAAGATTTATTTTTACAAATAAACAAACAAATAAATAAACAAATTCTGAGCTCCACACATTAAAAGCTGCCAGATGCCCGGATCTAGTAGTAAGGATACTATAGCAATCTAACCAAACGGGTTTTGTTGCTCACATTGTTGTGTCATGTCATTGTGTTACACACGTTAAGGGGGTTGGGAGGGGTTCAACAAGGTGTGTCAAGTTGTGACAAGGGTTAGGTTAGGTTAGGAGATTTTTCCCCCCGGTAAGGCTAAATTTTTGTGACGTCAAAAGTACTCACACAGTGTTGTATACAAATATCCATTAGGTAGGTGTTAATTCACTTTTTTGAAAGAAAATATCCCTTTATCTCTTGCAGTCTGACATTCAAACACTTTGGATTGTTATGTTTCTTTTAATTTCATTTTAAACAGCTACATGTTTTAATAGGAAGTAGGTAATAATAATTTTAAATACTATTCCTTTTTCAAAATCAAATAAAGTTGTTTAATCTCTGACGTGACGTCACACCAGGAGTCACATTTTACATACAGGGTACAGTGCCAAAAAATCATGAAATTGTCGTGACGTAGTTTCTGGATAAAGCGTGCCTTGCGCTTGCGCAGTTGTAAGTATCAACCAAGTGAATTGACAAGAAAAGTTTTGTGGAGACATCTAAATTCCTAAGCTGCCTCTGGACGTCCTCAATGCTCCCTACACTCCAGGAAGTAAGTGCAACGCCTTTTACCTAACATGGTTGGTTTAGTTGGTTATAACTAGAGGGGCATTATCATCATAGCATTATAGAAAATTTGTTAAATCTGGTAACTTACGCTATAGTATAGAGAACTATTACTACTATTTACTGCTATTACTATTAGAGCTAAAGCTATATCGGCCTGATGTCGCCCATCGGCACACATAGCGTCGTTGCAGTGCCTACAAGAATTATCTGAGCATTACGTTAGATCTCAATCTCACGATATTGCCGTCGGCTGGTAGCGAATTTAACTCTAACGGAGTTCACACATAAAATAGTCCCTTTACGTGTGTGATGTCGAACTTCATTATTTTTAAAACGAATTTAGATATAGCCACTGTACTCAGATAGAATTAGCTTTCTGGCCCAGACAATTCCTATTAGTCCAATAGGAATTGTCTATACTTTTTATGATTTTTCCGCTAATTCTATCTGAGTACTGAATTTTACTGATGTAGCGAATAATCCTTTAAGATCGTGAAAACTCGGAATCCCCGAATATTTTCGAACGCGCCGCCGTTGACGTATCGTGTCCATAATTGTATCATGCATGTTAACACTACAATAGTATACAATCGTGATATAATTAAGAGCTTCTTCGGAGCCATTCGGCTTAACAAATCAAATATATGTTTCTCGTGAATCCCTCCTTTGTAATAGGGTGCAAAGTGTAAACATATCTTTGACGTCGACTGTTCATCACAGAGATGGGCAAAATGTTATCGATTAACGATTAAAAATGACGAGTTATTAGTCGATAAAAATTACGATTACTTTAATTAGTCGATTTCAATGACGATTAATTTAGTTACGATTAAATTTCCAACGGAAATTTTTCGTCGAGTAATCAATCCGAAAAAAAAAAAAGAAAAAATTTTTCGTCGAGTAATCAATCCGATTCATGATTTTCGAATAATATTAGGAACTAAGTACAAGATGAAATCAAAATCGTGAAACAAATGAAACCTAAACATATTTCTGATTGTGAACAACTTTTACTAAGGGGTCAACTTTCATGAAGATAAAGATGAGGATGAAGATGGAGACGGAAAATGGGAAATAGAAAATGGAAAAGAAAATGTAAGTAGAAAATGGGAAACGGGAAATGGAAAATGAAAAATGGGAAATGGATATGAAAACCGGAACACGAAAAATGAAAATGAAATTGAGAATGAAAATGAAGTTGCGAAGCGGACTCCAGGCTCACATTGATTCTCTCTATTCTCGACTGCTTATTCGAGATTGCATTATCTACACAAGACATGTTTTTTTATAAGAAAAACTGAGCATCTTATTGATTTAGTAGTGAAATTTAATCGATTAAATTGACGGTTAATTTAATTGTTATTCGAAGAACCGATTAATTTCGACGATTGAATTTTTTAATCAATTAATTATATAATTAAAAAATTAATGCCCATCTCTGGTACCTCAAATATCCTCATAAATACCTAGTAAGTACCTAGATCCCTTACACGAAAGACGCGCTGATATTCAAATCAAATTTTAATTAAATGTAACGTTTCTCACAATTACCCCCAGTAAAACCATATGCGTAATTGAATAACTATATAAGATACGTTACGAGTGGTAGGGTTATTGGTGTAATGAGCTAATGAGGCAATACAGAAGTATTAGTCACATAATGTCTAGCTCGGGTCAGATGAAGTTGAAAATGTTAAAGGGTCCTTAATTTATGTAATCCAACCACCCTTTCCCGTTCGGCATAATGAATGGCGCTTAATGACGTTATATTTGCATAAAATTCCAAAATAGGTAAATTCTAAAAAGAGTTTTGCGATGCGGCAAATAATAAATAGACATTAGATGTAAGTGAGTAGTTTATTATTATCATCATTACAAGAAAATAATAATATAATTAGGTACAAAATATAAATAACCGTCTGCAACATTCTTTTTCTTACGTTTATCATCATATCAATAAATAAGGCAATTAAGGCTTTTAACAATGGACGAAGGATTAACAAGTATGGATACGAGTATGCACAATAACGAATAAATTGCATAATATTTTAAAAAAAAAGTACTGACAACAAATAGTATGTATATATTTAATTATTTACAACTTATCCTAAGACTAATTACTACAAATTAGTGGTAAAGTAAAACTTAAATTAGCCTAAATGTTCATGGCAAGTACCGCTATTTATTTTTGAAATATAGAGTAAAACATATTAAGGAATATTCCTTTAACAGTTAATGAAGGAAATCTACTGTGAACGAACTTTACTAACAGGTTCTCTCATAAGACAAAAAAAGGTATATGAATGATGTAAGTACACTAATTTTGCCAGTAAAGCTCATTAAAAACATTTAAATACCCATGTACGAATAGTCCATTGAACCACCAGCAGCCACTACAAAAAGCACGAATTTCAATATTGTTGACTCATTCTGATTGGCCTTTTGCTTTTACTGGCTTACAATTTAGGATATATTTTTTAGTTGCATCATTCGCTGGCTAGACTATTCATTCATGAACAGAAAAACGCGTGTACAATAATTCTGATGTAAAGTAGGTAGTTTCCAGACACAAAAGATGGCACTCTACAAGATCGGATTGCTGCAAACACTAGCTTTAAGTACGGCGCCAAAATGCAGGCAATAAGCATCTCCACTTGCCATTCTACTGTCTAGACTAGCAAATACATTCCTGTTAGCTTCATCCAATAACACTTTAAATATTTTAAAATAACGAAACAGTCTTCGAGAGTTCCTAAAACGATAAAAAGTTATCTTTCCATTTAGTTAAAGGGACAAATTGGCACAACGTTATGTACATCGAATCTACCGACTAAATGAAGGGAGTAAATTGTGTTTGTACAAGGAGCGCCGGCCCGGGCCCTCGCATCCGACGCACTTCGCTAAATTGAATGGCGTCAGTTAGCATCTTTTTATTCTCCCGTTCAGTAAACGTTCAGATAAACGGCACTCGTTAGGCTGAGTGCTAACCGGATCTCGCGCGCACGCATCGCCGAATTAATTTAGCCCCAAGGCCTTCCAATTTCCCCGCACTGCCTATATTCACTATTGGAGTACTCACTCCAATAGTGAATTTAACTAGGCCACACAAGTCTCATTCTCTTACGTAGTTGTTCACTTAATCAGGCGTTTAAGTTAATATAGTTTATTTCCCTACGGGGTTTTTTAACACCAACGTGACGGGCCCGGCTGGGAGCGCTTTGAGCGCCGCCCAGGCTTGAGTTCTCGTGAATCCCTCCATCGACGTCCCTCCCGCTGAAAGAAGTTCAGCACCGACTAGAATACGTCCACTTTGTGCTGCCGCTCCGCCTGAAAGATAAAAATATTTTTTTCCTTACACAACGACATTTACTTGTCTCACAATATACACATACAAAAATATATATACTTATGGTTAATTTTGATGAAAATAATTGTAATTATTTTCGTGTCAAAACAGGTTACAGATATACATACCATATACTATACATACCCTTAAATGTACACACCCCTTTTTAACATACCTGCAAAAAGTTTCTTGACAGTGAGCGGGCGGTCGCCCTGCGGTGAGTCCCGGCCGCCGTCCAGACCGAAGCCGAGCCCGGCACCGCCACCGGCCTTGTCCAGCAGCACGGACACTACAGACCCTCGCGCTATCTCCGTCTCGCCCTCATTACGAGCCTTCGACTCCGCTAAAGTAAAGACGTAATTTATGTATTACTAATTTAATTAATGGACGTTTAATAGTAGATGTTAATCAAGGGACGAAAGGCATTTATTTGGTGCCCCTACAAGTGAGAGCCTAGGGCTCGCTCGGCAACCCAATTCCAAGAATTGTGTAGAAACTAGGTTTTGCGCCACCCTGAAGGTAAACATGCCTCGTTAGGATTAAGTCCGGTTTACTCATGATGAAAAATGAAAATGAAAAATATTTTATTTCCTTAAATTTGTTTGACATAATGCCATCAAGGTAACTTCCTATTATAAAAGGAAACTTCCTATTAAGTAAAAAATACCTGTATCAGGAAGCTTCGCTCCTCCATAACAAAAAGTCATACATGTTTTTTTTAGGGTTCCGTAGTCAACTAGGAACCCTTATAGTTACGCTTTGTCTGCCCGTCCGTCCGTCCGTCCGTCCGTCCGCGGATAATCTCAGTGACCGTTAGCACTAGAAAGCTGAAATTTGGTACTAATATGTATATCAATCACGCCGACAAAGTGGTAAAATAAAAAGTGGAATTTTTTTTTTTATTAGGGTACCTCCCCTATACGTAAAGTGGGGAGTGATTTTTTTTTTCATTTCAAGCCTAACGTGTGATATATTGTTGGATAGGTATTTAAAAATGAATAGGGGTTTCCTAAAATCATTTTTCGATAATGTAAATATTTTCGGAAATATTCGCTCCAGAAGTAAAAAAATATGCGTCCCCCCCCCTCTAACTTTTGAACCGTAAGTTTTAAAAATATGAAAAAAATCTCAAAAGTAGAACTTTATAAAAACTTTCTAGGAAAATTATTTTGAACTTGATAGGATGAATAGTTTTTGAAAAAAAATTACAAAATAATTTCTGAACTAAGTTTGTAATTTAACCGCATAAGCAGGTGTTTATTGTACCTGTAATTTCTACAAAATTACAATGAAATGACGTGCTTTCAAATAAAGTAAAAACGGTGAAAATCGGTTCACGCAATAAAGAATTATTCCATAAAAATCATCTTCCATACTTTAAGCTCGCGCGCAATAGTTTACTTAATTTGCCGATAGATGTCGCTGTACGTGGAACTCTCATATCATATCCTACATGGCGGTGTTATTAACTCTTAAGTGGGGACACTTACTGTGACGGACGGAAAACTACGGAACCCTACACTGAGCGTGGCCCGACACGCTCTTGGCCGGTTTTTTTAAAGTTAAATAAACAGCATGATGATTTGCTTCATCGAATAGCGACATTAGCGAATGATCAAATCAATGACATTGGGTACACAAATTGCGAGTAACTACGAGTAAGTACGAGCCGAGGTTTGAACCTGCGACCTTCGGATAGAATGTTGCACGCCTTAACGCTACGCTATTGAATGCAAAAATGAATTAGTTGGTCTAATTATATAACCAAAAACTTACTAAGGTATTACGGTTTGCATTAGGTTCTTATTTATATTTAAGAGTCCGGTGACGATTTGAAAACGCAATTCGCTAATAATGAAATAACGCACATGAATTGCACATGAAATGGTATAGTTTGAAGTCTTGTAATAGCAAAAAAAAACTTTTGTTCCATATAATTTATTATTTAATACCCGAAAACTCAATTCCTACAGAGCTTGTTTAGTTAGCGTTGTTTCGGGAAAACATGCAGCTTGACTTATTATTATTACCTATTTGTTATGCCCTCTTATATGTTTTATATTATCTGATTTAAGCATAAAATCAAGTATATTAATACATTCTTATTTTTATGGAATATTTTAATACTGTCCCAAAAATACCACCTAAACTTCGTAATTTTTTCTAGAAATTGCTCCGGCTAATCATACTCTTGCATAAAAAATATGTATGAAAATGAAATAAAATGTTCCACTTATTCCTAAGAAGAATAATTTTCCAACGTTTTTACATATTTTATGTACCAGTTTAACATAATTTTAATCAATAAAAATCTTACTTGATTCACCTCTCCAAGCAGAAATCGCGAAACAGCTGTTAGATTATGTTATGGTATATGACATAGATCTACTTACGCAGTTTAAAAAGAAACATTTTTTTAAATAAACTAAACTAATAGAAGTTTTGATACAGCAAAATAGTCTCAAAAAGATGAGCGAAATCGAAAAAAAACTTTACCGGACTCTTAAGAATTGAATTACATGCTGTATTATATTATTCTGAGTGCTGGACAGCTAGAGTAGAATTATTTAAGTGTTTGAAAAAAAAAGCTTACATTTTATTTCGTACTTTGAGTGCCAAGCTCCCCAAATTTTATATAAAATGAACACACCTAGCGTGTGTCGGGCAGCGAAAGTATTAAAATGCTGTAACCATATGACCACTTATACAAGCTGTAACAAAAATGGTGGGTTTCAGGACATAATTGGTATCGTATTCTAATTATGAAAAACTAAGAAAAAAACTTTTTACGCGAAAATAAAAATTCGTTTTGTATGGAGGGTCGCTCGTTTGACGTGTCCCATACAAAAATTTTTTTTCGCGTCCAAAAAACTTCTACTTTTTCTTAGTTGCATACCAATTATGCCCTTAAACGGATAATCACTATTTTGATTACAGCCTGTATATAGTTACCACCTTTTGCCTTTGATAGTACTTTGTTCGTACAATACAATATACGACTACATTATTTATTACAAAGTAATGACGATTTGAAAAAGCGTCTAGATAAAATAGATTTCTTACCATTGTCAGAGCCGTATGTCACGCTACTCGTGTTGTCTTGGATTTCGTTCTCAATTTCAATTACCACCTCCGCACGTTGTTCCTGAAACAAAACCAAAGTATTTCATAATAATTAAAACAATTTATCCAAGATATCCAGATAATGATGTTTATTACGCAGTGATACGCACACAGAAGTAGATACAGTCGCCATCAAATATATCGGAGCGGCCGAGGCGGTCACAAATATCTGAACAATGCCTCTATTGTCACGGCGATAAAGTGCATGTTCAGATATTTTTGAGTATCTTGGCCGCTCCGATATATTTGATGGCGACTGTACGACAGGCTGCAAATATGCATACCTACCCAAAAATGCAATAATAAATTCATTCATAAATTGGGTACCTATGCAGTTCTGCAGCTGATTGAAAACGGGTCGAATTGTATAAACATTTCGATATGAAGTGACTTATTTTCATTGTCCTTTAATATGTTATGTATTATCGTCATGTAAATACCTTTAGGATAGCAACTGTTTGCGCATGGGTTAATCCCACCATACTGCAATTGTTAATGCAACGAATCCTCGCTCCTCGCTTTAATCCAGCTTTCGCTGCCACACTGTCCGCTAAAACTCTGTGGACCTGCGAAACATAAAATCAATTAATTTTATTTTTAAGAAACAAGTGAACATTTCATCTCTAATTTTACAACAAACCTATACCTACTGCACAATTGGACTAAGAGCTAGCCACGTCAGATATGACACAATAATGAGAGCAACAAAACCCGTCTGGTTAGATTGCTATACTATCCTTATTGCTAGATCCAGGCATCTGGCAGCTTTTAATGGGTGGAGGTCAGAGTGACAGACTAGCAAAATTTTTGAAATGGAAAATATTTATACCAAAAATAGGTAAAAACTGCCGAAGTTATCTCAGGTATAAAGGGCACGGTCTATATTTTAAGAACAAAAAACATTGTGTATTATTTCGTAAACAGAAACAGTAGGCGACAAACTATGAATTACATTATACGTCGTTTTGGACTACTTTCCCCATCAGAAAGTTTGGGCAATGATATTATCTAATTATTTATATAATTTCTCATAGTACTGCATCAAACCCAGAACTCTAGGATTTATATTTCTTGAAGTGATTTGCAATCTTTGACTATCAGCCAGATTTCCGGATCTAGAAATAAGCATGGTATAGCAAAATAAAAAGAGGGGTTTCGTCGCTCTCATTATTGAGTCAGATCTGACGTGGCTGGCTCTCCGTCTAAATTCTCTTCATTGGGAAAAATACGATGTATACTATACTACTTATTTCAAGGCAGTTTCAACAGAGTTCAGCAGTAAAATAAATTTTCAAATTGATATGGAATTTTGATATTGCGCTTAAAAGTTCAAAGGTAATTGAAAATAAACAATACACTACAAAATAGGGTTTTAATATTTTTAACGGCCTCCTAGCCTAAGTCGGTAGTGACCCTGCCTACGAAGCAGGAGGTCCCGGGTTCGAATCCTGGTCAAGGCATTTATTTGTGTGTTTATCACGGATATTTGTTCCTGAGTTTATATGTATATATCTATTATATATATCATCACCTAGTACCCACAACACAAGCCTTATTGAGCTTACTGTGGGACTATGTTGATTTGTGTAAGATTGTCCCATAATATTTTTTAAAAAGTCCGTGATTAAAAATATACTACATAATTTTTAAGAAAAAAAAACCGACTTCCATGGGGGTGAAGCATTATTGTAGATGGTGCACTTAGATTCCATACAATGAAATAACTTGCTTAACAAACGCAGCGGAGAGGACAAATCGCCAAACTTGAACTATGCGTCGTTGAAGAGTTCCGTTCTGATCATCATCAGCAGTTCCACTTCATCAAATGTCACTCTTTTGAATGAAAATGCTTGATTTGTTGATAAAAATACAGAAGTCACTTTATGTATGCCTTTAAGATTTGAGGAATTCCCTCGATTCCTCATGGAACTCATCATCAGAACTTGAGCTTGACGAAAATTGGTCCTGACAATCTAACTTGCTTAACAAACACAGCGAAGGGGACGAATCGCCAAACGTGAACTATGCGTCGTTGAAGAGTTCCGTTCTGATCATCATCAGCAGTTCCACTTCATCAAATGTCACTCTTTTGAATGAAAATGCTTGACTTGTTGATAAAAATACAAAAATCACTATGTGTAAGCCCTTAAGATTTGAGGAGTTCCCTCGATTCTTCATGGATCCCATCATCAGAACTTGAGCTTGACGAAAATTTGTCCTGACAATTAAACTTGCTAAACAAACACAGCGAAGAGGACAAATCGCCAAACGTGAACTATGCGTCGTTGAAGAGTTCCGTTCTGATCATCATCAGCAGTTCTACTTCATCAAATGTCACTGTTTTGAATGAAAATGATGGTTTTGTTGATAAAAATATAAAAATCACTATATGTATGCCTTTAAGATTTGAGGAGTTCCCTCGATTCCTCATGGATCCCATCATCAGAACTGCGTTTTGACAAAAACGGGACCAATCTGTATATATATACTTACAATCAAAAAAATAATTTTCAAAATCGGTTCAGACATGACGGAGTTATGGAGTAACAAACATAAAAAAAAAAAAAACAAAAAAAAAAAAAAAAAAAAGAAACATACACGCCGAATTGAGAACCTCCTCTTTTCAAATCTTGAAGTCGGTTAAAAATAGAAGGGCGTCAGTCTATGTAAGGTGCCATTCATTTGTTACATAAGACGATTAAAAGTGGGACGTCGAGGGTCGACCATGTCTTCTTTTTCTTCCAAGGGGGGAGGATTCTTAAGGATTCTTATGTACTTACCTAAGATAAAAATGCGTGAAGTTAAAATGATACTTTAAAAGAGCATGAAAAGATACTGACTATTGAAAAGTGGGGTGGCGGCCAGCCGAATCTTATTATTCTTATTTGGGGGAGGGAAGGAGTCAGAAAGTGGAAAAATTGTTAATGTGTAGAATACATAACATTGGAGTACATTAAAACACTTGTGTTACTTACCGTGACATCTTTCGCTTCGCAGTCAGTGCCGCCAGCTAGAATGAGGCCCACTCCGGAACTGGCGCCTCTTTGTAGGCGAACTATTTGCGTCGGTAATTTGCTCTCCTCCAGAGAACTAAGATCACTCTTATCACTCAGAAATCCATTTCCATTACTGATTTTGTAATTAGGTTTTTCTTTGATTGGTAGATTTGTCCGACCATCAAGTGAACAAGGTGAAATTGTGGATTTCAAAATGGTTTTTTCACGCACGCACGGTATTGTATCAAGTTTTTGTTCTTGTGCATTAGATATTTCTATTTGTTTTACCAATATGTTTTTCTCTTTATTAAAGCTGTTAAGTCCAGGTTTTTTCATTTCTTTAATTATAGTTTCCGAAATCACTTTAGGCGGATCTTCGACCTTTGCTGTTTCTACAACAACTTCACTCGACTTTGTTTTATTCGCGGAACTCGAATTTCTCTTGAGTCTCGAATTCTTAAAGTCAGTTTTTCTTTGTCGCACGTTGACCTCTTGGTCGCTGTCCGAATCAGTTTCAGCGATCACCTTATTGCGACGCCTGTTATCGCCTTTATTCGAATTAGCACTCACGGAAGACGTGAGTGTAGAAAGGCGCTCAGACGCATTGCGCGTTGGGCTGGGTGATTTCTCGTCCGACTCATGCGGAAACTTTGTTTCCACTACGGGTGACTTCAGCTTAGCATCGCGACCGCTCCTACATTTTGCCGAAGCCAAAATATTTCGCCTGTTGATGGAATCTATATTACAGGATTTCGAAACTTTTCTTTTATCTGAGTCAGCAACAGAACTTTCTAAAGAGCTGCAACTAGCTTGCGACCCAGAAGTAGCTGCCGAACCCGCTGAAGAACTGAATGAAACATTTGTATCAGATGATACCGAGCGACATACATTACGCTTAACGTATTCCTCGCAAGTCTTTTCTGAAATTACAGATTTTGTAGGAATTTCGGTTTTTATCAGTGAGTACGATGTATAATGTGATATTCTGGGTGATAGACGAGAGCTATCGGACTCTATGCTGTCTAAATTATGTAGAGGGGATGATGCTGACGACCGATAGCTAGATTGCGTTGAGCTCATCGCAGAATCATTATCACTGTCCACTATTTCAGTAGCAGTACATATTTTTATTTCAACATTTTTGTAATCCCGATTATTATTTAAAATGGACCTGTATTCGTTACCGGAACCCTTGTTAAGGTTGATCATAGAATATTTAACTGGTAACGTTCCATTTTTAATGTCCGATGTAGTCTGAGCAGGGCTCGGTGCAAAAGTTTTACTATTAAGCTTATTAAGGGCATCAACTTTCTCGTTGAATTTCCTTTCGGGCGTTGACTCTTTCGATAAAGAAGAAGGCGTGTACACTTGTAAAGACTTTCTTTTAAAAGCTGGCGAATACTTAGGTAAGTTATTCGGTAAAAGGTTTGTTTTCCAATTAGTTTCAGTTAAATCAATTATCTTCTTGTGGCTTGTTGTGGTCTCATTGTTGCATATGTTGGTGTTATTATTTAATTTATATATAAACGATTTCGATATGTTGTCCTGCACTTTAATTTCTGGTAAATCTACTATTGGTGATTGCACTTCGGGTATTACTAAACCCCTGAGCTTTGATAAAGATTTTTTTCTCTGTTCAATTAGATATTCTAGATTGGATTTATGAACACTTTTATCACCATTGTCATCACTTATACTGCGTGCGTGATACACTGACTGGCTAAACGTCTTTTCTATATTCGAAGGTAGCGTAGTTGTACTGCCATAAAATAGGGGTTTACTTTCCACTTGTCGAGGACTCAAGATTTGAGCGGTTTCCTTAGTCGGCATCCTAACCTTACTTTCTATGGCTCCTAGTACCTCTGGACGTTCCGAATGTCTTCTATACGATCTTGGTAATTCATCGAGATTATCTTGAGATTTGGTTAATCGTCTATCTAGAGATGACACTTCGTTGTAGCTATTTGTGTATGATGTCGTGCTTTTTCTCGGGACGGTAAGATTTTTAGGTAGAGTCCCACAGCTATCCAATTGATCTGATGAAGGAGCACGATCGTTTGAAAACATAGCTATCTTGTCTTTAACACTGGCTTCACTTCTTGCATCCTGCGTCCTCGACGTGTATGAGTAGCGGGTACGTGTGGTTGGCCAACCGGCGGGTAGTCGAGGTGGTAGCCGTGTTGGGAGCTCGGGAGCGTTCTCCACGGCGTCCGCCGGCGTTTCTACACCATCGGGCGGCTGCCGAGGGCACGTGGGTAGGGGAGTCTCATCATTAGAGAGACTTTTATCTTCGGCATCACTTTTATTGACCCGATCTGTAAAAGAGAAATACATTTTTTAATTCCGGTAATTGCATAAACCAGTTAGTGAAACAAACGCCATTACGTTTTTCGTATTGTAATAGTTATTATTTTACTAATCAACCATCATTTCCAGACAAGACTAAATATTACAATCACGCACCTCTCCGTTCAAATAGCATCAGTTTTATTGAGGTTTCTTCTTTGGACTTAAAATTGTTATGCACTAACTTAAAGTGACGAACAACTGGCCGTGCATATGGGTGCGATTATATTTATACATTTGAAACAAGGCCTTGAATGCGACGTGTGGACAGAATAAGGCAAAATGGAAAACCAGTATTCTGAGACGATATGATGAATCACCAGTGGTGTCACTTTGCAGTTGGCCAACCTATTAGCTAAGATGATGCGTCATTACTTCTAAATAGTGCCACCAATCGCCGATATGCAATAATAATTGTCATTAGACAATACGATTGGTACATGCGACGCAAATCCATGTTACTACTAAAGTAGATACATGTATAAATCTACCTTCTCTTTCTTCTTCGATTGGATGCAAACACCGCGAATGTCTGATTTTAACAACACTATAAGACTGTGTATCTAAAACTATCACTCGTTGCGTATACATCACACACAGAATCTTTTTAAATTTTAAACATGTGTTCATATAATGAGGTTCACGTTTCAACTGATATTTTTCCAATAAGTACGCAAAAGCATTACATACGTAAAAGCAATTGTCTACATGTCTTATTTATTTTGCGGACATGGCACGCTTGAATATGTTTGAACAAATGTTAGGTGCGCATTGAAATTCAGCATTGTGGTCCTCAAGCGTTCGCCGCTGTCGGCGCTTTCGTCATCGCACCGGAACAAAGAAACTCACTGGATAAATTTATCAGTTGCGCAAAATTAGTATAGTCTGTTGAGATACTGTGTCCCAAGGCAGAGCAAGCGGATGCACATGTGCATCATGTGCATGTATGTGTAGCGCATGAATAAATATTCTACTAGAATACATAAATGATACCGATATTGATATCACTCACTTTACTTATAGCGGTCAAAAATTCAAAAAATACACAACTTAAGTAATAACCATAACGGGTCAAAAACTATTTTCCTATGACTTAATACATTTGAGTTTTTTCTGTGGACATTATGAAATAAACGGACTTTAAAGCCAAAATTTCTTATCCAGCCCTTGCACTGGGTGCAAATCTTTTTTGAATCTATATAGTAAACGCTTTAGTGTAATGTACCCAAATCGTAAGCTTTTATATTGTCTACAGAAAAGTGGCCCGTTTTCCTTTTTTTAGGGTTCCGTAGCCAAAATGGCAAAAACGGAACCCTTAGTTTCGTCATGTCCGTCTGTCCGTCCGTTCGTCCGTCCGTATGTCACAGCCATTTTACTCTGAAACTATGAGACATATCTTTATCAAATTTTAACATAAGGTGTATTTTGTGTGCTGCTACTTAGTTCTGTACTGAAATTGCGGAAAAAAAAATTTTTTAGGGGAGGCACTCATACATGTAACTAATTGTCAAAAAAAAAATTCTACCAAATATCTTCATGATGCATTTCAATCGATAGGTCTTTAAAAATAACATTCAGGTTCCTTGGAACATTTTTTGATTAAGTAGATATTTTCAGAAATAATCACTCCGAAAGTCAAAACATTTGTGTCCCCCCCCCCTGTAACTTTTGAACCGTAAGTCCAAAAATTATTAAAAAATTCAAGAAGATACATCTTTGAATATTCTTTCCACGAACATTATTTTGAACATTATCGGTTTAGACGTTTTTGAAATATCTCCAAAAAACTGCAGATACGATCATGCGATATTATTTTTTTCGATAGCCGGTACGGAACCCTCCATTATGCGTGGTCCGACACGAACTTGGCCGATTTTACGGCCCGCCTGATTGGGGACATCTATGAGAGTTTCCGATCCAACGCCTTTAAAAAAAATAAAACAAAAAAATATATTTATTCAGTAATAAGCAATCTTTAACAAAATACAGTTTGGTGTCCCTTTTTAGGGTTCCGTAGTCAACTAGGAACCCTATAGTTTCGCCATGTCTGCCCGTCCGTCCGTCCGTCCGCGGATAATCTCAGTGACCGTTAGCACTAGAAAGCTGAAATTTGGTACTGATATATCAATCACGCCAACAAAGTGGTACAATAAAAAGTGGAAAAAAATGTTTTATTAGGGTACCTCCCCTATACGTAAAGTGGGGAGTGATTTTTTTTTTTATTTCAACCCTAACGTGTGATATATTGTTGGATAGGTATTTAAAAATGAATAGGGGTTTACTAAAATCATTTTTTGATAATGTAAATATTTTCGGAAATATTCGCTCCAGAAGTAAAAAAAAATGTGTCCCCCCCCCCTCTAACTTTTGAACCATACGTTTTAAAAATATGAAAAAAATCTCAAAAGTAGAACTTTATAAAAACTTTCTATGAAAATTATTTTGAACTTGATAGGTTGAATGGCTTTTGAAAAAAAAATACAAAATATTTTCTGAACTATGTTTGTAATTTAACCGTATAAGCAGGTGTTTATTGTACCTGTAATTTCTACAAAATCACAATGAGATGACGTGCTTTGAAATAAAGTAAAAACGGTGAAAATCGGTTCACGCAATAAAGAATTATCCCATAAAAATCATCTTCCATACTTTAAGCTCGCGCGCAGTAGTTTACTTAATTTGCCGATAGATGTCACTGTACGTGGAACGCTATTATCATATCCTACATGGCGGTGTTATTTTAACTCTTACTGTGACGGACGGAAAACTACGGAACCCTACACTGAGCGTGGCCCGACACGCTCTTGGCCGGTTTTAAGTATGGAAATACATGTGTTAAAGGACGGCGTCAAATATATTATAATTTTTAAAGTCTGATAACCACGGACCCATATTTTCTACAGCAGGCGATGCAAACTCAATATTTAATCATTCTTAAAAAAGGCATAAGTACTTCATGTAGGAGTAACTGTTTTTTCTATGTTGATGAAAATTGCCATATAACTAGAAAGTTTTACCTAAACGAAACTCCTCCTAGCGTTTGTCCCGGCTTTTGTCTCGGATTAATTGAGCCTGGGGTCCGCTTGGCAACCTAATCCCATAAATTGGCACCTTTCAACCCCCAACCCGAAGGGGCAACTAGTCCTTATCGGGTTTTTACCTCAATGTACCTATATTTTTTAAATTCCACCCCCTGAAGTAGGTAATAATATCTGACAAATCCTAAAACTAGCCGTAGCTGTAGAAACAGCTAGTATATAGCCTATGCAGCTCTACTTAGTTTAGTTTATAACACAAGAAAATAAAAGCAAAACATGGCATTCCGATCCGAAACGGAAACGTGCCTATTTTGCAATACACATAAGGTAATGGCCAGGTCACCACGAAACTAAACACCTACGTTAGTCATTCTAGCATTAAGTCAAACTTAGGAGAAGCAAGCAGTTCGATGATATATACTATAAAATTGTATAGGTACTAATACGTAGTCCCATTAGGTAAACTATCAATGTTTCTTTAATGATAGGTTGGTCACATACCCTAACCATTGAATTTGCAAAACAAATCAAAACAGTCTGTTTTGTCTGTTTTAGACAGTTATAGGGTGATTGTGCTAGTTTTCGTCCACTTTTGTTAGTTTTCCGTCCATACTTATTAATGTTTATCTTCAAGATTTTCCCAAAAGAAAAGCTTAAAATTAAATATCTACTAAATAATAAACTATAAATATCAACTATGTTGACCTTAAAAAGTTTTTCCCATTTATTTGCAGCAGGTTAATCAAGTGGACGGTAAACTGGACCTGGACGGGAAACTAGCACAATTACCCTATTAAAGTACGAAAGAAATGCACTTCCTGTGATGCTGTCAATATGAGATAAATTACCAAAGTTCGGATAAGCTTGAAATACATGAGTACAATCTACTCATTTTTTTTTTTTGAAAATTCATTATCTCACAGTTTTCGATCAAGTGCTTAGCAGAATACCTGCAGGTCGGTTTACCGGATATTAAAAATTAATTACCTTTATTGATAGTGTGGTAAGTTACTAATCGAAACACGCGATATAGTTTAATTACCATTGTTTACCTCTAATCACCCTTATTTATTTTTAAATATCTTCTGTACTGGTTTTCTATTTGAGGTGTTGAATAAAGAGTATTTGTATTTTGTTATACCATTACGAATAAATCGGGGCCCTAAAATAATCCTTAAAAAGAACAACTCTATTAACGAGAGGTGTGTGAGGTATTAAGCTTTATTTTTGTCTATTGGTAAATATAACTGTTTAACTATATGAATTGCTTCTTTACTTTGAAGTTATTATTAATTATCTATACCTACTTAGAGAGCTTTGGTAAACAAATATTTACTGAGTAGAGTTTTTCTTAGATGGACACGGTTACGTGGACAAAACATTTTAAAATAACAATAACCCATCAAAGACTTAAAAAAATATTTAATAAGCTTGTAATAGAAGATTACACTTAAAAAACAAGAAACACATAATACATATGTTGTTTGTCACAGTTTATATGTTTGTAGGTATAAACAGAAAATCAATCGTAGACACTGACCGTAGAGGGACATGGACCGCCGCGGCAGCTTCCTCATCTCCAACATCGTGAACTATCACACTTCAAGTATGTTCACATGAGACAATTCATAATCACACACTTTCATTTAATAAACCAGTTTATACTCCAGTTCATTCAGCAAATATATGCTTTCGCTACAAAAACGGGGAAAACCACAAAAACATTACACCCACATCTCGCGCAGAGTTGTTTTATCTGCATTAAAACAACAATGCCGCGAATCTCTCGGCCCAAAGAAAGAGGATCGAGTTAAGAATGCGGAACCAGCTCATTGACGACCGAAATAACAGTTATTTAACATAGGGCGGTGTGTGCAGTGAGCGCCCACGGGCCGGTGCGCGGACGCCGGTCGGCGGCGCAGGACGAGCGAGCGGCGAGCACGGGCGGCGAGCGCTGTGCCGCCGCGGCGGGGCGAGATGCACTGAGTCGCGGCGGGCTTGCACAAATTTGCAGCGTCGCCGCCCTTGACGGGGGCGTTGCTCCGAGCCAGGGACGGACACTGAGTGCGCACGCGACGCTCCCCCGCATCCCGCTCGCGACTGCATAAGCCTTGCAAACGTCACACATCACATATTACCACTACAAACCCTAGCCAAACAAAACACGGCACAGCACTATTCATAACATATAACAAACAAAACAATCTGTAATATCCACAAAATGAAAGCGCGCCTTATAGATCTGAATTGTCCCATCTGGACCTCGCAGCACTCACTGGATTTTCATTATCTGCTTTCCCATTACTACTACCCTAGGGAAGAAATACCTATCTATATCCAGTGACATGTAGCCATACGATAAATAAATATAGATCTGAACTTATAATCGCTCTCTCTAGTCGGTGCTCTAACTTTAAAGTAAGCACGAATCTGTAAATCCGAGCTATTTTTAGCGTGGAGAGGCATAGGAGGGCGGCGACCGTGAGCGCGAGCGCAGACGGCACTCGCGCGCACAACAGATGTCAGGGTCGCGCAGGCGCCCCGCGCCACTGCCGTCGCGCACCCTGAGCGCCGCTCCACTTCCGATTATCAGACAAGCCTTCTACAGCAACTTGCAAGTTGGATTAGGTTTGGAAAATGCGGCCGGACCGATCTCACGAGTGCACTTTCTTTTCATCAGTACTGAGAGAAGGGTAAGTGTGGCATCACGGAATGCGCCATGCCATCTAGGTACACAGAGGTAACGTCGCCATGGCCGCGGGAGCTTGGAATGCCGCCTGTGCCCGCCGTGCCGCCGCCCCTCGCAATCCGGACGCGGCCTTTAAACCGCTCCGACGTGTTTGCAGAGTTGTTTGCACATTTTTTTACATTCCCGTCCTTTTATTAAACCTTTTTATAATAGCCTCAATATAGATCAGAACATGGAAAACGTATATCGACAAACATGGCACTAAAAGCAAAAGCAATTACATGTTGGTATGTTAAAACTGTAGGTGGCTATATATACTCTATATAATATTACCACACCAGAAATACTTTCCTGGTTCCTTGGAAAATAGGTAAGTGCCAACTTCAGTTAATTATTAAGTTTAATGACTTAAAAGGCCCGCCGTACTGTCATAAAAGCGACATTCCTGAATCAATAGGCAGAGTCACGTAGAGTCACACAGAGTGAAGTAAAATGTATTTACTTAAGATTTGAATGACGGATGGGTTCCTACAGCGAACTTTAAAATACAAGATAGGTAAGTGAATGAAAGTGTAATCGATTTCACTTTCAAAACTAAATTAACTTTCTCCAATGACATGTATTATGTAATCTCAACGAGACAAGATTCATAACCGCAACATTTGTATCTGGCAAAGGTCGTCGAGCGACTCTTTTACTACTATCTAATTCAAAACGCTTACTAGTGTTTATTAGCTCGGCGGTCCATCTGACATAACGATCTCGTAAAGCACCGACACAACAGTGACTGATGGACAAATACGACGCCAGGGCTGATGTATGGACTGCAAGTTAGCCTTAAATAATTAGTGAGGTGCAGGGTTGGCAACGCAAACTGACTGCACACCAGACAAATTATGTAAGCGTTAGCTATTTCCTTTTTTGTGATGCACTTACAAAATTATGTCTAATTACAAAAGGTAATTAATGCGGCTTGTTGCGGGCGGCGTTCGCGACATTGAAGTCGAATAAATATCGCTTCGATTGCGGTATGCGACCGACGACCGAGCGAGCTGACTGCTGCGAATCAAACCGGGCACGCAAGGAATCCGCCAAACGTTACAACATCTGCACCTGCGCTAGCTTTGCAAAAAGCAACCATAAAATATAGTACATTAGAATCAGTTACATCGCGTACAAAATATAAACGCTTTTTGTTAAAGCCTTCACTCGAGAAAATTCCAGGACTTCCAATTTAAAATGGCAACCGGATAAGTTAAGCCCATCAAAGTTTTATGGTTCAAGGTATTAATGGATTCCGAGGCTTAACGTTTCCGACCACAATAAAACAACTTTCGGGAGTCATCGCTTCAAAACGTCTACGTACTTTTGATATATTTACCTTCTTTTTGATACAATACCTGCCTACTGAAATATAAAAAAAAACTAAGAAAAATTATTTTCCTTACTTAGGGCACGTAATATGTTTTTATTTTGTTTGTTTTTAGGGTTCCGTACCTACCTCAAAAGGAATAAAACGGAACCCTTATGTTATCCGTCTGTCTGTCTGCCTGTGAATGATATCTTTCATGAAATTTGACAAGTAGGAAGGCTTTACAGCATAAGTAAAGCAATTAGTCCGAAAATCGTTAATTTGTTCTTTTATCGCAAAAAAATATTTAATAATTAAAATTGTGCGTACGGAACCGTCAGGGCGCAAGTCGGCCAAATTTGAGGCCGGTTTTTTCCCAAATATGACCGGACATTGACTGATTATCATGTATTTACACCTTTGTCTCAGCGGCGAGGAATCCGTAATTATTTAATAAATCCATGAAAATAACCCAGATCCTACATAACCCAAAAAACACGTGTACAAGCACATGACAAAGAAATCGAGTATTCTAAGGCTCAGGTGGACTATAAAATTACTAATCTCTCTATTGTGATCCTATCGATCTATTTAAAGTACCTACTATCGACAATGGCTATCAATCATTGCGATAAGCATTCGAAATCGAATTTCTGGGATGCAAAACGCCGGTTAAGAATGAAAGTTGACGGGTGGATCGTGGTTGTCAATTTAATGATCAGCCAGCGGGATATCAGAAAAACAACTTTCCTTATAAGCATACTTATTACTTATATTATAAAGTAAGGACGGTCAAGTTAAGTTATGTTTTCGCCTATAAATAAATATTATGAGACAATCTTACACAAATCGACCTAGTCTCACAGTAAGCTCAATAAGGCCTGTTGTGGGTACTAGACGACTATATAAATATAATATATAAATAATAGATACTAGAGATAAATACTTAAATATATAGAAAACAACATCAACAAATTTTATATTATGGTATGGAACCATTCTCACAGGTTTTGGACTGTCTTAACTATATCTTCATTTATAGGTATACACAATTATCCGTTGACATGTAACTACAGATGATACTTATAATTAGATAAGTCAATCACTAATAAGTAGAGTTATTAATAAGTAAGTGTAGAGTTATTAATTATTTTGCTGTGTTACATTACATTAAATTTATAGAAAATGTAGGCTTACACAAACGCCGATTTAAAGAACCTATTTGGTGTAATACACAATATTCTTTTTCTACAGGTAATGCCGGGGGGAGGCCTTTGCCCAGCAGTGGGACATAAATGACAGGCTCCTAATAATAATAATAAACAGGTAAAACCACATGTGTCACAAATTTATGATCATTGTAATTTATGATAATTTTAATATAATATTTATGATCATTCTAAGCAAACTGCTAATTGTGCACTACTGTTTCTTATTGAATGGACTTCAAAGTCAATGAAAATATAATTTTGAAGATAGTCGGTATTTGCAGTCATAGGACGAAATTAATTTTAGTGATGCCCCGCGACCTATAAGTTTGTGTGGGTACTTAATGTAAACTTTTTTGTAGAAGGAACAATTAAAATTATAATTATGAGCACGAAAAATACTACTGAATATGATTCTGAAAAAAATAGAACAGGTTTCTTAAAGGCCCCACGTGGTAGGTATACATAACTACACATTCAAAACGCACAGTACAGTGTAACCTACCTACATACGGAAGCGGGGAACAGTGTAACTCAATCTTAATCGTAGTTTTGTATCCAGTTTGCCCAAGGTACTTATGAGGTTTGAAAGTTTGCGGCATTCTCTCAATGCAGTCCAAGCCTTGCACCAAAACTACGTTATGGCATGTGCAAAGAATGAGCAGAGGTGCCATTCCAACAACTTACCGAGAACGGCGAGTCAGAAACTCAAACGAACCAGTATTAGTGCGCCCCTCGATTACGCGTATTATTACAGACCTCGATTTCACGTTTCAGGGAGACCTAACCAATAGGAACACGGGGACAGGTGCGACAATGCCGGCGGCCCCTCGCAAGGTGCACTTTCACGGCCAAGCACACGCAAGGATTCTTACTCAGCTATAATAAGAATATTATGCAACCACCAAGAATGCAATAAAATATACAATTTCTCTATAGGTTCAACAGCACCACCGATTAAGAAATTTACATAAACACGATTTTGCAATGATTATGTAGGTATTTGTATGGGCGTTTGGAGCGCGAGGCATAGGCGTGGCGAGTTAGTGTTATCCTGTCAAGAAACAATGTGATAGGACTGATAGGTACTTAAGCATATAAAATATACTACATTACTCGTACTAAAGCCTATGCTACGACTCTTATCGACATTTACAAACTATTATCATTAATTAACCAAGGGCGCTATTCTAACTTTAAAACACGTATAAACACGATCCAACTTCAATACAACGCCAATGCATTAACAACGCAATACAGCTACGGCATAAACATCTGAATCAGAAATATCAGAATTTGCTTGAGAAATATTCCAACGCAACTCCAATACAACTTCAATATTGGTTGATTGTTTTTTGTGTGTTGGTGTTATGTTTGAGATAGGTTGTGTTGTTATTGTATTGTTAATGTATTTAAAAATTAGAATCCGGCACCAGGACGTATGCAAACGCAAGCGTTGGTAGAGTAGAAGAAATAACTATAAAAAAAGAAAGTTTTTCGTTCAGCTAAATAAGTTTCCAGGGAAGGTGAAGGGCATATTTCTCGTAGAAATGGTAAACTTTGGATCCATAAAGTACTTATGATGCCAGTATCTTATCTATAGGGAAAAGCAACATAGGAACCCTCGTAACCAGCTGGACAGATCAACAGGAAAATTTTGATCTGATCATGACCTCTGAATAAAAGCACCGCGCGGCTGACATTTGCAGAAATTTTTAGTATTTTATTTATATAAAAAAAAAATATTTTTTATAAAAAAGAAAATTACAAGCATCTACAAGGTTAGAATATTTGTATCAGTTAGTAATTAACAAAGTAAGTATCAATAAGGAAGGATACGCTTACAAGTAACCATATGAAAATATCGCACTCTATCCAGCAGTGACAAAAACAAGTCACGCTCCATGCTCCATTCATATCGCTAACGAACATTAACAATCATAAACAAACTGCTCATGGCAACCCTTTGTCTTCTTCCATTTGCAACGATAAGCGTTAGGGTAAAGATTAATTTCCTTCATATGTTTAACAATAAGTATGTAGTTCCGAAGCGATTACGGATTTGCCGTCAAAAAACATATGTTTAATATGCCGTATGTTTAAATTTTCATTAAATCATACATTGATTCTTTTTCGATTCTAATACATTGAGGTAGTAATATAATATAGTAAGTAAATAATGTAATATAATAGAGGCCCAGAGTCAAACAAGATTTTCCGAATATATGGCTCATGAAAATTTGTAACCGGCCAGCGCGAAATTACAGATTAAAATCGTTTCATCTAACGTTGAAAAATCACATGGAACATATGAGCAATGGAGTCGCTCTGGGATCAGTTACTAATAAAATTTGTATTAAGTATCGATAACTTCATAATTATATATATTTTATTATCAACCGACTTCAAGGTTTCGAAGGAGGAGGTTCTTAATTCGTCGGGATCTTTGTTTTTTTTATGTATGTTCACAGTTGGTCCCATTGTCATCAGATCAGGATCTGATATTGGGATCCTGGAGATTTTGAAGGAACTATTCAAATATTATACGCACATCTATAGTGATTTGAGTTTTACAGCGGCACGAGCATCTTTTCGAAAGGTGGAGGCTAAGTCAAGTCGAAGTTTTTGTTTAAAATTATATTGCCTTGTTCATAAGTAAAATCAAATTATTAACAAATATTTTTATAACTGATTAATCATTCGAATTATATTTAAGTTTGTATCTTCCTAAGCTAACGGTTCATATTTCATAATAGTTTTTTTTCTCTTGTACTACTACCAAAATGTGGGACGGCGAATTTCGTCTTTGTGGGATCCGTGATTATCAAATGTAAGCGTGTAAAACATGCACTTCTAAACCATCGGATACCATGAGTGTTGTGTGTAGGCAAAGTGACAACCCTGTAGCGTAAAAGTACAATTCCTTGCTAGTCAGCCTGCGACAATGAACCAACCATATGTACTAATAATAGATAAACTCCAGTTTTTTTTTTTAAATAGGTACTTTATATCTTCTAGCCATAAACGTATTATCTAAAATCTAAGAATAATATTTTTTTTTTTAGCCTGTATTAGTGTCCCACTGCTGGGCAAAGGCCTCCCCTCTTCTCCTCCATTCAGTCCTGGTCACAGTGCTTCCCCGCCATTCCGTAAAGAATGCGTCCAGGTCGTCCCGCCATCTCCTTTTCGGTCTGCCTCTACCCCGGCGGCCGTCGATAGTGTCTCGTGGGTCCCACTCTGTAGCCATTCTGGCCCATCGTTCCGGGTGCATGCGGCAGATATGCCCAGCCCAATCCCACTTTAGCTTAGCGCTCTTGACACCCACATCTTCAATACGAGTTCAGGAGCGCAGTTCCGTATTTCTGATTCGATCTGTTCTGCGAACACCTAATATACTGCGCTCCATCGCTCGCTGGCAAACCTTGAGTTTGGACTTTAGAGCCTCAGTTAATGACCAGGTTTGAGCACCGTAGGTTAGGATAGGCAGGATGCACACGTCGATGAGTTTGCGCTTAAGACATAGAGGAAGATTTCCCTTCATTAGCGCTTTCATGGACCAGAAGCTCTTTCAGGCATTTTCGATACGTCTATCGATCTCGAAAGACTGCCTGTTCTCAAAGGACGCTATCTGGCCCAAGTAAACATACTCATCGACATATTGCAAATCCTGCCCATCGACCACTATGGGTCATTAACTTGGTTTTCTTGGTAAGAATAATATTATCAAGAATAAAAAACTGGTCCATTTAGGTTAGGGTAGGTTACCTAGTTCTGAACATTTCGGAGGAATTAGGTTAATTTCATTTTGAAACAAAGAATATAATGATATTACTGTCTTTAATTTGATTATCATATTTTTTAATAATTAGTACCTAACATGTACGTTAATATAATTTACAAAAGAAGTTTTAATTATTTTCTGACTTTCGGAATTAAAATAAATTTCAGTGCATAGACCAATACAAATCACACACACAAGCGGTGTGGTGTGCCGTAGCCTGTAATGTTTTCATAGCTGCACCACGGTGAACCTCCTATCTAAAATGCAAATTGTAGACAAATTGTATATCAGATAGGTGGTCCTCATACGTCTCGTTGGAGAAATATATGTAAGTGTATTCGTAGATAGTATAGTTGTACGAATTAAACATTGTAAATAATATAGTATTCTACTAATATCATGGTAGTGCGAACATGTTCTAAACGAATAATTTTAAACAGTACCTACCTAGTCATAATAACGCAACATGAATAAAAAATTATAAATAACACAAATCAACATATTTAATTATATTATACAGTATTTTAATTGTTTTTAATATTGAAAACAACGTAGAAGGCACAACGTCAGTTATGTGATCGATCGCCGGTGATATTCCGGTGACTAATAAACCTCCGTTTAGGAATGATATTGATCAGTAATGGAAAAATAATGCTATTCTACCCTTACCTCCCGTTAATATTTTTTTTGTATAAAATGTTTTCTTTGGCTTTGGTTTGAGGTCCGGTTTGCAATTCTGCTGCCACGAAAAGTTTCCTAAATGTCTCATATGATGGCTTATGATATGATACGTTTGTACCTGTAGATAGAGTAGGTAGACTGTAGTGTGACGTTTGACATATATACCTGTACCTAACTACCTATAGGTAAATTACTTTTTATGCTTATACTTATTGTACTAATTTAATATGTAAAAATACTTACCCTCCCAAAAGTTGCTGTCAAACGTTGGTTTTCGATCGTGTGTTTCGTTTTCAATTATAGCTGGTTTCCTGGAACAAATATTAATTACATTATATTTTTTGTAAACAAAGTTGTTGTTTAATAGTGTAGGTATGAATAATATTCAAAATTGTATAATGGTTACTCTTACTTCCACGCAGAATTCTTAAAAATAATCTATTAACCTTAATAGGCGTGATAACCAATGAATGCATTTAAATACTAAAAAGCGAATGTTTTCATCTAATTAATAACGATAAAACCTTAATGATATAATTATGTATTACATCATGCACTGGTCCTACGTGACTAATAGGTATCAAATAAATACTGCGTGTAACAAAGCAAAGAACACGTTCATAGATGTTACTCATGCCTACTTCATAATTAATGAATTAATTGCTTAGTTTTATGTTTGCCACATTATAATTTCTTAAAGCTAACTCGTACGATCACGATCAAGAATACCATCCCGAAGAACCCATAGAACAAACTAAAAGAAGTCGTCTGAACCATAAAATTTAATATTTCTTCCATTATTGTGCAAGAAGTACCTATATTTTTATTATTTAGATATGGACTAGTTTAGGTTCCACAATACGAAAAAGTATACAAACTCATCTTTTCTATATATATCAAAAGGTCGTATCGGCCTATGAAATAGGTTTTTTTGACGTAATTCGAAAATGCGTTAACCGATAATATTGACATAATTTTTTGTTGAAAGAATATACAAAGATGTATCTTCTACATTTTTTCGTATTTTTTTGATCTCCGCTTTATATGTTTTACTAAACAACTAAGTAGCGGCATACAAATTACACCTTATGTTAAAATATTATTAAGATTCGTCTTATAGTTTCTGAGTAAAATGGCTGTGACATACGGACGGATGGACAGACGGACATCACGAAATTATAAGGCTTCCTTTTTTGTCATTTTGGCTACGGAACACTAAAAAAATAACAATTTAGCGTTTATTGCAATATAACGACGTTAAGTACAGTTTACCTCGAAGGCATTTGGTAATCTTAAGTTTTTGAAGTACAAGTTACATATAACAACCCCTCTTAATTATGCTACACTACAAGAAATTTCGTACATTCCTAAATAAGTTGTATCATGAATGTCTGATCGATGGAAATGTCAATTCTAAGTATATTTTACAGATATTATAATATTTATAATTATTCGACTACCTATTAAAATCATATTCGTATACCTAAATAAATTACCAATAACTTAATTGAACACGTCTAACGGCATTGGTGTTGACCTGGGTTTTTTGTAGGTACCCAAGGATGATGGATGGACAATATCCATACAAAATCGCGTTCCTTTTATTTCAGGTTAAAGCACTAGCGTCATCTATCGGTTACACCAGACACTAAATCCTAGTTTCTAATACTTTGTTCGTCAGAATAACTCGACTCCGACTCGACAGATGGCGCTGTGGCACTTCGTACCGAAAACAGACGTATAGCCTGAAGGTTCGAGGAACGCGATTTTGTATAGGCATCAAGGATGATTAAGACATGGATTGACAATGCCTATACAAAATCGCGTTCAGGTTATACGTCTGTTTTCGGTACACAGTGCCACAGCGCCATCTGTCGAGTCTGAAGTCGAGTTATTCTGTCAGCGTTAAGCGACGAACAAAGTATTAGAAACTAGGATTTAGTGTCTGGTGGGACCGATAGATGACGCTAGTGCTTTAACCTGAAAAGAGAACGCGATTTTGTATGGGTATTGTCCATCCATGTCTATATCATCCTTGGTAGTCAGGTACCTACAAGGATGATATAGACATGGATCGGTCACACCAGACACTAAATCCTAGTTTCTAATACTTTGTTCGTCGCTTAACGCTGACAGAATAACTCGACTTCAGACTCGACAGATGGCGCTGTGGCACTATGTACCGAAAACAGACGTATAGCCTGAACGCGATTTTGTATAGGCATTGTCAATCCATGTCTTAATCATCCTTGATGCCTATACAAAATCGCGTTCCTCGAACCTTCAGGCTATACGTCTGTTTTTGGTACGAAGTGCCACAGCGCCATCTGTCGGGTCGGAGTCGAATTATTCTGTCAGCGTTAAGCGACGAACTAAGTATTAGAAACTAGGATTTAGTGTCTGGTGTAACCGATAGATGACGCTAGTGCTTTAACCTGAAATAAAAGGAACGCGATTTTGTATGGATATTGTCCATCCATGTCTATATCATCCTTGCTGACTACTAGCCCCGATGCAGTAAAGTTCGCCTAGTACGAAAGAACTTTCACATTATTTTTTTCAATATTATTATATATTTATATGACACTTTTAAGTGATTAATGTTTGTGTGATGTTGATGTGATAAAGATTGTTTTGAAACATTACGTTACATACGACGTGAAAGGATTTTTACGAACAAACTGTTAAGTGTATTGTCCTCACATACTGCACTTCTCGAACCAGATTATCAATTTATATTTTTTTCTGTCTCGCTATCCCTATTAATGCCCTCTCTCGCTCAAGTGTATATTAAATGTTTACCAACAATAATTTAACAGAATCAAACAATTTTTCCGTCGCTACATAGGTCGTCCTGTGTATAAAAAGGTACCGTTACATTAAAAATATTTTATGCATACAGAAAATATTCGCAGTGGAACCTTCTGGCAATGATGACATTTGAAGATTATTGGTTCCAATCTCAAGGTTCTAGCTTTAACAATTTTAGCTGTGCGTTGTCCTGCAGTCTCTTGGTAACGCCACAGTTTTAGGCGGCTTTCTTTAGATAACTTTAGCGCTCTGCATGTGTATAACGCTGTCACTCTTGCACACCGTCGCCGCATCCGGTTGCGGCGCCAGTCTGATAATCGCCTTATACATTCAGATAAGTGTTAGGCATGTTACATCGTAACATACACCGAAAAATACTAGTGTTCAGTGATTTGAGACTAAAACCTACATTATATGTAGTCTATTTTAAAATCAGTATAGTAATCAAAATTTAGTTTACATCGATGATTTTTAAGAGACATTATGTACAGTAGCAAAGTCAGTTAAAGTATAGTTATTTAGACGCCTAGTCGCGTAAACGACGGAGGCGCGCTTTTAATTCTGCAAGTGCAGTGATTTATAGCAATTGTGTGTAAGTGTCCAATTTCTGTAATAGCGACAATTAGCGGCCGGCGGTGGCGCGCCGCTGCTGCTAACTGCGCAAGCGCACACCGCCACAGTAGGACAAACTAGGTGCCGTACTCGGTCGTCGGGTTGAATTGGAGTTGCATCGAAATTAATTTCAAGCAAATTCTGATATTTCTGATTCAGACGGAACTGTATTGAAGTTGGATCAAAAAAATTTTTTTTTTACAAATGAACCATTTTCGAACTTTTTATCATTTTAGGTCTATGGGACAGCAGGTAGGGTACCGTAGGTATTGTAAGAGTAAAATAAAATAAAATCGTTTCTTGTGATATATCAAATTAACAATTTTTAGGACTTTTTCTTTACTTATGCTGTAATATCTTCCTTCTTGCCTGATTTCATGATTCTAGTCTAGGTCTATGGGAGGTACATACACTATAGGTTTTGGGTCCCCTGCGAAGTGTGAGAAAATAAAGCTCAAATAGCCGTATCTTTGGATTGCATTGACTTTGAAGATTGATTGTTTTACTACTTCAAGGGACTGCAGATATACGTATTTGATGTAAATTTCAGCTTGATAGCTTCACGACTTCCTGAGTAAAAGGTTCTTGACAGACAGACAGACAAATGGACAACAAAGTGATCCTATAAGGGTTCTGTTTTTTAATTTTGAGTACGGAACCCTAAAAATAAGTATGTGTAATTCCATCTAGACAATTTCTAATTGTTACTTACTCGTATTAAAAATATTTACTACGGGTTACTCATGTAATTTAAGTCGATTTTTGCTCGACATGTTTCGATAATTTACGATGATCATATTCACGAGCGGCCTTCCGCGACGGCATCGGCAGTGCGTCGGTTACTACGCGCCGGCGCGCGGTGGTTTTTAATATGTTAGAGTCTCACGAAAGTTTTATAGTTAAATATTTAAAATTATGTAAAAAAGTTCGGCAGTTAGGGACTCTATTTAAATTTGGGAATCCAATGAAAGGAAACAAGTGCACGCTGTAAAACTAAGCAAGTTTTAACAATTAGCGCAATATTTACGTGGTTATCTAGTCTAGAGAAACTATTAGTCATAATTCATTTTTTGAAAGAAGAAGAAAGAAAGAAATAAAAAACATTTATTGCAGAAACCATCCACATTTTCTATCTAAATAGTAAGCCTTTTTAAGTGGCATACAGATCCTTAACTAGCTTTTCTTTTTGCTTGATTTGTGGGCATTAAGCGAAAAATATCTATTATAACTTTAGTTGTTGCAGTTGGCTTACTGTGCCTCTTTGTCAAGCCTGCGGCCGGTCGACACACCGCCCTTCCATTATCTGCACTTCACCACCACTATTTACACATTTATTAGAGCTTCACAGAAACCATACTTTACAGCGATTTACATCGCATCAAGGCTAAGAGCTTCATTACAGTGACAGGCCACTTCTTGTTAAAGACACCTGCCTGTTATATTCGTTGGAAACGTCGGAGTGATTTATTTTTAAATCAACAAGAAATTACGATCGTATTGAACGAATCCGGTATAAGTTGTTACTTCAAGTTAAAACCAGAATTGTTTCTGCCAGAATTGTACCGATCTAGGTATAGAACGTACACGATGACGATAATGAATGGACTTGTTTCTGCAATTATCTGTACTACAGTCACGAAAACATACTTTTGTAAACTTTCCCACGAATCGAAACGAACATTTTTGATGTCGTCTTGAATTTTAGTCCGTTCCATATGCGTTTCATCCGCATTCTTAACTGTAATAATTATAAAGCCTTGTAAAAATTCTGGCTAAATTGTGGATTGGTGAAATTGCTCACGTTTTGCTTTGTGTAGGTATTAAGTCAACTACGTTCCAATTTCCTAAAGCCTAGAACGTGTTTGAGGTTTTGAGAGTAAGTGCAATGGTCCGTCGTAACCCCGTTTGCCATCAGTTATGTGCGATGGATCGTGCATAATAGACTTAAAAATAGTTTTGCGACTGCACTTATAACACAGCAGCTATTGCAGCGACCAGGATAAAAGAAAACTTAATCATTTCAAACAAAAAAGAACCAACTTCACTATGTCTGAGCTACTGTAAAAAATAGTCAAATCACTACGAGTGTGTCTATAATATTTGAAGAGTTCCCTCGATTTCTCCAGGATCCCATCATCAGATCCTGACCTGGTCACAATGGGACCAACTGTTAGACAAATAAAGAATTTTCCAAATCGGTCCAGCCGTCTTACAAATACATTTAAAACAAAAAAACAAACAAAAACAAAGATCCCGACGAATTGAAAACCTCCTCCTTCGAAATCTTGAAGTTGGTTGAAAAAATGATATATGTCAACCTAGCTCAACCTAAATAGGACTGAAGTCGTGACTTTATATCTTAAAAGTCGTAGTTAATTTATGCACATTGACAACATTTAAGTCACGTTTACGGACATAAGAACTAGCATAAATTAAATTATCCTCCATCATCTATTTCAAACTAAATGTCCGCTAAACAATAGTTTACAAAGAGGCTATTACGTAAAATGTGCTATCGAAAGTATGGAAATGTCAGGGACCGCGAGAGCGTTGTTAGGCTAGTTTCAGAAAAACATTCGCCTGAACACACCGCACTGGCAAATGTCGCTCACCTTGCTTGTCTCGACACTGTGTACGTACCGACTTACCGCTTCACGACTGGTGGCGTGATAAAGTAAAGTAGCGCGCGTTGTCAGAAAACATTTTATTAATACTTACTTACTGAAACGTTATAAATGTTTTCGTATTTTAGGTAGAGTGAACCATGTTAACAATAATAAACATACTTTCATAATTAAGTTTCATTAAAATTTAACGACATATTTTTTTCAATATAAAATATATCAGCACGCATTGTATCGCTACCTACATAATATATACTAGATTAATTTGCCTTTAAAACGTCACAATTGATCTGTGTCAAATTAATGTAGGTACCTATACCTAGTACATTGCTGCCCGAAAAAAAATAACTCTGTTTTCATTAACAATTAACTAAATATTTATTTCGATATAGATTTATAACTTCAAAACCTGCGTCTGGTTTCCGTTTCCGGTTTCGTCAAAGATACACGCGGTTTAACATGGTGTTTTTGACCTAACTTTATACGTATAATGAATGTACCCATATTCAAAAGCTAGCAAAGTATTATTATTTTATTCGCGCGTTGGGACGAAGGCCAAAAGGATTGTGTTATATCGTCATGTTCTGCTCTACTTCGTTTATGTTAATGCACGTTGGAGGTACACATTCTTGGAAGCTACAGTTTTACAGCCTGCTTCTCTCCGAGACAAATATGCACTTTATAGGCAATTTTATGCTTTGAGGTAGGATAGGAACAGACATAATCTTTATACTTTACCTACACTGCTGCGCCAGGACTATAATTAGCTCCGGGTCTTTAAATATACTATACTCCTTTATTCTTGGTACATCTATTTTAATTATTAGATATTCATGTTATCGTTATGTCTATACGAAAAACTATGAAACAGCTAACACTAACAGTAACTAAATATGAGTATGTACCTACGCGGTCACTGGAAACACGGTTATTGGCTGTATCTGAAAACACACTTTACATCTTAATACCAAAATATCACTAGGATGCGGAATCATAGTTACCTACTGTGTTTTTGGCGAACGTATTTGTGTAGATACAACTTGTACTTACTTACCACTACTTATATATTTTCGCACTATTAGATACAATCGAAATTCAAAATCAAGCGAGTTGTTATCCGCTGTGAATCAAAAGCCTAGGCTAAGGTTTATGCGGAACAAACGTTAACATTAAAAAGCCATGCACTTATTAAAACAAAGTCCCTTCAACAATTCATTTGCCCTTTTTTGAAATAGGTATTAACTTTTGAGAATATGGTAAAACTATTATTAACCACTAAGAAGGGTGCGAGATTCAATCATTAATTGGTCATTATTGCTTAAGTAGGTACCTATTTAATTTGTTTCATTTATACTTGGAAGACTTAAATTTGTCAAAGTCAAAGTCCTTACTTATTTATTTAACGAATTTATTGGTTGTAAGCGGCTTGAGGCATGTTTACGATGCGAAATAGGTACCAGCAACGACGCACGCAGTGTTTAATCAAAAGGCAGAATTGAGAGCATCTCGCCGGGCGCGAGCCGAAGCCTAACCTAGGTTAACCGCGTCGTGACCGTCCGCCCCACCCCTCACCCCACGGCGCTATGCAAGAGGCCTGCCATGCAATGTCCAGTACAAATACTGATTACTAAGTTAGGAAATAAATAACCGAACACGTATTAATTAAAGTCCTACTTTAGCACTCTTAAGAGTCACACTGTCAAAGCATCAGAGTATTTGTCTAATGGCACCTAGCGGCTAAAAGGTTTAGTCGGCAAAAGTCAAATCAGGAACCACTGCGGTGACATACTGTTTCAAACTTATACCAATTTAGAAGCTCTCATGGGTTAATCATAGGTATACGTTGCATAAACAGATTGTGACAATGACTCTGTATAATCATCCCAAATCCCAAATGCAATTCTAAATCCTAAGTTTCCCAATTAATGATACTGACGAGTAAAAAGTAGTAAAAACCTTTCACAAACTTCGAGTGCAATGATCACATCACATGAAAACAATATCGTTCCTGTTAACACAGCAAACGTAGCTATGGTAAATTATGGATCGATTGAAGAAACCTGGATACCATACCTGATATCCGTATAATCCAAAACAAGTAATATTGAACCACCACACATCACGATATTGACTTTTCAAAGATTTTTGGTAATCATATAAAAAGTACCTAAAGGCAATTATTTTTGCTTTTGCTGAATATTGCTTTCTGCTGCATAGTGAATGCATCGCCTTGCACCTCGCCAAGCGGCGCGCGCGCAGACTACTTTAAACCTTCACGTCACTATTCAGTTACACATCGAAAGTACGTGTCTCATTACTACATACCTAAACCTTCCTTCGCTGAACCGGTTCGTCAACCAGTGCTCAGGAACCTTCCCTTCCCTTTATTCAATTAAACTAGTAGTAAGGTCAAACCTATTGAAGCGGTATCTGTTCAGATCCATATAAGTAGTTCATGCTGTAGGTATCATTATTTTACCTACAGTTCCCGCCAATAATATATCACCTTTGTGTTTTTGTGTATGAGCATGTATAGAGTAAACAATTATAAGTAGTTTGTAGATTGCATATTTTACTAGTCATTTTATACAAATATATAATGAATACTGCAATGAAATACTGTGAATTACAATAGGAGACTGATTACTAAAAAAACTAATAAAAAAATTAAGTTGACTATATATTTTAAATAAATGTCTACGAAAAAACTATTACATGAGATCAATTTTTGTCATCGCTCTAACAAAAGACAACTAAATACTAGACTACCTAAAGTGAGGTGAAAATCACTTACAAATTTATAAAAAAGTTCTACCGTAAAACATGGAGGTGATTCAGGTGATATATTAATGGCCGGTACTGTATGTTAGCCTTCTTTTAACAAATTATTCCTTACCTACAAGCACGGATATGCCTACAAGACAGGTTATCTTGCCTTGTATAGGGACCAGTATACAATAGTTCATTATACGAGTAGGACATGTAATCGTGTCGTGTGTCTGATACGAGCCAGATTGGATCGTCGAAAACGGCTGTATTTAATTAATCGTAATGTATTTTATTGCTCATTATCAATACGTAACAGTAGTTTATGTAACTGTTACGTAATAAGGGTCCTTAAAACATGAGTGTGGTTTTATGAAATGAGCCGCAGGTGAATTTCATAATGAGATCACACGAGTGTTTTAAGGCCTAATTACGTACAGTTGCATACACTGCTTTATCTACACTCATATTATTTATTCTAAATGCCGTATTCGGAAACCATAGAATGGCCGCCATTGCACTGCCATGGCCAACTCGATTGTGCCGGCGGTCGGGGAGGCGCGTGTCGGGCTATCGGCGGATGCGCGGGAGGGTGCAGGTGTACATTATGTTACCAAAACTCATAACACATCAATAGTTGAGCGTGTAAAGTTAAAATTACGTTACTGCCACAGATAAAAAGCTTATCATAGTAAAATCGGTCGTGGTAATGCTAGCCATTGCCTACCGTTTTCGAACACGTTTTAGAGAACTTATAATATGAGTGTAGATAAAGATAGATAACGGCATAGAAAAGGCTCTAGTCTAGGTGTATTGGGCCCCTTAACAGCTGACATATTTATTAACTGAACTACGAGCCCCTATGCATATATTTTCGCATAAGGTATTCAGCGCATCTTCTTAGGATCTACCATTAAAAAAAAAGAAAAGTAGTTTTTAGGTCAAAATTCAACACCGCTTAGTAATATATTTATTATCTTTGGGTTATACATGAAAATATACGCTAAACTACAATTGAAATACAATTTAAGTCATACCAAACTAATAAACAGTATAAAAATATATTTTTGTAACAAATTCAAAGGGTGTGATTAAGGGTCATTCCTAGTGAAAGCGACACGGCATATGTAGCTATACAGGGTGGAAAGATAAGTCGGGCCCTGGAGGGAAACTACCTTAAAACCTTGAGATAGCTCAATTCGCTCAAAGAAAACATTCTTTTATTTTTCCTAAAAACTAAAACTGCATTCACAGTTTTTTTCTTTTTTCCATACTAATTGTATGAACAATATTATTATTATTTATGGGTTCTCTTGTGCCCTAAACTTGGTTGGTATTTAGAAGTTTTTATCCTCGTTGGAAACAGTATCGATTGGCATCAATTGTCATAAAAATTATTTATGGCAAAAATTACAAAATAAATACTTTTTTTGAAAACTGTACTCTTTTCCAAAAATTTGTAAATGCAGTTATGTCCCTTTAAATAAATTAAAGAATGTTTCCTTTCAGTTAATTGAGCTATCTCAACGTTTTATGGTAGTTTTCCTCCAGGACCCGACTTATCTTTCCACCCTGTATATATATACTAACCATTTAATTTTGAGTTGAGGTCAGAAGTAGGTACAATAGGTAAGCGCAACTTAATTTGGACAATGGTTTTGGAAAAGTCCTAGCTTTTTCCAGCAACAAAAGTATCTTAGTATTTCTATTAAATGTACAATGAAAATAAACTATACGAGTATTAAGCAATACTATTATTGGCCCCATTAATTAATACTTAGAAGTAAACATGTAATAATTATTAAAATGTGATTCTTGTTTTGTACTAGTCGAAATATTTTGCATCGGGGCTCGTATAATTCAAGCAATTACTGAAATATATGTCCGTGATATAATATGATATAACCGCAACCATCAACATTTTTTTATAAAATAGGTAGCCGATTTGTGACTACGACATCGTCTACTTAAATTATGTACATTATTAGTAATAAAACAATATCGGTCATATCAAAACTTAGAAAATGACAAAAAACCAGAAAGAAATCAGTCAAGATATTAACACCGTTCCATCTGTCCGAATTGCTCAGTGGAAAAATCGCCGGGAATACGCAAAAGCAAATCAAATCAAAATTGCTGCCAGAAGAGCTATCTATCACAAAGATATTGCAAAAGTTTGATGGACACATATTGCATCCGTGGAGATCACAGCTGCTGTCTGCGGAAGTATCTCGGACTGTCGGATGATTTTATTTATTAATGAATGGTACTTCTATGTACAGTTAGGTGCAAAACTGTCCCAATAGAACAAACACTTTCTATGGCTGTTTTTAATGGTACACTTTTGCACCGAACTATAAGCCACCTAAAAGTAACTTGAAAAATATGCCCCATTAAAGCAATTGCATGATGATTTTATAGAGGCAGAATTTCTTAATTATGTATGGTTCCCTATTTGGAGTTTCCATAAGAGGAACTAGAAATATTCGAAAAAATAAAAATGTGTTTTTTTCTACTTTTCGATTCTAAATTACAAAATAACCGCAAATTCTAAGTATATCATATGTAAGGCTGATTTGTAGGAAATTTTAAATAGTACTGGTATGTATTAATCATGTGCCCCTCTCCTCGATCGACATCCACTTCTCCACATTCTACTAAGATGCTACTATTGGGACAGTTTTGCACCTAACTGTAGATTTCCTATCTGAATTTTTTTTATTTAAGTAAAACATAAGAAAACGAGCTTGTACTTATTTGGGCAGGGCGATTTTTATATGAATAATAATAATTACAATACAAAATTAAACACGTACCCCCCAATAGGAATGCCTACCTGGCGAACAGTGTGTCGTGGCCTCGTGGCCATCCATATGTGTAATTTTAGAATAGTGTCACTTACCCTATAGGAAGGTAACCAAGCCCCGCGATCTTATTAATTTGATAACATCATTAATATATGTCCATGAGGTAATTTATAATATACTACAGGTAATATTCATATCCCCACAAGCTGGGTTCGTCATGGGCAAAGGCGCTGGAGAGCAAATTTTCATAGTACGAGTTCAACAAGGCAACTTACGTGTGTGTGAGAAAATGAAAAGGATATGGAAGAACCGTAATATAACGAGGGCCACTAAGAATCGCCTTGTGAGAAACCTAATGTTCCCTATATGCTGCCGAGACCTGGACACTAAGAGAAACTGAAGAGCTAAAGGTAAATGAACGTCCATAGAGCGTCTTGTTGTGCAAGGAAGAGGAGAAGGCGCAAGAGATAGAGGCAGGTCCAATGAGATGGACCGACCAGATCAAAGCCAGCGCGTCGATCACTTTAAACGAATGAACGAATGAATGATTTGTATGCCAATCGGCGAAACATAGTGTTATTATATGCTTTACTACCACTGTTACCCAATTACCCATGTTTACAAATAAATGAATTGAATTGAATTACTCTCGAAAAGCGGCTCTACGGGAAGAGAGACGGCGAGTCGTGAAACGGCTCACTCAGAATCCAACATGATGGCCACGACCACTCTGTAAAGAATGTAATCACAAAGAAGAAGAAGAAGAATATTCATATCATACGTATTTATGTATTTTCATTGACCACAGGTAAACCGTTCCTAAAAAACAGCTCCTGTTATATTTTCACATACTAATTAAAGAACCGTACGTAGTGAAGCTACGTTTAATAAAAAGAGACACAGCGAAATGGGTACGTTAAAATAAAAAGTAACGAGATGAATAAAATGTTATTGATGCTGTCGAAACATGGAGGGTGCGGGAGGCTGTGTGGTTACGGGGAGTAGAAACCGTTCACCTCGCGACATCGACCACGACATTAAACATATGGCTCGATTCGAATTGTTATATTATTAGTAGTTAGTTGACACTACGATTATATTTAGTGAATTTAAAACAAAATGAGAAACGCTTTTTGCATTCATTACTTCAAAAACTTATTGATACCCAATGCACAATCTGGCAATGAATTGAACATAAGGGTTTTTCATGAACTTATATACACGGTGTACATCAGGAAACCGAATAATTTTAACAGCGTATTCCTGATCATAATTGGAGACTAAAATGTCGAATAAACTTTTCTGGATTTCGCCAAAAAAAAAATTTTTTTTTTTGTTTTTTTTCGATTTTTTTAAATGCTTTTGAACATAAAAACATAAATGTTATTGGTTAAGATGTCGATTAAAATAAGTTAGTACATTTTTTTTTCGAAAAAAATAGTTTACGTAAAGTATTCCTTGGCACTTTGATATCTGTCAATAAGGATGTCTAGACTAGACCCCATAAAGGATGAAATCGCCATTAAAAAAGCATTTTGCACAGAGTCACATTAAAAAATGTTTTTTTATTTAAGTGGTAGTAACTCTGAAACTAGGCGAATTCCAGAAAAGTTTATACGACATTTTAGTCTCCAATTATGATCAGGAATACGCTGTTAAAATTATTTGGTTTCCTCATGTTACACCGTGTATAATATTTTGTTTCTTATTTATAATATAAAGCCTGACCAGAAATATATGATTATTGTCAAGAGGGCGCTATTACTCTCATTTATATGGCAACAGTTCAGTATAATCATAGAGCGTACTATTCTCTACAGTGACATCTTGATATGTTTACCTGTCAGCTCTGATGTTAATTTGAAAATGTTTCACAGCTAAATAGTTTCAGTTCGCGAGCGTATTATTTACAACAGTTTATTATATACACTATTTACAATGTTTTCAACGTCAGGAATATAAGTGTACGCGATTAAGTCCCGTTTTTGTCCAAAAACTCGTAATGACTATTTGCAATGTTTCGCTCTTGACTATGGATACTTTTGGGATTTTTTTTGTCGATTATTATTTAATATTCAACACTTTCTTATTATTCAAGTAAACTGCCACAATGACAGTGACAGCCTATCATGTACTCACACATGCATAATCATCCAGTCATTAAAATGATTGCCAGTGTAAGAAATTAGAGGCGCCCTTTTCTATGGTTTCTATAGGAATCGACCATGTCATGTTTGACATGTTGTTGTCTGAAGTGACAGAAATGGCTATTGAAAGTGCTGGGATATGAGTAACTCATATCGATATTTCCAGAGCCAGATAATAATTAAAAATAATTTACATCGTTATCTTATCGTATCACATCATCTCGCTATGACTGTGTATTTTGCAGAGATCTAAAATATTATTACGTTTAATCATTCGAATTGTCAAAAATATTTAATAAACAACTGCCAAAAGGGTCTTCTTCTATTTTTAAAAATGCTTAAAGTGCTTATGAAGTTATGAGTCTTATGACGATCAGCCATCGATCAGCAAGGTGTGTATGAGCGCTAGTGTGGGTGTGACGTATGTTGTTCATTTTGTATTTAGAACCTTGTTTTTTTATGTTCGCGTATCCATAGAAATTATATAACCAAAGACTAAAGAGATTTTAGCTTGTCTCTGGCCCTTATAGACTGAAAATAAACGTAAATTAATTATTTATCCACTACGCTTAGTTTGTTATATATCTCAGTCACTTTACGCTGGACTTAGCGATATTTTGGGCCGCCCGAGCTCGCGCGGTGACAACTCTGTTTGTGCCGACGTATTGGCCGTGTGCACTATATACCCACTTGTACGTAGAAATAAGAATTGCATTGTGTTTAAATTTAAGTTATTATTCGTACACTGTCAATCTCTGTATAACTAATATTGTTTTAAATTTCTCTAGATAAGTGAATAATAATGTTCTTTTAGAGAAATAAATTCTTAAACCATATTATTATGCAAACCACCCGTGTTAGTATATTTGACAAATAAGTGTCTTAGCTATGGATGGTATAGGAAGGATGGAACTCTCTTCTAGGAAAACGGTCGAAAAAGTGTCCAGCGGTAAGCACTAAACAATAGTTCCAAATATCTCCGGGTGGCGCTAGGTATAGTTCAGCATTTGAAATGAATTACCGATATTTAATACTTATATGACTTTCTAAATAAAATTAATATTTAGAGTGTTTTTCATCACCGCAAATAATTATTTTTGATTTAATTTTTTTTAATTTCAAAATTAATTTAATCAAATTTAATATCATTGTGGCGCCATCAGTTTATCGCCTTTTGACGGACACTTTTGTAACTAAAGATTTATATCCTTCTTGTATCATCCATAGTCTTAGCTTTCACATATCTGTGCTAATAGCGTTGAGGTGCAAGTCGATACTTTTATATATATTTTGATTAGATAATCTGAATAATCATTATAATCAATCAGCAGTCATCTTACGGAGGAACTAACTGTAACAAAGGTTTGTATAATAATGAGTATTATTGGAACTTTTGTCATGATATACCTACTTTTTCCATTTATACAAAATTGTTCTGTTACTTCGAAACTGATAGACCACCCTCAAACTTTTTAAACCAAAAATAGGACCTAGAAACATGACACGAGTAGCATTGAATTCGCCTCTGAATGCCGCCAATCAAATCAATGTGTCACATGACTATTATTGCCCTCTTTGTATGCATTTGCGAATAATTCTTAATATTATTCTTGTTAGTTATTTTTGGTATAATACGCTCGTATATGTTACCATTCCGTATTTTCTTTAATTATTGCACCAATTTATGGCACAAAATGGTGTTTCGAACCAGTGTTGGTTGTTAATTTCAATTAGAATTGAAAATTGATCAATAAGATTGAAGATTAATTCCGTAACTAATCAATTACACTAACCATCAATTTTTACTAACGTTAGTTCACATTGATTTCGTGACGTCGTTAATTACACTACCCGTCAATAAGAATTAACCTGTTAGTTACACTAACGTCTTGAAAATTTAATAAGATTAACAGTTAATTAGATTAACGTTAGTGTAACTAAATTAATCCTGTCTTGTACTAATAATTAATGTTAAAACTGCATCTCGGGTATGGAAGTTGTGACCAATATCACAAGATGGAGCTCATGCTGGACCCTGGGGACACCTACTGGATCTCGGGTTTGGCGCAGCATAGAATCACGCTATTTGGGCTCATTTGACTTGTACTGATGAGCAGATGGTACCGGTATCAAAATCTGGAGTTCATGCTGGACCCTGGGGATCCCCACTGGATCTCGGGTTTGGCGCATCATAGACTCATGCTGTTTGGGCTCATTCGACTTGTACTGATGAGCAGATGGTACCGGTATCAAATTCTGGAGCTCATGCTGGACCCTGGGGATCCCTACTGGATCTCGGGTTTGGCGCATCATAGACTCATGCTGTTTGGGCTCATTTGACTTGTACTGATGAGCAGATGGCACCGGTATCAAAATCTGGAGCTCATGCTGGACCCTGGGGATCCCTACTGGATCTCTGGTTTGGCGTATCATAGACTCATGCTGTTTGGGCTCATTCGACTTGTACTGATGAGCAGATGGTACCGGTATCAAAATCTGGAGCTCATGCTGGACCCTGGGGATCCCTACTGGATCTCGGGTTTGGCGCATCATAGACTCATGCTGTTTGGGCTCATTTGACTTGTACTGATGAGCAGATGGCACCGGTATCAAAATCTGGAGCTCATGCTGGACCCTGGGGATCCCTACTGGATCTCTGGTTTGGCGTATCATAGACTCATGCTGTTTGGGCTCATTCGACTTGTACTGATGAGCAGATGGTACCGGTATCAAAATCTGGAGCTCATGCTGGACCCTGGGGATCCCTAATGGATCTCGGGTTTGGCGCATCATAGACTCATGCTGTTTGGGCTCATTCGACTTGTACTGATGAGCTTTACCTAAATCCGCGTTTAGTTAGGTTAATTATTAATGTCAATTATCTATTCAATCTACACTAAAAATTATATTAATGGGTTAAATTTTTGAGAAAGACTAAAAATTAAATGTCTTCAATTATTAGTTATTCGCAAAGGATTAACACGTCAGTTACAATTAATTTTAATTCTAATTGAATTCAATTTGCATTAAACTATTAGTGTTCAATTTTAACTAACGTGTTTCAATCTTTAATTTTCAATTACCAACACTGTTTCGAACAAATTAACTTCGCAAATCTTAACGGCGCGCAAGGCGCAAGAGTGATAGGTCAAACATCATACCTACCGCTCGCACATACGCACTGCAGATCTGTGTTATCTATGGCCTAAATTTCTTTAAATCATGGCCATGTCACATGCTGTCCAAACAATCCCGAAATGCAACTTATCGACTGAATTTGTTACGCAATCTTCTAATTTCTTCAATGCAGGGTTAAGATATGTTTATGTAACAATAAACATACGGGTGATGTGATGATTAAAATTCAAATAAATACGGATACTATTGCCCGTTCCTTAATAGTCAGTATGAAATTTGTTATTGGAATACATTTTTGTCAGAAAGTGAAGTTTCAAACAAAATGATAGGTCTCAAAACAGGTATCAAACGTCAAAAATATCAAGAGAATGCGATTCATCGCATAATACATCGGTTAATACTTCAACTAAGTACTCATCTAAATATCTTGTTGGGAGTATGTATAGTCTCTCATGGGCAGCCTTACTGAAATACCTCACATTATGTGCACTTACGTGCTCTAACGGGCGTCTTACTACTACCGTAATCGATATTATGAAAGCAAGGATACATGGACAATCTAGGTCCGTCAGTAAACGTGGATATAGATCCACCAGTTTGTATATACAACGTGTGCAGTAAAACACTTCTATAATTGCATTAACACGTTTAATTTTGAAGACAAAGTAAAATTATTTAAAATTAGCAACAATAGTCAGATTATTTAAAATTTAGCATTTCACGTAAAAATTACAATAACGGTATCTATATAAAGATATTTCACATTCAATAACTTCCTTAGTGGTCAGAATGTAATTAAATTACAATAATAAAAATATTTAAAATTAGCACTTCACTTAAAAATTAAGATAACTGTACCTATATAAGGATATTTCACATTCAATAGTTACCTTAGTGGTTAGAATGTAATTAAATTACAATAATAAAATATTTAAATTAGCACTTCACTTAAAAATGAAGATAACTGTACCTATATAAGGATATTTCACATTCAATAGTTACCTTAGTGGTTAGAATGTAATTAAATTAAAATAATCAGAATATTTAATATTAGCACTTCACTTAAAAATGAAGAAAACTGTACCTATATAAGGATATTTCACATTCAATAGTTAGCAAAACTGGTAAGTAAAAATAAAGACTCGGCTGGTAATAATTTGGCTGCAGGAAAATAATGGGTTAATGAGGCGGGTGATATGGATGGTGACAGATGATTCGCTGGCTGAACGTAGCCTAAATTAAAGAGCCAGGTCTTTATACGCCCGTCAAACGAGGCAATTGGAATTTTGGGAACTTTAGCAAAACAACAAAAAAGACTATTATGGCACAAAAATACTGGATACAAAGAAAAGGAATCGGATTTATAACGTTTTTTAAAAAAAGTAAATAATATGATATTCTCGAAAGCAGGATGGCTAAAGCTGTAGTTTTAAATTGAAAAGAGTTCGTGGGCAAGTGTCCGCTTTGATTTAGGCGGACCCAATAGCTCGCTGAACTCCTTTTCTCACTTGGAGAGCCCGCTGGATGCGGACTCTAATTCTCCGACGATGGTGAAGAATCCCGCGAAAAAACGCGGCAGTTGCAGACCGTCTCGCCGGTCCGGCACCCACAAGTGCCTTCCGGAATCCTTCCGGCTCAGGCGGTCAAACTAGTTGCCTTTTTGCCCGGCAACGTATTTGGTTTTGTTTTTGCTCCAATAATGTATTAATAGCACTTGCTATATAGTGTTTGAATGCAAAGATCTAGAGAAATAAATCGCACTTCACCACGATGCAACTAAGCAAATTATAGCAAAACCCCCAGACAAAACCAGAATATGTGTTTTTCTTTCAAAATCTCCCCGTAGCTCTGACACACTCAATCAAAAATCAACTTTTTTCTTTTTGACAATCTGGAATACCTCAAAAATTCACATTCAAAATTAGCGCGAGTATTATCTCAATTTTATAACTCCCAGTCGTATTACAAAATGCGGACTGATATAAAAGCCATCTACCTGTAATGCCGTGAATCACAATGTACGCTTTTTTATATATCAACAGCAACCTAGCCTTAGACCTTCCTTAGACACGGAAGTTGTGAAGAAAGTCGACAGATGTAGTACGGTAAACGTAGCGTCATGCTACACGTGTTACTTCCAAGACTAAAAACCTGAACACTGTTTATTGAGAATCGAGAGTGGAATCGATTGCAGTGACTTAAAATGGCTATACTATTTCGTTAATTTTCTAATTTTTTACGTGTCGAGTCTAAAATTGTATAATACTACAGTTTACCATTATATTGAGAGGTTAGGACATAGAGGTTGAATATTTAATAATGGCTGGCAGCTTTGACAAATATGTTTTTCATTGGCAACTTATGTCATGTCATACAAATTGTCAAAGTAGGTTGATAGGTTGACATCACATGACACATGTAGAGATGTGACAACAACACAACAGAATAATCGTTTACGCTTCAAGATGGCTGCATCGTCTTTGGAATAGTTTTTTGCTCATTTACGTAGTTCAGTGTGTAATATTGATAGCTTAGTGTTCGGTGACCTAACGAACAAGTGTGCAGCTAATGAAAAATTAGTCCCAAAACGCGAGTAACCACCCTTTAGTTGAACAAACGGTTATCCGGGGTCCCGGCCACCCACGTGTTTGTAAGGAGGCTATCACTTTACAACCAACAAGGCCTTAACCGAACAACGTTGCTTTTATTTTATTTTACGAAAATGAATAAAATCCTAAGTGTACCTTGACATTGGCAGAATTCACCTCGCTAAAATAGGCGAGGAGTAAAAGCCATTAATTAAAAGAAAAAAAAACAACACAACAAATGTAGAGTTAATAATTGAATACAATTGCAAGGGAAAAAACATACGAATATCTTTCGAAATAATTAACCGATTGAAAAATAAATACTCTAGATTAATTAGCAATAATAAAAATCATTTGGGGTGTCTGGGGTTTTTAGTGGCTCAAGTAAGTAGTTGTATACATATAATCGACTTTGAATAGACTTTTCAACTGTCGGAAAGTTCCCATACATTGAATAAAAAAAATCAAAACTAACTTAAATATTAAATTAGATGTCAAGAAATAATTGCATAGCTAAATTGTAATAAACCGCTGTACTGTAAATAATCATTTTCTTTTCTTCAGATTCTTAAGTTAATTATTATTTAAGTGTCTTGCTAAGTACGAGTAGAGTTTTTAATTTGAATTTGTATGGATACTTTTTTGTTGGAATTTTAAAGTAGATAAATTACATTTTAACTAATTTTCCAACGAATCTTGAAGCAAATCAAATTATTTTGTTCAATATTTTTTGATTTGCAATTTTTTTTAAGTAGTTACACTACTATATATAAACTGAAAATAGATGTCATATACTTAAGAAAAAGTGACGAAACCCTCCGGTGTCCGAGGCCAGATTTGAACTGGCGTTTTGGCGGATTTGAGCTTTCGCGGCTGACGTCCTGACCACTAGACTACCCGGTCACGGCGGAACTTGACAATTTTTCTCATGTATATGCAATCTCTGAATTTGAAACGGCTAGGCGCCGTTGACCATACTCTAAGGGCATGCGCAGTACGTGCTTGCACCTCCTATCCGAATCTCTTACGTGATTCTGGTATAGCGAGAGAGATGGTGCTGCCATCTATGAATCTTGAAGCAAATCAAATTATTTTGTTCAATATTTTTTGATTTGCAATTTTTTTTAAGTAGTTACACTACTATATATAAACTGAAAATAGATGTCATATACTTAAGAAAAAGTGACCAAACCCTCCGGTGTCCGAGGCCAGATTTGAACTGGCGTCTTCAGCTTTCGCGGCTGACGTCCTGACCACTAGACCACCCGGTCACGGCGGAACTTGACAAATTTTCTCATGTATATGCAATCTCTGAATTTGAAATGGCTAGGCGCCGTTGACCATACTCTAAGGGCATGCGCAATACGTGCTTGCACCTCCTATCCGAATCTCTTACGTGATTCTGGTATAGCGAGAGAGATGGTGCTGCCATCTATGAATCTTGAAGCAAATCAAATTATTTTGTTCAATATTTTTTGATTTGCAATTTTTTTTAAGTAGTTACACTACTATATATAAACTGAAAATAGATGTCATATACTTAAGAAAAAGTGACCAAACCCTCCGGTGTCCGAGGCCAGATTTGAACTGGCGTCTTCAGCTTTCGCGGCTGACGTCCTGACCACTAGACCACCCGGTCACGGCGGAACTTGACAAATTTTCTCATGTATATGCAATCTCTGAATTTGAAACGGCTAGGCGCCGTTGACCATACTCTGAGGGCAAGCGCAGTACGTGCTTGCATCTCCTATCCGAATCTCTTACGTGATTCTGGTATAGCGAGAGAGATGGTGCTGCCATCTATGAATCTTGTAGCAAATCAAATTATTTTGTTCAATATTTTTTGATTTGCAATTTTTTTTAAGTAGTTACACTACTATATATAAACTGAAAATAGATGTCATATACTTAAGAAAAAGTGACCAAACCCTCCGGTGTCCGAGGCCAGATTTGAACTGGCGTCTTCAGCTTCAAATTCAGAGATTGCATATACATGAGAAAATTTGTCAAGTTCCGCCGTGACCGGGTGGTCTAGTGGTCAGGACGTCAGCCGCGAAAGCTGAAGACGCCAGTTCAAATCTGGCCTCGGACACCGGAGGGTTTGGTCACTTTTTCTTAAGTATATGACATCTATTTTCAGTTTATATATAGTAGTGTAACTACTTAAAAAAAATTGCAAATCAAAAAATATTGAACAAAATAATTTGATTTGCTTCAAGATTCATAGATGGCAGCACCATCTCTCTCGCTATACCAGAATCACGTAAGAGATTCGGATAGGAGGTGCAAGCACGTACTGCGCATGCCCTTAGAGTATGGTCAACGGCGCCTAGCCGTTTCAAATTCAGAGATTGCATATACATGAGAAAATTTGTCAAGTTCCGCCGTGACCGGGTGGTCTAGTGGTCAGGACGTCAGCCGCGAAAGCTGAAGACGCCAGTTCAAATCTGGCCTCGGACACCGGAGGGTTTGGTCACTTTTTCTTAAGTATATGACATCTATTTTCAGTTTAATTTTTCAACGTTAAAAAAATATTGCTTAATGTTTCTGAGTGGACCTTGTTTAGCAATTTAATTTATAATATGCTGACCCATATTTTAAATAAGCATTCAGTCTTGCGACTCAGAAATTGAATAAATAATGAGTTGGGAAAATTATAGTGACGTCAATGATATCTATCTCAAACTCAGTTTTTATTTTAAAAGCTTTTGATGGTTTCCAATTAATAGAATACTGACAGTGACATTTAGAGGCTTGAGAAATCGGTCACCATTTAAGAGCACTGCAATATTTAACAGTCGCAATTTAGGTGCTATTAGACCGAGAGGTAGCTCCAGAAAATATGACAAAATAATGCTTTCTATTTTTTATACGAAAATCGTTTTACAAAAATTGTTAATTCTATGCGCCTATATTGGAAACCGCATAGATATGGGTAATACTTAGCGAGATTTAGGTTAGTTTTCCATATCTCCTATTCTTAATTATATATCATTTGGTAGGTGTTCATCAGTGGAGGTCGCTGAAATTAAACCACTTGAAGAACTCCTAGGGCTTAATATTTGCTACCTATTGGCCTGTAACTCTTCCACCGATAAATAACTGCCAGATGCCCCGAATCTAGTAATAAGGATAAAGATCTAGTAATAAAGTAAAGCAAAGTGTTTAGTTACTCTCGTTATTGTCTCACATTATACGGGGCTAACTCTTAGTCTATACCATTTTCATCTGTATAGGCCTAAATAGTTCATTACATATGAACAGGGGAAACGAGTGGAAACGTGTGAATAAGGTCGTCGTACTATTGTCGCTGCATCACTGTACCTAGATGTTTCCACGTATGTGCACTTTATGTCGCTATTGTCCCCGATAGATTCCACAGTATCAATGACGGATTTGTGTCACTATACATACTTAGTGCATTATCTTGAAAAATTAAGTACCGAATGTAAGATTTCTTCCCCTCAAAACATGACGTATGTATTAATGATTTACGCACATCAAGTATATAGATAGACCATAATATGAACGCAAATTAAATCAGTTGTCGCATTCTAAGTCTCTTACATAAACACTTACTACAGTTTCCAACCAAATTCAATGTGCCGTGCCAGTGGACAATAAAAATATAGCGAGAATGCTGCGACCAGCATCACTGGAGACAACGAGCGGGGACGAGACATCTATTGTAATGAATTCATTATGAATTACGACACTTAAGACTCATTCCGCACGTTGGTCTTTGCTACATCTAGTAAGTGAGTCTGTGTATGTGACACATAGCACAATGTGCAAGATCAAGGCGCTCGCAGCGGTCGCCGCTTCCGCCTCTCGCGCCAGGAATTCCGCACTCACATGAAAATTACTTCGATATTCTTTAATTACTTTAATGAAATTGCTTTCATATTCCCGCGCTCGCATTTCCCTTCATTTCAGTGCTCATCTGGTTCCAATACGGATAACAGCCCTTAAGTAAATTCTCCGTTAAAAACGTTGTTCAGCTGCCTCAATTTGGCCGAGCAATTGACACATAAGTGGCAACCAACTATGAATACTAATTATACGGGAGAAGCTATTATACAATACATACTGATGACAAATAATCGCCTAATATAACAGAATCACTTCGGGACTTGGTGAGGTCAACAGGGAATAAAAGAACCATAACACGTTCACATTATTTACGAGCCTTGGCGATTAAAGGCTTTCGTTTGGCGTTTACCGAGACCGAGGTAAAGATTATTAAACTCAGCGGTTTAATTATTTCATTAAGTATCTAAACAGCCATCAATAGCGACACTATAAATGTGGATGTTAAATTATTAAACCGCGCTGAGACTAAAAGAAAAAAGCAGAAAGGGAACCTCTGTAGTAAAATCGGCGTGATCGATGTCGGCGATTATCATCACACCTGAGAGAAAGTACGACAAGGTACACACATAAATTCAATAACAGTATTAGATATATTGGATTGCAGAGACGGAGAGCAGCGTCTGGGTTGCAGGGCCGATGCGGCGAGAGTACCGTTACCGACGCGAGTGGCCGCCGGCTGCCGCACCAGCATATCTATTCACCAAACATTTTGCACTCAACTGTAGGCAATATCTTAGTGTAACCTGAACTCGATCTCCGTAAGGACTATGTGCAATTGGAGATAAGACTTATACTGGTCCTCTTGTGGCCAAGTCGTCTTCTAGCGTAAACTAACCGCACATCGAGCTCATGGCGCCGAAGTCGCCCAGCGCGGCGGTCGACACGAGAGACGACCTAACCTACTTCTCACCACATGTTACACTAATCATATCAGATCAAAGCTCAGCCCATTAAACGCAAGTAAACATCTGCTAAATGTCAAGTAGATTAGATCTTTATTGGTCTTTAGATAGACACCATTCTATTTGAGGATATGATGTAGGTGTATTTGTATAAAATGCCACCAGTTATGAAGTAATCTTTAATTCCCGAAACATAACTGGGTGAAATTGACTGCTTTTATACAAAGAGAAACTTTCTACCCAATCATACTTTGTTTAATGTAGATACAATTACACTCTTAGCTACCTTAGAACCTTAATACCTTAGTACTTTGGTATCTTAGTTTTTAATAGGGGGCGAAGCGTATCCTAATTTAAACATCCCCAAATAGTGTATGAAAACTAAACCTAAAATTTATCGATGATCATAACTTCAACACATGGAGCTACATAGGTACATTGTATCGAAAAAAGTTTAACCAAAGCCAACATCCTACTCGTATATTTGCGGACAATAAGCTGGCTGACAGCGCACCGACTATATGACTCGTGTCGTGGATATGACAGCACTTTACGAAACGCAAATGCGACTAGATTCAAGCTAGCCAAAGCCTTTGTCAAAAGAGCCTGACTAATCACCTTTCCACGGCCGCTCATAGAATATGCAGCTAATACCGAAGATGGCCCGTTACAGAACATGTATGACCTCGACTCGAACATTGTGATGTTGTCTTCTTGTCAGTGACTTGCACATTGATCCGAAACAAAACAGCACACTAATAGATTACATGCAAATACCACACCCCGCTGCATTCTAGGACAAGTCAACATTGTACACACTATCTGTCAATTACACTCTGTACCTACCTATCCATTACCGGAAGATCAATCGAAAGCACTGAAAGTCCATATCAAAATGCCCCGCATTCGTTATTGGCCATGTTTTCTCTCGGATATGTGGGTCGAGTCGTGAATGTTACTGCTTTGATAATATCGAAGAGAGCATTGTTTGTGGCAATATTGTGACGGGTCCGAATTTGTACGAATACACTTAATGATGATGATACACAAAGTAACACGCAGTTTCCTATCTAAAATATGAGTTAGAATAAATCAGAAAATGATAACTGCTTTATGCAACGCCATGACTTGTACTCGTACCTACGCTTGACCTTTTAAACTGCAAACAATTAATTTCTTTGTTAAATTAACAAAGATACCAACTCACAAGTAATACAAGTATTTTACGTAACGTTGCTGTCCTCCAGGTAGATATATCAGTGTGGTTGCGAAATGGGGAAAATGAATTTAAATTTCTCTTTCGGATCTTCTTTTCAGCGATACGAATTTATCACTTGTTACGCGATTCGCAACGGCTTTCAAATCTGATCATTTCACTTGAGAGTAAGGTATATTATAATTCGCGCATAAAGAAATTTAAATTGGCATCTCATTCGGTTTATGGTTTTGACCCAGTAGTCGCACTAATCGTAGAATGTTGCCTACTAGCCGATTTACTTGGCACTTATTGCTGAGTATTCTGTAGATACAAATATTTACTTGACCCAGTGAGTCTTGTACGCTAATGATACAAGTGTAATGGAATCGAATCGAAATCAGGGTATTATTTTTGATACGTATCTGTAAGAGTGTATTCAAGATTTAAAGGAACGATTTTACTTTTTTTTTATACCATGACGGTGGCAAACTAGCATACGGCCCGCCTGATGGTAAGCAGCTACCGTAGCCTATGGACGCCTGCAACTCCAGAGGTGTCCATGCGCGTTGCCGACCCTTTCCAAAAATTAGGATTCACTGTGTTGACGACTAAAGGAACAAGAGGGTCCCTCATCGTCAACACACTTAATTTATAACACATACTTCATGTCATATTAAATTTAATCTCCAATTAGTTAATTGCCCGTCATTAAAAGATACTAGTACCTATGCTCATATAATAATTTAAAATATAACCTGGATTTTTAGCTGCAATGCCTGGGTGATTATTTATATTTTCGTAACTACTTAAGTACTTAATAATATGCTTAGGTCGCAGGCACGTTGTACAAATTCATTGTTGTATTAGATAAATAAAAACGTAAGCGCCGACCGCCAAACCAAATGTTACCTTTAGCAAAATGATGTCACATTTCACGAATTCACACCGTTGCTGTTGCTAACCTTTATTCAATTATAAATAGCTAAAACACATTTACTTGTTCATAAAAAAAAATGTTATCTAGCAAAAGTCAATATCTACATTTTAAAACCAAAAGGTACCAAATGCTACAACGTGTATTCATAAACAATCTGAATAAGTAAAACTATTGGGAGTAGAAGTAAACCAAAGTTATAAATGTACAGTTATGCAAGTGGTTCGTGGGTGTAATACAGTAGCAATTATAAGTGGCGGTGCCGCATTCGTACTTGGCTACTGATTTACCATTCACAGTGGTGTGAATAAATTGAAATTTCACCTTCCTACTTGTTTACGGAACCTGGTTTTTAACTATTTACCTAACTACATCTTGAATCACAGATGATCTGAATATATGTAGTTGAAGTTTTGATCTTTACATATCGTTGTAACATATGTAGGTAACGATAGTAATTGCGAAATTTATTGATTTCTATGACTAAGTTTTATGAAGTGCGTAATTTCAAGTGGGTCAATGGATCTGCCTAGCCGATTTGTAAAAGATCCAGAATATTCTAATGTCTAAATCAATGATATTGAAAAAACTGAATGTTTCTTAACAATATTAGAAATTTTTAAATACCAAATCCATAGTTTTGTAATCATGTTGCTTTGAAATCGCAAGATGTTTAAAAAAAACTTTAGTATGACTAATTTAGGTAACTGTTCGGTATTTGTTAATGTTAACCAGTCGGCCTAAGAATGACTGTGACTGATTATAATTACGATAAGGTTCTTCGGGCCAAAGTATAAATAATGATTGCTATTAGACCAAACGGTGTTAAAATAACACCTACTTAAATACTTAATTGAACCGAGATTTATTGGACGAGTGTGTGTATAACCTACAGGTTTCACACACATAATACTTAATTCAAGCTGAAAGTGTTCCTTCGTTTATTTTGCTAATGAAATCTTTTTACAATTTAAAGCAGTGCTTCATTCAAATCATATGAACGCGATGTGTAAAAGTTTATCATCTTTTATGCTAATTAAAAGTTCAAAAAGTTCCTACTTTAGTTTTTGATTTTATACTTAGCATGGTGTTGAAATACTTATTATAATTGATATACGTCACCGAAACGGGTTATTACTTTAAATAAATTGTATGCCAGATGATATGGTCTAAACCCAGTTGTAAGATTAAATGTAAGTACGTATGGTATCCTTAATTACAAGTATTTTTTTTATCATTGTACCCTTGGTTTTAAAACATAAATCTGCTATAGATTCTTATCAATATGAATTCAGGTAGACAAAAATTGATAAAATCCAATGATTGACAAGTGGGCACGAATCAGCTATGCGAGCGGTCAGAGAATGATCACAATTGACTTTCTATTTCATGCTCTAAACCCGTGACCGTTCCTTGAGTTTTTACTCTTGAGATTGTGAAAAACACTTTACTTTCTCTGTATACACAAGTTTGATCTGGAACGATTTACATAAAAAAAGTGCACATACTTACTAGGGAATGCAAATTGGTTGTAACCGGTACATAAACAATCAGATATAACCGGTTATTTTGTCAAAATGAAAGAACTGATTATTGAAAATTCAAATAACCGGGTGTAGTTATTTTCGTTTACTTATTTAATGCTATCGATACCTAAAATTGTATCATTAAAGGTTCTAAAATCTAGTTTATCGTCTGGAATTATGATTTGTATACTCTATTTTATAATAATTTCAACCTTGAAGAACAAATTATGCACTTTCTTTCGAATTCAGGAGTCATTCTAAGTCTAATTACATTATACAAATTTCTTATAGTTTTTTTTGACGTTTTGACGGTTATTTTATCACCGAAACCAGACACACAGATACATTTAACAGATAATCGGTTATTTTTCGGTCATCATAACCGGTTATGTAATTGATATGTCCATTTATTAAATAGTATGCGGGCGGTTATTTATACAATATCACTCGGCGTTTTGTACAAAATATAACAAGAACAAGAGGGTTTCTCTTCCAAAACTCCGCACTTGACACAATATTAGCATTTTATTAACTCTCTTTATGTAACAAAAAGGCATTTGATAAAGGACTCCGCGCACTGCTGTGTGGATCCGGCCAAGATACTTCCGATAATATATTCGTCCCTATTGTATTATCCCACCAAAACGCAATATTATTCAAATGAAACCTACCTATTTGTAAATCGGTTGGTCTATTCGAGTGAAAAGTTGTATATAATAATTTTGCACATTTATATGATCTTTCACGAATAAGCCATTTTTTAGAGCTTTCTGCAATAATTCTGGGATAATACATAATCCTTCAAACCGTATTTCAATCAACTTCAGCGAGAGAATGACTTTGACTTAATTTACATTGTGCTGACCTACATTTCACAACCCTCGCTGACCCACTCAATCTAAATTTTCGAATTTGCTTATAATTAGGGCACTTCATCTGAAGTCTCTACTAATTATTCAAGTTTTGTAGTGCCTATACAAAATTGCCTGGAATAGCTTTTTTTTAAACAAAATGCACGGATATGCACGGATATATTTTAATATTAACTTACCTACTTACTTACATCGAGTAAGAAAAAGCCTCTAAAGTTTAAAATACATCGATCAGTACTTATATACCCATAGACGCCAAATTAAAGAATTTGTTAACATTATTGCAACATAAAACAAGAATTACTCCATGCTCAAACATTATGACAATTTTAGGTTGGGGGACTAGTGTAAAATTGGTATGAAAATACCTTATACATACGTATTTGAACGCAATATTTAGTATTCGCAATGCATTCGCGGAGTAAGTTACGAGGGCGCACCGGGTGCCCGTGTTGTGTGGTGGCGGCCACACCACCGCCATTGTTGCCGCTAGTTTGCATGAAAATAAAGGAAACTTTCCATGTGTGTCACCGTTCCAAATAAAATATACAACGTCTTTCTTTGGGCTTTGTTCCTGTGCAACTAGAAAAACTATTGTTTGCAAAAAAACAATGAAGATTTTTTTTATACCACGACGGTGGCAAACAAGCATACGGCCCGCCTGATGGTAAGCAGTTACCGTAGCCTATAGACGCCTGCAACCCCAGAGGATTCGCATGCGCGTTGCCTACCCTTTAAGAACCTATCTTCTTCTTTGTCGTTACACTCTTTACAGAGTGATCGTGGCCATTATGTTGTATTTTGAGTGACCCGTTTCACGACTCGCCGCCACTTTTCCCGTAGTGTCGCTTTTCGGGAGCATTCGTTTAAGGTGATCGACGTGCTGGCTTTGATCTAGTCGGTCCACCTCTTTGGGGACCTGCCTCTACCTCTTGAGCCTTCCATGCACTCTTCCCTGCACGACAAGACGCTCTATGGACGTTCCATTTCGCCGAGATACATGACCAAAGAAGTTGAGGATCCGAGTCTTCACATTAGAGAGCAGGCGCCGTTTGATTCCGAGCTCCTCAAGGATGGATATGTTGGTACGAAATTCGGTCCATGATATGCCGAGCATTCTCCGCCAACACCACATCTCTAGTGCATTTACCTTCTGCTCTTCAATTTCTCTTAGTGTCCAAGTCTCGGCAGCATAAAGGAATATAGGGAAAATTAGGGTTCTCACAAGGCGAGTCTTAGTGGCCCTCGTTATATTACGGTTCTTCCACACTCTTTTCATTTTCTCCATAGCAGACCTAGTGATTGCCATACGTCTCTTAATCTCTTCCACACAGCCACCGTTGTTTGTGATCAATGCCCCCAGGTATATATATGACTGCACAACCTCACAATTCGCAATACGTGTAACATCGGGAGAGTTGTTATTGGCACGATCTATAACCATCATTTTTGTTTTACTGCGGTTAATCTTCAAGCCAAAGCTTAGACTAACATTCTCCATTCTGCTCAATAAGTTTTCCATTTGGGTAGGACTGCTTGCGAATAATGTAGTGTCATCCCAAGTAACACATCAAAGCAGTATAACGGCCGTCTTACAGCATTGTATGCTTTTAGCATTTTCAGTTCGTTTTATAGTAGCATTATAAACGTTTATAGTGCTGATATAGGTCTTAAATGGGCACGAATTACCCAGCTTGAGATCCTATACAGGTCATTTAATAGCATTACAGGCGCAATATGTCTGCGCTATTAGCATTATCGTTGTCATGGAAAGTGCCAATCGCATTAAAGAATCATTAGTACGCTCTATTAAGTTGCCAACTGCATTAAAGAAGCATTAATACGGCCAAAAAACTTACTAATCGCAGTAAAGAAGCATAAGTACTCTCGATTAACTTGCCAATCGCAATACAAAAGCATTATACTAGCATAAGAGTGTAGTAAAATAAACCTTACGTCAATGCAAAAACGCCTCTAACACCGACGGAACAAATGTTATAATACAATGAACGTTGTGATTTAATTACTTTGTCTCGCAATATAAAATGGACGAAGACGGTACAAAAAACTGAATGAGTGACACGTCATATTTGTTTGCATCTTAACAAAATTTATAAAAGTTTTTGACTCTTTTACGTTATTATATCCTTCAAATATTACTGCGCAATGTAGTTTACTGTAAATGTGTATATAAGTTTCATTGAAAATTTTCACGCGCCTTTGATTTATTGTGGTTTTGCTATAAAATATTATAAAAAGATATGCGTCAAATAAAGAAAACAATTGTGTAATCCTCGTATAGAACGAGTTTTGCATTATTAACATAATAGTGTTGGTTGAGCAGTCTTAAATTAAGTAATTTCATTATTATATAGGTATTTTCCTTGTGTAAATAGGTCCGCATGATTTTATTTTTAGGTTATAAATTATTTACAAAATGGCGTTGGTCTATATAGACGGAGAGCTAGCCACATCGGATATGACACAATAATGAGAGCAACCAAACCCCTCTAGTCAGTTTGGTATACTATGCTTATTTCTAGATCTGGACATCTGGCAGCTTTAAAGTGGTGGTGGTCAAAGAATGCAAACCATTTCAAGAGAATAAATCCTAGAGATCTGGGTTTGATGCAATATTATGAGAAACTATACAAATACTATACAATATTAAGAGAAATTATACAAAAGTTTATGTTGGGAGAAAGTAGTGCCAAACAATGTACAATAAAATATAGTTCATAGTTTGTCGCCTACTGTTTTTGTTTCCGTAATAATCATACATCGGGGTTTTCGGTGCGGGAACGATTTGAGAAAGAGTAGAGATAAACAGATAGGTTGAGAGTTAGTCTGAGAAAATATCATATTATGCCTAATGAATAACTACCTCTCTGTGAATAGCTTACACACTATGATACGAGCTTTTTTTCTTAGAGGCATGTTTGTATTGACTATTATATACTTAGTATTTTAAAAATGCAATTGCATATCCGAAATTTATTAGCTAGATCTACCTACGACAAAGACACGGTATAATAAGTGTCAAATATTAATCTTGACGTCCGATATTTATGAACTATTTGATTAACTGAAGAGGTTGACAATGATCAGTCATTACATGAATTAATAAAAAAATACTTGAAAAAATCATGTGCCTACAATATATATATTTTGGACCCGGGGTATGTCCTTAAACTACGTCCGGACCTGGGTATGTCCTTAAACTACGCCAAAAAGAGAGGTATGGGCACTGCGAATGGCATCTCGCTAAGTGTGGTAGGGCACGTTCAGCGAATGTCATCGCTCAAATCTGGAGCAGAGCCCGACTGGGGAAGTACCTCCACCTTACAGAAAACCACAGCCAAATAGCACTAGACCCTACTCATAGTGTTGTGTTCCTGCTGGTGAGTAAGGTTGCCAAAGAGCTCAAAGAGGACCCAGTGTGTTGACGATGAGGGACCTTCTTGTTCCTTTAGTCGTCAACACAGTGAATCCTCCTTTTTGTAAAGGGTCGGCAACGCGCATGTGACGCCTTTGGAGTTGCAGGCGTCCATAGGTTACGGTAGCTGCTTACCATCAGGCGGGCCGTATGCTTGTTTGCCACCGTCGTGGTATAAAAAAAAAAAAAAAAAAAAAAAAAATATATACATAATAGTCAGCTATTACATATAAATTGTATATACCTATGATTTTTTCGATCAATTATTCATTAGGTAGAAACGTGCTAGAGTACATTCAGTTTTGAGTCGATATTCCAACATATTCACTATATATATAGATAGAATTATAAGGCAAACGACTATAGGTTTTTGAATCTTTTATCTCCATTCAGTAGAGCCGGATCTTGAAATAAATGAGCCGTTATTTTTTTATGATATTTTTAAAATATGGTCTAAAAAAACACTTTTATCGATATTCGAATGGTGTAAAGAATCTTACATATAAGTAATCTACATATTAGGGTTCCTCTTTGATGTCTCTAAAAACTGTAGAGAGATTTTAATTTTTAACTAATTAAAACAAAATTTATGACCATAAAACCACTTTTTTAGCCTAAACCGGTTCGACTTTGATGTCAAATATCTCGAAGACAATGAATATTGAAGTAAATACAGGATACTATATTGTTTAAAGCCGTTACTGATAATATGATAAGATAAGCTATATAAATCATTAGAAAACTAAGGGAATCAGATCTAAGGTCGTTGGCGCCAGGGAGCCCCTTAAAATATAGGCCCTGTCCTTTATAACTGAGACAACTTCGGCAATTTTTACCTAGTTTGGTATTACTATTTTCCAATTAAAACATTTTGCTAGTCTGTCACTGTGACCTCCACCCATTAAAAGCTGCCAGATGCCAGGATCTAGCAACAAGAATAGTATAGCAATCTAACCAGACGGGATTTGTTGCTCTCATTATTGTGTCATATCTGACGTGGCTAGCTCTTAGTCCAATAGCAGCTCAGTGACCCTTAAAAAACGCCTTATTTATGCCTACAGCATTACACGTGAATAATTATGCTATTAAACAACATTAAGCATTTATTTATGCTATTGTAGAACCTAAGGCACTAAACCAAACCGAAGCATTAGTGTAGCAAACCAAAACGCAACTGTACAGCATTCAGCTGTACAGTTGCATGTTGTTCGCTGCACTAAAACTAATGGCTAAACAAAAGCATTTACATATGCCATTATACAACCGTTATACAGCGTAAAGCATCATAAAATGCTATTGTAGAACCTAAAGCACTAAAAACAGCTGAAAGCTGTATACCGGATTTACGTAGCATTATAATGGCTAATATTCATGCTCATAAACAGCATTAAGCATTTATTTATGCTATTGTAGAACCCTAAGGCACTAAACCACACCGAAGCATTAGTGTAGCAAACCAAAACGCAACTTTACAGCATTCAGCTGTACAGTTGCATTTTGGTTCGATGCACTAAAACTAAAGGCTTTAAAAAAGCATTTATACATGCCATTATACAACCGTTATACAACTTAATGCATTATATAATGCTATTGTACAACCTAAAGCACTTAAGTGCTTTTAAACAGTCGAAAGCTGTACAGTTGCGTTGTGGTTTGCTGCACTAAAGCTAAAGGCTTTACAAAAGCATTTAGATATGCCATTATACAACCGTTATACAGCTCAAAGCATCATATAATGCGACAAGTTGCTCGGTGAGCGTATATAAGAGTTTATACGGTCCTTAAGTTCGAAATAAGTTAACTATTCATATGTTATAATGCTTCCTGTGTTACTTGGGATCCGCATAGCGCAAATTCGAGATCCTCAGCCCACCAATTGCTACACCGTCTGACCAATCTTCCAAGGTGATTCTCATGATGAACTCGGAGATTATACAGCCCTGACGAACACCTGCACTAGGGTGGAAACTGTTAGAAACCATTCCGTCCGTTCTTACTGAGGCCGTTCCATCTTCGTAGAGCCGCCGTAAAATATGAACTAGGTGACTTGGTGCTCCCATGTCCAGAAGAGTTTTCCATAGCACTGGCCACCTTACTGAGTGAGTCAAATGCTTTTGAAAAATCAACAAAACAAACGTACATTTCCCTGTTGAACTCTCTTGATTTTTCGACTATTTGGCGTACTATGAAAATTTGCTCGCGAGTGCCTTTGCCCTTGACGAACCCAGCTTGTTCTGGAACGATTTCTTTTGAAAGGAACGTCTTCAGCGTCTCATTTAGGATATGCAATAGGATTTTACTAGCATGCGATATGAGAGCTATAAGACGGTAGTTGCTGCATATCTTTGTTGAACCCTATTTATGTAAAGGCACAAACACTGTATGTGCCCATTCTTTAGGCCATTTAAGAACCTATACACTCCTTTTTTGAAAAACCTTATACTGTAGCCCGCTGGCATAACATTCATATTATTATTAGCATGGCATTGCATTGGCTATTAACGTTCAAATAATAAAATTACTGCATGCTGCCCGTTATCTATACAAGCTATTATCTATAAATATAATCTATCTATATATATAAATGCCTTTGTCCTGACTGACTGGATACGCAGAGCCGAAACTACTGCAGCTAGAAAGTTGAAAATTTCAGGTCTGGTTATTTGTTATTTGTAATGTGTACAAGTAATAAGAAGCGATTTTGAAAAATTCATGCCCTAAGGGGGTAAAAGGGGGGTTGAAAGTTTGTATGGATGGGGTTTAAAATTTAAGGTTAGAGGTTTGAAACTTTATCCGCTTACTGATGATTAAAAACTCATAAAAACTATTTCAGCGTTTTTTAAAATTCCACCCGAGAGGAGTTGAAACGGGGTTGAAAAGTTTGTATTAAAGCGAGGCCGTAACAACTGAAGCTAGAAAGTTGTAATTTGCAGGTCGGGTTACATTTATAACATGTTTAAATTATAAGGAAGCGATTTTGAAAAATTCATCCCCTGAGGGGGTAAAAAGGGGGTTGAAAGTTTGTATGGATGGGGTTTAAAATTTCAAGTTAGAGATTTGAAACTTAGTACGGTTACTGATAATATAAAAATAATAGTGATTTCAGCGTTTTGTGAAATTCAACCTCTAATGGGGTAAAAAAGGGGTTGAAAGTTTGTATAGACATTACAAATTTTTTTGTGACAGACTTGAAATTTCGTTTGCAGGCTACTAACTTAAAAGCAAAAAAAAACTGATTTCAGCATTTTTCAAAATTCCACCCCAGAGGAGTTGAAACGGGGTTGAAAAGTTTGTATTAAAGCGAGGCCGTAACAACTGAAGCTAGAAAGTTGTAATTTGCAGGTCGGGTTACATTTATTATTTATACTAATAATAAAAAGCGATTTTGAAAAATTCATCCCCTAAGGGGGTAAAAAGGGAGTTAAAAGTTTGTATGTATAGGATTTTAAAATTTGACTTGAAACTTCGTACGTTTGCTGATATTTAAAAAATAATAAAAGTGATTTCAGCGTTTTGGCTAACTCCACCCCTGAAGGGGTTAAATAGGGGTGCAAAGTTTGTATGCGGGAAGTTTCTTTCTTTGAGATAGAGACTTCAAACTTTGTAGGAATATTATTTATTAGAGTATAAAAAAGTACTTTCAGCGTTTAAGATAATTTAATCCCTGAGGGGTTGAAAAGGGGTGCAAAGTTTGTATCGGGGAAATGATTTTTTTTGAGCTAGAGACTTTTAACTTTGTAGGAAGATTACTTATTAAAATACAATAAAAGTGCTTTCAGCGTTTTGGCAAATTCTACTCCTGAGAGGGTTAAATAGGGGTGCCAACTTTGTATGGCGGAAATTTCTTTTTTTAAACTAGAGACTTTAAACTCTGTGGGAAAATTACTTGTTAATACACAATAAAACTACTTTCAGTGTTTTGAAAAATTCCACCCCTGAGGGGGTTAAATAGGGGTGCAAAGTTTGCATGCGGTAAATTACTTTTTTGAGCTATAGACTTTTAAATTTGTGGGAAGATAACTTATTAAAATACAATAAAAGTCCTTTCAGCGTTATGGAAAATTCTACCCCTGAGGGGGTTAAATAGGGGTGCGAAAGTGCTATTATACGCGGACGAAGTCGAGAGGCAGAAAGCTAGTCTATATATATAAACGTCAAAGTCCTGACTGACTCACTTAAATCAACGCCCAGCCCAAACCGTTGAACCTAGAGAGCTGAATTTTTCACAATAGCTAGTTTTTATAACGTTGGTATCCACTAAGAAGGGGTTTTTCAAAATTCATCCCCCAGGGGGATGAAATGAGGGTCCAAAGTTTGTATGGGGAAACCAGATTAGTTTCGACTATTTTATTCTAAACTTCACACGAGTATTTCTAACAATAAATGAGTAAACACGTGTTGCAGGTTTTTTGAAAATTAAACCTCTAAATGTGGTCACAAAGTCTGAAAATCAACATGGGTATTGTTTCTATGGTTTATCGGGTCGTTGATTACGAAAACAATAACGATTTTAAAATCCAACGTCGTGGACGTGAAATACCATCTCCCCTGTTGGAGTGCGATGGGGTTGAAATGTCTAAATATGAATATGGGTGTTGTTTTTCTCTTTTATGGGACGTTAATTACGAAGTTGGCATCGATTTTGTAATTTAATATTTTGTGGACATGAAAATTCTAAAAAGTATTTGTGCCAAACAACAATCTTCTTCTCCTAAATATATAAAAGAACAAACTGACTGACTGACTGACATATCATGACTGACAAATGGAGATAGTTTGAGTTCTGGGGAAGGATATATAATAGTTGTTATCCCAGAGGTCATTCCTTAAGCGGGTAAAAAGGAGACGAAGTCGCGGGGAAAAGCTTCTATTCAAGAGTAGAAATCTGCATTAATCATAATCTCTTAATAGTAGAAGTCGTTGCTGGCGTAACAATTCAACAATTATTGCATTCATTTCTTTAAAAAAAATAAGGGAACCGCCTTCACCAAAATGTGGTATACGCATAGCCCAAAATGACATAGGGTAGTTTTCATCCAGAAAATCAACCCTTAAAGGGGTGAAAAGTGGGTTGGAAGTTTGTATGGGAAATTTTTAACAGTTGAACCTATTTATATGAAACTATGGTATCCAGACAGTTTGAGTCCCGGGACAGAACGTAAATAGTTTATATCACGAAAATCTACCCTTAAAGGGGTGAAATGGCGGTTGGAGGTTTGTATGGAGAATTATTAACAGCGAACTGATTTAGATAAAATTTGGTATGGATATAGTTTGAGTCCCGGAAAACAACATAGGATAGTTTTTATCCCGATAAACAATCCTAGAGTGGTAGAAAAGGGGTTCGTAGTTTGTATGACGAAATATTAACCGCTGAACCGACGACGATGAAACTTCGAGAGTGTGTCTGTCTGTCTGTTAGCTTTTCACGCTTAAGCTGCTGAACCGGTTTAGATATCCCGAAAATCAATCCTTATGGGGGTGAAGTGGGGGTTGGCAATTTTTTACCGCGAACTGATTTTTGATAAAATTTGTTGTGAATATAGCTTGAGTCCCGGCAAACAATAAAGGACAGTTTTTGTCCCGAAAATCAATCCTAGAGGAGTAGAACAGGGGATGGTAGTTGCATGGCGAATTATTAACCGCTGAACCTATTTAGATGATTTGGTATAGAGACAGTTTGAGTTCCTGGGAAGGATATATAATAGTTATTATCATAGAAGCTATTCCTTAAGCGGGTAAAAAGGAGGGTGGATTACTAAGTCCACGCAGACGAAGTCGAAGGGAAAAGTTACTATTCAAGAGTAGAAATCTGCATTAATCATAATCTCTTAATAGTAGTAAGTCGTTGCTGGCGTAACAATTCAACAATGATCACAATAATTTCTTTATAATAAATAAGGGAACCGCTTTCACCAAACCGTGGTATACTGAAACCTGCAGAATGTAACAAATACTTTTCCAAAAACCGCATCTAAATCGGTTCAGCCAAACGCGAAATAAAAGCGAACAAACATACATACAAACATACGGGTCAAACTGAGAACCTTCTTTTTTAGTACTTTTTAGTACGCGGGCGAAGCCGCGGGCAAAAGCTAGTTACCTTATAAAATACTATTCAGGACAACGTAATTAACGTAATCAAATAGCACTAGACCCTACTCATAGTGTTGTGTTCCTACTGGTGAGTAAGGTTGCCAAAGAGCTCAAAGAGGACCCAATGTGTTGGCGATGAGGGACCCTCTTGTTCCTACACTTTTTGGCCAGCCAGACTATATTTTATATTTCTGATAAATGAGCCATTTTTTGCCAAATTTCTTTACAATCAATGATGATATGACCAAATTTCAAGGACAGTTTCACCTATAATGCGCACATTGAACATACTGCAACGAGAATGAGTTAGAAACCAACACGATAATAACTAACAATTATGTTCTATCGACTGAGTTACATTCCTACAAAAATTCTAAGAAGAAATTGCGTTCAACTCAATGAACTGCAATTACAAACAATTAGTGAAAACAACAATTGTTTTTCACGACTCATATTAAACACATACCTTTTATCCGACGCTATTTTTGCGTCACTTATCTTATGAATAAATTACATCATCTACCACTATACTTTTAACGCTTTAAGTAGGTATACAAATCTTATTTAGGTACTCATAGATTGACAAACAGAAAGAATAGTTTTAATTACGCATGGTGACCTAGTTTTAGACAAACAATATCCTTTTGGAACCTTGCCATTATGAACTTATATGCTCTAAATAACCATAAATTTAAACACTGAATAATTTTATTTTACCTAATTAACAATTAATTATCCATAATTTAGAGCACTATAAAGACAAATAAAAAAAATATCTCCTATTTTGTCATAACTAATAGCGATAGTAACATAACTAATAGTGATTGACTCGGTGAACGTAGTTTCAAATGCAACGAGCGATTACTTGGTCCAATGTGAAAAGCGACTTTCCTATGCCTATCTACCACTTTACCTAGTAGTTAAAAAGAAATTTCTCCTACGCAGTACGTACAAAACTTGTTAATGTTAAGTATATGTATATATATTAAGTACATTGCGTAAGCTAAATTTAATTTTTACAACAGAAAAGTGTGGAAATCAATATTAGGACCATCGAATCAAAGAACTACCGACCTGCAAACCCCTTTGCTCACAACAGTATGGATAATTAGTGGAAGTGGAGGGGCGGCAGGCAGCGGGTAGATTAGCTTATTGCCGCAAGCACTGTTTCCACAACAACGACTTGCTAATTATAACTAACTACTTGTCTCGCCCTTTAAACGGTCCAGTGTTATTAAGATTTCTCTAGTAGTTTAAACTTATAACCACCCAGAGTAATGAATTACCAAGTCAAATTATTTGAAAGGCAAGCTGTATGAGGTGTTAAGTTATAAGGATTAAATTAGAGCAATTTTCATTAATGGCTGATTTGATTACGAGTAGTTACAGAAGGTACCTCTATGTACGAATACAGTTAAGTCAGAACGAAGAAGGTTTTACGAGAGGCGGTTCGAGAGGACGAATAGGCAGGTTTATGTCTGAATGGCTCGTATTTATTTAACAAGCAAGCGGAGTCGATGACAGATACGCCGGAGCAAACCTTTTGACGCTACATTTATCATACAAGTAGATTCTTTGTTTCTTGGAGAAGGCTTTGTAGTTAGTGGACGAAATAAATATCTTAAAATTATCACACTTTTGGACACAGTAAACTTGTCGAAGGTAGAACAATAAAATGCACCCACTTACTCAAAATTAAGACTTCAATTTTCTTCATACAATATGCAAAAAGAAAAACGAGAATACTAAGTAAGTACTTCTTGTCTTGTGCAGTGTTTTTTTTTTTGTTATAGTGGTAATATAAACACACCTTGTGGAAATGTTTACTTTCACGGTTCAAAAAATACAGCCCGCAGACGGATAGACGGACTCTAAATACGGACAGCGGAGGTTTAGTTGGCATGGCATTCTTTAGATATGAAAATTAAATTCAGTTAATAAAATAGGCACCATGGCTTAAGGCATATTTACACATTATCACATTGATTAGTGTTTCCTGTGATATCATACATTTGTTTGTTACTAAACTCATGTAGCAAATGTATGAACTCACACGTCCCACTAATCAATGCTTAAACGCCCTTAGTACCTAATAGTTGTTTTGTGGTAACTACTTTATTATCTGTTAACATGTTTTTTCGTGTTTCCATAAGTTATACCCACTGTGTTATTAAGCGTTAATTAGCTTTAAAATTAGGTACTCACGCATTATCAGTGACGTCACTGCTCTCATCAAAATCGCCGATGGTGTCAAGAGAAGCTCCGGAGCCGTCCTCGCGAGGATCTACAGGCGGCGGCGGCGCCGGTGGTGCCGTGGTCGGCCTCGGCAGCGGCGGCGTCGAGTCTGTCCCACATTCTTTATAGTGAGGCTTCGGAACAAAGTCAATCAAACGAGGCAACGCTTCGGGTGCCTGGGCCTCTTCCATCTTTTCAGGTGGTTTATTTTTCATCTCGGCTTCGGACCTTTGTAACCATGTTTCAATGCAATTCTTCTTTGTTGGTGTTAAGAGTGGCTCCGGTACTAGCGGCGGAGGATTCTCTGGTATAGGGATAGGCCTTGACTTCTTTTCACTCACAGAACGCTCAATTTTTGTGTTTCTTGGCATTGGTTTAGGTTTTGCAATTTTTGGTTCAGTCTTTATTTCTGTTTCTTCTGTCATCTTACAGGTATTGCTAATTTCCACAGTGCAAGTACTGTGGAGAATAGTGTTGTTGTTATTTTTATCATTAGACTCAAGTTTTTTGACAGACGTAGTGATATCATTTGATAATAATGTAATTTGCTTTACACTTTCGTGATTACCAACACTCTTGATGTTTACATTTTTATCATTGATTTTGAAGTCATCCTTAATATAAAATTTGTCCTTTTCTAGGAACCTCGAACTTGACATCTCGTTTAAAATATTGGAATCTATGTTTTCAATGCAATTTAAGACTTTCTGTATATCTATGGTTTTCGGTTGCATAGTGGGTGTGGACGGAATACTGTTTTCTACAGAGTTAGCCATAGAACCCAGTCGGTCTACTACCGTGGAGATTGAACTGCCTGTATCGTCTGACTCTGCATCTGCGAGTGCTAGACAGCGTTCCCATTCTGTTGAGAGTAAGTCTATGTACACTTCAGCATCTGGAGGCATAGTTTTTCCATCGGACAGACGACGGACAAGGCGTCTAGCCTCTTCTGGGGAACCTCTTTTCAAGTAAGTTATTCCCTCTTTACCTTGCCGATGTATATGGCTGTCAAAAGAGGATTTTCTTGATAATTTAGTGAAATTAGGAGCTGATCCATTCTGTTGTCCATTTATTATATTGTCTTTGTCATGTTCATCAGTACACAAAATTCCATTTTGTTCGCCAACTGTTTGAAGAGTTTGTTTATCTTTAAATGAGTTTTTCTTGCCCAATTTTCTTGGTGGAACTGGTGGCGGCAAAGTAGGTCTTGTTATTTCTGTCGTTTGTTTTCCTGATGGTACTATGTCCACCATCGTTTCATTTTTATCAGACTCGTTCATAGTGTCAAAGTGTCTTACTAACAAAGTCAACTTTTCGTCAGAATCTTTTAGTCTACGAACACAGTCTATTCTAGTCAACTCTGCGACGGAGATGCCATCAATAGCAAGTATTTCGTCACCTGGTATAAGTTTACCCCATGGTGCGATAGCATTCGCTGCTGGGCTGTCGTCCGCACATGATTGAACAAGAAGCCTTCTGACCTTCTCTGCTGCTGCGGACCCGCCTTCGAACTTGAGCCCTAGCCCGAGGCGCGCGCCCCGAGGCCTGCGCACGACCACCTCCGCCGCTCCAGCCGCTGCCCCGACTGTCAGCACGGTAACGAAAGTACTCCTTGACTTTGGAGACTCCTTGGGAGCGGGCCTACTCTCGCCCACTGGAACTATGGTGACAAAGTCCTCGCCGACCGCGTCCGCCGCCATGCCGCGTGCAACGCGCGACGGCGCTGTTTATCAAACACCGCTCTCGGACTCGAATCTGCAGGCAAAAAATATTCATGAGCTTGCGTAACAAAAATGCATGAATGTTCAGAGCTGCGTTCGCAATGAATAGCACGCGAGGACTGGCACACCCGGCCTCTCTCTTTCACTGTTGCTGCACTTGAACGGTACGAGATGAGCTAAGAACGGATATGAGCGTTCATGTTGCCGAATATATTTACACAACACCGACATCATACGCGTATGCAGGGACAATGTCCGTCAAATCTATTTAAATATCTTAAAATTTGGATTCCAATCGGCATTCACTGTTATTTATTTAGTTATAATTCACTGATGAAATATAGAGTGAGCCTCATGTGAGGGAAAATTTTCCCCGAAAATATGTAATTTTGAAAGCCATTTAATCCTAAGGATTTTTTGTGGAGATTCACCGTTTAAACATGTTTAAGTCACTTAAATAAATGTACCTACCTGTATTCATTAACGTATGATTATTATGTTCCTAGAATCTTCAATAAGTATCACCAATTTGTTAACATTATTAAGTTCTTCATAAGTACTTATGGCTCGCACCTACTTCCCACATGGTCGATCGTTTAAAACTTTCGTCGAACGGTGCGAAAGTATAACGAGTGTATTTGGGAATGCGCTGACCACAAACAGTCTCATCACAGCGAGATGTGGGTTAGTAGCACCGGAGGCGGCGCGCGCGCTGCCGTTCGCGGAGCAGCATTAGCATATTGCCCGGGGCTGGCCGGTGCGGTCCGTTATCCCGGGTCCCGTTCCGAAGGGCCAGTCATTCTCACGGCTCTCGGCAATTTTGCAATAACTATCAAAATTGAATCTTTCGCGTAATTTTAAAATAACCGTGAAATTATGAATATTATTTCCGTGTGGTTTTATCTAAGTACAATGATTGACTTATTCACGTCTGCTTATGTTTAATGACTACCACAACTAATTGTTTTAATTGTATTTATTTAATTGTATTCATCCCAATGGTTGACTGGTGGAAATTGCAAAACTTGAGCGAGCATATTAAGTTTTACACATAATTCTAATTTGTACATTTAGTATTAGGCATTGCACCATCAAGTCCATTAAAACAAATCAGTACTTACATAAAACAACGCTTCTCCGTCCCTTAGATCAGACATTATCAGACGTCAATAACCTCCTCAATGAGTAACAAATATAATATATTGGATGCCACAATATGGCAGCTAATGATGATTAATGGGATATGTTGAACCATAATGAAAATATTCCATCTATTAGGTTGCAACAATACACCGGATTGAACAGTTCATATGGACACAAAAGTGAAACTACATACAGACAGATATGTATTTTAGATATAAACATTGCGTAATAAGAAAGGCAAGTGTATAAAAACAAGTGTATTACTTACTGAAGTGTATACGTACGCCTGATATGCAAACGTACAGTTCCGTAGTCGTTATTGCTTCCCATGTCACCATTACCACATATCATTATAGAACTATACACGATGGCTATCATTTTCACATAAATGTAAAGATTATGTGGTAAATGGCTTTTGCCGTTATCATTAACGCAACACATTTGTATTTTAAGGGTCATTTAGGTATAAACTGGTAATCCTATATAACTAGAGACACCACACATACATGACATGACGATGATTGACATGGAAGATTTTAGTAATATGATTTTAAAGCGACTAATATACTAAGAGTGATGTATCTTTCATACACTACGCAACTTTAATATCTACGTTAATCTAGCAGTTTGACCTGAGTTACGACCTTTCCCATAATTGCAGGTTGCCTTTTGTACATACCTACCTCATTTGCATTTGTCTTCATGCTCTCTTGTACAAATAAAACACTCTTGTGTGGTTAGGTATCGTTTAAGGCAATACTAGTTTAATGTAACACTTTAAATCTTATGCTAAATACTATTATATTTTTTAAATATGTATAAAACCCCATTGATTAAATAAATGCTCATATATTGCACACGATTGCTCATATATTGTGATTAATCTTTGTTTATTTACATACGATTTGCCAACGGAGAGCAGCAAAATCAACGTCATCACTGCTTTGTTGTTATCATATACAAAGAAACATTGCGCTATCACACATGGTATTGTTCGACGATATCTCATAATTGAATCTTTACTCGCATCATAGAGTGTTTTACAATTCGAGACCCGTTACCTACTTTCGATCGTGTATGGAAAATTGTTCGTGATGGTAGTGTGCAATCTTTAACCATTAACCTCGTATACAGACACCAATATTAGTTTTATTACTGCTGCATATTTCATTCAACTCTAAATAATAAACGATAGACGCCTGCGTCTAAATCAAACGAGCTCTAGAAAACGGAATCGATATTTTACAAACGCCAATTATACGAATTCCGGAAACGATTTTATTAATGTATAATTTGCATAAGAATAGAATAAATGTAAATGTTAAAGCTTTAAAACGAGACTAGCGGATATATTAAATGAGCTTAAAAATCATAATAAAAAGCCAAGTTACAAGCTCTACCATCACACTTCTTGACAACTCAACCTTCCGTTTAGCAACCGGCTATCGGCTATTTATTAGTTTGCGGATAAGGGACAATAGGCCTGGCCAGTATTTCGCTCAGCGAATAAGCATTGCCGTAAGTAAGGTTCAAAGTGGCATATTTTTTACTTGTAGGCCATACATTTTATTGAAATTATAATTATTTAACACAAAAATGACAAATTATGCATATATAACAAATAAAACGAACAAAAACTGAATGTTCAAACTAAAACATCTGAATAATTAAACTAAAATATATCGAAAAGAGGCGGGGGGCCGATTTTTGACAATCGAGCGCTCGAATTTAAATTCTTTGAATTCTTTGAATTAATAGTATAAATAATTATGATTTTAAATTACTATATATCGATGTTATTTTTAAAACATCATTTCTTCGTTTTATTCAGAGTTTTTCCTCGCTGACTTGTAGGCCTAGTTTTAGTTTATAATATTTTTTTATTTAAGTTTATTTTAATTTTTTACTGGATTTTAATAAAAGGGACTATGTTTATATGTTGTGTTGGTAAGTTGTTGGGTTTCGTTGAGAAGTTTAAATTGTAATGTACCTAAGTGATAACTTTAACAAAGCGCAAATAAATAGTCTAAGTTTTGGCTAAGACTCATATCGTTTTTCCTAACAATTATGATTACAATTTCATTTTACATTGATATTAAATTACAATTGGTATCATTTGTTTTTAATCAGAATATACTCCTAAGACACCCCCAATGTATTGGCAAATAAAGATTGTAACATGCATACGGCTTGCTTTTAATTTAATCCTGTCATGACGCAATAAGAACCTCATTCAAAATTCTGAAAACTGCATACAGGCAATTAATTTAACCCTATTTCGGCAGGACGGCACCGGCTCTCGGGGTGCGATGACGGTGCCGACATGAATATTCATCAAGTGTCGAGTGCACGCGCATCATTTTAAACATTGCTAATTACACACCACCTGCGCATCTAGGTGAAATGTAACGTATTGTTTCTAATCGTACTTAGATATGAAAAAATAAAAGATGCTGGCAGGTTATCAAAAGTGTGTAAGTACAACATTACGATGGAAGAAATTGGGGTTTTACTCTTTTGCGCTCTGATAAGTTTGGAATTTAAAATATAACTGTCTATGTTTGTTTTGTGTGCTGAGAAAGAAGTACCTAATGATAATTTGTATCCAAAAGTTTGAATCGGTTGCATCTGCATTAATAACTTATTTCTTTTCTCAGGCAAATGCACGCTTGTTTATCAACATCAACAATGGAATGCGTGTGCTTCATTATCATTCCCTTAGCTTTATCACTTTATCAGGCAAACACGCTTTATCAGGCCTTAAGATTTTCTCATTATCACAATTGTTGCAGAATTTAATTACAGCGGCTTACCTCATTAAAAACACTTGGGTTATTCTTGAAAATACTTACATGTGTGGGTACTTTAGCAAAAGCACCATTTCTCGGGAATTAAACATAATTTAATTGATTGTTTACTATTGATGTAGCTTAATTTTATATCACAAATACATGTTTTTGCAATTCCACAATAAAGAGTTCAATACACGCATAAATTTTGGTAATTTGGGTTTATCTACTAAGTAGTTAAAACTACCCACACTATCAAGTTGTCAGGTCATTGAACTTTCACCTGCAATAAAGTTAAACAAAGACTTGTTGTTAACATATTGAATAACCATCTATTTGAAAACTTATGCGCTTTCTACGATTAACCGGCGGCGCGGCGGCCGGTTGCGTTGGTATTTAGTTATTGCACCTTCTACGGTGAGCGCATAAAAAACAAAACATGCAATTGTAACCTACATGTTTGTTGCTACTCGCTTCTGTGGCCAATCGCTACCTACATCTAATTAGGCGATCCCCGCTTGTGCAAGCTACAGTAACTGCCCGTAGAACTCGCGCGCTAACTGATTGCTCTGCTTATTTATCGCTTTAGTTCGTGTTGAGTATTCGTAGCAATGCACTAACCGACGCCGCTCTATTTATACCCTCAGGTTTAGGAGTGGGTAGCTATATGCGTTTAGCCACTTAGGTGCTACTGCTGGATTTTGTTTATGAATAGCTGAATCCGCTGTGTGCGGAGCGCCTTATTTTCTGGTGTTTAGAAAGCGCTTAAATCTATTTTTAAGTATGATGCGCGAAATCGTAAACGCATCTCTAACACCCGTTAAAATTATGTAAAAACGTGATTTTCTATACAAATTCGCCGTATTATTCATATTGAGTGAACCTATGACTCCATCGGTATTCGACATTTACATATTTAGCAGCGGGGCCAGTCGGCGCGTCACATGCCGCAAGTCGACAATATGTCAGCGTCTCTAAGTTCATCTCATCACGCAGTTCCCTCCCCCGCATTTATCTCCGACGAAATTGAAATAAGTTAGATAATATATCTCGGTGAGAACCCGCCTCGAGACGAGTGGTCCAGACGTTATCGAGATGTGTCGCCAAAAACAGCGAGTTCAGAGGAATGACAAGCGATCCCGACCACGATAACCTTTCCAGCCATTCTTAAATTTAAAACGCTCTTTCCTCAAAGATGAAAGTACTTTAGCATTAAGCCTTTCACCTGAAAATTTAAGGTAAATTGTGCATTTCATGGGAGGTTGAGTTCGTGTATAATACATAGGATAAATGGGAAAAGTTTCAAAGTGTCTAACATTTGTCACCGCTCTCGTACCTACATTAGGAACAGCCAGCTTCTTAAAATGGCGTTCTTGTGAAACGTACGGTCAGGAGCCTCAAGCCAAGAATATAAAACTTAAGTTCTCTGTTTTGGTCGAATGCAAAACGAAAAATTAATAAGCAGGTCTGCCGCGGCGCAATATCGCCCACGAGCCTGCCAACTAAATTATTAAAACGTAAAAACATCATTGAGCGAGCATCAACTCCAGATTAGATGACTTCCTACTTTACCTTTAGTACAAAAAGTAATAAATATTTCGCTAAAATAAAGAGTAAACATACCTTATTATTAAATATATGTATATTTGTCTGTATGTTGGTCTGGCTCTAAATTTAATAGTTTATTAATGTATTTTGCTACATTTATTTGGCTCTAAAGAAGGACCTTTGTTTCAGTAAGGTGGTTTGTAATATCAAGTAATATGGTCTCCCGATTTATAAAAGAAAGAAATCAAATTTAAGGTTTTTGCATCGGTGCATCTGACCTAAACACTGGGTTTATTTTTCCGAACAGCAGTGTTTACAAAAAACCGGCCAAGTGCGAGTCGGACTCGCGCATGAAGGGTTTTGTACCATTATCTATAAAATTGAGATACAGCCTGGAAAACAGATAAAAACGGCAAAAAATCATGTCTGTTATATGGGAGCCCCCTTAAATATCGATTTTATTCTGTCTTTTAGTATTTGTTGTTATAGCAGATACAGAAATCCATCATCTGTGTCAATTTTAACTATCTAACTATCACAGTTCATGAGATACAGCCTGGTGACAGACGGACAGACAGACAGACGGACAGTGGAGTCTTAGTAATAGGGTCCCGTTTTTATCCTTTGGGTACGGAACCCTAAAAACGGTAATTATTTGGGAAGTGGGCTACGCTCGTTAGTGTTTTCTAAAATGATATTCATACCGTGCCATCAATAAAATAAATCAATAAAAAGTTTCTACGGATAATTCTAAAAATCTAAATGACCATTAAAGCGTTAGCTGAACGGTTCGCCAAAGTGGGCGTCTTGGCATGACATCAGACGCTCGCGGCGGCTGCTCAGTTCTTCAAGGGGTTAACATCCTCCAAATATCCGTGCTTGACCAATGAGCCCGAATCAAAGGCAAACACCAAGAAGCCTGTCCTGCGACAGCCCGTTTTTAGCTAACAAGTTTTCTCGCGTACACAAAAACACGCCGTCTGTAGCCGAACACAGACAGGCGACTTGAATGAATTGTTAGGTATTCATATAATTGTTCGTTATGGTGGCATCATGATTATATATTCATAATTATAATTTTAAATTAGCATAACAGGTAACTGCAAAACAAAGAACTGTACTCTTGAAAAACAAAAAATAAAATTCGTTTTTAAAATCATTTGTTAAGTATATATGTAAGTTAATTATCATTTATTTATTTTGCTCATTAATTTTGTGTTATTGTTTTAAATCTTTATATCAAAGTACGTAATGACACGCAAGACGAACGTATTAAGATTTACGTAGTACATTAATTGATTTTAGTGAATATACAGCTGACTTTTAATTTGAGGTATTCCTTCAAGGAGTATTAAAACGAAAAAATTTAAATATATATTTTGTCAAATGGTCGAATCTGTATTGTTAGTTATTCCTGGAGTTACTTTACTTAAAAATTTGAGAAAAGTTTATCTTGGTATCCAGTTATTTTTGACCCCCGGTTAAAGGGAACTTATTCCAAATGAACTCTAAGTAGTATTAGCTCCCTGAAGGAATACCTTGAATGGCTTGAATTAGAAGTCAGTCTGTCCATACGAGTAAATAATTCTTATTTAACTCGGTGTACAGTCGAGGACAAAGAGATGTATACACTTTTGGACCTTATTGCGTTGTAATAAGGTCCAAAAGTGTATACATCTCTTTGTCCTCGACTGTACGTTAATTAAAAACCAATAGTATACATAGTGAGTCAAAAATAAACCAAATAACAGTAATTGTTAAAACGAGTATAAAATAAACTGTAAACAGACAATATTTATGGCTACAGACGCATCGTGCTATTGACTAATTATGGATAGTACTAATTTATACGGTTTATTGTAAAAAAGTCTCGCTAACTGGTATTTATCGCACTAGTTTTTGCTGCACATGCAGTTAGTAGATCGACAACTAGTTAATAACAACGCTTAAAGTACCGTGAGAACCTCTGTCATTATGCGAGGATTACAATAAAAATTAAACATCTCTTGTCATCTGGACAATCGAATAAAAAGCCAAGAACGTAAAACAACTGGTCAGTGGCGTACGGGAGATGTGACAAAGACAGACATTGCGGAATATTTGCCGAAATACAGTAAATATCTTGAATATGATGTCATTTATTGCGTGTTTTAAAGACATGTCATCGGCGTTTATTGCCTTGGCACGGATTTTTTTGCAACTCGGCATATCACATTGGCAAAATGAAATTTTTGTTCGAATTTAAGTAGATACCTACCTGCTTTTATGGTTATATTGCAAAACATTGTTACGTATTTGTATTAAGGATGTGATCAAATCTGTGTAGGTACCTATAGTTTAGCTTCATTTCATGTGTTATTTTGCTCGACAATACGAAGGATGTAACAAGAATAACAATGGGTTAATACTTATGTATGTATGTACTTAGTAAGGTAAACAAACAAAATTCACAATGCTCAACTACAACTACGCTGTAATCTTTGAAGATTGAAGTAATGTTATTGAAATATAAGTACCTACTGCCTACATAAATAACAAATAATAAATACACGTAAACAGCGCAAATACTGAATCCTATGTAATATTTTGTAAGTAAGTACCAGTCAAATAATTTGTTTACAAATTAATTGTTTTATCCAATAAACATGATAAATACTACAACCAATTACAGCAATAAAGAGGCATTTTTCTGTGTACCTAAGCCGCGTAAAACGGGTGAAAACTCGAGAGAAATTGGAGGCTGCCGCGACTGGGATATATACCTATGTGTACGTAAGTAGTAAGTACTTATAGGAGCCGGGCGATACGGGCACGGCGTAAGTACCATGCGGCACCCGGGCGACGTATCGCCCTCGCGCGCCCGGCGCTGCGGGCTCGAGCGGGATCACAAACTCGCTCGCCCGCCCTAATCTCATTACCGCACAGCCGTACTCGCCTCGATGACCTTAGCCCGTTTCCCGAGCCGCAGCAAACCGTACCTACCCTATTTGTTTACGTTCTGTTTACCTTAGCAACTACTGCAGGTATAGTATACTCACCCTTATTTCTTATTCCAAATGCAAATTTCAGGATAACACTTAATAACGTTCCGAATCACTTCTCGGTCAGGCTTCTCACATTAGCGAAGGAAATCCAGGAATCGCGGTGGTAAGTGTGTAGCGCACACGGGTGCGCAGCGAGCGAGCGTCGCGACGTCGGCGGCGCAGAGCGGCGTGTGCGCGTACGCCGCTGGAGGGGCCGACCGGTCGCAACCGGGCCGCGCTCTCACCGCGCGCCCTGCCACAAAGTTGCTTATAATCGCACTTGACACCGTGCCGCGCACAATCTTAATGAAAGTTTCGCATTTCTCTATGTCACTTTAACCCGACCCGACAAGCGATGGTTGACTAACTTCATTTTCTCTATTTGTCATTATTTTGCTCTAAAACCTCAAGCTTTACATTTATTGCAGAAGTACATTCTAATCCACTCCCTGTGCCGTATTTTAATTTTAAAATACATAAATAATACATCAGAAACTCAATCTTTTCCCAACATAACTCCAACACACAACAAATTATCAACCAATATTGAAGTTGTATTGGAGTTGCATCGGAATAATGTTCAAGCAAATCCTGATATTTTAGATTCAGACGTTTAGAAACGTGTTTTAAAGTTAGAATACGGCCCCCTACCTCAAGCAGGACATCAATAATGATAATATACAGTGGTGGTTTTCGATATCAGTAAATCAACACTTTTCCTCACGATCTTGCTCCCCCGACTAACGAGGCGTAACTTACCTTCGTTTCGAAGCCGACTCAACAACTCTAATTGAATTAGGTAATTCCGTAACACTTACCTATTGGGTTGGCTTCGCTGTTCTTGGTAAAGGTACATCGATTGCACATTTACCTGCGTGGAACTGTATGCCACGACTAGAATATTCAGCATTGCTCCCGGGCCGACTTTAGGCCGAGGTGCTCCGAGGTGTTGACGAACTGAAACAGTGAAAGTAGATAGTACAATACAAACCATTCTCTCGCAAAGATAACACGAAAGATAACTTTATATTCACTTTTCTTTTTTGTCGTGTCGACCAATCAATAGCTAATTCAATCATTCAACGCTCTAAGTGCTAATACACCTCTAACACTAAAAATAAACATAATAGTAGATTCCATTACCTGACTATAAGTATAATCTAATCGTAAGTAACGGGTAACGTAACAAAAACATAAGTAGTTTTGTTTTAAATTTCTCTCCAACGTATCATGATGACGCGTTAATTTAGTTCTATTATACTGGTTAGATGTTTAATTAGGTAAGAATTTAGCTTTCAAATCAGGAGGCATTCTCACGAAGCTTTAAATTCGCCCAGTCCTTGTCACCCGAACCAATTATTTGAAGATTCTAACAACAATGAACTTAGTCTAGGTTCCGCTTTACTACACAGCTCTATCACCCGACAATTACCTACTTACGGAAATGTTCTTGCTATAGAATATTAAGTATTTTCTCTATAAATTATTATTAAAAGAGCAGTATTTGTTAATAAGTGCTCGGAAGGGACTCTATTTCGATGAAGTTTATAATAAAAGCGTACGAAGTAGAAACAAAAATATAACAGGGTTTCAATCTTGGGGGAGATCGTCAATTCCGGGCCACCTGATACGAGTATAAACCGTATACAGTTTGTACTTCAATGTAAAAGAAATACTCATTTTATTACTAAAGTAGACAAAATATTACAAAAATATGAAATGGGAATTAGAAATACGAAATAAATAAACATTATGTTGATCTTTCCGCGATTAAAATACAGCAAGACAAGTCGTTAACGTCCTTATGGCATTGACATAAAGTTTAACTTCACCTGGACTGAAACGGGTTTGTTTTTTGGTTTGACACTGTCAATGTCTACCGTTACATAATCTGCGTTTTGATACTGTTCGGTAAGTTCGGTTCGGTAATTTTGCATTGTAATATTAAAATAATGTCTAAGCCTACGAATACGGAAGTTTAAATTGGAAATCAACTTGTATAAAACGCCTAAAGATTGAAAATGCGTATTCTTGCATTTTTGATCGGAGTTTGAATATTAAAAGTGGGTTTTATAATCGCATAATATAATGCTCCTTCGATTACAAAACGCATCTTTTTTTTCAATTTTGCAATGTCAGATATTAGTGATATCGCGCTTAACGGTGGTAAACCTTATCCCTTCGCAATAGGTGTTAGGAATGTTCAGTTAATAGTATCAACGATGGTTTGACAGCCGTCTTTGTTTACCGAAATACAGGAACTATAAATACGATCAAAATATGACTTTTTATTATTTCGTCATGATTCCCGTTTTGTTTTTAAGTCCGCTTTTGTACTTTTTCTTTTAAAAACCGGTACTTTTTTACATTAATATATAAATCATAGGCATGCACGCTTTCAAATATTGTCCTTGTCAGATTCAAGTTTTAAATGCGTGATTTTTCAATTTTCCCATTAGATTTCGCAATTTTTTTACCACCTAGATCAGGACGATCTAGAAATTATAACTATTTTTTAAAGGTAAGAATCATCACTAAACTGTCCTAAATAATCTGGACCAGATCACCTAACAAAAAATTACGATGTCCTTTATATTTTCCGAATTTTCGCGGTTAACTTGACAGATATTTATCATAATTGGCTAAATAAATTCTGTATACTATTATGTGTTGTCTTGTAAGTGACAGGCGCTTGTAGTCATATGTACCTACTTACTCAATACTAGATGCAGTTATATTATAAAGCTGTCAGTCAAATCACTTCCGTGAATGAGACTGCATCGGCACAGGCTGTCACGCCGACAGGTCCTCAGGCCGAAACAAAGCACTGCCCGCTGTTCGGTATCATTGTAAGCGATTTATTTTGAAAGGTGAACGACTTCGTGAATTACTGTTAACGAAAAGTCAAGCTAAGACGACTTGAACATATTAAAAACCAAAGTTCATCGTTCAAAATTGATTGGAGTCTTTATTGTAACTGGTGTGGCGAATTGTAACTATTAGGTAAGTACTCAATTAATTATGTCCAAAATATTATATTTATGGAAGGCCCTATCCCCCAACAGAAACTTCTGGATACAATATAATCTATTTAATTACATAATTTCCCATAATATTGCATCAAACCCAGAACTCTAGGATTCGTTTTCTTCAAGTTATTTGCATTATTTGACCTCCACCACTTTACAGCTGCCAGATGCCCGGATCTAGCAATAAGGATGGTACAGCAGTCTAACTAGACAGGTTGCATTGCTCTCATTATTGTGTCATATCTGACGTGGCCAGCTCTTAGACCACTAGCTCTAAAGGTACAAATGTGATATCACTCTCTTTTTTTATAAAACTAATCGATTAAAAAAATGTAAGAAAACGGGAAAACTGCTTTTCTACGCAGTAAACGCTCTTAATATACACATTTTGCAACCTCAGTAGGTACACGCTGATTTAAGCCGAAGGCGGCATTTATGTCCCATACGAAATCTACTTGAATGCTGCTGTACCATATACGTTAACGTCCTACATTATCGACTGGTAAGCAAGTAATCCCCTTCTAAATGGGGAGTAAACGAGGCTATCAGCATTTTTCTCATTTCAGGTTAATAAATATCGCCGACTTGCCGTACCGGGCGAGTGAGATTTACTCAAATGCAGTCAATGAGACTCGAACGGCCGTCTGCGGAAGGTGTGTGTTTACACGTAAACCGGCCCTAACTGTACTCTCGTAAAATCTGCATATCGTAGGCGCTACTTTAACATCAATAAATAAGTTCTTGCCATTTTAAAGCGGACGTTCACTTTATTCCACGAAACAATTTAAACAAAAGTCACTGTTACTTATTTAAATAATCTTAGCAACTTATTGAAAGGAAAGAAATCTTTTTTAAGGGAAAGCTCAAAAATCTGTTATTTAAATAAAAAGGTATGCCTGTGTACGGTTGAATTTCTAATTATAAAAAGTGACTTGACACATGACCGACAGTTAAAATGTTGCCTGGAATAGCAAAAATAAAATAGTCATGGGTATATGTCGATAAAAAGTATCGAAAAGTGTAATGTTGTACTAAACACTACCAATACGATTCCATTTAAAGGATCCATAAACGTAAGGATATTAAATTATCATGTAACAGCCTGAAATGCTACAATATTCAAATCAGACAAAAGTTTTGAGATACGTTGCGGCTGATAAATCGTATAGTTATGTTATACAACATATCATATGTTTTTCTATCTCGGGAACGAACGGAGGGAGCCTAAGCGAAGTGAAGTTATAGACAGCTTCGGATGAAACGGAAACGGAACTGTCAGCTGGACATCGCTGCATTTCGATGGCTTTTTGATTTTGAACAGTTGTTCTGCGGTAACTGTAGTAACGTTTTTTCTAATCTTTATGAAATTTGTTGGGGTTATAGCAGAAATCAATATAATTTGAGAGTTCGTATATGAGCAGGATCGATCAATGGGTTATGGAGCTAGAAGGCGCAAAACAATCATCATAAGACTCTTGTTATATTGGTCAATGCATTTACAAGGAAATCGCGAGTTCTCAGTTCGAGGCGGATTACTATTATATATAGTTTCTATAAATCTGAGCTCTTTATTATAGAGGCGACGTTTTGGAAGAACATTGTTCTGGTTCTAATTCTTGCACGTCCACAGGAATCCGTAATCCGAGGCAACATCACTTAATAATTCAATTCAACGCTTCAACGAGTAATAACAACAAAACGTAACGATATTTACGAAAAGTCAGAAGACGATATTTCTCAAAAATACCTACTTAACTACTTCTAAAATAGACAAAAAGATCCTTGGATAATTATTCGTCCGCATAGAATTTGGCTATCGGGTGGCCAAAAAAGTATTTTTTTTTCGGGATAAAAAGTAGTTAAGTATCTTATGTCCTATTCCTCACTCTAAGCTACCTCTGGCGCCATTTTAGAGACGTGCGTTCAGCAAGATATTCACTCACAAACTGAACGACAGGCATGTGTGTAGAGAAATTCCAATATTGGCCCGACCGCCGTGCGCTTGGAGAATTTAACTAACCGGAGCGGCCATTGACAGGCTTTCCCCTCTGCCGAAAAACAATGGTCAATAAATATGACCTGTGGTCATATTTATTGTACGGACTGACGTTTATCTGACGTGGCTATTTGTACGTTACGTACGAATAGCCATACATTTGACGTTCGTCTCCCCCGCAAAAATCGGCAGACTTTCATTGTATAGAAAATGATAGACATGGCCACTCCGGTTGGCTGAATTCTCAAATTATTATTGTCTCGAATAGGATCTATAGAAGTTATAAATTGACTTCAATTTGTCGCGTACCGCATAGTTTTATCAACAAGTAATAGTCATTCCGTAAAAGTAACGTATTTTCCACAATATGTTGCAGCATTCTTCAGCCTTTAAGCCTTAATCAAGTTGCAGCGACAATATCGCAACCAATAAGTCGCGGCGTTTGCAGAACCCTTAATAAATAAATAAAAATATCGATAAGAACAGCACTGGCCGAATTGCGGCAACATTTGTGTTTGTTGACTTGTCAAGTCACTCCGTACAATTATAAATTCTAGTTTAGTACTATATCTGGTGAAAGCAGGCATTCTTATTTATAACTTAATTATAAACATAAAAAGAACAGATTCAAAAATCTACAACATAATTACAATGATGGAAAGTCTGGGCGAGGACGCTGTCGTAACGCATCTGCCGAAGACAGCTCGCTACACCGAAGCGTTGCGTTTTTAAATGCACTTCGCAATCATTAACAAGAGAAATTTGTTGTTAACACACTGCTTCATTAAGTAAGAGTATAAATTTGAATTAACCATGGTGTGGTGGTGTGTATATTCATAGCTTTTAGTTCAAGTTTCACTCTCAAGAAACTGGGTTTCATTTTCATTGCACGTAACTAAAGCTTAAGTTAATACTAAAATTAAACGTAGGTATACGTAGGTGTATTCATTCCATAGTAAAATAATTGTATAGTTGTCCTCTTATTTGGCATAACTTTATAAAAAGTAAATAAAACTTTTTATTGAAGATTTTTCTAATTATTTTTTTATATTGTATAGACTGCATGGTTTTTAGGGTTCCATAGTCAAAATGGCAAAACCGGAACCCTTATAGTTTCGTCATGTCCGTCTGTCCATCAGTCCGTCCGTCCGTCCGCCCGTCTGTCCATATGTCACAGCCATTTTACTTGGAAACTATGAGACGTATCTTTATCAAATTTTAACATAAGGTGTATTTTGTGTGCCGCTACTTAGTTCAGTACTGAAATTGCTGAAAAACAAAATTTTAGGAGGGGCACTCCATAAATTCTACCAAATATCAACATGATGCATATCAATCGATAGGTCTTTAAAAATAACATTGAGGTTCCTTTGAACATTTTTTAATAAAGTAGATATTTCCAGAAATAATCACTCCGAAAGTCAAATACGTTTTGAACCGTAAGTCCAAAAATTATGAAAAAAGACGTTTTTGAGACGTTAAAAACTACGTGCAGTCAAGTGTAAAAATATGGGTGTACTCATCTTACTCAAAAATATGTCCCATAGTATCTTATTCCGTTGTAATAAGTGCGTAGTACCATATTTATGAGACGATTTTTTCGATACGTATTTTTGCACTTGACTGTGCATAGGCAGATCTTGCGATATTAATTTTTTCGATAGCCGGTACGGAACCCTCCATTATGCGTGGTCCGACACGCACTTGGCCGGTTATTTTTATAGTATGTGTAATGTGTAATAAAAATTTAATTTGGGACTTAAGTAAAATTAGGAGTGGAACCCTGTGGTTCTATTTGGGGCCCATTCCTGTTTTTGGTTTATATAAATGACTAGCTTTCCGCCCGCGACTTCGTCCGCGTATAATACGGTTCCTCATACAGAGTTTCATATCCATTTTTATCTTCTTAACTAACTTTTGTTAATCCCCGACCCATCTTCTTAATCTATAACTTATACTTATAGCTATTTTGGCGAAAAAACTGGTAACGTATATATATATAGCTTCAGTTACAAATAAGTGTTAATATGCAAATAATAACGTAAATGCGTTATTTGCGTAACTTCTTTGTGTACTATATTGTGGTGGTTTTATTTGGCGATACGATGACCAAACTATTGTAAGAGCTCACTCTCGAACATGGAAATGGAACGGAAATAGGAACAATAATTCCTAGTAAATCTCAAACCAAAAAAATTGTAAATCTCAATACAAACTTTCAACCCCTTTTTAGCCCCGTTCTAGGTTTAATTTTGAAAAACGCTGAAATAGCGTTTATTATTTGTTTATTATTAGTAAACGTACGAAGTTTCAAGTCTCTAACTTAAAATTTAAAATCCTATACATACAAACTTTTAACCCTCTTTTTACCCTCTTAGGGGATGAATTTTTCAAAATCGCTTCTTATTATTTGTATAAATTATAAATGTAACCCGATCTACAAATTACAACTTTCTAGCTTTAGTGGTTACGGCCTCGCTTTAATACAAACTCTTCAACCCCGTTTCAACTCCTCTGGGGTGGAACTTTGAAAAACGCTGAAATTAGTTTTTTTTGCTTTTAGGTAAGTAGCCTGCAAACGAAATTTCAAGTCTGTCACAAAAAAAAAGTAATCTCTATACAAACTTTCAACCCCTTTTTTTACCCCGTTAGAGGTCGAATTTCACAAAACGCTGAAATCACTTTTATTATTTTTTTATTATCAGTAATGGAGTCCCCATATAAGAAAACTCGCTCTTCGATTAAATTCGACCGCTCATGCCGTTAGACTTAGACTATTAACGAATATTGACACAGTTCGCTTAATTTATTACAGTTATTTTCATAGTGTAATGTCATATGGTATTCTGGTTTGGAGCAAAGCAGCTGACATACAGATTATATTTTTTTTACAAAAAAGAGCCATTCACAGGTGCATCAGTTAGATAACTATTTAATGAAATCAATATTTTAACTGTTGCGTCCCAATATAACAACAAATTTTATTCTATGACAACATTATTTTTGTTGTATATACATACATTTTTAAAAAATCTGACATCCACAGTTATAACACTTATAACACTAGAAATAAAAACAAGCTTGCTATCAGAAGTTGTCGTATCCGCATAACATATATGTAAGTCATTTTTTGGTCAAGGTATTCACATTTATAACAAGTTACCCGTCGATGCTTTAATTTTATCATTTCCCGCTCTTAAGAAATATTTGAATAAAAACTTTAATGTCAAAGGGTTATTACAGGGTCGAGGACTATATGACGGACAAAGATGCATGGCCCAAACTAGAAACGACTAAAAAATTATCTAACATTTAGAGGACACAGTTCAGGTAGGAAAGCATTAATATGCTAACGTTTTGTGAAGCAGTCAGATTTGGGTTTTTTTTTCTTTATAATTAAACAATAAGTACATTATCTATCTCTCAAGCTGTTTTGATATGTCTTATTGAAGAACTACGCATTATTGTGTATCTTTAAGATCGAATGTATTACTGTTTTGAAAAAATAAGTCCCGCCCAGTTTCTTACAGGTCATAATACTTCTCGGGTCAGAGGTGTAGGGTTAGAACCGGTGGTAGTTTTTTCTTGGTGTTCATAAGTGCATTGTAATGTGCCCAAATTGAAAAAATATATCTTTCATCTTTTTTTATGCTAGTTCACAGAATAGGCTTGATGAATTGTTTTCATGTATGGTATCAATCGATTCGATTTGTTGTGAGGATCAAATGTCTATAGGTATATGGGGCCAATTGCGTTAAAGCAACACAAAAGTCAGAAATGAGATTCAATATCTGACACTCGCTTTTGTTTCTCAAAACGCTCCTAACAAAATGATATGCAACAGTGACGTCACGATTGCATAGTCGCCCTGTTCAAAGTCTGGAAAAATTATGAAATTGTTATTTACACAGTGAAATATTGCGTATATAGAAATCGAATGGTGTCATTGTTTTTTTTTAATTTTGTACTTTTAAAAAATCGTTTACTTTTGAATGTTTGAAGCCTGATATCTTTGAACTATTTCGATAGATTTCTTTAATTTTCAATTTATTAGGATATATTGATCATTTTACATCCATTCAACTCAATTTTATTACAAAATTCAACATGTGTCATCATCCCTATATTAAGTGAGCACATTTTTTCCACACTATACATAGTACATCGTAGATGGGTATTGCTAAAATATATAAACTTAAAATGATATACCTATAATACGTTATATAAAATATTTTAGGACATACACGGATACGTCCTTAAACTACATCCAAAAGAGAGCTATCATATCAGTGCATACCCATAATGGGTACTGCGAATGTCATCTCGCTTTGTGTCAGCACAGCTAATGTCATCTCGCTCAAATCTGGAACAAAGCCCGACTGAGGAAATACCTACACCATACAGAAAACCACAGCCAAATAGCACTAGACCCTACTCATAGTGTTGTGCTCCTGCTGGTGAGTAAGGTTGCCAAGAGCTCAAAGAGGACCCAGAGTGTTGACGATGAGGGACCCTGTTGTTCCTTTAGCCATCAACGCAGTAAATCCTCCTTTTTGTAAAGGATCGGCAACGCGCATGTGACACCTCTGGAGTTGCAGGCGTCCATAGACTACGGTAGATGCTTACCATCAGGCAGACCGTATGCTTGTTTGCCACTGTCATGGTATAAAATGTATATTTACATATCTACGTTTTATGTGGTAGGTACGTTTCAACGTATAAAATTTTAGGCCTTGTTAAATTTCCTTTTACGCCAGCAACTTACTCGCATGTCTTTACAGACATCTAAATAAAGCTTGATAAAAGAGAATTATTCTACCCCAAAGAAAATACCTCTAAAAAACTCCTTTGTTCGCTGCAGTCCTATAACGTCATGAACGTTTTTTGAGTTTAATGGCAAACACTTTCATAACATTTTCACTACCTTCCCCCCTAAAACCAATAAACCGAGAGTTCGTTGAGAAACTTCCAAGGTAACTTTCCCGACACTTGACGGCTCATTACAGAGTGCTCAGGTTTAGAGTGAGTAGCGTCAATAATTTACCAATGTATTTTTACCAATATATAAGGTGCTAACAAATTAGTCACGGATATTTTAAGTGATAATACATTACATTAAAACAATTAACTTTTAACTGTAATTAAGGAACCTTTGTATATCATTTTTTTGTTTTCATTTACCGAACAAAAAAAATATTATAATTAATTTTTAAAATAACCACCCCTATAATGTACCTGTCAAGATGTTTAACACTGTCCATCATGTCACGTCAAAAGCTTTTTTTTCTTAAATGTCATTATGATTCGGGTCTAAAGAGGTCTCATTTAATTATCTTATTAACAGGGTGTTTTAACGTAGGAAATTTGTTTCCTAGTTTTCTCCAAAAAAACATAAGAAAACCTATGATGTTTCATACTTAAATATACTCCGAGAACCGAGTACTATCAGCGGTAAAAAATATCCGTGACTAATTTGTTAGCACCTTATATAGGTTTGTATCCATCCAACTTGTATCTAAGATAGATCTTGACCCTAATATAGTAACAAACAAGACATTAACCGTCCGCGATATGGATGGCAGTAAACCACGCGCGCATCTTCTGTGGCTGGTTTGTCGGTATGATAAAATTCCTTCTTTAATCAATGACACAGTTGGTCCAAATTTATCATCACTCAGCGGCGGCGCGGACCGCAGTCATCAATAAGCAATCAGCGTGAACTGCCACCACTCGCCAGCCAACAACGACAAAACCGTATAATGTTTCACAGCTTATGCAATATTGATGAAACCCTTCCAGCCCACATCAGCCGATTTAGATAATCGCTGTAATGGAATTGGGTTACTGGCCTGCTGGCTGTTGTCAACCTGGAGTTGTTCTGGTTGGGACATATTTAGATAATACTTATTGCGTAGGTATATAAATTACAGCCTAAATAAAGACTTCCTGGAAAATATCGCTGTGATACCTTTGAACCCTAACGTCTTTTTTCTACATATTTTCTGCCTACCCACAAAGCATTAACAATTATTACCAATACCTATATTCTTATTCTTACAGACGAGAATTAATTAATTGCTATCTTAATACAGATGTAGTGCATAATGTATTTTCATCGGAAAAACTCGGATCTCATCCAGAATACGACTGCAGCCCAAGTGTCAATCAATTATTGTATTTAATAAGTGACATTTTGATATTTAATTAATATGGAAATGGAACTTTATTTACGATTTAGTGTCAAATGTCAAAAAGTAAATATAAAAAGTCAAAGTGGCTGTACGATGGCTATTGAAGCTAATTGAGAGCGCTCGATAAATACGAACTTTTGTCACATAAGGTCCGAGGATGGTCCGAGGGCTGATTAGTGATTATGATTACTGTCCCTATAGATACATATCATTTTTAAACTTAAAGAGTCACCTTAAATTTACAACCTGTCACCTTATATAGAATAAAGGCGACAGCAGGGTGTCAGGTATTGATCATTAATCCGTCGAGCAGTTGGACCTTTCAAGTCTAATACTTTTGTTTGTAGAAACCGTCTCCATTTTCACAATATGTAAAACGACTTAGAACATTAAGTATTTTACATAGTTACATGTAGGTTTTGCTTTCACAACAGGGTTCCAAGCGTGCAATTTTCTGCATTTACCAGTTAAGTTACTTGAATGGTGAAGGCGGGTGAAACCGAAAGGAATCTCATGACCGTTGTCCAGCATATTCATATTCATTTAATCATGCCATCAAGTTACATCATATAATAAAATACATGTCACGTGATAGGTACCCGGTAAGGGCACAGCAGAAATCTTAAAAAATAAATCTTAACAACTAGATTATCCTAATTACAATATTTACATAGTTATTTACAAAACAAAGCATAAGTATTGATAAGATTATTAAAATTAAATATTTTCGTCACTAAAAAAGTCTTCTAAATTGTAGTAACGTTTTAAAATGTTTTAATGTTTTTTCTTTGGTTTGGGAATAGATACCTTATACCTACCTACTGTACAAATTGTTGAATGTAAGTAAGTGAGTAGATTTTTCGTCCAACATTTTCATAATTATTTTAAACATACACATATATGACATGATATAGCAGTAGGTACGTGTAACATGATGGAGATAAGAGTACTTAAATATTTGTTTATTTTGGTATTATATGGTATACCATATAACATAATTATATTGTAATACATTTTATGTGTGTGTCGGTCTTCTAGTTCCGGAGGACGGCAATGGACGTGTTTCGGATGACATGAGGAATACTAATTCTAAAGTGAAGTATTACCTATAAACCTTTCACGGTCTAGTACCTATTAGGTAGGTATCATTTATTGTAAACCTTTTAGTTCTTAACAGTACCGGTCAATAATATAGGTATTACCTCCATGTTTTACGGTAGAACTTTTTTTAAATATTTGTATGTGATTTGATTTCCACCTCACTACTTTAGGTAATCTAGTAGTAGGTAGTCTTTTGTGAGAGCGATGAGAAAAATTGATCTCATGTAATGGTTTCTTCATAGACATTTTTTTTTAATATATAATCAACTTATTTTTTATTAGAGCTTTACTAGAGCTTTTAGTAATCATAGGAGACTCATCTCCTATTGTAATTCACAGTATTTCATTGCAGTATTCATCATATATTTGTATAAAATGACTAGTAAAACATGCAATCTACACAAAGTAACCTATATTGTTTACTCTATACTTGATCATACAGAAAAACACAAAGGTGATATATTATTGGCCGGTACTGTAAGTATAATAAGCCGCAAAGAACAGTAGGCATTTCCTAAAACGTATATGCTAAGATTGCTAAGTAGGTCCGTACGTACATTTTACGAAACACATCTTATCAAAGGTACGTACGTTATCGCTTTGAACAAATCAATATCGCTTAAGGGCAAAAAATGTAACAGATTCTATGGTCAGTTTAGTTATGAAGTAATCAGCGGGAATGCACTAATGGCCGGTTGCAGAGGTGAACGCGTGTAATGCGCAATTTGCAAGCGGCCATTCAGCGGTCACGCGACCAACCACACAAAACAATACTCATGAACCATATTCTGTACATAATAAAGTTTATGTTGCTTTGCTGAAAAGCCACGTGTGTGTGTCGCGTGCGCAGTCGCTTTAGTACACGCGTCATGTAAAAAAATATTTGCTAGGAAAGCAATGAACTGCAATACCCCGGCATGCCCGGCATAGTTCTGCGTGATTTTGATACCAACCAAAAAAACTGCCTTGTTTTTTGAATGTTGCATATCGATTTTTGGTTACTTACATTAACACAGGCTAACCTATACCTATACAAATAGTTTAGCAGCCAAAAATAACAGTAAGAACTACTTTCAAAAGTTATTGCTAGTGAAACCAAATACTTGTTTTGACTATCTTCTAAACTGGCGGGCGGCCCAAAGGGAGACGATTCACTCAACCAAATTCGGAATTTTTAAAATTGGCAAAAAGTTGTTATTCAAACAGCAGAAAATGAAGAATTCGATCTAAGAGAATTCCTACTACCAAATAGTGCTTTTAACATAGGAAAAAAGTGGTGTGTGTCAAAACTACATAAACATAGAAGAAACACAGGCATAGAAGATAATATACCAACAGATTTAAAGTATTTAAACTTCACTGCAATTATGTATGGCATGACAATTCCGGTTATTCATAAAACCTAAGAGTTCGACCGCGAGTGCGTGTCTAGTACAACTTGACCTTCATATTCATAACATTTACTTTTCTCCGATGGTATTGCTTACGCTGGTCTTATTTTACTTTTGCTCGGTCCGCCCTTTACGAATAGCAATTTCCTTACTACGATGGGTTCTTTTCGGCAAAAGGCTCCGCATAGGAAGCCTTTTACTCTGCCACATTTTGCGTGATGATTTTGATTCTCGGTATTATATGATTTCAATGTACATAAATGATGTTAAGTGACTCTTATACTATAGGTTGCCTTATGGCCTGTTTCACAATCTCCAGTTAAAGCATATCTGTCAGATAAATGTTTGCTGTCCTTTTCTTTTATATGACTGGAGAAAAGGATAGCAATAATTTTAACTGGCAGATAAGTTTATCTGGAGATTGTGAAACAGGCCCTTAACCGTCCAAACCCATTAAAAGCTACATTCTAGCGCAGCTGTCTAGAAATGCCAGCACGAACATAGAAAGTTCCACAATATGTTAGCGCTCCAAATGGTAACACAACTGGAAACTAGGCAAAACAAAGTAAATAAAAGTTATCCCGGCTACGGCCGGCAGATAATAAATTGGTGTAAACTATTATTACTACGGCGTTGTACAATCTACCTGGCGTAAACAAACTTAGCTTGTTCTGAAAATCGGATACCCATTTTTTTAGAATTTAGAATTGTTTACGCATTTACATGTAGGTATTTAGAATGACGAGCCTTTTTGACCTTTATATAAGAAAATGTCCAACAATTAGGTACATATTCAAAATGATGTAATGCAATATGATGGGTAGATTCTAAATACTATAAAGTCAAAATATACCCCCGGTCTGTTAATGTAATGAACTACGAGTCAAACCAGCAAGTCTCTATGATAAGTTGAAACGATCTGTTACTAGTTACGAGTAGTTAGTATAAAGAATAAAACTGTCACGATCAATCCACCTGTTCCTAATCTTGTTATTTCGAGGGTTTCTCCGTAAATGTGATTTCATGATCGCTGTAAAACAGTAAAATTTGGCTATAGGATACAATACCTAAGCTAACCTAAGTAGCTGCCTACAGAAGTTCAGATGAGTCCGCATCCATGACCAATTCCCACCATACAATTGACAAATCTGTGCATGTATTCTAGGCTAATCCTATTAAAACCGTTCCTAATTTCCCGAATTCGAAGCTCAATCCATTTAGTGCGTAATAATGGGACCTAAAAAAACATGAAGCCTTATCCTTTAAGTAATGAGAAATGGAAGGTCTATAAATCAGAAAGTAAGCCCGAGTTTTGGTAACTGTCGTCGTGCCTGTGCCTGACTCATCTGGGAAATAAAGCTGTGACCCTGTTTCGTGTTAGGGATACATAATAGCTGTAAATATAAGATCTTCATAAAAGGCTTAATTGTTTTCGCATGGTGTTAGCTTTATTAAGTATACAAACGATTAGGAACATACAATATTATAAGTACAACCTACAGACACTCGATCTAAATGAGTTTGATGTACTTTAAATAGGTTAAATTTTTTTACACATTCGTAGGTATGTTTAGTTCTACTTGATTCTCAAATTACTTATTAATTAATTGTAATATAACTCGTCATTTGTAAGTACGTAAAACGTAATCATATTATAAGGATCGAAACTAATTTGGGAAACTCTAACTAACTATATGAATAATAATTTTGTAAGTAGTTAACTGGAAGTTTCCCTTTCAAAGCTTTCGTCCGTTGGTATTCAATAGCGCGCAACCGACGCCGCTATGCAATAGCCCTGCAGCCACCAGGCCGAGTATTCATATTGGTTGCACGAAAGCGGGCTTGTTGACTTCGTAAGCGAACCAGAGTAACTTGACCTCAAAATTCATAAGCAGTTCTGGTAATCGAAGTGATCTTATACTTTGTTCATAGATGGGCTATGCAAGTGATTGGTATGACACCACAGGCCGCAGTCCATAGCCCACGCCGTGCATTCGTAACATTTAACCTTTACTTTTGACATTTCACTTATGGGACGGTCATTATTGCGCCTAGTTTCCAGCAAATGAACCGCTTTTGTTCGAAACGGGCTGTTCACTAGCTACTCCTTAGGTGCTTTCTCCAAGTTTCATCTTCCTAGCAACACATTTGCCATTTACCATAGATCTAGTTCGCCTAATAAAGACTTCGAACAAGATTGCATTCAATAATTGCAGCAATTGGTTCCTTATATTCCATCGATAGTTAAATTAAGCAACTACGTTTGTGTTCGTAACTGGTGCACTAAATCATTTTGGAATCAGATTTAATTGTTAATTTACATTTACGAACAGTTTTTACGATCATGTTCTATTTTGCTTCTTTAATTATGCCCATTTTGGATAATTACCTGTCGACCCTATCTTTTGATAGGTAGTTTATAATGCAAATAAAGGCTTGAAGGGTTTTCTTATAGCGATAAATAAATAAAAGTATACATTTTTTAACAAGTTGTATATTAACATCAGAACTGTGTAATTGGTCTTAAAGTTCTGTTTATATACAACTGCTGCCAGAAGCCTAAAAGTAAGGAAATGGGTATGAAACCTTTGGACATATATTTTTTTTCCAGTTAGGATCGAAAGAGCTCATATTTCTGAGTAGAAATCATATCAAAATTGCGCTCATGTCCCGCTCAGGTGAACTAGACAGCGCTATACACATGCAGAGCGCTATCTTGCTTGCACACCATCACCGAATGCGGAAACCGGAGCAGTGTGATAGTCGCCTTTAGTTTGAAGACCACGTGTTTTGAAGACACAGTGACGAGCCCTCGGGGTTTAGCATATTTTAAACGCGGCTCTATGTCCCTATTCCCAACATTGTCTAATACTAGTACCTACATTATTTTGAGTTTGAGAATATCGGGATTACGCCATCGACATATGGATTACTCACGTAATCGTAATGCCGTTAAAAATAAGGTAAACGTCCGAGTGTTCATCACTTACACAGCACATGTCATTTTTAGGGTTCCGTAGCTAAAATGGAACAAACGGAACACTAAAACGAAATAAACTAAAATGGGAAAAACGGAACACTAATAAAATTAAAGATTTTTTTAGTATTTCTTAAGAGCCGGAAAATGATAAATTTAAAGAATCAACGGGTAACTTGCTATAAATGTGAATGCCTTGACCAAAAAATGACTATATATTAAGTCATTTATCCTTCCTTGCTCCCTATAGTTTTGGTTGAGACATGGCTAAATGAGTCCGTACATGATGCAGAGATCATCAACAGCGATTATAATCTCTTCCGACGTAACCGTAATTCGCAAACCTCACTTAAAAAGCGTGGCGGTGGGGTTTTGATTGCAGTTAAGAAACATATTAATGTCATAAGGCGAGTGGACTTAGAGGCAAACGATCTTGAGGAGATATACCTCCAGTTTCCGATAACGGCAGATAACTTAATCATGTGTGCTTGCTATTTACCTCCTTCATCCAAAAAAGAAATTTATGAAAAACACTTTTCAAAGGTACAAGACGTTTTTTTTTAAATGTGTCCTTGCAGACTACTTTTAATAGGCGATTATAACCTACCTGACACCGAGTGGTCATTTATTGATAACACGCCTCCTAGTCCACCTCAAAATAGTGACAACGAAATAATTAAATTGCTTTCCTATACAATGGCTTTCACCAATATAAAACAGTTCAATCAATCATATCATGAATGAAAACAACAGAACTTTAGACTTATTTCTCAGCAGTATACAAGGATGTCGTTTGTTGAAATCCATTGATCCGTTGCTCCACAATGTACCACATCATCCCTCACTGAACATAATATGTGATTTCTCACAACCTAAATCGTTGGGTATGGCTCCTAGGCTTAAAAGTAACTTTCACAAAGCGAATTATAATAAAATATTATCCGAATTAAATTCTATCGACTGGATATCAGAATTTGGCCAGAAGGATTCTGAAAGCTGTGTCTCCATATTTTACAATGAAATTTACAAAATCATCGACGCTTTTATTCTCGTATCAAATCATAAAAGTATGCGCTACCCTGTCTGGTTTTCAAAAAGTCTGGTTAGTACGCTTAGACGCAAACAAAAAATACACCGACGTTGGACTATATATGGGTCTCAACGTGACTATCAGGAATTTTCACTCCTGCGTGCCAGAGCCAAAATTCAGTTTCAAAACTGCCTCAATAACTATACAAACAACGTAGAAACATCAGTAGAGTGTGTTATTGATTACAATAAAATCGGTAGATTGCCGATCAACTTTGAAAATTAAAAATGTATCATCGGCAAACAGAACTAAGGGCCAGTTGCACCAACCACTTTTGACGGACTCATCAGCGTCACCCGGCAGGGTACTATGAAAATTTACATACAATAACATTTAGCGAACGATTTAACGGTGACAGACAGTTTGGTAGTATACACCAAAAACAGGAATAGGTCGAAAATATAACCCTACTGTGGCACTCCTAATTTTACTAAATTCCCTGTAGACTGGGTTTTATTTACAACAACTGCTTGTGTTCAGCTGCTAAGATATGAATCATGTCTTCATGGCGTAAGGCATTTTCTGACAAACCATAGTGTTCTAATTTAATAATAAGCATTCTACGATCTACACAATCAAAAGCTTTAGATAATTACAGAATATACCAATTGCATCGTAGTAGATTTCCCAGGCATTGAAAATATGTTTAATGAGTACCGCAGCAACGTCCCTTTGTGAAACCAAACTGATGCTTGTAAGCAATCCAAGTCTGTTGAACTGGCCCAGTAGATCATTTAAGATAAGCTTTTCAAAGACTTTACTTAGTACAGGAAGTATCGATATCGGTCGGAAATTATTCAGATCACTAGATGTAACTAATTGTAAAAAAAAATTGTTTACCTAATATCTACATGTTGCCCATGAATCGATAGGTCTTTAAAAATAACATTGAGTTTTTTGGAAAGATATTTTGATTTAGTAAATATTTACAGAAATAAAGAAAGAACCGAGTCTTAAAAATTATGACCCCTATAACTATTGAACCGGAGATCCAAAAGATATGAAAAGAATTGAGTAGATCGAGGGTTGCGATGTGTGAAACCCGATAACTCGAGCTAATAGGTTTTTGAAAATAGAACAATAAGCTAACATACGTTAGGTGCTTATTTAAATCAAAAATTATTTCTTCTTATCGGGTTTCACCTCGCAACCCTCGAGATACATCATTGCATATACTTTCAATAAATTTGTTTTGGAACATTATTAATAGTTAAGGCATTTTCGAGTTATCACCAAAAAACTTCTTTCTTAGGCAGATACGACCCTTTGATATTATTTTTTTCGATAGTAGACGGAACCCTCCATTATGCGTGGTCCGACGCGCACTTGGCCACTTTTTTAAACTTGATTGAGTCATTCGCAATAAACGTTCCAGAAGAATCAATTAACCTTCGGACATTAGCGTGTCTATCACAAGAACGTTTACCCTCTATGTATATGATTTCACTTAGTATTTTCGCTACTGCCGAGAAGAAAAATCGTACAATTAAAGTGTGCGGTGTGAAAGCAGTAAATGTCGGGCAGCGGGCGGCGCGCGTAACGAGCGAACACCCTTCATTATCAGTTTCCGCGACATTAGCCGCGACATTCCGCGACTCGCTGCACTCGATCTACTGGGACGCTGCGTTTTCAAAACTGAAAGCTTTGTTTTTAAAACTGGCACAGTGGGTGGCGAGTTACTTAGCATACCTACTGGGCCAAAAAAGCACGCTATGACGCTACGTTACAGGCATTAGTTTAGATGTCTATATTGTCTATTTCCCGATGATGAGTAGAGCACTTTTTTTACCCACTGTTGTTCATCAAACTTCAAAAACCTATTAACGAAAAATACGTTTCATCAAACATCAAAAAACAATTCATGGAAAATACGTACCCTTGGAAAAATTACGCATTCTGCATAGGACTTTCAATACATATGCTGCGTTAACCAAGGATATTCCATATACAACCTCCTAGCCTAGTCGGTAGTGACTCTGCCTATGAAGCAGGAGGTCCCGGGTTCGAATCCTGGTCAGGGCATTTATTTGTGTATTCATCACAGTTATGGGTGTTTTATATGTATTTAAGTAATTATTTATATCTCTCTATTATATATATCGTCGTCTAGTACCCAAAGCGAGCGCCGCTGCGTCGCATGTGCGACGCGTACAATAAGTTCCTAGTCTCGGTCGATATCTTTAATAAAATAAGTCCAAAATCCAATACAAAAAGGAAATTCTGCTAAAAATTTCAGAGGACTGAGAAATGTATTACAAAACAAGTAATTACAAATAAATATTTAAATAATAAGTAAGCCTAGATTGTTTCTTTTTTTGTGTATCATTAAAAAAAATTAAAATAAGTTATGTAGTAGCCAAGTTATCACTATACTCATATAATTTTTTGTACATTTACATTTACGCTGTCATCTAATGTTTTGCTGAATATTATAATAATTTCAGTGTACCATAGAAACATTAATATATTTGTAAAACCTTAGTATTTAAGTAGAATAAGTAAACTAATCTATACATCTCAGTAAGGACTATTGAGGAGCTAAATGCATGTTTGTTATGTAATTAATAATGAATCTTAAGCATTGTGTACATTTAACTCTGTTTGTTCTCCTAATAAATAAAAATAAAATAAAACACAAGCCTTAATTGAGCTTACTGTGGGACTAGGTTGATTTGTGTGAGATTGTCCCATAATAATTATTTATTTATTTATATCATTCTGATTTTGTTCCTTTTTAAGCACTTGGACTAAGACTTTCAAATCCATTGTAAAAATACTTGTTACAAAGAAAAACTTCAGCTCTTCACATGATTTCTCTGTATACGAGTACACCCACGTCTAAGATTCATGACGTAGCAGCAATAATACGCAATAAGCAGAGGTGAAGTTTTGACGGCAGAGGTTTACGACCCACTTGACACCTACGGAGCCCTACGTTTCTTGGGCGTATGCCTGTCGAATGCCCGATTATCCTCAGCAACTGTTTATATCACTTAACGTTAGCTTACCTACTTTTTCCTTGTGTTATACTTTGTCCTTTAAATTAAACTTCAAAATAAATAATTAAATTTGAATGTGTATAATTTTTAAGAAAAAAAATTACTTCTCTTTGGCTGCTTCGCCTTTCCAAGAGCAAATACCCGAACTAGTGTAAAAATATTCAAATCAGGTGCTCTTATAATACTTGGATTGGAAAGTTCCCTCGATTTCTCCAGGATCCCATCATCAGATCCTGACCTGATGATAATGGGACCAATGATTAAGTAGGTATACCATTTCAAACAAAAAAAAACAGTTTTCCATATGGGTCCAGCCGTCTTTCGAAATCTTGAAGAAAATTATTTTCACAACACACCATGATTGCTGCATGATAATTGATATCACTGTAGCGTACGGACATATAAGGGACTGGAGTCGCCTAGGTTACATTTTATGATTTAACGACTAATTACTAAATTATTTTTTTCCTCTAAAACATACATTTCTTATTCAAGTAGTGCCAATATTTTTGGATCGAATTATTTAATGGGGTAATGGATATTTATTCACAGAAACAGATAACATTACAATAAACAATAAAACTAGACCTAAAATAAAAATTAAATGCTAAAAATTAAAAAATAAACTTAAAGATAAACTATAAATAGAAAATTTGCCCCAAATCGCTGTCTATTGGCAGCGTGCCCAGAAGGCTGGCAGCATTGCCCCTTTGGATCGCAATGCTGATCCGCTGTGCAAGATATGACCCAGCCCTCCGGTCACGCGTTAACTCGACTAACCTGCGACTACATTCTTTAAAGACCCTGTGGGCACTATCCCCCCAGGGTCCTAGGGTCTCAACCCCAAACGGCTCAAATATGCAACCGCTATTTATGGTTGCATACTTGCGCCGCTTAAGGAGCTCGGCCGAATTGGCAGCCGAGCCAGCCTTTACTGCCGTGCCATGAATATGAGACAGCGCCAGAGTATCGGCACACGTCGCATCCCAAACCAGCGGCCGTCCCATCGTCCATGGCACGAGGGTCATACCGTCAGGCCTCTTACCGTCATCGCGGACGAGGCCGGTCGGTTCCAAAATGGCCGGCACTCCCGCGCTGGCTAAGGCCCGACGGATGATATCGTTCAGGCTGGCATGGCGAGGGGCCCGCCCTGCACTTCTGCCGCAGGATAGTCCATGATGACCCAATTGGTCAACTGAATCACCACAGCGACAGCGATGTGGGGCAACACAGGTCACTCCCAGGCGGAGAGCAACGGAAAGGCGGAATGTGGAGTTGTCCAAAAGCGTTCCTATCGATATGGACGGCAGAGCTTGGAGCCACTGCCCGGATTCCCATTCACAAGTGGCAAGGAGGCGAGCGCGCTCCGGTAGGCTGGTTGCCGTTTGATACAGATTATTCCGTACCAGCCTACAGAGCGGCTCGTCCCAAAGACGCTGCGAGTTAGGGTTTGCGGGCAGATCAGTGCTTGGACAGGCATCACTCCATGCATTTGTGGCCTCTGACATTAAAGGTAAGCTAATTTGGTCTATTGGTGACTTAAGAATTTTGGACATGAGTTCCAGTGAACAATGTATTGAGGACAGATATGCGGGGAGTGAAACACTGGACACTTTTCTGATACCCAGGCCACCATGCCTTATCGGCAGAGAAGCCTGAGTCCATGAGCGGTCGTCTAAATTTATATTCATCACTGTAACTAAGAGATTTTGAATAATTTTGTCAATTTTTTCTAAAAGAGTGGGATATTTCCAGAAATGGCTGCACCTTAGGACGTAGGTGAATTTGGGTACGAAAAGGCAGTATCTAATAATGGTGTATGCTACATGAGCGTTTATTTTGGACATTCGGTCTGAAATTTCGTTAAGGTTTTTAATTTTGTTGTCTAAAAAGTCTGAAAATGATTCGTCCAATACAGGTGCTCCTAGGAGGTGAAGTGAGCTTTTCTCTGTAATTTTAATATTTGGAGCAAGATGGCGGAATTTAGATGTAACGAGTTCTTTGTCTAAACACGTATCGGAAAAGAAAAGTTCACATTTTGAAGAGTTCAGTTCTAGTCCGATACCGCGGAATTCATCAATTAAAACGCGAAGGTCCTCCAGAACTTCGCTTACATCACCTCCTAGAGTGCCGTCGTCTAAATACCACAGGTTAAATTTTGAATTTAGTTTTACAATGATTGGGTGGATTGCTAAACTAAACAGCGCTGGCCCAAGCGGGTCGCCCTGTTGGCAACCTACAGCTGAGGAGAGATGATTTTCTTTAAAAAGTAAATGAGAAGGGTTGCTGTAGCATTGCCAGATAAAGTTATAAATTTCTGGTAATTTTATACGCGTTTGTGCTAGGAGGGCAGCTCTGTCGACACTGTTGAAAGCATTTTGGACATCTACCTTTAGCAGTACCTTACCGGAGGTTTGTGTAATGTGTGTTCTGAGTGCATGCACCGCAGCCTCACACCCCCCCTTGGACCCGAAACCTAATTGAGTTGGCTGGAAGTATTGGGTTAGAGGGCCACATGCAGCAGCGCAGGCGATTTTAGCTACAAGACGGCGATAGGTCGTACCCACGGCAATGGGTCTAATACCGCCGTCTTTTTTCAACAGCGCACATAGGTTGGCGCCGTACAGTGTGCTCGTAACTCCCGAATGTACTTTACCTGATAGCATGAGGTTGCTTAGGTCTGCCAATGACTTAAGGAGTAGCTCGCCGGCACTGCCTGAACTATGTCCGAGGAGGTCCTTGAGATGTTGGGGAGTTAAACCGTCCAATCCGCCAGCTGAGCCGCTTTGGAAGGACATGACAGCCCTAAGGACCCCATCGGTAGAGGTAGTGAGGGGAGGTGTTGACGGATCTGATGGATCAGGGAGACTTTGGTTAGTTAATGGCATTGGGTGTTTTGTTTTTAAGGTTGAGAGAGTTTCCTGGTTATTTGGAGCAATGGAGTCAGTAGAAAACAGTAGACGAGCAGCCCCTCTGATGTCGCCTTCTCCTATTTTGTTTTCAATACTTTTATATAAGGATGTGTTATTCTTTGGAGCTATTCCGTGGAGGTCTTCGAGAGAATGTGGATGTTGACAATTATTTTTTATTTTATTGGTAAGAGAAGTGGTTTTATTCTGGTCAGCTACATGTAAGGTTCGGTAGGGGAAGGTTAGGAGTTGTTCCCAGGCCTGAAAAGAATTTTCGGACACAACATTTTGAACAGCAGCAGTAAGTTTTTCTGCGACCGATACCCTGGCGCCTCTCGGGACTCGTTTTATAACACGAACGCTATGTTTTAGGCGGCTTAAGGTTTCTGAAATGTCGTTTGTAACTGGATGATATACCGAATTTATTGGGATTGGAAGGTCAGTGTTTAAGTTGTGTGTGGTATCTGAGGCTTTGTGTTTTTTGCCCAAGTGTACTTTAAGGCCGTGTTGGTTTTTAAAGTACCTTGGTTGGGGGCACAGAGAGCACTGAAAAAGATTTTCGGAAGACTCGTAGTTGTCGGTGATCGATGATGTATTTCCGCTTGGAAGTGACATTCCATGATTCATGTTTACACTTAAAAGTACAATAAAAACTAAAATTAATACTATAAAAACACAAAACGAGAGTAGGTATAAATATTAACTATGTAAAGTCCCGAAGATAAACAAAGCTGACAGTAGCTGTGGCAGATGGTGTCAGCAAGCAAAAGCAGCCGGAGTCGGCGCATATCGCGCTCTCGGACGGAGCATGTGCAGTGCAGTACGTGCCGTTGCCTAGCAGCGCTTTAGCATCCTTGTTGTTATTCCAATTCAGAAGATTTCGTAGATTTCTGATTTTCCAAAATATAATCTCGTGAACTATGCCCACATTCGTGCGTATACAGGTGGATGTTTATGTTACAAATATTGGTATTCCAGGGCCTAGAGATCGAAAATATGAGGAAAAATTAATATTAAATAAGGAGCTGATAAGTCAGGTTGACGGCTTCGTTTTTTGTTTTTTTTTTTTTTATTTATTTTATATTATTTAATTATTTTTCATATTATTACTAAATTTTATTAGGCAGACCAAAAAAATTGGTGGAAATATCTGCCAAATGTAACGACCGACGACCGTCGACGGCCAGTACGAGTCGGTAGTGACCCTGCCTATGAAGCAGGAGGTCCCGGGTTCGAATCCTGGTCAGGGTATTTATTTGTGTGTTTATCCCAGATATTTGTTTCATTACCTAAATATCTCATTGGCGACGACATAAATATTTTCAAAAAGCTATATAATTGACGCGTGCAGAAAAATAAAAAACAAAATGTCTATTGGCAAAATTCGGGAGTTCGACATGGAAAGTGGCAATTGGGACTTATACTGCGAGCGGCTCGAAATGTATTTTAAAGCTAATTCTGTGGCAGAGGAAAAACAGTTAGCTACGTTAATAGCTGTGGTTGGGGATCGGTGTTACGATTTGATGACAAATCTGGCGAGCCCGAAGAAACCATCTGACTTGACCTTCCGGGAATTGGTGACGTTAGTGCAGGAACATTTGAAACCGGATATTAGCGCACTATGACCCTAACAATCGCGTAACGTTGACATGTGACGCCAGCCCGCGCGGAGTCGCTGGCGTGCTCAGCCAGCCTGATGGGCAAGGGCGGGAGCGCCCGGTGGCGTACATATCAAGGAAACTCAATGCAGCAGAAAATAATTATTCTCAAATACATAGAGAAGCACTTGCGATTGTCTTTTCTACGCAAAAATTCCATCAATATTTATATGGTAAGCGGTTTATTTTGAAAACCGATCATAAACCCTTAATAAGTGTTTTCGGCCCACAAACCGGTGTACCAAGCATGACCTCGAGTCGAATGCAACGATGGGCGTTACTATTAATGGCTTATGATTTTGACATTCAGTATGTAAATTCGTCAGACAATTGTGCCGATGCGTTGTCGCGGTTACCGATTGGACAGAGTAAAGAAATTGACGCACTGGAGCAATCTTATTTGCATTTTGCCTCTGATGCACTTTTCTTTGATAGTAATGAAATACGTTTAATGACAGCCAAAGACGCGTTACTAGGTCGAGTGGTCAATTATATAAAAAATGGCTTGCCCGACAGTGCAGAAATTAGGGATATGCAGCCGTATTTCAACAGGCAAAAGGAGTTATATTTAGAGCTTGACTGTGTCATGTGGGGGCATCGTGTTGTAATTCCGGAGGCGTGCCGCGAGATGGTGCTGCGGGAACTGCACGAACCTCACATGTGTATCGTGAAGACCAAGGCCATGGCCAGGAGTTACGTATGGTGGCCCGGACTGGACGAGGCTATAGAGGCTCGGTGTCGCGCGTGCGACGCGTGCGCGGCGGTGGCGCCCGCGCCGCCGGCGAGCGCACCTGTGCCATAGCATTGGCCGTCACGAGCTTATGAAAGGGTCCACGTAGATTTTTAGGTCCAATGGATGGTCGCACATACATGGTATCAATCGATGCGAGATCAAAATGGATAGAAGTGTCGCACATGACACGTACGACCGCTGACAACGTCATAGGTAAATTATTAGAATCTTGGTCAAGATGTGGAATTCCGAAATAATTGGTATCTGATAATGGCCCGCCTTTTTCAGGTAAGCAATTCAATGAATTTTTAGAAAAAAACAGTGTGCGTCACATTTATTCAGCACCTTGCCATCCGGCGTCTATTGGAGCGGCGGAAAGAGCAGTAAAACTAATAAAAAACGTAATTAGAAAAGCTAAGCATGAAGGGGCTGACATCGATAAAGCCATTCTCAAATTTTTATTGCACTATCATAATACGCCTCATTGTACCACCGGTGAGTCACCCGCCCGGCTGTTGCAGGGTCGCGATTTACGTATTCGATTAGATGCGATTAAACCGGATAGATCCGCTAAAATGATTAACGAACAGTCTAAAATAGTAGAACGTTCACATAAACCATCTAGGCACTTAGAAATAGGTGATCCCGTTCAATACCGAACATTTAGAACGGGCGCAAAGTGGTCAGACGGTTACATAACTAGTAAGTTGGGGAAATCTGATTATACGATTGTGACAAGTGACGGGTCTGCGCACCATAGACATATAGATCAAATGAAGCGGCGGCACTTAAGAAACTCAAACGTTTGCCCTCCATTCAATGTTGAGACTAAACCAGGGTGCACCGCGCACGAAAGCCAACCTATAGGGATTGATGACGCCGAGCCGAGCGTCGAAGCCGTGACGGACGCCCCCAGCTGTGACAAAATACCTACCATCGAACAACCATCATCATCGAAGCCACCGCCGACTCCCGCAAGGGTTCTGCCTCTCGAGGGTGAGGGTGAGCTGAAAGTAGTTGAGGGGGGGAACACTAAAGGAGCGAAGCGTGTCGAACCACCGTTGCCGACCTTAAAAAAAAGAATCCCTAAAGTAGTCAAACGCTACGGATTTGAAATTGACTGATTTCTTTAAATGTTTATTTCATATGTACACGTACGTAGATGTAACAGTTAGTAAGTAAGTATACAAACACCTGTACAATAAAATATATATAACTGGCTATAGAAAAATACAAGTACCTATATATCTGTTATTATATTATTGAATAGAGTCTCTTCCAGCTAATCTTGTAAATAACTTAAATGTACGAGTACCTATACCTAATGCCTAACGGATATTAAATTTCGTAACTGCTAAATTGTTTATGTAAACTCTTTATTTTCCTTAGCCGGTCGGTTGTAGTTACAGAGTTGTCATTATGTACCCTATCGCTAATCTAATAGTCCCGTCCCGCTGGCAATATTTTGGGGGTTAAGTTTCGAAAATTCTTAAGTCACTTTTTATTGAAGTTGGAAATACAGTGTGTACATGAGAATCTTTCAGTGCGTTTTGTGTCATATTCAATTGGTGCATTTTTTGTAATTCAATAATTTGAGGTTAACTTTTTTAGCTTGCCATAACTTGAGTAACAGAATATTAGAGTTAAAAAATATAACTGTTTTGTATTTAGAACAGTTTTATTGTTGTACAAAACCAGTTTGTGTCATTTACGTCGAGTGCAATTTGATATAGTATGACAACGCTAAAAAACCACGTATAAAAAATTAGAGTTCATAAATTAAGGATTAACTATATCATCGCCTTAAAATATGTCAATAAAATCAATATGTGTCAAATTAAGCAATGAAAATTTAAGTTTCTTGGTAATTTCGTTTTTTTAGGCTGTTATCGTTGTAATAAATTGTTAAAGTCAACAGAGTTCACATTATACTAATCAAAAAGGGACTTTAAAGTAGATATTTCAATTTGTGTCACTTTCATCAATGATATTTCGTCAAAAATAAGACAGAAACAATATTTGCGTTCAGAGGAAATCTTCCTTCCTAACTATAGCGCGTGACCTTGATGGCACGCCTGTTCGGCGTGCTTCTGTAGTGACTACTAGAAGTAGACCCCCGGCTCGCTTCTTAACAAGCTAAACCATGGGTCAACCAGGCGCTAGCATCTTAGCAGTTACGATGTAGGTACTTGCTCACGGAGGCGCGTGCGGGGTGATAAAGCTGACATACTCGACAAAGGAACTGAGCGGAGGAGCGGGGCGCGGGAAGCCGGCGACGGGGCAATGAACTCGTGCGTGTCTCGCCTATACGTACCTTTTAAGCGGTAGCTTACCGCTTTGTTTGTGTTTTGACTAGACTGTTGAGTATATTTTCGAAGATTTCAAGCATCGTGAATTATGGGTAGAAAACGCAACGCATAATTTTTGTTTTAGTTTCGTTTTAATTTTTTTTTTTAACTTTTGTTTTATTTTTGTTTTGGGAACATAGTTCCTTATCGGACGGTTCGCGGACGGGGGGCTACACGAAAAAAAGTCACGTGACCGTCACGAAAGCGTCACGTCACGAAAACGCGAAACAAAGCCATACGATTGAGAAACATGTAAAATTGAATAAAAAAAAAATAAAAAAATAGAATGAAGTGAAGTGTAGTTAAAAGTGAAAGTGAAAAAAAGACAAAAAATTCAAAAATTCAAATATTTCCAAAATTTCCAAAATTTCAAAAAATTCCAAATTTCCAAAATTTCAATAATTTAATAAAATTTCAAACTTTCAAAAAATTCAAAACCAACAAAAAATTCAAATATTTCAAAAACATTTTAACCACAAAAATTACGACAGTCAAAATTTAAATAACATTACTTCGTTCCAACCGAGTGTTCCATGACACTTACGTATTTTTTTATTTTTGTGTGTTTTTTATTTTGTTTTATTTTATTCTTATTTTATGCTTTTTTTTAAACCACGACGGTGGCAAATAAGCATACGGCCTGCCAGATAGTAGCCTATGGATGCCTAAAAGGTTTTTTAAACAAAACACGCTCATTTTAGCGTTTTCTATACGGGAAAATCATAAAAAGTACACGTTATAATGACGTCCCGATATACAAGTTCAAAGTCTATTATCTCGACCAGTTTTGATTATAGAGAAAAGTTTGTCAAATAAAACACGCTTAGTTTAGCATATTCTATACGGAATAATCATAAAAAGTACACGTTATAATGTAGTCCTGTCGATGGTTTTTTTCGAAGTCCAAATGATATACAAGTTCCATGTCCAATTTTTGATTTTAGAGAAAAGTTTTTCAAACAAAACACGCTTATTTTAGCGTATTATATACGGCAAAATCATTAAAAGTATATCCCATCCCTGTTTTTTTTTTCGAAATCTAAATTATATACAAGTTCAGAGTCCATCATCTCGGCCACTTTCGATTTTAGAGAAAAATTTCTCGAATAAAACACACTTATTTTAGCGTATTCTATAAGAAAAATCATAAAAAATACACGTTATATTGACGCCCCGTCGAGGGCTTTTTTTTCGAAATCAATTTCCATGTCCAATCGGCCATTTTTGATTAAAGAGATAAGGTTTTCAAATAAAACACGCTTATTTTAGCGTATTCTATACGGTAAAATCATTAAAAGTATACCCCATCGCTGTTTTTTTTTTTTCGAAATTTAAATTATATACAAGTTCAGAGTCCATTATCTCGGCCACTTTTGATTTTAGAGAAAATATTCTCGAATAAAACACGCTTATGTTAGCGTATTCTATATGGAAAAATCATAAAAAGTACACGTTATGATGACGTCCCGTCGATGGTTTTCTCGAAGTCCAAATGATATGCAATTTCCATGTCCAATCGGGCATTTTTGATTTTAGAGAAATGTCTTTCAAATAAAACACGCTTATTTTAGCGTATTCTCTAGGGTAAAATCATTAAATACCCCATCGCTTGTTTTTTTTGAAGTGAAAACTATAGCCTGGCCAGCCAACGAACGCAGTAGCAATGTACAGCGAACAAAAGTATGACAACACTAAGGATCAGTGAAAAAAGCAGCAATGATCATTAAATTCTACGTTTTTAATTTTATTTGGTATGACCGCCCCTTTCATTAGGTGACATTTACGGTGTGTAAAAAGGAGACGGATATATTATGTCTAATCTGTCATCAAATGCAACAGATAATCTGGTTGAGGCAATTGACATATGCTTTAAAACCGAATTTAAATTCAATTGAGAACGTTGCAGGAGTTCTATCTCACTCGCACTTAAGATGAGAGAGTGAAATGCACAAGAAACAAATTGAATGTGAATTGAAATGTTCGTCACGAAATACGGTGTCTCATCACAAAGGGTTGCCACATGTACGTATTTAGAATTTGCCGCGCTTTTCTACTGACAGAAATGGTTTGCCAGACTATATATACAAGTTCAGAGTCCATTATCTCGGCCATTTTTGATTTTAGAAAAAAAATCGCGATTAATACACACTTATTTTAGCGTATTCTATACGAAAAGTCATAAAAAGTTTAAGTTATATTAACGTACCGTCGATGGTTTCTTTTCGAAGTCCAAATGATATACAAGTTCCATGTCCAATCGGCCATTTTTGGTTATAGAGATAAGTTTTTCAAATAAAACACGCTTATTTAAGCGTATTCTATACGGTAAAATCATTAAAAGTATACCCCATCGCTGGTTTTTTTTTCGAAGTCCAATTAAATTATATACAGGTTCAGAGTCCATTTTCTCGGCCACTTTTGATTTAAGAGAAAAGTTTTTCGAATAAAACACGCTTATGTTAGCGTATTCTATACGGAAAAAATCATAAAATGTACACGTTATAAAGACGTCCCGTCGATGGTTTTTTTTCGAAGTCTAAATTATACACAAGTTCCATGTCCAATGGGCCATTTTTGATTTTAGAGAAAAGTTTTTCAAATAAAACACGCTTATTTTAGCGTATTTTATACGGTAAAATCATTAAAAGTATACCCCATCGCTGGTTTTTTTTTTCTAAGTCCAAATTATATACAAGTTCAAAGTCCATTTTCTCGGCCACTTTTGATTTTAGAGAAAAGTTTTTCGAATAAAACACGCTTATGTTAGCGTATTCTATACGGAAAAATCATAAAATGTACATGTTATAAAGACGTCCCGTCGATGGTTTTTTTCGAAGTCCAAATGATATACAAGTTCCATGTCCAATCAGCCATTTTTGATTTTAGAGTTATTCTAATAAAACACGCTTATTTTAGCGTATTCTATACGGTAAAATCATTGAAAGTATACCCCATCGCTATTGTTTTTTTTAAGTCCAAATTATTTATAAGTTCAAAGTCCATTATCTCGGCCATTTTTGATTTTACAGAAAAGTTATTTCAAAGAAAACACGCTTATTTTAGCATATTCTATACGGAAAAATCATAAAAAGTTATAATGAAGTCTCGTCGATGGTTTTTTTTCGAAGTCCAAATTATATACAAGTTCAAAGTCCATTATCTCGGCCATTTTGATTTTAGAGAGATGCTTTTTAAATAAAACACGCTTATTTTATAGCGTATTCTAGACTGAAAAAAACCGGCCAAGTGCAAGTCGGACTCGCGCACCGAGGGTTCCGTACAACCCTTGTAGCCAAAGCAAAACCAAGCAAAAGTTGTAGTATGTTTATTACTAATTTCAATTTAATACCTCTACGCGTTTACGAGGAAAAAGGTAGTAAGTTTAAAATTAAAAAAAAAAATTGTATGATTTTACTAAAAATGTCTACTTTACGTAATTTTTCCTTTGTCTGTGCTATATAAAATTTCTTCTTGCCAAGTTTCAAGTTTCTGAGTTTACGGGAAGTACCCTTTAGGTTTTGAGTTTCTTGCGAGTACTCAGTTTCAAAATATGCGACTTAAATTGCTATTTCTTTTGATTGCGTTGACATAAAAGTTTGGTTTTGCTACATCTGAAAGGTCCTATAGCCCTGAGTATTTGACATGAATTTCAATTTAATACCTCCACGAATTTACGAGGAAAAAGGTAGTAAGTTAAAAATTAAAAAAAAAAATTGTATGATTTTACTAAAAATGTCTACTTTTTGTAATTTTTCCACTGTCTATGCTATATGACGTTGCTTCGTACCAAATTTAAAGTTTCTGAGTTCACGGGAAGTACCCCGTAGGTTTTGCGAGTGCCGAAAAACTCTAAAATTTGCAGCATAAACGACTGTATCTTTTGATTGCGTTGGCTTTTAAGTTTGATTTTTTACAGCTCCAAGGGACAATAGACTTGAGTATTTGATATAAATTTCAGCTTGATACCTCCACGCGTTCCTGAGAAAAATGGTCTTGACAGACAGACAGACAGACAGACGGACGGACAACAAAGTGATCCTATAAGGATTCCGTTTTTTCCTTTCGAGGTACGGGACCTTAAAAATCATAAAAAGTACACGTTATAATGATACCCCGTCGCCATTTTTTTTGTAAGTCCAAATTTTACTCCATGTGATCAATCTTCAAAGTCTGTTAAGTAAAGTAAAAAATATGTATCTAATAAAACTTGCTTATTTTAATACATTCTACACAATAAGACACAAAAAAAGTGTTATTATGACACCATTTCAACCAAAATAGTCCAAACTGTACTCAACCTTCAGGGCCCCATAACTTCAAAACTATTGAGTTAAAAAAAATGTGTTCAAGAAAAGTTGCTTATTTTTATGTGTTTTATACGATAAGTTAATAAAAACATAGCCTTATTATGACATCACACTGATGAAAAATTTATTAAGTCCAGCCCGGCCCTTTGCTAGTCCAACCGAGAGGAAGATAACGAAATTTCGATTTTCGCGTTTCACGATTGGCACTCTGTAAACAAACCGCCTTGATGCATAAATTACATATTTATTAGTAACAAATTATCTGTGACAATTTGTCAAAATACTGTTTATATGGTAAAGTATGGTAAAGCGTGGCACACAGATCCGCCGTTGCAGTGCCTTACGGACTACGGTGTAGTCATACGTTATATCACCATTAATTATCCTTTACTTACTTAAGTTTTATATTACTGTTTTCTTTACTATGAAAAGTCGTCTTTACGACTAAAAAGTCGCTGTTTGTCTTTGTCGCACTTACTACTATATGTATGTATAGAAAACAAACGAGCTGCTAGGCAGCCTGGCCGGCAAATGCACCCCGCCCGCGCCTTACCCTTCCCCGCGCATGCCCTTTACGCAAAACAAGTTTTTGTTTTGAAAAATAAAAATAATCCATTGATTATAACGACACAAATTTCAAACATTGTATCGATATGCTTTTATAAAAATATTGACGCAAACTTTAATAACTTTAATATTTTATTGTACTGTTAACAGGGTCATACAAGAAAAAAAATTAAAATAAATAAATATCATTGATTAATATAACACAAATTTATTCAAATAATAGGTACCGATATTTTACAAAGCACAGTACCTAATCGATCAACTCTAATTTTATATAGGCTTATAAAAGTCCACATATATGTGCAGATTGAATGTCAGTATTCCCGTTGACGAAAGTGACACATAACGCGTGCGTGCGTCAATAACAACTTTGCTGTTACAGTGAAAAAACAATTTTGATCTCTAATTTTATATTTACCGAATAACGTTTAAAAAAAGAAATGTCTAAGTTTCTACCTAAGCAACAACCTAGGATGACACAAATTATTATTATTAGCTATGTTTTTTTTTTTTTATACCACGACGGTGGCAAACAAGCATACGGCCCGCCTGATGGTAAGCAGCTACCGTAACCTATGGACGCCTGCAACTCCAAAGGCGTCACATGCGCGTTGCCGACCCTTTACAAAAAGGAGGATTCACTGTGTTGACGACTAAAGGAACAAGAAGGTCCCTCATCGTCAACACACTGGGTCCTCTTTGAGCTCTTTGGCAACCTTACTCACCAGCAGGAACACAACACTATGAGTAGGGTCTACGTTGGATGTTGTACGCGGTGTTGTACGGTGGATGGCTTGAACTCTGTATGTGAAAAATAAGCATCTTAAATATTATCGAAACTTCATAATTTATCGGTACGGGTCAGAGCTCGGATTTTTCACGGCAAAACAAAACACTAGCGTAATTTAGCCAGTGCTTGAAATATTATTTTATCGACACCTATCGAGTCTTACTAGAGTATATGACAGGTATTGCCTCAGTACATTTTTTCTTTTTTTATTCGATGGTACACCTATCAGTGTGAATGTCAAAATTTAAAAACTAACAAACGTGCGAAAATTTCGAAAAACAGGAGACTTACTAGAGCTCAAAATCAATATTTTTGACCAGTCTAAGGTGACCTACTGGGGGTTAGAAGGTTGTGCATTAATTACCGGACATCTTGTATAAGTAATAAAATAACTTTTCATTTTAGCTTTGCCATAGTCGAGCAACAAAGAGGTAGGTCTGCATGTACAACTTAGAACGAAGTAACTATACCACCTCATTTAAAATGATAGAAACGACTGCAAATTTCATCTCACATGACATATGACATTCACACTTTAACTGTCATTTCATTACGTATAAAACGTAAATTGCATCTAGGTATTATTTATTTCGCAACGCATTGAATCCGACGTGTTGGATATACGTATAATAACTTAATATTGCAAGGTATCAATTAATACAAAAATGAGTAATGTACAAGATCGGATCAAAACGTGGATTGAAAATCACCCTGAGTTAGTCTATAATGAAGTGACCTCCACTATATACTGCTCTATGTGCGATATGCATCTAAAACTGAAGAAATGCAATATTGAGAATCATGTGAAAAGCAACCGCCACAATTACCGTTCGGGGCAACCAAATAGGAAACATCAATTTTATTTCGATTTAATTATTTTTCTTATTTCATGCAACAAACCATGGGCAACAGTCAACAACAATAATTTTCGTCATTTTTTTTAACAAGTATTTATGTTGCGACTGCTCTATGACTTCTTTACCGGACGAATCGACCCTGCGAAAAATTTATTTAAATCTCGTGTACAAAAAAACTATACAGGGTATAAGAGAGGTAAACAAAACCAATTATTTGTGGATATCTATAGACGAAACACCAGATTTCATGGGAAAATGTGTGACAAACGTGGTGATTCGGTCTTTGCAAAAAAATTGTTCTAAGCAATTTTATCTTTTGGGGTCGAAGGTTTTAGAGAAGGTAAATGGGGAAACAATAGCAAACCTAATAATAAACCAATTAAAATTTTTGTTTCAAAATTCTTTCAATGATAACGTAAACAATTTGCTTTTACTTTGCACAGATAGTGCCGCATATATGCTTAAAGCCGGTCGTATTTTAAAAGCAACGTTTCCTCGTATGAAACACATTACGTGTTTAGCTCATGGTCTGCACCGGGTTGCCGAAGAAGTGCGAGATAATTTCAAAGGTGTGGATGGGTTGATATCGAATGTCAAAAAGATATTCCTAAAATCTCCAGAGCGTGTACGCCTTTTTAAGGCAAAATATCCGTCCATTCCCCTACCTACCGAGCCAATTATCACCAGATGGGGAACTTGGATATCTGCTGCGGTATATTACGCTCAATACTATGAGCAAATACGTGATGTCGTCTCCATACTTGCTAATGACTCGGCAGCTATAAGAGCTGCAAAAAAATGTTTTCAAACACGCAAACTACGACCGGAGTTAAATTTCATTCGCGACAACTACGAAGTAATAGCCTCTTCAATAGAACAATTGCAATGTTCGACTTTATCCATTGCGGAATCCTTCCTCATTCTGGATACTGTTCGTTGCTACGTAAACTGGAGTAAACTTTTACCAGTGATACGTAAATTTGAAGCCGTGCTCGAACGAAATCCTGATTACGAAATTTTAAGAGACATATCTGAAAATATTACCCGAACTGATAATGAATTCTATAAATTTGCTCCCTTGACGTCAACTGAAGTTGAACGTACATTTAGTGTACATAAATGGATTTATAGTGATAAACGCAACTGTTTACTCCCAGAGAATGTTGAAAAGATAATGATCATCTACTCCTATCACTATTACCCAAATAAAATGTCTTGTGCTGCTGTGTGTACTGACGTAGATTTTGAAGAAGAAATTGCGTCTGTTTCTAATATATAGTAACTTTATACAAATGTTTTTATTAGTTTTATTACATATTAATTTTATTTGGTGACTTTTATTTCTTCTAGTTCTGAATTATCGATATCGATAAGATAATATTTCAAGCACTGGCTAAATTACGCTAGTGTTTTGTTTTGCCGTGAAAAATCCGAGCTCTGGTACGGGTCTATAAGTACGTCACCGTGTATAGCTTAAGTCATGTTAGCCGTAATATATCAATATTACTACCTGCGTACATATAGTATCCTTTGTTGGATCTTGCATTGTATAAAGTTACGATATATACTACAGTCATTTTACGGGCGGCTAGTATAGGGAATTGGAAATAATTAATAATAGCTAATAATTTTAGTGTAACGGATATATCATGATACAAGTATTATTTACGCAATGAAATCCTACAAAATATCGTTATTCGCTAACTGCCACAAATATGTACACACATATTACAAGCGTTTTACTTGTAGGATTTTAATGAATATATCGTTTCTAAGTCATTTAAAATGTGTAAGAACAAACTACCAATTATTACTATTTGTTTCTAACGAATTAGGATATATATCGCCCGTGCCGTACATTTTGTTATTTATGTGGTTTTACATGGACACGGTTTCTTGTTTTTCGCTTTACACAGAAAGAAGACTTAAATATCGTCATATTTACAAATAAAAATAATTGATATTATTGTAAATAAAAATATATAAATTTTTTATATATTTTTTTTACCTTTTTAACTACTTCCGGGTGAAAAGTTGGTAGGATTTTTGCATATATTATCTATAAATATTCCATAAGAATGAATAATAAAAAAATCGGGCTATTATAAATTAATGTTTGACGCAACCGTATCTTTACTGTACCAATAACGTTAAAATAAGTGTGAGGGTGTTTAAATAGATAAGTGGGTACTTATAATTTTGCATGCATACCCTTTAGTCGGAATAAAGTAACAGCCGTGTTAACGTACTCTCGTTGTTTCATTACCTAAATATCTCAGGTTCTGGATGTTTTCTATGTATTTAAGTATTTATCTATATCTATCTATTACCTATATATACAGTGTAAACTCTATATAACGACACTCAAGGGACTGAGCATTTTTCGGCGTTATATAGAGTGGTCGTTAAATGGGGGGAAACAAAAAAATATCTTTCTACCAGGTCTTCGTATTGGTGTTTCTTTAATTTCTTAGCAGTTTTTCCGTCGTCCTCTGCTTGCAGAATTTTTTCTTTGTTTTTCCATATTATAGACACGGTAGAGCGGCTAAATCCAAAGCGTCTTCCAACTTCACTTATCTTTTCTCCCGCCTCTATTGAGCGTATTAATAAAATGTTTACAGTTCGAAAGTCTGTAAGAAACTGCAATAGAACTTGACAAAAGCCTAGTGACCATCGTAAACATGTGCAAGTTCATCATACAAAAACAAAAGACAACATTTCTTAGAATCTCCGGTACGTCAGTAAAAGTAAACACGTGCAGGATAATAAAACAACAAAACAGCAAACAAAAAAACGTACACAGCTGAAGTTTTTATCAATTTCGGCAACTTAGAAAGTATTGCTTAATGTTTTATCATACCATCTTGTGGTCGTTAAATAGAGTGACCGTGACGGTATATAGAGTGTATTACTGTATACAAAACAAGGTAAACCAACCAAACTCAAGCAATTTCGACGTTTTAAGGAGTTTGTCGTTAAATCGAGTTACGTTATAAAGAGTTTACACTGTATATATATATATGTCGTCTTCTAGTACTCACAACACAAGCCTTATTAAGGTTACCGTGGGACTAGGTCGATTTGGGTAAGATTGTCGCATAATTTTCATATTTCAAAGGTCTAGCGGAGAAAACGAGGGGTATTCAATAATTCGATCCAAAACTGTTGGCACTACTTGAATAAGAAATGTATGTTTTAGACAAAAAAAATCATTAGTCATTCAATCATATAATATAACCTAGGCGACTCCAGTGCCCTCTGCCACCACCAGTCCGTACACTAGGCAGTTACGGTGCGTTAAAGAGCTGTAGAAAAAGTGCTCAGTTATCTGAGAATTATTCAAGCAAGCGGGTGGTAATCGAGTTCTATGGACGCCTGGCCACTGTTATAAATTATCACGTGACGTACATATTTTCAACAAAATATTTGTTTATTAATTTGCAATTAATAAAAGGATTTACTCTGCTGTCGCTGTCCTAATAAGATGATCAATTGATCACGTTAACCTGCCCTCATATGGCGATTATTTACGGTTATCAGCTGATAAAAGTCGAAGTTGATTAGCTACTGGGTGAATAGTCAAGATCTATGGTTGTCGTTCCAGCACCCCAGGTGTGTCCTAACTCGCCCACATAATTTTTAAGTTACTATTTATAAGTAAGTAGGTATTAAAAAGAATCAACTCAGAAATACATTGAAAGAAACTTTAATTTGATATGAATTCATTTTTGGACAAGGCAAACGAACTTTTTGTGTATGAACTTTTTCAGAACATACAATGCCGAAAATTTCCGTCTGTTTTTACGGCACCGCTTTATACATAATGAGCGCCGTACAGATTGCCGCATATTTTACCCAGTCGAAAAGTACATACACATATAAAGTAGCAATCTGTGGCACTCCAAGTTTCTCGGAAAATGTTGCGAGTGCGGAGAACTCCAATGGCAGGGGTTAAGGCAGTGCGGTGCGCGGGAGCGGAGGCTGGGCCCTCATTGATCGCACCCGCGCAGCATCCCCCGCCGCCCCGCGCGCCCCGCGACCCCGCGGCCAGCAATGCCTGCAACGCCGCAGCCCCGCTCGCGCGAGGCTCAACGTCAACAGAACTGCTGGATATTACGGATACTCCTAATGCCGCGCAATGCTGACGAATTAAGCTTATTTCGTACAAATTTTAGACGACTATTATGTTCATAATTTATTAGGTTATCCTACCTACTCACCAAAGTAGTATTTTTAATTGAGTACAATAATCCATATATGGCAGGAGCTGACAGGTTATTGCTGATTTATATATTTTTTAATTAAAAATGGTTGCTGATTTATTTAAGCTGTGGTTCGATAAGTCTATAAATAAGTAAAATTTGCATTGAATTTTCTTTTATACTACCAGAGTGTAATCTAATAACCAAAAAGTAATTTCATTAAGTATCTAAATTTCGGTACTAGATTAGAAAAATAAATCGATAGATTGTCATTTCGACGTCGGCCTATAGTTACTTCAGTAGGCACAAATTGCAATAGTAGTCCCAGTAGTCCCATATCACATCAAAATTCTATCCGGCTCATTAAGAATAGATACGCTTACTCACACACCGTGGCCATGGGCTCTACTTTTATGAAAACTTGATGCAGGTCAGTGATACTGCCAGTCGTAATGCCGTTGATTTATGCTTCTATGCTTTTGTTGAACGTGATCAGGTTATGATTTTTTTTTCTTTGAAAATAAGTAAAGGCAAAGGAATATTAGCATAATTTAGGTGTTGAGTGTCGGAGGACGGTCATCGACAGTGTGCGGGTAGAGCGCAAGCCTAGTCAAAGGAGATGCCATACTTCGCGCGCTTGTCCGTTACATTCAATGAAAGATGGTATTTTTTACTTCTTTCGCTGTTTATATTTCTAATCCGTCGATGCCTTCGTATTTTAACGGTAAATACCTATAAGTATATTCTAACGCGGGCTATCACAGCAGCGTGTAATTTGAGCATATTACAACTTTTTTTCACGTTATCGAATTCGTAAATTAAACTAAAAGATTTGGTTATTCATTGGTAAAAAATCAGACCATACCTATATACCTACTCATTCTGCCAGTGCAGCATAGCTAGGAATTTCCTTCGTAATTTAATCGGTATTTTGTTTATATCGGTTTCAGTAAGAAGTGTATTGGGCAACCCCGCCGGTGGCGGGAGATGGCAAGGTCGGAGGCTGCGTGCGGCTCGCTGGCGGCGGCGGCGCGACTTGAATGGGCGGCGGCGGCGCGGGGCCGGCGCGGGGGTCGCGGCTGCGCGCCCACCGCCGCTCCGCCAGTCCGCACACCGGCGGCTCCGCTGCCCCACGGTCGGCCGCACTCCGCTAAACAACAATGCTTTAAAACACACCGTAACCACAAACTTCACCGTAACGCAGTCGGCGATGCTCGAGATCTGGGCGGCGAGCGAGGCCGTCGGCGAGCGGTCGTGATCATTCTGATATATGTTAGCGGCAAAAGAATTAAATTTAAAACTGATCGTGTTTAACAGAGGGTCGGGAGTGTAGTTGTCGTAGCGCGAGGGTGGGTGTCGCGCGGAAGCGGACGCGGGCGCGGGCGCGCGGGCGGGCGATGGCGCGGCGCGGCGGGGAGGCGGCGCGCGGCGCAGCGGCGGCGCGGCGCTGACATGGGCGGGCGCGCGCGCCGCGCTCTGCTGGCGGCGCCCGCGGGCCTGCTGCTGCTGCTGGGCCTGCTGTGGCCGCGGGGTGAGTCACCAACACACCGACGCGACCTCCCTCAAATTACCTTTGAATCCCGTTACCTGCTACCAGAATGTACATATTCTGTAGGTAACAGGTAAGCTTTTGATATATAAATTTCACTTATCTTGTAAGATTCATAATAATCTGTTACATCTACTATCTAATAGGCACCACAAAATTGACTGTCGTCATAGTTTGGAGTTGAAGCATTTTCGCTAGGTATTTTCATGGAAAACTGCTACGAGCTACGGCGTAGCGCCCGTAGCACGGCTCAGCAATAATTATTTGATTATAACGTTAAGATATCGAAAATCAGCTTACTTATAGTATTTAATTGTACAATGTAGATATAAGGTTGTGCTTTCAAAACATAAAAGTTAATTTAGATTCTCGAGCTTTATAATCCTATACTTTATGACGAAGAAAATGGCGCAGAATACCTATGTAAAGTATAAGGATTTTTCCGGTACAGTAAAATGTTCCCATTTCAATTTAATGTCGTAAACATTGCTTTTAGAAACAATTGTTGTCATTACCTACTACTTGTAATTGGATTTTCAATGTTCCAAATCAAACGATTTGGAACATTGATATGCAAACGCATACAGTAAATTTATATTATAAAATTCTGGGTTGGGCTCAGATCTCCTCGTCTGGACATATATTAAGCTTTAATTAAAATATTGTTATATGTTAGAATTGACGAAAGATAGATTCAATCTTGCATTTTTGATTATTTTTATTTCACGTCACTCCCATTTCTCCACCATAAACATACTCGTACTCTATATACATACACCTACGTTCGAACCGACATATCTCTTCTTATTACGTGCGTCGACACGTTCTGCCAATTTTTCAAACAAACGCTTAGTCACGCACGGAACATCAAAGATTTTTGGCCCACCCCGACTACGAGCCGTAATTCCACAAAAGACTGCCTTGAGTTCCACTTGATGAAAAAAACCTCAAGAGTCTTCCGGATAATGTACGTAACGAGCGTTTAAGCGCCCCCAAGAGTCCTATAGTGGGGTAACAGGACGCCGAAAGTGCTTTAGTAGCCCCAGCCGGATTAGAACAAAAGCCTTTTATTTTTTGTTGGGTTTGGTCCAGAACTGGCATGGTATAAAAACGACAGATCATCCATCATTTTAACCACCTTTGACCGATGACCGGATGTTACCGATCCGTTAAAGCCCGACGTTAAATCCTTAACGACTGTTACTAATTGTTTGGTTGCAATAGTTGGAATGGAACAACCAAAGACAACAACGACGACGCCCAAGTAACACAGAACCGCTGTATTGTAGCTGGATTATTGTCCACAATAGAATCCTAAGCTGTACATATCTGCTGAATAAGAGCGTTAGAGGCGGTGTAACTGCTGATATAACTCTGGTTTGGGCACAAATTAAAGAGCTGTAAGCTGAATAACTGTAATTGCGTTATATCAGCAGTATATCAGCATTACTAAAGGTAAACAGACACCCTACCTATTATACAGCTATAAGTAATGGCTGATTAATAGAGTCTTTGTTACCCTTTTAGCGCCTTTTCTCAGGACCGATATAGCGTATAGCGTAGCCAGAATCTAATTTTACTTGTTTTAAATCATCTCAAATTATAAGTTGTAACAGTTTATAAAATCTAGGTCTCTTGTTCTTACCCCATCAAACTACACACGCCAGTTAAGACTTTCTTCAAATATGAGTTAAATTCTTCCTTCGTCACCTAGCGTCACCATATTACGAGCGCAATTCGTGACTTACCTTCGCTAACATACTAATTGCATAACCTTTTGACAATTCCAGTACAAGAAGTTACTGTGAAGTGACACATTGTATATAGCTGTCTATCACATTCCAATCCAATTTCCGATACCATCTGTACCGTCAGGGGCATATTTCTACATTCCATTCTGTCAGTTTGAATGGCACTCGCAAATTTTGTGACATGGTTGTTATATCACGAAATTCACCAATATGATTAAAATAAAATTTCGTTGAATAATTATAATTAAACAATTCAAAGGGAAAGGAAAATTGAGGTTGATATGAATCGGGACACGAAATTTTTTTTCTAGTGTTAATATAGGATAATGAACACAAGGTAGACTTTGTTCTAAGACAGATTAAAAATGTTGTCACTCCAAGTACTAGAATTTTCCTTAGAAAGTGACCTTTTTAGGATTCCGTACCTCGAAAGGAAGAAACAGAACCCTTATAGGATCACTTTGTTGTCCGTCCGTCCGTCCGTCCATCAGTCTGTCAAGACCCTTTTTCTCAGGAACGCGTGGAGGTATCAAGCTGAAATTTATATCAAATACTCAGGTCTACTGTCCCTTAGAACTGTGAAAAAAATCAAACTTCTAAGCCAACGCTAAATATCAAAAGATACAGCCGTTTATGCCGCAAATTTCCGCAAATTTTCGAAACTCGCAAGGGAATCAAAACCTACAGGGTACTTCCCGTGAACTCAGGGGTCTTGAAATTTGGTACGAAGCTACGTCTTATAGCACAGATTAAGGAAAAATTGCGAAAACCGTAATTTTTTTGTCACATCATATAATAAAAATATTTTTAATAATTTTAAAGTTACTACCCCTATATACCTACAGGTTTGTACGGAACCCTCGGTGCGCGAGTCCGACTCGCACTTGGCCGGTTTTTTTTTTCATTGTCCTTTAGTGGTATAATCGACCTCATGAAGGCAGGGTCTCCGGGCTAAATTTATATCATGTTTGTTTTATTCTATTTTAACCGATGCTAGAGTATTCGTTATCCAATATTATTGATCAGATACGATACGAGAATATTACTGAACGTAGATCAGACAGATACAAATTTTATATTACACATGAGAAGAATCAGCCTGAAGTTTAAGGAATTAAAGGGATGGATATGTATATGTCTCGAGGTCTCGGTTTAAAGAAAACTACAAGTACATACGTAGCTGAGTAATCATAGTGATAATACTGATAATTTAAGAGCACGAATTAAAAACTTTTTACGTCAATATTGGTCAAAATTAGACAGGGGGACTATTCGATTGACAGAATTAAATATGGCTCATTAAGGTGACGGGATACGCAAACACGTAAAATTGAGGTACGATTTTCGAAAAAAATAACAATGGCAATAATAATAAATTTAAAAGTTAGCAACGGTCTTCTAAGACCATTTTATCTGGGATCTAGTAGCTGCCCTACAAACTGGTTAAAAATATCCCCGCACTTTATACCCCTGTATACCTTATTTTGTTATACAGGAGAAAATCATTATCTTCACATAAAATCTGACTATATGTCCCTTCAGATCATGCCATATCCACGCTCCCAAGTGCTTTGATTTTTTCACAAAACTTTCACAAAAACACCTCATTTTACGTGCTTGGGTATCCCGTCACCTACGACACAACACTAAGGCACTTCACTCGATCCACTGTAATGACCAAAAAAATAAAATTAATACGTAGATTTGTAACCTCTAAGCCAAGATGTCTTGTACAGGGGTGCGCGGCGGCTACCACGAGAAGCGTCTGCTCCACCACCTGCTCGACCACTACAACGTGCTGGAGAGGCCCGTGGTCAACGAGAGCGACCCGCTGCAGCTCTCCTTCGGCCTCACGCTCATGCAGATCATTGACGTGGTACGTACTACCCGTTATCCTTACATAAATACTGCTGCCACCATGTACTAACCTGTTTAACTTGCTGGAGAACCCCGTGTTTACGAAAGCGAACCCCTGCAGCTCTCCTTCGACCTCACGCTCATGCAGATCATTGACGTGGTGCGTAATACCTCTTAACCTTACATTAATACTGCTGCCACCATGTGCTAACCTGTTTGTTTTGCTGGAGAGGCCCGTGGTTCACGAAAGCAAACTCCTACAGCTCTCTTTCGGCCTCAAGGTCATGCAGATCATTGACGTGGTGCGTACTACTCCGCAACCTTACATTAATACTGCTGCCACCATGTGCTAACCTGTTTAACTTTCTGGAGAAGCCCGTGGTTCACGAAAGCGACTCGCTGCAGCTCTCCTTCGGCTTCACGCTCATGCAGATCATTGACGTGGTGCGTACTACCCGTTATCCTTACATAAATACTGCTGCCACCATGTGCTAACCTGTTTAACTTGCTGGAGAACCCCGTATTTACGAAAGCGAACTCCTGCCGCTCTCCTTCGACCTCACGCTCATGCAGATCATTGACGTGGTGCGTACTACCCCTTAACCTTACATTAATACTGCTGCCACCATGTGCTAACCTGTTTGTTTTGCTGGAGAGGCCCGTGGTTCACGAAAGCAAACTCCTACAGCTCTCGTTCGGCCTCAAGGTCATGCAGATCATTGACGTGGTGCGTACTACTCCGTAACCTTACATTAATACTGCTGCCACCATGTGCTAACCTGTTTAACTTTCTGGAGAAGCCCGTGGTTCACGAAAGCGACTCGCTGCAGCTCTCCTTCGGCCTCAAGCTCATGCAGATCATTGACATGGTACGTACTACCCGTTATCCTTACATTAATATCCATCACCATCTCAGTTCAAGGACTTTAAATTCAAATTAATGTATTTCATATGTTAGTACGCAAGCAGCCAAATCGCCTCCTTAGTTAAAAATTCACTTTATAAACACAAACCATTTAGACTGACTTTACACTCATGTCGCCATATTACTCGATTTAATTATCCTTACCACTGAAAAATTAAAAGTCCGTCCGCTTATTGCATTGACTCGCATAAAAATGCATAAGATTAACAGACAATGTGTGAATTACCTGATAAATATCGTGGTCGTCTGTTTGAATGGTGTAAAGCCTTCATAAAATTGATCATAAATGATTGGTTCGACAATGATACGTAATTGCTTGCAATTTAATCTCGTTTAACATAATGGGTGTGGTTGAACGCTCATATGTTTTGGCATGTATATTCAGCAATTTAATTTTGTTCACAGGATGAAAAGAACCAGCTATTAATAACGAACATCTGGCTCAAACTGGTGAGTAATATAATAAACTTCACCACGCATAAACCATTGAACCGATTTTGATGAAATTTGCTATGGAGATAGTTTGAACCCCGAGGAAGGACATAGTTTATCGAAACACAGAAATCATCCCTAAAGGGGATGAAAAGGGGGAGGAAATGTATTTTCCCTAATTAAATATTTGCTATTACATTTTTTTAAGCGCGCATAAAGTAGCGGACAGAAGCTAGTACGTAACAATAACCTTAATTACACCTGACGTGACCTAATGTGTTTATCTGTTTGTTCAGCTATTACGAAATAAGGTATTTTATCCATTAGTATGTTTACCCATATGGAGTGCTGATAGAGACTATTACTTATAGAAAACGTCAGTTTTACTAATGGACTAAGAGCTGGCCACGTCAAATACGACACAATAATGAGAGCACCAAAACCCGTCTGATTAGATTGCTATACTATCCTTATTGCTAGATCCGGGCATCTGGCAGCTTTTAATGGGGGAAGGTCAGAGAGACAGACTAGCAAAAAATTTGATTTATTACTAATATACCAAAATAGGTAAAAACTGCCGAAGTTATCTCAGTTATAAAGGACAGGGCCTATATTTTACATAAAAATAAAAAACATTGTGTATATTGCAAAAACAAAAACAGTAGACGATGAACTATGAATTACATTATAAATACGTCGTGTGGCACTACTTTCGCCCAACAGAAACTTTTGGCAATGATATAATCTAATTATCTATATAATTTCTCATAATATGGCATCAAACCTAGAACTCTAGGATTGGTTTTCTTGAAGTGGTTTGCATTCTTTCGCCACCACTTTACAGCTGCCAGATGTCCAGATCTAGAAATAAGCATAGTATAGCAAACTGACTAGGGAGGTTTTGTTGCTCTCATTATTGTGTCATATCTGACGTGGTTCTTACGAGTTCACCTGTTTTCATTATCCGTGAGTGTATAATATTCATGTTAGTTGACTGACACTTATTTATTAACGATGTTGACGTTCCAAGTCGATGCATATAGCCTTTACATATAGGGAGTTTAAAGTGCATCCAGTACACATCCAGTCAAAGGAATACTCATGATGACAATACTTACCTACTAAGCGTCGTTTGAACTCGATTTCCACCGGCTTGCCTAGTTTTTGGCCAGTTGGTTTGGTATTTTTATTACTACCCCTGGATAAAAGGAAAGCCTAAGTAGCTCCGGCTTCCTTCACCTAATAAACACCTAGTAACAACAATCTAAAGTTTTCTAAAACACACTTACAAACTTACATAAGATACCATATCTACTAACTTTTATTTATTTTTCACACAGGAATGGAATGACATGAACTTGAGATGGAATACGTCTGATTTTGGCGGGGTCAAAGACTTGCGAGTGCCACCCCACAGGCTATGGAAACCAGATGTCCTCATGTACAATAGGTAAAAAACATTTACAACTTGTGTACAACTTCCATTGGGGCAGCACATAATATAACTTATATAACATTAAATTAAGTTGTTTAAAAATACTAAAAGCTAAAAAAAATCTATAATATCGGCCCCTGTGGCATGGTACTGGTAACGGTATTTCGCTTTAGGTTCATCATCTTCCGAGCGTTTGTCCTTCTAGTAAACAGTAGTATTTTACGCCATCATCTGCCATTGGACCTTTCAACCTTACTTGCTCTCGATGTTTTCCTTCACCGAATATCGACTCGTAAATATTAAATGATATTTCGTACATAAGTTCCGCAAAACTCTGTGGTAAGGGAAAACCGAGGTCAGTTGTGACAGAGGTGAGTTGTGACAAAGTCGGTTTTTCGGAAGTTAAATCGGCTCACGAGCTCACAACAGCGCGCGTTTGAGAGTTCATGTCTCGAATTTAAAAAAACGCGCGCTGTCGTGAACTCGCTCGCAGTTATAAGTTCCGACAAATCGACTATGTCACAACTCTCCTCTGTCACAACTCACCTCGGTCTCCCCTATATATACTTACGCGCCAGGGTTCGAATCCATAACCTTTGAATCGAAAGTCGCACGCCTTCCATATTCGTTTCTTCCATTTACAATCACCTAGTTTATACTTAGATTATGGAAAGACTTGCTTTTCTTTCAGTATGAAATCTCGATATTTGTACATTTAATAGAATGGTTTCTAAAAAGTAATAATAAACTTAGTAAGTAGAGCGTTTCCGTTATATCTTGTCCAGTCTGAACATAAACGTTCTAAAATATTGTCTAAACCGTCAGTTGAGTTATGTTACAGACAAGTTACGGCAACTTACGGCCATAGTTAATCTGATAGCTTTTGATAGATATGCCGTACCATATTTCATATTATGTAAGTAATATACCTAAAATTATTACACTTTTGTCATGAAAACTTACACATTACTGCAAAAAACAGCTAAGAACTCGATGCTTTATCCTTGTAAGGTACCTATCCTATTTTAGAACAAGCGAAAAAATACCCAGTGTCCTAAAAATTCAAGATTTTCAATTGGCTACTTTCCTAAAAAAATATATTTAGTCCGTCAGTTAGATTATCAAAAAATATTGGACACGTATTTTTTATTTTGTCAATCAAACAAAAATTGGTGAAGATATAGCCCGTTAAGGTTCCGCGTGACGTCACATTATACTAAAAATTGTACTGAAATGTGACGTCACAAGGAACATTAACAGGCTATATCTTTTTTTTATTAGCTAACTGACGGACTAAATAGAATTATATTTTTTTTACCCAGGAAAGTACCCAATTCTCAACCTGTAGAACATATTCAAATTTTCATCAAAAAGAATAATTTTGCCGTCCAAAATTTGGGCCATGTGGCCTTACGAAGCTGGGACTGATTATTTTTTTATAAAAATGCCAATAGATCCTTGGAAGATAACCTATACAATTCCAGGTGTAAACAATTAAGTAGGAACCATTGACAATCAGAACACTTACATTAATAAATACTTACGTGTGTGATATAGCGCCGACGAAGGTTTCGACAGCACATACCCGACGAACGTAGTGGTGCGCAACAACGGCTCGTGCTTGTACGTGCCGCCCGGCATCTTCAAGAGCACATGCAAGATCGACATCACCTGGTTCCCCTTCGACGACCAACGCTGCGAGATGAAGTTCGGCAGTTGGACCTACGATGGATATCAAGTATAGAATATTTTCTTAGGCGTTTTTAAAACTGTCAATTGGTAGTCATTTATATTTATTTATTTAACCATTTGTGTTTTCAACCGATTTCAAGATTTCGAAGGAAGAGGTTCTTCATTTATCCCGATCTTTTTTGTTACTTTATTTGCTATTTTTTTGTATGTTCACCGATTCGAATACGACTGGAACGATTTGGAAAATTCTTGTTTTGATTGATAGGGTAAACAGATCAGGATCTGATGATGGGATCCTGGATAAATCGAGGGAACCTTATAGGCACACCTTATAGTAAATTGAGTATTATTTATAGTAGATCGGGCATTTTCTCTTGGAAAGGTGTAGATAGGAGTAGCAGTAAGGTAACACATCATCATTTGGCTTTTAAGCAAACGGCCATTTAAAATGGCATAATATTCGTGGATATTATAGAAAATTACAAGTAAATTAACCGTTACCAACCTTGTGTCATCGTTTGTCAATATATAGTACTTATTCTCGGGAACTATTCCTAATTCCTGTAATTAGCTCCTAAACATTATATAAACTACTTTGTGATATATAACTGTTTATTGCCACATTACTTATGTAAGGTACACAATTTGTAATATCTTTGTTTTGTAAAATACACGAAGATCAAATTAGTAAGAAAAATGTGAGTCAAACAATGAACTTACTGATCGTGATGTCGTCTCTTAACAGTTAGACCTTCAACTTCAAGACGAAGCGGGTGGGGACATAAGCAGTTTCGTCACGAACGGTGAATGGGAGCTTATAGGTGAGTGTCGATCGTAATACATCATTTCAAATTCAATTTATTTATTCTCCTTGATAAGTAGGTAATACAATTTATAAATAAAATATCTTAATATATAATGTCAACAGAATTTTTATTTTATACCACACTAGCCTTTTCCCGCGGCTTCGCCCGCGTACTAAAAGTACTCAAAAAGGATTCGATACCCATGTTGATTATCAGACTTTGTGACCACATTTGCCCCTTTCAGGGGTTGAATTTTCAAAAAACCTGAAACACGTGTTTACTCATTTATCGTTAGGAATACTCCTGTGAAGTTTCGAATAAAATAATCTAACAAATCTTGATTCGCCATACAAACTTTGGACCCCCATTTTACCCCCTTGGGGGGTGAATTTTGAAAAATCCTTTCTTAGTGCACCCCTAGACCCTAAAAAGAACCTACGTGCCAAATTTGGAATCTCTAGACCCAGCGGTTTGGGCTGTGCATTGATATGTCAGTCAGTCAGTCAGTCAGTTTCTTCTTTTATATATTTAGATTGTTTTAAATTTTCTTTGGATTACTCAAACTTTACCGATGGTTGATTGAGGGTATTGCTGTTTGTTACCTATTATCTACTAGGTAGGGGAGAGACGCCATGAAACTGACGTTTAACTTTGAAATATTATAATTGAAAACTTTTGAACTCGTTAACTGCCCTTAAGTAATTCGGAGATAATATTGTATACTTATTCATACACCATATTTTATTAAAATTATTTAGTGTAAGAAAAATTTGGTTTTTGTTTAACTCACTTATGTCCGCTTCATAACTCGGGTAGCATTGAATAGGACAATGGGTGTCTTGAAACGGACAAGTCACAAATTCTTTGCTTTTACACACTAACTTTTATTTAAACAGGTCAAACATTTTGGTACTACATATGCTGTGATCATAAAATAAACAATTTTAAAAAAAACACGTAAAATAATTACAAGTACTTACAGTGTTTTAAATTTTATTTGGATTTATCTAACCTGGCCTTACTGCTAACAGTTAGGACCACCTTATTCATATTTAACTGGTACCTGTTACCCCTTTCATTTACAGTTATTTATTCGAACGAATTAAGCATTGGGTATTATAACATTTATAACCTAACAATGTTGTAAAGACGAATCAGAACCTACATCTGAGCATAACTTTAGGTGTGCCGGGCAAGCGCAACGAAATCTACTACAACTGTTGCCCAGAGCCGTACATCGACATCACGTTCGCGGTGGTGATCCGGCGCAAGACGCTGTACTACTTCTTCAATCTGATCGTGCCCTGCGTGCTCATCGCCTCCATGGCCCTGCTCGGATTCACGCTGCCGCCGGATTCGGGCGAGAAACTTTCGTTAGGTATGGTGTTTTTCACTATTTAGTCAGTCTTTCGAGGCGCAACCGTAGCTGCCTGCTACGACGTAGCTTGTAGCATGCATTCGAGCGCCGCATATGCGTCATGCGCTTTGGTGGGGGTAATAACAATCACCAAGTATTTATTTTATCAAATCAATTGGTGTTTAAAACTAATAAAACCTTTTCGAAGTTCTTAATTTTTGATTAGTTCTTGCTCGATATACCTTGCGTATTTACATTGCGAATTGTACTTAGCGAAAACAAAAGAAGCCGATATTGATACTCATTGAAATACCTATTTATTCCTTGAAGCCTGTAAAGATCTTATTGACAGATTTCTCTGTAATTATTTTAATAAATTTTAACTTTCGCAAGACATACCAACAATATAAAAGTTTACAGTTTATCTCACATCTATTTAATGACTACGAGTACCTACATATGACTAATAATTGTCCAAGTATTACGTATCAGTTAAACGTTTTACTCGTATTCAAGACAAAACAATATAGTCACTATGTTTCGATTAAAGGGTACAGTCACCGGCAATAGTATCTTCCTACACGAAGGCATATATATATGACACATCCTATGGCCCTAAAAATATGAGCGTCTCATAAATTTTTGCGGCCTTCGTGTAGGAAGATACTTACCGGTGACTGTACCTGCTATGTTGAAAAGCTTCATCTTTTTAAAAATAAGAAAATCTCCTTATATCAGGTGTAACGATTCTGCTGTCGCTGACGGTGTTCCTGAACATGGTGGCTGAGACGATGCCGGCGACGTCAGACGCGGTGCCGCTACTGGGCACGTACTTTAACTGCATCATGTTCATGGTGGCCTCCTCAGTCGTCTCCACAATCCTCATCCTCAACTACCACCATCGGCACGCGGACACGCACGAAATGAGTGATTGGGTAAATTTATTGTTTTTTTTTCTCGAAGACTAAGGTAAATTTACTTGGGTTAAAAGTTATCAAAATTCGCGAATTATAGATTCAATACGTTGACACGGCATAAAATATTAATTGCTTCAAAATATTGTAAATTTGGTATTTTATGTGTAATGTTTCACATGTTTTGAAATGACAGTTCTAAATTAGATTCAGTGAACGTAAACGATGTTTTTGAAGTGTAAACTCTAATAATAACAAAACTATTAGTATTTATTGACCATTTTTAACCTGTATGTTTTTTTACGCAGATTCGTTGCGTATTCCTGTACTGGCTGCCGTGGATCCTACGCATGTCGCGGCCAGGTTCGGCGGCGACGCCGCCGCCAGCGCGCGCGCCGCCGCCGCCCGACCTGGAGCTGCGCGAGCGCTCCTCCAAGTCGCTGCTCGCCAACGTGCTCGACATCGACGACGACTTCCGACACGGGCACGCGCAGCAGCCCCCTTGCTGCCGATACTACAGGTCCCTCGACGATCTACACGAACACTACTCGCCGCCGTAAATAGCACGGTTTCGATATTATACCCCCGCCTCGAACGTTCCACAGTCACCCGGCCCTAATAGCTATTAGTCGAATCAGTCATTAATCGGTAATTCAGCTTTTGCGGGTCATGGGTCTCATTATAACTTTTAAGCATTAATCCTGTAGTTCCCTCAAATCCTCGGTCCCACCAGTAGTGTAGAGCGCAGGCATCCACATTATCTACAGAGCCATAACTTTTGCAGGAGTGGCGGAGAAGAGAATGGAGCGGGGATTGCTGCGCACAGCTGCTTCGGTGTCGACTATGAGCTTTCGCTCATTCTCAAAGAAATTCGAGTCATCACAGATCAGGTAAATTATAATGCCAATAAGACAAGTTTTAATTCCAGTAATATGAGCGTATGTTTACGTAGTGACTTTGTTTTAGATGCGCAAAGATGACGAAGATGCGGACATTTCGCGCGACTGGAAGTTCGCCGCCATGGTCGTGGACAGACTGTGCCTTATTATCTTTACCCTGTTCACAATCATCGCCACGCTAGCCGTGCTGCTGTCCGCGCCCCACATCATGGTGTCGTAGCGACCCGCCCGCTTGCGGCTGCGGCTGCGCGTGCGTAACGTTCTGTGATACCGCGAATACTTGTTAAGTTGTGATGTGCGAGTCGGCGCGGGCGCGGCCGCTGCGGCGCTGAAGTTGCCGCCGTTCGCCTCCGCCCCCGCGCCTCCCTATAGTTATAAGTTAACGCTGATCGAACTGCCATCCCCCTGCGCTCAACCGAATACTGCCCATCTTAATCCCCTTAAAGTTTTCTTCCTTCCACCAGCAGCTCTTGCTCTTGTTATCTGAAGAATTTATAAATCGTTGTCACGCTAGGGGAACTGGTTTCACTGACTGGTGTGGTTTCACACTATGGCGCGGCGACAGCGCAATGCCCTTCTTACATGAGTGGTCCCAAGTTCACCATCCTGTCCGAGACACCGTGGCGATGGCGGCAGCCGAGTGGTCCACGCTCTAGTACTAACAGTTGAGAATGGCTGCAAGCCGTTTCGACGGCCGATTATAAAAATGTTAGCACAAAAACGTCTTCCTTCATACCGTTGAACGACCTGGTTCGCATTTAAAATTTAAACTTTGTTAAAACTTTCTCGATTCTTGAAATCTATTGTACAGTTTAGGATTTGGGCAGTAAGGCAATGGCCCTTTGTTTCCTTCTTGTTCGATTCCGTGAATCGTGGTTACGACCCTTTACTATTATGTTCGGATGTATTTGTGTCCGTAGCTAGTATAGAACTTTACAAACAATGTTGATTCAATTGGTACAGGTTGTGATATGCCTCGTTGTGAACGGGTCGATATTGTTATAAATGGTAAAATATCCATGGCTTATAGCTTAATAAAACATTCGTTAAAAGTTGTAGTTAAACAAAGTATTATTTTATTAAAATCGTACCTGGTCTTTCGGAGCGAGTTATACAAGTAATAAATTAACATACATCATAACACGTTTATACATCTTTTGAATACCGTTACCGTATCTTAATAACGAACAGTTCGTAAACAAACGATCTTAGCTTTTGCGCTCCCCATTATTACAATTTTGACGATTACTACACAAACTACCTATCCTAAGAATTAAGTAAACATAACGAATTTGAACATATTATTATATTCATTATGAATCAGTCTAAAATCAACCTGTCTGCATCCATTTTATGTTGTCGTATTACTTAGTGTACGACTGACGTGCCTATAACTGACGACATAGTACAATGAGTCAACGTATTTGTACCATCATACCCATTTCACTGCCACCGGCTATACCTCATCAAGTTACATTATTATTCTTAAGAACGACGCAATAACGATTATGTTCGATGAATTATCTAATAAAATCCTTAAAGTCATGTTAATAACGATACAGTTTATACTTTAATGTTTAGTTCTAGAAAACATTGTTAACCTTCTAGAAGGAAAACATCGCATATCAAAGCGAATGCGCGGATACACGTTTGGAAAGCAATGTACCCTCGCATCGTCTTTTATGTTTTTCTTCTCTGAGGCAGCGCTTGTAAATAATCTCAAACGGCCCATTGGAAGTTGCGGACCGTCTCTGATTATAGAGCCAATGTTTTCGTTCGGGAACGCAGTTTCCTTGTTTACTTATTGTTGTAAATATCGTATCATCGACCACTCTGTGTCGGTTGCGTGACGAAAGCGAGCCGTGTGGTGGCTGCCGCGACGGCGCCGGTGGCCGCTGGCTAGCGGCCGCTCGTGCCAGCGCGGTACGCGGCCTCCGACGGCGACGGACGACCTCTGTCCCAATGATTTGTACAATTGTTAGGGTTAATAATCTGAATTGCATTTTGTTTATTAAATATAAACGAATGAGACAACTGGAAGTTTTATTGAATCATTAGATGACCCCGTGAATTTGATTGTGTGACCGAGCAACCCTGACCCATTTATTCCTGGCACTCTGTTAGGGAACGCATCGAGCACCGCGGTTGAAGACAATCGATGCTATCCCGTGGGATGTTGGCACATGCGCAGAGCGCCGCGGCACCACCGGGCGAGCTCCCGTGCAAGCCTTCGACTGCTCAACCTGATTAACGCAATGCAGATAGCAAATTCAAGTCTGCTCTTGAATTAGAAATGAGTGTATAAAATAGTAGTATTATTACTTGATAGTATAAATACGACCACAACAAGAATGATACCTACATCTATAGCTTCATATATTTTTGAGGTTCTAAAGCTCTCATATTGCAAATTTAATCGAAACGTTAGAGCCATTTTGGTGGACAGATTTGTATCTATTGCTTGCTTCATAGTAGGTAGAATAATGTAGAACCTAACCTATGGGAAGGAGCCCCAGATCTTTAAGATATTAAAAACGTGTAAAGAGGTTACCACGGTACAAGTATGTGATATTCTAGATCAAAAGGTTCCATTTGGCGGCTTTTATTGCTCAAATACAATACAACGTAAGCGCCATCGATCAAATGGTACCTTTTGCAAATAAGTGTCACTGCATAATTCTAAGCTCAGTCAAAAGCAAGAATCCTTTGAAGTTACGAAAACTCTTTTTTAAATTGACAATATTTTCGCTCAACGTACCTATAGGTATACACCCCTATTGTTAAACTTAGATTACCGTAAAAAAGCAATATCATTAGAGATGATATTGTTCATGTACATATGGGTACTATCAAATTATTAATAGGAAGCTAAACATGTATTTTATATCGCAATCCAATTTTAAACCTACTTACAAGTTAAATTGGATGCAAATTGGATTGGCAACCTAATCTGAGAGAGCCAATCCATTTCATATGACAGCAACTACCATTTCATTATAGCGATAAAAAAATAGTTATGTACTCGTTTCTAAACACAAAAACTTGGTTTATTACAATCTCGCAACCAAATTTGTAAATGCTACTAAATTAGAAAGATAAACGCAATTCGTAACCGATTACCAGGTGGAAATGGTTTAGGCTCATCTGATAACGTGATAACCGACTTGATAATAATATCTTGCCCATGTCGGCATGCGATACATATTAATGACAAGTTGGTACTTCGTCGACATACAAATACGTAATTTAAAATATTACCTATCATTTTAAAATCATATGGAAACATGTATCTCCATATTTTTGTGTAAATTCGCTTTACTTATATAGACGAAGATGTATGTTACAGCCATAAAATGCGAAATCGTAAGGCTTTCTTGAGCGTGCCTGTACTGTGCATTTCAGCGATAAGTAGTGGTTGGGCGGGCGGGCGGCTTTAGTTAGAGTGCAGGGTTACTACAGGTCACAGGAACCTCTTTACTGCTCGCTCTATCTTCGCCTCGTTATCAAACTGAGCTGCAGTTAGTAATTGTTAAATAGTTTACATTAGCATAGATACTTACTTAGTTAAGAATTTAAACATATTATGCTTAGGAAATGAAAACGAAGAAGATATAGGTAAGTACGTGAAGATAGGTTGGAATAGATAATGTGTATTGACTCTAAATAAATATTATGGAACATTTTGACATAAGTCAACCTAGTCACAGTAAGCTCAATAAGGCTTGTGTTGTGGGTGACAATATATTATAATAGCAAGGTACTTATAGATAAATACTTAAATACATAGAAAACATCCATAACTCAGGAACAGATATCCTTGATAAGATAAGATAAGATATGTTTATTTCATTATAAAATACATTATAAATTTGCCGTAAGTCATACCTTAACGTATTTATATAGTGATCGTCAGTGATTACAGATATGGTACATTTATATAGTGATTACAGATATGTAGTTCTCATGCAATTTTATACAATTATATGTACATATTCTTATATAATTATTAATTAATATTACAATTTTCTACACAATGGAGAATTTGGTTTCGTCAAACATATTATACATGGGATAAAACTCAATTATTGTGGTTACATAATTATTTAGCATTAATATTGATTTCAAGTTCAGAATAGACACACAAATAAATGCCTTGACCACGATTCGAACCCGGCACCTCCTGTTTCATAGGCAGGGTCACTACCGACTAGGCTAGGAGGCCGTTAAATGGATTAAAATACGAGCGTACGAGTAGGTATTTATGAGACCGGTAAAGTTTTTTTCGATTTCGCTCGACTTTTCGATACTATATTACTATAACTAATAGTAATAAGACTACTATTAGTTTGTATACATATTTTGAAAGATAATTTCTTTTTAAACTGCAGAAGTCGAACACTTATTTGATTTTCTGTTTCATTTATAAATAATTTACCTGTTAATAAACAGCTGTTACGCGATTTTTGCTTGGAGAGGTGAAAAAAGTAAGATGTTTATTGATTAAAGTGATGTTAAACTAGTATGTAAAATATAAATATGTTTGAAAATGAGTCGTTTAAGGAATAAGTGGAACATTTTTTTTAAATTTTCATACATATTTTTAAGCGAGAGTATGTTTACCTAGAGCAATTTTAAGAAATTATTTTTTTAAATTCAAATGTAAATATAAATTTGGCTTTATGCTTTAATAGTTACTATAAATATACTAGCTTTTGCCCGCGGCTTCGCTCGCGTTAAATTCGGGGTAACACGGTTCCCCTTTGCCCCTCCGGAATGGTCCATACAAACTTCCACCCCCCATTTTAGGGAAGTGGGGGGTTAGAAAGAGACAAAAAGTAGCCTATGTCACTCTCCATCCCTTCAACTATCTCCACTTAAAAAATCACGTCAATTTGTCGCCCCGTTTTGCCGTGAAAGACGGACAAACAAACACACACACACACTTTCCCATTTATAATATTAGTATGGATTGGAGGGCATAACAAACAATAATAAAAAATCAAGAGACAAGTTTGCACGAATTCACGTCCTCACTAAACAAGCTCTCCAAGAATTGAATTTTCGGGTATTAAATAATAATAAATGTGCACCAAAAGTATTTTTTCAAACTATCTTATCAAATGCAATTCATGTGCGATAATCCATTACTAGCGATTTTAGATTTGAAATCGTTACCGGACTAAGTGTTGTGTGGATTTTCAACCGACTTCAAGATTTCGAAGGAACCTCTTCCTCTTCTCAATTCGCTAATACATTAAGGAGAGAAATATATTAATTATATTCGAAGAATATCCAGAATATCTAAAGTTTTTAGATACACTTTTCACATTTCTTTACTTTGTACTATACAAAATATTGTATTTTACTATTTTGAATTTGTTACTTAAATACATATGAAACTACATACATTACATAAGAACTGCACATTAAGCGCTAATCACGACACGTTATCGTGACGCCTCTGCGAAGCATTTTAGCTACGTAGCGGGAAATCCATAATATCGGCTACGGCGTAGCGCTACGCGCGTAGCATAGCGGTGAATGTGTTAAGGGATCACCGCCAGTTAACACTTGATGAGGGTAAATACGTAAAGGATAAAAGGGACTTTAAGACAAAAAAAGTCAAAGAGTTAAGTGTATTCTCTAAGAGTGAGAAAACCTCTATTACTATCCTATCAGCAACTATAAGCAAAATGCTGTATGTGTATCTGGATTACAGCAAAGTTACAACGTTGTTCGTTTAAACGGGACATATATTCACAAATAGTTTTGAAGCTCCGTTACAGGCGCACCAGCATAAGTCTGAGCTCTGATTCCGCTATTGAATCTAGCGGGTAAGAGCAGTTGAACACCCAGTCGGGTGAGCAATGGTTTGTGTATGTATAGGGAGTGGGTCGGGAGCCGGCGCGCGGCGGTACCCGCGGCAGAGGGCCGCCATGTCGGGCGGGACGCACGCTTGCCTGCTGGTGGCGGCGCTACTCGCCGTACTCTACTCAGGTCAGTTACGATACAACAGGCAAAAAAGAAACAAAACAATATCGATCAAATTCAAGACCCATTTTCAAACAAAAAATAATAGCGGTTTTTGTGAATAACATCCCGAACTGAACACAAAACCAGCAATTTTTTTTGCATATTTGTGAAATTGTATTAATTTTTATATATTACCGTGATATGACTACATATATTTTTTTTTAATTCTTAATCATAAATAACAGAAGCAGACGTAACAATAACCGTAACGATAACGAAACATTGTAAATAAACGTAGCTAACACTTCAATATAAAAAAAGATCATAAATTACATGTAGGTACTTAAAGTGTCTCGTTATAAGTATATTTTATAATACCTATTTAGTTTTCCACATAGTTATATGCACATTTATCTCGCGGTCGTGTCTTATTGATCTGCGAGCGCTGCAGCATCACGGACCAAGCGAATGACAGATAACGTGCGAATCTAATAATTCCGCTATTCATGATTAACGCAAGCATGTAACGTGGATTTTTTAACAGGATGGTGTTCAGAGGACGAAGAGCGCTTGGTGCGCGATTTGTTCAGAGGATACAACAAACTTATACGGCCGGTGCAAAACATGACACAGAAGGTCGATGTGCGGTTTGGCCTAGCCTTCGTCCAGCTTATCAACGTTGTATGTACCATTAACAATTTAGTCAATTTAACTTAGTTCGTCATATGTTAGGATGTGCCTGCTGTGTATATGTTAAGGTTTAGATCTTTAAGTATCTACTTCGGCTGTTATGGCAATTCTCCGTGTTATAAGTAGATAAGGGTCTTTTGTAACTACGGTTATCAAGAAGACTGATAAACACATTACCCTTCTTTACGTCGCGCAGTTGTGTAATTAGGCGAGTGGTTAAACATGACACTAAACTTGTGAATGATTTTGTAAAATCTCAGTCATGATTTCTAAATATATCGCTATAGTCACTTAGCTTAAACTAGCCCACTCCCCCATTTACACCATACAGTCCCCTTATTTAAAATATATCACAAGACCAAGTTTCACCAAAACCCATTCGGCTTTTTTGCGTAACTGAGCATAAACTATCAAAGCATCGAATTTTTGTTAGGTATCCAAAAAATCTAAGCTGCACAAAGTTTTATCTTCTATTTATTACATTTCAGAACGAAAAGAATCAGATTATGAAATCGAACGTATGGCTTCGTTTAGTATGGATGGATTATCAGCTGATGTGGGACGAAGCTGACTACGGAGGCATCGGTGTGTTGCGGCTACCCCCTGATAAAGTCTGGAAACCAGACATCGTGCTCTTTAACAAGTTAGTATGAAAGTTTATTTCTATAGGTATTATGTTATGACTTATGAGTGCATTTAGCAGCAGAAGTAGCATTTTAGGTATCCTAAATGATTTAAGCAAAAATGTATTGCTAACACAATATTATAAGAGCGTGTGAAGATCATATCATCAACACCCGTACCCGTTTAGTTATATGTACTCCTGACTTTACCTAGGTAAGAACACGATTAAGTGCTCGGAAAGATAAACTTACGACTACGAGTAGAACAGAACAGAACTTTTGACCGCATGCTCCTATCAGCTGGGATTTGGGTGCAATTCTGCATTATTGACATCTGGTGACACCACGACCTTATTATTTTTCACTTTATGAGTAGGTATGATGTGACTCAATTAATTTTAAATGACAAAATCAATTCACCAGTGACATTGGCCGGCCATATCCGAAGGCTAGCATTCAAACAACTCGTAACGGTGTTTGGTTTGATATTGTTGGTAAACAAACCATTGAATTTGTTACAGCGCTGACGGCAATTACGAAGTGCGATACAAGTCTAACGTTCTCATCTACCCTAATGGCGAAGTACTTTGGGTACCACCTGCCATATACCAGGTAACTTTGCAAAAATAATATATCAATATGATCAGGTGGGGGAAATAACTAGAGCATGTATGGTGCCTCTACCTAAAATTATAGTCAGAAAGTAGAGGGAAAAGCACTACACGTGGGGATATTCTTCAAAAATCTTGCACAAAACACAAAAGACAAACCAAATATGAAACTACTCTTGCACAAAACAATCAAACGTGAGTAGTTATGCATTGGTATAATACCTACTCTTCGGTGCAATAAACGAAGTTCAGGTACTTAGGTAATTAATTTATGAATGATGTTGTACCTATATATGATTTAATTTTACAGAGTTCCTGCACTATCGACGTAACTTACTTCCCATTTGATCAGCAAACGTGCATTATGAAATTCGGATCCTGGACCTTCAACGGCGACCAAGTATCTCTCGCCTTGTACAATAATAAGAACTTTGTTGATCTGTCTGATTACTGGAAATCTGGAACCTGGGATATCATAGAAGTGCCCGCGTACCTGAACATCTATGAAGGAAACCATCCTACAGAGACGGACATTACGTTTTACATTATTATAAGAAGAAAGACCCTATTCTACACCGTCAACTTGATTCTACCGACCGTTCTTATCTCGTTCCTTTGCGTGTTGGTGTTCTATCTGCCCGCTGAAGCTGGAGAAAAGGTGATACAAATACAAATCTTTTTTTACTGAAGTTGCGGAAAGTTACAAAAAAATTGGAAAGGTTCTCGAAATTTTCGAAAAACTTTAACAAGGAATATAGGGCATATACAAAATTATGAGAAGTTTCCGAAATTTTAGGAGTTTAAAATTCCATGATTCTGAAAAGTTTCCGTCGGCATGACAGTATTTTGTTATTTAGGCTCGTAAAAACGTGTAAAAGACGATTTCGATTTGACATTAATTTCAGTCCGTCTCACTCGTACTAATTAATACTAATCTACCTACATAAGAAAAAAGCACTGAAATTGCTATTAAAACGACTTCTAATTCATGTCATGATTTTTAAATCTGAATACTTACACATTTAAACAATTTTTACTTGGGTAGGGCCCAGAGTGGGGTTCGACGTGCCGATTTTCAAATATCATGAGGTTATGTCAGAAAAAAAAGAGTTTCAGTTTAATTATGTACAAATATTATAAGAATGTTTATTTTTCTATGAAACAAGGCAGTAATTTTTCAACGAAAATCTCAATCGACTTTTTTATACGAGCATCTTTGGGGCTAATAGTTCCGGACAGATTATGTCAAAAGATTGTCAGAATAAAATAGATTTCTGTTATAAAACAAACTTTTTATGTACATATATCATCATCAATTCAAAAAAATAACTAAACAGTAAGATACCTAAATAATGTCATTATAATTTAGGAAAGCAACGCTTGAATCGGTCCAAATTGCACAGATACAGACCAAATAGGTTATACACGAAAAAAATTACAAGTGTATCATTTTTATAGCTCCTGGATGTTTGCGCACCCAGCCACTCAACCGTCATGATTAGTAAAAATAAAATTGTTGCCAGTATGGCACGTTATCTGAGGCTATAATTGCGCATTTTGACCGTACCGCTATCTCTATTGTTTAAAAAGTTATTGAGGTCGGCACAATCTACCCCCGATACTTTCAGCCTCGCTCTACCCTACGAGTAATAAAAGTAATACTAGATAATTCGTTATTGTTTTAGGTCACACTGGGTATTAGCATTTTGCTGTCACTGGTTGTGTTTCTGCTCCTGGTATCTAAAATCCTTCCGCCGACCTCGCTCGTGCTGCCCCTCATCGCCAAGTATCTGCTCTTCACATTCATCATGAACACCGTCAGTATTCTCGTGACGGTCATTATTATCAATTGGAACTTCAGAGGACCTCGAACTCATCGGTGAGTGTTACATACCTACTAGAGTCAAGACAATCACAGTTCTAGCTTGTGGCTGGTCGTCAACAGTTCTCATCCATCGGTTCCAATATCGATTCCACCAACGATCTGGTTAGCGATATGGGCCGCTCACTGATAATTGAATTTAGCAAAATTTTGAGCTATGTCAACCATCAAGCTAGGCCATCTCTCAAGGCAACACAGCAATCAGAGAGATTTGTACTCTGATTGCCTAATATGCATGCCATACGATTAAATAAAAAACCGGCCAAGTGCGAGTCGGACTCGCGCACCGAGGGTTCCGTACAAACCTATAACAAGCAAAAGTTGTAGTATGTTTATTACTTATTTCAATTTAATACCTCTACGCGTTTACGAGGAAAAAGGTAGTAAGTTTAAAATTTCAAAAAATATTTTTTGTATGATTTTACTAAAAATGTCTACTTTTCGTAATTTTTCCTTTGTCTGTGCTATATGAAGTTTCCTCATGCCAAGTTTCAAGTTTCTGAGTTTACGGGAAGTACCCTTTAGGTTTTGAGTTTCTTGCGAGTACTCAGTTTCAAAATATGCGACTAAAATTGCTATTTCTTTTGATTGCGTTCACATAAAAGTTTGGTTTTGCTACATCGGAAAGGTCCTATGGCACTGAGTATTTAACATGAATTTCAATTTAATACCTCCACGCGTTTACGAGGGAAAAGGTAGTAAGTTTAAAATTTCAAAAAATATTTTTTGTATGATTTTACTAAAAATGTCTACTTTTTGTAATTTTTAACCGACTTCAAGATTTGAAAAGAGGAGGTTCTCAATTCGGCGTGTATGTTTTTTTTTTTTTTTTTTTTTTTTATTTTTTATGTTTGTTACTCCATAACTCCGTCATGTCTGAACCGATTTTGAAAATTCTTTTTTTGATTGTAAGTATATATATACAGATTGGTCCCGTTTTTGTCAAAACGCAGTTCTGATGATGGGATCCATGAGGAATCGAGGGAACTCCTCAAATCTTAAAGGCATACATATAGTGATTTTTATATTTTTATCAACAAAACCATCATTTTCATTCAAAACAGTGACATTTGATGAAGTAGAACTGCTGATGATGATCAGAACGGAACTCTTCAACGACGCATAGTTCACGTTTGGCGATTCGTCCTCTTCGCTGTGTTTGTTTAGCAAGTTTAATTGTCAGAACAAATGTTCGTCAAGCTCAAGTTCTGATGATGGGATCCATGAAGAATCGAGGGAACTCCTCAAATCTTAAGGGCTTACAAATAGTGATTTTTGTATTTTTATCAACAAATCAAGCATTTTCATTCAAAAGAGTGACATTTGATGAAGTGGAACTGCTGATGATGAACAGAACGGAACTCTTCAACGACGCATAGTTCACGTTTGGCGATTTGTCCTCTCCGCTGCGTTTTTTAAGCAAGTTATTTCATTGTATGGAATCTAAGTGCACCATCTACAATAATCCTTCACCGGCTACCCCCATTGAAGTCGGTTTTTTTTCTTAAAAATTATTCCATTGTCTATACTATATGACGTTGCTTCGTGCCAAATTTCAAGTTTCTGAGTTCACGGGAAGTACCCCGTAGGTTTTGCAAGTGCCGAAAAACCCTAAAATTTGCAACATAAACGACTGTATCTTTTGATTGCGTTGGCTTTTAAGTTTGATTTTCTCACAGTTTCAAGGGACAGTAGACCTGAGTATTTGATATAAATTTCAGCTTGATACCTCCACGCGTTCCTGAGAAAAATGGTCTTGACAGACAGACAGACAGACAGACAGACAGACAGACAGACGGACAACAAAGTGATCCTATAAGGGTTCCGTTTTTTCCTTTCGAGGTACGGAACCCTAAAAAATCACTTACCTCAGCAACTGACGACACTTTTAGTTAAAATATGTATGGTCTCAGCAGTATTTTGGATGCGAAGATATAAAAAGCACGTAGAGGTAGCTAAATGAACGCCGTGGTTACCTGTGGACGTAATTAATATCACGAAAAGCAATTGAGGCTTTGATTTCGTAATGCAACATTTTTATAAGTTGCTTTCTACACTTGGGTAAGTGATCAGTTATCGCACAGTTACCTGTGCCATGTATGAACATGAAAATTCCATGAAAACCTTACTAAAAATCTTTAACTGTTATTTTCAGCATGCCCCTTTGGATTCGAAGTGTGTTTTTGCACTACCTGCCCGCCGCCCTGCTCATGCGGCGTCCACGCAAGACCCGCCTGCGCTGGATGATGGAGATGCCCGGCATGGGCGCCCCGCCGCACGCCGCAGCTCCCCACGACCTGCCCAAGCACATCAGGTAATGCACGATATTGTGGGCTAATCAAAACACCATCCTCTTCGCGAATGAACCTATCTCTAACTTTACAGTGCTATCGGTGCAAAACAAAGCAAAATGGAGGCGATGGAGTTGTCGGACTTGCACCATCCCAACTGCAAGATCAATAGGGCGGCTGGAGGCGGTGGTGAAGTTGGCGCTTTAGGCGGCCTAGGGGCGCTCGGCGGGCTTGGCCTAGGCGGAGAGAGACGGGAGTCAGAGAGCTCTGACTCCCTTCTGCTGTCGCCTGAAGCAGCTAAAGCAACTGAAGCGGTTGAGTTCATTGCGGAACATTTGAGAAACGAAGATCTTTATATTCAGGTAAGACCATCTTACACTACCTGTAGTGTATAGTTGTCTCGAGTACATATGGCAGTAGGCGCCCGACCGTGACAGAGGGCGGACGTGCGGTTTGTATTGACGAGCCAACAGGAAATAAGAGGAAAAGTCAAGGACATTACAGGTGGCGACGAGGATCAAAGTGAGTAGCACCAAAAGAAACGTGTATTCGAAAAAAAGAAATTATAAAATCGAATAATAACGGGCCATGATACACCGTTCGTGTGTCAACAAGTTTTTCGTTACGCGCCATTCAAAGGTGAAATAAGTATGTGGAGGCTTGAAAATAATTATTGGAATAGGTACGTAATTATAACTTTAACTTAACGTAGGCAAGTCATTAAGTACGACAAAGGAGAATGATTACACAAATAAATCGGGTCCGGTCAAGACAATAAGCAAAGACGAGGGTATTTCCCTTATCCGCTCGAATCTAAGACCATATCCGATTAGGTATTTGTAATAACTCCTACTTAAGTAATAATCTGCACTATCTAGTATGCAAGTTTCTACATTAAGTATATTATACCTACGTTATTGTTGCATATAAGTCACAGTTAGGAATTTTTACAATAAATGTGACACAAAATCCGCGTTCCGGGGCAGACTAAAGGAAATAATATCTAATAGCAAGTAATTAAGTTTCAAGTTACCTTATTACTGACGTCTGGTTCATATTGGTGAATTGGTCACCCCGTAGCTATAGCTATGCATGTGAAAATATTTGATAGCATTAGACTCACGATTATTCAGACGAAACAGTCATTACCACAGTTTTGATAAGGATTATTCTACAAGACTATTCTACCTCTAAATATATAAAAGAAGAAACTGAGTGACTAACTGACTGACTGACATATCAACGCACAGCCCAAACCGCTGGTCTAGGGGTGCACTAAGAAAGGATTTTTCAAAATTCACCCCCTAAGGGAGTAAAATGGGGGTCCAAAGTTTGTATGGCGAATCAAGATTTGTTAGACTATTTTATTCGAAACTTCACAGCAGTATTCCTAACGATAAATGAGTAAACACGTGTTTCAGGTTTTTCGAAAATTCAACCCCTAAAAGGGGCAAATGTGGTCACAAAGTCAGAAAATCAACATGGGTATCGTATCCTTATTGAGTACTTATAGTACGCGGGCGAAGCCGCGGGAAAAGGCTAGTGATAGGATAATTACAACTAAATACCCTATGAGGAGGGGGTGTTTTCTACCTTGCTCCAGGTTATACTGGTATCCATATTACTTACACATTAAGTACATTTACCGACACATACCTATAAGCATGAACTTGGTATTTTACCAATGTTCGAGCGCAGGGTGCTAAAGAAGTAAATAAACGTACCTACAACTAGGTACTTACTGCTTATTTAAAGCAATTCCATCTGCATTAAACCACTTTTGTCGGTTAACTTGCCAATTTACTTGACACTTTTATGCATTTAACCCATTAAGTGCCTAGCGGGCGCTTTGCTCGTAGGTGCGTAGCCGATTACCTACATGCGTTTACACGTAGGTCGAAGAAACCTCTTATTATTGCGAAAATGGGTTGTAGGTAAAGTGTAGGTAAAGATGGCAGGAAGCGTCGGTGCACTCGGTACACAAAATTGTATTGTTAAGTACATACAGTACCTATTGACCATGTAAATGGCACCTACTAAGGAACTTTACTCCATTTATGGTTGGAAATGCATTAAATTGCAAATAAGAGCAGATAATACTTACACATTAAATTGTATTATTTAGCATGACCATTTAATTGGCATCTACTATGGAACTTTATCCATTTATGGTTGGAAATGCATTAAATTGCAAATAATAGTAGATAATACATACACATTAAATTGTAGAGGTATTATTTAGCATGACCATTTAATTGGCATCTACTAAGGAACTTTATCCATTTATGGTTGGAAATGCATTAAATTGCAAATAAGAGCAGATAATACTTACACATTAAATTGTAATATTTAGCATGACCATTTAATTGGCATCTACTATGGAACTTTATCCATTTATGGTTGGAAATGCATTAAATTGCAAATAAGAGCAGATAATACTTAAACATTAAATTGTATTATTTAGCATGACCATTTAATTGGCATCTACTATGGAACTTTATCCATTTATGGTTGGAAATGCATGAAATTGCAAATAAGAGCAGATAATACTTAAACATTAAATTGTATTATTTAGCACTAGCTGTACCCGCGGCTCCGCCCGCGTGGAATTCGGTCTGTGTCAGTAAGCGGCTAATTCACCCCTAATTTCTCTCCCGCTACCCTGGAGGCGGAACTTGAAGTAAAGTTGACAGATGGATACGCTAGAGGACAGTAGTCCTAATAAAATATTTTACAATTACCACTAAATGAACTACACTCATAAATGTATACTTTTTTTTATTATATTTGTTTTTGGCATGATTTACACGACATAGAGAGTAGTAGGTGTATATCGGACGATACAGGACCACTTTTGTATTTATACGTTCATGTCCACGGCAAATATCATCCAGATCGATCCTCCCGTCAAATCAGTTGGGGGGTGAGGGGGGGGGGGGGGGTGTCTTTTTTCTATTTTAGGTGCACTTGGAGGGGGGGGTCCATGACCCATGCAAATTTAACTAAATCGAGTGTAGTGGCTACCCCCCCCCCCCCTTTTAGACGTTGAATTTTTATAGGCTACGTATAACCTGGCTGGGGATTTTCTAGAATTGGAATTAGTAATCCTTAATTGGGTGATTTCCGGGATAACAATGAAAAAAAAACCGGCCAAGAGCATGTCGGGCGATGCTCAGTGTAGAGTTTCGTAGATGCTGCCCTGTTACAAAACATCCGTTCTAAAGGTCGTTTATTTGGCGGCGCTTACGTCAGTTTACTATTCGGCACTTCCTTTCACTATGCGTTTTTGACTAATAATTCATAAACGGCTGAACCGATTTTATTCAATATAGTTTTTATTGAAAGTTCTTATCAGGCCTCACCAAATTTCAGCTTTCTAGTGCGAACGGTAACTGAGCTAGACCGCGGACAGACGGACGGACATGGCGATGTAACTGTTACGTAATAAGGCCTAATTATGTACAGAAGCATACACTGCTTTACCTACACACATATTAAAAATCCATTGAAACCATTAGAATGACCACCATTACACCGCCATGGCCAATATTATTGCGCCGGCGGTCGGGGGGGTGGATTTTCATTACGTTACCGTAGGTAATGCATTTTCATACGTTTTTACCACACTGTCACAGATAATACACTGATGTTACGTTATTGGTTGCAATAATGTTGGTAATTAATTACATACGGTTCCGAACGCGGAATAGAGGATTTATGATATTGGTGTAGATCAAGATATTTATTCGTCAATGTAAGCACATTACAATGCACTAATGAACGTCAGAGAAAAATAAAATACGTGAGTGTCGTGGAAAGTGTGTGAATCAAGTGCGATTGGAACGAAGTTATGTTACTTAATTTTATTTCATTTTTTACTTTTTCGTAAGTTTTGTGGTTTTAATTTTTTTTGCATTTTTTTTAAATTTTGGAAATTTTGGAAATTTTGGAAATTTTGGAAATTTTGGAGATTTTGGAAATATTGGAAATATTGGAAATTTTGGAAATATTGGAAATTTTGGAAATTTAGAAATTTTAAATTTTTGACATTTTCGAAATTTTTGACATTTTCGACATTTTTAAAATTCTCGACTTTTGAGGTTCTCGACTTTTTTCACTTTTATCACTTTGCCACTTGTCAGTTTCACTACACTTCACTTCACTTTATTCTATTTTATATATTTTTTTATTTCATTCCATTTTACATGTTTCTCAATCGTATGGGTGTCGCGTTTTCGTGACGTGACGCTTTTTCGTAACGGTCACGTGACTTTTTTTCGCCTAGGCCCCCATCCGCGAACCGTCCGATAAGGAACTTCGTTCCAAATTTCCACCGGTTCTAACCCTGTAGGTGTACCTCTGGCCCAAGAAGTATTATGAATTTATGACCGAAAAGAAATTCTACGGGACTTATTTTTTTCAAAACAGTAATACATTATTAGATCATAAAGATACAAAATAATGCGTAGTTCTTCAAGAAGACATATCAAAACTGCTTGAGAGACAGATAATGTACCTATTGTTTTATTATAAAGAAAAATAAATCCTAATCTGACTGCTTCACAAAACGTTTGATATGTTTTCCTACCTAAACGGTGTCCTATAAATGTTATATGATTTTGTAGTAGTTTTTTGGTTTGCTGCAATAACCCTTTGACATTAATGACATTTTCAAATATTTCTTAAGAGCGGGTAAAGGTAAATTTAAAGCATCGACGGGTAACATGTTATAAATATGAACACCTTGACCAAGAAATTACAAATTATTTCAATACCAACTTTCAACATACAAACTTTCAACCCCCTTTCCACCCCTTCCAGGGTTGATTTTCGAGATGAAAACTGTTCATTATCCTTTCCCGGGACTCAAACTATCTCTACACAAAATTTCATCATTATCCGTTCAGCCGTTAACTAATTAAAAATACTTGGAACGTGTTCTGTTATCGATTCTAAGTATCTCCAGTCAACTTTTTTTCGAATATATTCCATGAACAGACTTTCGACCTTCTTCAGCTTTATTATATGTATAGATAGTTTTTATTGAAAGTACCTTTCAGGCGTCACTTCCATTATTTTTTTCAAATTTTTTGGACCTACGGTTCTAAAGTAAGATGGGGGGGGGGTTTGAAGAAGAAACTATCCTTTGTCATTTCTCGAGACCCATACTATCTCTATACCAATTTTCATCTAAATCAGTTCAGCGGTAAAAAAAATCTTCATACCACCTTCCAACCCCCTTTTCACCCCCACAAGGGTTTGAAAACTATCCTATGACGTTTCTCGAGACTCAAATAATCTCCATACTCATTTCTATCTAAATCGTTTCAGCGGTTAAAAATTCTCCATACAAATTTTCAACCCCATTTTCACCCCCACCAGGGTTGATTTTCGGGATTAAAACTATATATTATCCTTTCCCAGGACTCAAACTATATCTATCCAAAATTTCATCAAAATCCGTTCAGCCGTTTTCACGTGATGCGCGGTCAAATAAACAGACAAACAGATAAACAGATAAACAGACAAACAAATAAACAGACAAAAATTCTAAAAATTGTTGGTACGTGTTCTGTTATCGATTCTAAGTATCCCCAGACAACTTTTTTTCGATTATCTTCCATGTACAGACTTTCGACCCTCTTCAGCTTTATTATATGTATAGATGACCATTTAATTGGCATCTACTAAGGAACTTTATCCATTTATGGTTGGAAATGCATTAAATTGCAAATAAGAGCAGATAATACTTAAACATTAAATTGTATTATTTAGCATGACCATTTAATTGGCATCTACTATGGAACTTTATCCATTTATAGTGCAGTCATTGAAGCGAAAAATACGGTCTTACCTCCGAATTTTTTTACTGTGAACCGATTTGCATGAAATTTTGGAATTAGGCTCATCTTACCCTTAACTTCAAAAGTGAAAATGATCTGAACTCCGCCTATTATTTTTAAGGGGTGTAAACAACCCCTTAATGGAAAAATTGACATTGAGCCATTTTATCGCAAGAAAACATGTCTAATAGTAAGTGGTGAAATTGTAAAGTATTTTCTAACATAATTACCTCATATTAAAATCATTTTCAACCCCTTGAAAATCTTACAACCCTTGCAAACAACCCCTAAATTGAAAAAATCACAAAAAAATACTTTGGTATGACATAAAAAGATGTAAGTATAGAGTAAGTAATATTTTATATTCTCTATAATAATTATCAAATTTTTAACCCCCTTTTAACCCTTGAAAACTACCCCTTGATAAAAAAAAATTTTTTTTTTTTTTATAAAATGAAAAGGATTTAAATATTATTCCACACTCTCGAAAATGATTATCATATTCTTAAGCTTTTCTACCCTTAAAACTACCCCTAAATTAAAACAGTAAATATATATGATTACATATTTAAAAATAATTTAAAAATATTATAGTCTATGGTTCGTTCTAGATTGATGAAATATGAAAGTCTTCTACGATTCCGAATCGATCCATGACACTGAATAAAGTGTTATCCTTCTTCGCTTAGCCCAAAACTGTAACCTGCCGGTAGCGCAGGCGGTGATGCGGACGCTGGGCCGCATGCGGTAGCGTCCCTAAAGGCCTAACACCTCCGGAGGTTGACATCGGAACAACGAGCGGCATACGCGGGTTTCGTATTCCCTCTTAGGAGGTGTTTAGTTATGGTCTTTATAGACCACGTCGCGTCAAACTGATGGAAGCTGCACGACGGTGGCTCGCTGTTCCTGCGAGCAGGCTGTCGGCGACGCTGGCGCTCGACGTGCCGGTTGTCCAGCACGAGAGTTCAACGGGTACGCCGTGGGCCTGCGACAGCTGTAGGCCTGCCGTAGTGTAACCAGGTACCGAACCGTTAGCTAGCGCGGGATTCCGCAGCCGAGAATATACTGACCAATTGTAAGCACAAACCCTGTTTGTTATTAATTAGGGAGTTAAGATATAAAAGAAGTGTAGTGGAGGGGTATTTACTGCAAATGCTGAATATAAGTGTGGGATGTTTAATAAATCTTGTCGCACAACCTGGGATTTTCATTTTACAAAACCAAGAATCATTTCAATATATACACATTACAATAGTTGTGGGTCTCTATTATACTGCGTACTTTCACATTGCTCCAAATATTCACACTCCGAAATTTTCAGTTACTAAGTAGAAAAAAATATGATAAGTTTTTACCAGGAGTGCGATTTTTGAATCTCACCAAGTGACTAATTCTCACCGATGTGAGTGATTTCCGATAGTAAATCACTCACATCGGTGAGATTTAGTCACTTGGTGAGATTCAAAAATCGCACTCCAGGTTTGTTTAGGACCATAACTCCTTCAATTTTCATGCTATCACAATTTATAAAAAACCATTGTAAAGGTAATTAAGAGAGCTACAACATCCTTCATTGCAATATATAGTAAAAAACCGGCCAAGAGCGTGTCGGGCCACGCTCAGTGTAGGGTTCCGTAGTTTTCCGTCCGTCACAGTAAGTGTCCCCACTTAAGAGTTAATAACACCGCCATGTAGGATATGATATGAGCGTTCCACGTACAGCGACATCTATCGGCAAATTAAGTAAACTATTGCGCGCGAGCTTAAAGTATGGAAGATGATTTTTATGGAATAATTCTTTATTGCGTGAACCGATTTTCACCGTTTTTACTTTATTTGAAAGCACGTCATTTCATTGTAATTTTGTAGAAATTACAGGTACAATAAACACCTGCTTATACGGTTAAATTACAAACTTAGTTCAGAAATAATTTTGTAATTTTTTTTCAAAAACTATTCATCCTATCAAGTTCAAAATAATTTTCCTAGAAAGTTTTTATAAAGTTCTACTTTTGAGATTTTTTTCATATTTTTAAAACTTATGGTTCAAAAGTTAGAGGGGGGGGGACGCATATTTTTTTACTTCTGGAGCGATTATTTCCGAAACTATTTATATTATCGAAAAATGATTTTAGTAAACCCCTATTCATTTTTAAATACCTATCCAACAATATATCACACGTTAGGGTTGAAATGAAAAAAAAAATCACTCCCCACTTTACGTATAGGGGAGGTACCGTAATAAAAAAAAAAATTCCACTTTTTATTTTACCACTTTGTCGGCGTGATTGATATACATATTAGTACCAAATTTCAGCTTTCTAGTGCTAACGGTCACTGAGATTATCCGCGGACGGACGGACGGACGGACGGACGGGCAGACATGGCGAAACTATAAGGGTTCCTAGTTGACTACGGAACCCTAAAAACCTTTTTCTAAAACGGTGAAGGGTTAAAGGGCTTAAGAGAGGCTGTGATTGCGCTGCCACGCGCTCTTTAAACAATCATATCTCCGTCAATTTTTGTTTGACAGAAAAAACAAAAAAAACAAATTGTTTGTCAGAAAAATACCTAAATTTTTAATCCATACACTATTATACGTATCTGTCGTCATTTTTGAGATATTATGAAAAAAAAGTGGGTTTTTAAAAAATTTGAAATTTTGTTTTTTTTTAAATCGTGACTTTTTTGAAAAATATATGTCCTGAAGCAGCCAAACTGATATTATCTATCAAACTCTTCATAATAAAGTTAATTCTAGGCGGAATACGATTAATTTTAATTTTGGTGGAAATGGCACTTATGAAACCCATTGATTTAAAAGAAAAAACATTAGATGCTCCCCTTATTTGCAATACAGCTCACTTATTTTACGTGCAAAAGACTTTTAATAAAGCTCATTTTAAAGCTTATTTCAAGCACTACAAAACCCTATTGTATTAGAATGCATAAAATGCATCTGCTCGCCGCTAGATGGCATTGACCACATCGATTAAATTTAAGACAAAATAAAAAACGGCTTTGATCTTTAATATCTAGCTTAATATTGCACTTACAATACTTTATAAAAAACTAAATTGTTCATTGTTTTACCTGCTACAATTTTGTTTTTTATAAAATTTTCGATAAAACGTATATTTTTGGAGATATTTGCAAGAAACCGATGAAAAACGTGAAAAAATTGCGAATTTTCAATTGCCAATAACTTGAAAAGTATTGGATTTTTTGAAAAACTTTATAGATGATTTTTTGCTTAAAATTAGGCCTTCTATCGATATCCGAGGTTATTTTGAAAAAAAAGAAATTCACCCCCGAGAAGGGGTGGCAACCACCCCCAGGGTGGTTGCGGAGTTCAAATCATTTTCACTTTTGAAGTTAAGGGTAAGATGAACCTAATTCCAAAATTGTATGCAATTCGGTTCACAGTAAAAAAATTCGGAGCAATAATGCTTCAATGACTGCACTATTATGGTTGGAAATGCATTAAATTGCAAATAATAGTAGATAATACATACACATTAAATTGTAGAGGTATTTTTAAGCATGACCATTGAATTGGCATCTACTAAGGAACTTTATCCATTTATGGTTGGAAATGCATTAAATTGCAAATAATAGTAGATAATACTTACACATTAAATTGTAATACTTAGCTTTGACCATTTAATTGGCATCTACTACTGAGGCATTAAATTGCGAATTTGAAAAGCAGTCGATAATACTGAACAATTAGACATTAAATTGTATTGTTTAGTATCGAAAAAAAAACCTCTTTAACGTGCGCGATTAAATCATATGATACGATCTGGACATTAAAAAGTGATAGATGTATACTGAACGAGCGAGATGGGAGATAACTGCCCACATGGTTGCTTGAGCTGCTGATGAATAAGTTGTTGCTGTGCAGTTGGAGTTTCAGACTGTTTTATAATATAAAGCAAATACTTGTAGTTGCAAAGACAAAGACCGTATTTACTCATGTCTGTATAATAATTCACACTTTTAAAAACAATTGTTAAATGTGTCTGTTATTATCATTAAACTCCTATTGAAAGAAAAATATAAGTTCATACGTAGCATATTGAATAGACTTGCAAAATGGGCACATGGTCCAAATAGGTATGAAATATAAAAGTGAAATAAATGGAGAATTTGGTACTAGAGAAATTAACAAAAAATAGAAAAAGTTGGCTACCTTAAAAGAGGGACCATTTGTCCTTTTCCTCCGTTATAATATACTTTTTCTCGCCGCACTTTACGTAACACACAAGAATGAAAGAAATATAATTGTTTAACTAAACAGATGAAGAAAGTTCAAAATGGTGCAGCTTGTGTGTTGCATTGATTTATTATGTATTCTACTAGATGTGACATCTAGAACAAATTTTGTGCGCCATGTTTGGCGGTTGACAGCTGTGACTGAATCAAAGAGTTGTATAGACTTGTAGTGATTTTCACTACAACTTTTCGGAAAAAAAAAATTCTTAGGGATGTCATCTCCCGTTACTCAATGGCGTGTTGTAGTGATGGTTCGGAATGCAACTAATTTAAATTATGTTGTCTGTGGTGGTTGCCACTTTGACAGCTCTCTTGCATATCTCCTCGGATCACAAACGCATAGCTCTCACAGTTATAATATTATAATAAATATTAATATCTAAGATTTCCAAGAAACAAATATTATAAAACTTTCAACAAATCTTTGTGTTCGAAACAATACATTGTGACCGTTTTAAATTTATTAAAGTATCTAATTTACCATATTTCCTCAAGTCAACCCCTTCTTCGGCTAATTAAGTCTTAACTATAATACTACTTCACACACAGTAAATACGGTTCCTATTTGCTTTATACTTTGAAAAACAGTTTCAAATAGGATTAGGAACCGATCCAAAATAGTGAAGTGATAATAAAATCAAGTAAATTAAAAGGATGCGCCTCATCGCGGCTATCCTATTCAATATATTATTAAAAATACAAATTTTTACATTTGATATATTTTCCGATTTTACAAGTAGAATTGCGTATCGTACTCTCAAGACGTGTTAAACCTTAAATTCCGAAAAATCATTAATTGGATTATGACATGAGTTTCATTGGTGTTACATACATAGATCGCGTTATTTACCGATACTTGTTTAAATATGGCAGGAAATCATATCAAATTTTTAAGTGTGAGGACATACCCTCAATTTTATACTTGAAAAAATATTTGAACTTGAGGATCGGGATATCAATACGCACATTACCGTTGAGGTTACAATTGTTACAATTATGTGGCCCAAAAAAATATTCTTGTTAAAAAGTGTGGATACGCTAGAGAGTTGATAAAGCTCCCTTTAAAGGTCTTGTATTTCTACTCTCAGAGACACAAGCTAAGTAACAAATCTATAACGGTAAATTGTTGTCATTATATTGTGTTGAGAAAATAAATAAATAAATATTATGGGACAATCTTACACAAATCAACCTAGTCCCACGGTAAGCTCAATAAGGCTTGTGTTGTGGGTACTAGGCGACGATAGCCTAGTATGCTGAGATTGTTAAGAAAAGTATACTCTTGGATGCAGTTGTAAATGTTATAATTACTATAATGTAAGTATTGATTTACAAGTAACCGTACTGTACGGTTTTATCCTTTAACATTTGATACGAGTTACTTACTTTCTTATTAACTTGATACATGCTTGATACGCAACTGTATACAAGAGCGACAGTCCTTAAGTTTCGTTTAAAACGAGTATTTCTCATAAGTGGTATTGAAGTACAATATTTTCCCTTTAGACAGTATTCTAGTAAAATTTTAATGATAAGATAGGCATGACGCCTGCGCAAAGGTGTATAAAAATATGATTGTCATATCATTATTATTTGGAATCTGCTTTCTAGTTATTGCGACAAACTGGTATAATATTCAGCTTTCGCAAGGCACATTAGTAAATTTATAATTTGGTTGGGCAATGAGGATAAACGCGCACATTGGTTATGGTTTGGAAATTTCAAATCCATACGGTCTATGTTACCGAGTCTCTAGAGACTAGACCTCAGAAAAGCGTCAGAAATGGTTCCAAAATAACAGTTAATATGGACCATTTATAATCTAAAGGTTTTTATCCTCATTAGCCTATAGCTAGAGAAATACTATTCACAAATTACTTTCGGGGTAATTGGACCTCATCAACAATGAGAAGTATGTAAAAGGCAAAAGACCCTAACCTGCGTAAGGTGTATTGTTCAATCATTATTAATCTGCAGACAAGCAGTCTAAAGTGGACCCATTATACGTCACAGTCGGAACTAACCGACGACCATGTTTACAGCTTCAGTTGAACGTTCATGCATCCTAGTAACATTTTCTTTTGCTTATCATATAACGTGGTCATGGTGGTGAAAAGGTTAAAGCCATTGTTCCGCCTCCCGAATATAACTGATTAAATTAAAGCATATAATGAATTGATATTTCAACCTGTCCTCGATGCAGGGAAACTATCATGCTGCTATAAGCATGTTGAAAACCGAAATGTACAAAAATGCCCCTACAAGGGTTTGGCAACTTACTTGTAAATATTTTGAGACTCTACTTATAATATTTTGGTATTGTAAAAAAATTGCAAGTAGTATAACATGTTTCTGTGATCTACCCATGTACAAGTGTTGCCATTGCCATGAGCACACAAAGACTTTATTTAATCTGTTATTACTAAAAAAGACATATAATACCTCGTTTGAATGGTTAAGACATCATGAGTACAAAATGCCCCTACAAGGGTTTGGCAACTTACTTGTAAATATTTTGAGACTCTACTTATAATATTTTGGTATTGTAAAAAAATTGCAAGTAGTATAACATGTTTCTGTGATCTACCCATGTACAAGTGTTGCCATTGCCATGAGCACACAAAGACTTTATTTAATCTGTTATTACTAAAAAAGACATATAATACCTCGTTTGAATGGTTAAGACATCATGAGTACACATACTATGTAATGCTCTTAAAACTATCTTCTAATGGTTTGGGACGGGAGTTTCAGATCCTACAGGCAAACTCCCTCAAAAAACCTGAAATCTAAACGGTCTTGCCCAGAACTGGAGCCTTATTTGCTACAACAAAGCAGTCTCTGGTTAACAAACACCTCATTCATCGAAGTTTTAGTGCTTTTAAATCTGAGGTTTGCATAAAACCAGTATTGGGTTGTTTCTGATTAAATATAGTGAACAATTGGAAACATGAGTTGCAATAAATTAAGTACTTGAGACTCTTGGTCTTTCTTAACCATTTTTTAATAGTACATTTACCTACTTCCCTGCGCAGGGAAAACACGCAAAATCGTGAAGCGTTCCACATTCCACGTACTCGAATTTATCTACATTATTAAAATAAGGATGAGACGCTAAGCCCTATGAGTATGTTAGTTTGCCAGGTCAACACCTGGGCAATTGTGAATAAACAAAATTAGGAGCAGTCAAGCTACCGAAATCCAGTGTTAATCTTAGTTGAAGGATAGTTTAACTTGTTGATATAAATACAAGTATCAATATATCACTGCTTAGCTTAATGCTATATGTTTCCATTACCGTTGCCAATATTGGTTGAAAATAACTATAGTAAAAAATCGCAAGTGATTTCAAAGCAGTTTGTAAGGACGTAGTCCACTTAAAAAAATAAAATAAGAAAAAGATACACGGCACATGGAGTGTCGTAAACGGAGACGACGGTGATAAAAATGATGAAATGACAAGTGACATCGATATGGAGAAGAATTAGAGAACCCCGGCCCGCCCCGGCCCGACCGTGACAGAGGGCGGACGTGCGGTATGTATTGACGAGCCAACAGGAAATAAGAGGAAAAGTCAAGGACATTACACTACCTAACTAACGTTACCTCAGCATCCTTTTCTGCTTTATACAGTCATTTATCCAGTTGTGATTATATAAGCCGCCGATTTCATGATGACATCGCTCCAAGGAGCTACTTATTGGTTCACTGCAATTTTCGTGGCTTACTCTTAACTACTCTTATTAACCTTTACCTATTTGTATTCCTAAATGTAACATCAATGCAGAAAATTTATAGCCGGCTTATGTTACATCAAATGATTTAAATGTCTACAGACGCGCGAGGACTGGAAGTACGTCGCCATGGTGATCGATAGACTGCAGCTGTACATTTTCTTCATCGTGACAACTGCTGGAACTGTTGGCATCTTGATGGACGCGCCACACATCTTTGAATACGTTGACCAAGACCGTATTATCGAGATATACAGAGGAAAGTAAGATCAGCAAGCAATAATTGATTCTACTTATATGACAATTTTTTTGAGTTTCATACTACGAGTAGCAGCCAACTCACTCAAAAAACTTCCAAATAAACTTATTTCTTCCTTTATTCAAATAAATATTTTGCAAAGTATCGTAAAAATATATACCTTCAAATATAATTTATTGTTAATTTGTAAAATAAGTCCAAACACAGTGCTCAGTTTTATTACAATTAATTAGGTATTAATTAATGATATGATATATTTTAGGGCGCTCCAGCTTTTTAATAAGTACATATGTATTTATACAAAAAAATATTATACATATTTTGTATGTACCTTCACCATGCTTCCAATACAGTGTACCTGTACGCTTATAATATATGTACGCACCGATTATCAAAAGGTTAAGTTAACATGGAAATCAGATTTTTTTTATTGATTAGTAATAAGCTTAATCAATGGCAAAAAGTTATAAGTAAGTAGTTTTCAATGAGCTCATTAAATATTGCACTTATTAATATGCTACATCTATAAGCGGCATCTTGGCAGAAAATTGAATTAGTTGGATCTATTGCTAAGTAAGAGAACCATTTATCTAAAACAAATACAAAAAGTTTACCAAATTAGTTACCTACCTACTAACTACACAGTAATCTTTTCTCAGCAATGTTATTATTTTTGAAAACAATGGTTCTTGTTCTGTTTTATTTCGCCCTGTATATTTAAGAATCTATGAAGAAAAATAAGCTTAGACTTGTAACTACAGGAGAATTAATGGGTAAAAGCCCTGTTACACTTGTCCTAAATCGGCTGCCTAAATGATTTAGTCACTTGATTTATTCAAAGTAACCGCAAATTTAATACTAACTAAAGTTAGGATCCTAGTAGGACACTAAAAAAAGTAAAGTGTAACTGGGCTTTAAGGTAATACCGCAAGCAACAAGCATATGTGACATACGGCATATGTGAGTTCAAAGATTGAGCCACTTACCTATGTATCAAAAGATAAACGTCACTGCTACAGACTACAGAGCCGCACGTTACTACGCTACGCCTATGATATATAATAATGACAGATGGGTTATGCACGCTCCTAAGGTGAAGCACCTCATCATCATCATCATCATCATATCAGCCGAAAGACGTCCACTGCTGAACATAGGCCTCCCCCAAAGAGTGCCACAATAACCGGTCCTGCGCCACCCGCATCCAGCGGACTCCCGCGACCTGTACCAGGTCATCAGTCCACCTTGTGGGGGATCTACCGACGCTGCGCCTTCCGGTTCGTGGTCGCCACTCAAGAACCTTTCCGCCCCAACGGCCGCGGGTGAAGCACCTAAAATGAGTTAATTCAAACAATTGTCGCTAGTCGCGCATCAGCTAGCGAGAGGTGCGGAGGTGCCAATGAGCTCCTATCAGCGGCGTGAAAAAGAGACAAACTGTAATTAATAATTATCGAACAATGAGAGTGACAAAGATTTAATGATTGTCAAAATAGATAAACATAAAATAATCATTGCTAGGTTATGAAATAACTCTGGAAGTACTTTTTGTGCTCATTTTGTTAGAGTATAACCCATCCATAGTAGGTAACGAAAAACATTTACGTGCGCAGCGTTTGGCGGAATGAGTATAAACCGTTAGTCCGCTGACACGAGAGCTTCAAAACGAATTAGGAACCGGAAGTTTAGGTAAACAATAATGCACTTAGTTTGTATTTGTTTGACTAGCTATTAATTCAAATAAGAATATAATAGGGTAATACAATAAATTAATAGAAATTAAAATGGCTGTGTTCGAAGTTTACCTAGTGTAAAGCACAATACTGTTTCGGCATAAGTTTATATTTCGACATGTAGGTAATTAGAGACGAGGTAAACACGCGGTAATTTAAATAATAGATTTTTTTTAAATATCTGCGACTTGTAGTCGCCATCAAATATATCGGAGCGGCCAGGGTATTGTATGAACATGCACCTTATCGCCTTAGCAATAGTGGCGTTGTTCAGATACTTTTGACCACCTTGGGCGCTCCGATATATCCGACGGCGACTGTACTTACTGTTTTCCTTTGTTTAGCGTTATCGTTTTTCTTGATTACGCAAATAGGTATGGATCTTCGAAGAAACGAGTTTTCGTATGAAACTAAGAGAACTGCTAAGTTATCGGAATTTGTCGGTAAATCAAAATTATATGTACACGTCGGCTTAAAATAATTACATTATTGCGTAACGAAGTTATATTATAGGTTTCCATTTTGTTACTCCTTGACGTTCTTAGCTCCCTCTCCCTATGTGCGGCTAGTTTTGTATGTAATTAGAAATAATTATTAAGCATGTATGAACAAAATCTAGTTCGGTTAAAACATATATCGACTGTGGATCTCCTATAGAATAAGACATGTTAGCGTTATAATATTATAGATCTTTCTCGAGAAGTATTTTGTTTTTATCATTAGAGATATTTAAATAGAATATTGTTATGCTGAGAAATGTGACTAATGTCAATGTTAAATCAAGTTCTCGATATCATCAGGTGAGCTGGAATCTATTGCATAGGTTACTTGTAACTCGGCCTATAGCACTAACTATACTTACGCACCTACTGTAAAAATCTTGTCCACTCATTACTTTTATATCCATGTTGTTTTAATAAATTTTTACAAGCAAAATACTCAGTTTATTGTGCGTCCCCTTGTCCTTTCCCAAATAAAACTTAGTATCATTTTTCGAAATTTTATTCATACTTAGTAACATTATGTAACACAAACTTTATTATTCCTTACACCCAAAACATTCATTCTTTCTTAGCCTATTTTTTTTATATTTCTTAAATACTTTTTATCAATGCAAATACATTGTATGAATTCAAAATTGTTTCTTCAGATAGGAAATTATGTTTATCGAATATTTTAAATCTATAACAAGAAATAAGGGTATACTTAAATCTAATCGTCATCTTCGTTATACGACGGTGAAGTGGGAGAGTAATTTGGTGAAGTCGGGGAGTAGGAGGTCGGGCCAGCGGAGGAAGGAGAGTAGGCAGGGGACGACGGGGAGTAATTTGGTGACGTAGGGGTGTACGTTGGCGACGTCGGCGAGTACTTGGTCGAAGAGGGCGAGTAGCCCGGCGACGACGGCGAGTAGTTCGGTGAAGACGGGGAATAGTTCGGGGAGGACGGCGAGTAACGCGTGCTGCCTGGGTGTTGCGGCGATGAAGGAGAGTATGCCGGGCTGGCCGGCGAGTACTGGGGACTCGTCGGCGAGTATTGCGGACTGGTCGGCGAATATGTCGGGCTGCCGCCCGCGACAGACGGCGACGTCGGCGAATAGTTCGGCGACGTCGGTGAATATTTTGGCGATGATGGGGAATAGCTCGGTGAAGTTGGCGAATACGCCGGCGAAGTGGGAGAGTACGACGGACTCGTCGGAGAATACGCGGGAGAAGTAGGCGTGTAATTCGGTGACGACGGAGAATAGCTTGGTGACGCTGGACTGTAAACAGGGCTGGTCGGGGAGTAGCTCGGCGACGATGGAGAATATCCCGGCGAAGCGGGCGAGTACGCAGGACTCGTCGGCGAATACGACGGACTTGTAGGCGAGTAGGAAGGACTGGTCGGCGAGTAACTAGGCGAAGTAGGCGAGTAACTCGGGGATGTTGGAGAATAAGCCGGGCTGGTGGGTGAATAGCTCGGCGACGTCGGAGAGTAGCTGGGCGATGTGGGTGAGTATGATGGCGATGTCGGGGAGTAGCCAGGTGACGTTGGGGAATAGCTTGGCGAGGCCGGGGAGTACATGGGCGATGTGGGGGAATAATTGGGCGAAGTCGGGGAATAGGATGGACTGGTAGGAGAGTAGTGTGGGGAAGCCGGGGTGAGACTTGGGGAAGCCGCAGCGTATACAGGACTGGTTGGGGAGTAGGATGGGGATGCTCCAGCTGGAGAAGCGTAGGGAGATAGCGGGGGTCCGGGGGAGCCAGGGGAGCCTGGCTGCGGCGACCACGCGCTGTAGGCGGGCGACAGGCCTGACGCGTCGGACGCACCGGACGGCGAGAATGATGGGCCGCCGGGTGTCATGATGCTTCCGACTGAAATAGAATTTCAATGGTGAAAATCAAGCATATATAAAAGTTATTTTAAATAGTTAAAGACAGTTACTTCGCAGGTCTGTTGTTAGTGTAAAAAAAATGTGGTAGATATACCGTAAGGAATAATTAACTGCTGCAATTGTGCTCAATAGCTCGGTTAGAACGGCAACTAGAAGCTAGCTTAATTTTAACGCTGAGGACTCAAAACTAAGATTGATAAGAAAATATTGGAATATTTTCTTAACTTGAAGGAAGAGGTGGACCTCTTCCTCCAAGCGTATTATTATTATTATTATTATTTATTAATATTTATTCCTGGCTTGGAGGAAGAGGTGGACCTCTTCCTCCAAGCGATTATTATTATTATTTATTAATACACTAGCAGCTCTTAGAGCTGATGCGTGTATATCACAGCACTTGTGTTTCTTTTGCACTTTATAAACTTCTAAGATAAGAGTCTAGTCTATTTTTGAAAGAGTTCACTGATGGTGCACTAACAACAAATTCTGGTAGAGAATTCCACATATTCACCACACGATTCGGTAAGAAGTGTTTTCTAGGATTCATATTACACAGAGGCTTGACAAGTTTTTTAGATTGTCCTCTCAACCTTGTATTCTGGCTTAATTGGTACAGGTCTTTAATATTTGCAACATTGTAGTGATCAATTGATCATACAAAATTTTATAAGTCTCAATTAGGGGGCGTCCATTAATCGCGTCATATTGTATAGGGGGGGAGGGGGTCAAGAAAAAATCACCAATGATCACCACAGGGGGGAGGGCGGTCTGGACACGTATCACGTGTAATTTTTTTTCCTTCGTACTATACTGTATTTCAATAAAATAAAAATTATCGACTTTCAAATGAACCAATCTGTGAAAACCTGAGTAAAATTTGCCTCGCAGTTGGACTTCTGCGTTTAGTTGAGTGGATGAGGCGTCGCTATGCTTTATGCACGGGGTCACTTAGATTGATCTCATTTTTATCAAAATCAAATTCTAATGACGGGATCCATGAGGAATCAAGGGAACTCCTGAAACCTTATGAGACGTATAGCGCTTTTTTTAAATCTAAAAACCAAACAATTGCATTTGAATAGTGCTATTTAGTGAAATCGAAACTGCTTGTGAAAACCAGAATGGAACTCCTCCACGACAAGGTTATTTACGTCTTGAGACTAAGGGTGGGTTGCACCAAACCGCCTGTAAAAGTAAGCCAAATGTTACGCTAATCGGAGCTACTTAACGATTGCTAACATAAATGGGTTGCACCAAGTGCAAAATAACAGAACGTAAGAGTTAAGCGGGATGCCACTGTCTAAACGCATTTCTACTCACATTTTTATGGTAGAATATTTATTCAATATGGCAACTCAACCATAAATGCCAAACTAAACTTGTCAAAATCGTCACACGAAGAAAAAAATCTAAAGAAAGGAGCGCGAACTAAACTTAACTTTGCACTCTGCAGCTTGAAAATCAAGAATATACAAACATTTAGCCATTCCTGAACATGTTTATTACTCAATCAAAAAGTGGGCTATCCATTGCGCCTTACGAGGAAATTTTTTCAAAGGATAATGCAACTTGTGTTGAGAGTGGAGTTTAAAGCGAAAGCCAGAATAGTCGGCTGGTGTATTGTGCATTATATTATAGTGAGTAAATCATCCTGCTAGTTTATTACTACTTGCAGAACCCTAAACAAGTAAAGCCGTTGCTGGAAGCACCAAATGGCGAGAAGGAGCCCAATCGCAAAACAAAGGCATCACTAGTTTTAACTCTTGAAAATTCGTAAAAATAGGGTACTGAATCCCTCCAACCTGGTTGATTATGGCTGGCCCTGTAACCAACGTCCTAAATATTGAACTTATACATGTACTTACTTATTAAATGAGTGTTCTAAAGCATCTTTGTTAACAAATGATGAGTAGCACATGTGTTACACTAATGAATAATGATACACAATGTTTTTTATTTCAGGTTTGAATTTACCTTTGGTATTGAAGACAAGATGAAATCGAGGCTTGTTGTGCTACTCAGTGCTTAACTCCAGAATGTTTGAAAGTAAAAATGCAGTGATTTCAAGAAATTGGTAGAATCTCAATGTAAAAATAAAGTATAATTAGACTAACCTAATCAATCAGTATTTCAATTTTGATAATAAAATACATAATTATATTTATTTAGTTACCTTATTTTTGTTTTATTTATTATTCAAACACTGGCATAGGTTTTCATTTGTAGATGGAAGCAAGATCCTCCCCCCTCCAAACATATTTCTACTGCAAATATTATTCACCAGTTTTCTAGCACTTGGCATAAATAATCAATGAAACTTGACACTTGAAGTATTTTAAGTGAGGTCAATCAGTTCTTGGATAGTGTGAAGCGGACCCTTGGCCAAAGTGAGCCAGCTTATTGATCGGACAAAAAACTTCATATACTGAACCACAGATCTTTGATAATGGTTATTAACAATACTCTACTCTTGATACATGTTACAAATATTATTCAGGTAAAAGTGACCATAAAACAGTGTGGCTAGGATTCCAAAAATGTTTTCTTATCACTTGTATCTTAATAATCATAATCATTTATTTCTTTGTAATGATATATGTTTACAAGTCATACAACAGCCATGTAGGTAGGTACCTAGTTACTATTATGTTTTATTTGTAAATAGGTACCTATGCTGGTTGGATATATGATAAAGAGAGACCTTTATTATTTATTACTAATAAATTCATAGTAAAATCATAACATAACACATATTTTATAATTGATTTTGAGCACTGATGATAGGACTAGGACTAATCAAAAATGCATGCATACATACATCATCTTAGGAAGCTTTTTCCCTTATAGAAATGTAAGTATGAAAATATATCTACTTTTTATACTTACAAAATGAAATGCATGTACTTATTTTGCGTACAGTCACCGGCAATAGTATCTTCCTACATGAACTGTACAGTGAGTACAATTTGGATTAAAAAAAGCATGTTCATAATAATGTCCAATTTAAAATATACTAATGGGGAAGGTATCTGTCAAAAGTCAGGAGGTGCCAGCATAAGTAGGCACCTACCACTAGTTTTGTTGAATGAGATTTGGCTTAAAGGGCTAAAATTAATGCCAGTAAATTCCAAATAAAACAAGAATTTGACACTATTGGTAGGACTGAGACTACAACCTATGCCGGCACCGGCTGTAAACACTTGATTGGCCATAATCCTGATTGCAGCGACGAGCAGCAAATGGTAGGTAACAATTGCCATAGAAGAGCGACACACATGAAGTCAAATTAGTTAAACCATGCTATTACCAAATTGTCAGTAGATAGTTTATTTATTTATATGGGTTTAATGTTTCAATAGATCTGTAAAATCTTTGTGTTTATTTCACAAATTAAACTGAAATACAGTGTAAGCTCTTTATCAACACTCAAGGGACCGGACATTTTGTGACATTATCACAAGTTGTCATTAAATAGAGGCCTACTGTGCTTGTTTTAAGGCAAATAATGAAATCAAATAAAAAACAAGAATTATATGAATTACTATAATGAATTTTCATACACATTTGAATTTGTGGATACCTAACCATTGTTGAACTATTTTTTTATTGTCCCACAACACATGACACTCTTATTTACTTGATTGTAAATTCCGCATCACACTTTATTTACATGTACTGTTCTGAACATTGTTTAGTTAGGTGTTGAGGCTCGATTTCTGTAGAACATTGGCGATAAATGTTTGGTGGTATAACTTCATGCCCTTATTAAAAGCATTAAAGAAACCTCTCTGATCATCTGGCATCTTTTGAATAGTATGACTTGCTCCCATCAAGTCCCGTTCGTGGCCTGTTCTACCGTGTCATAAAACTTGTTTTTCTTCTTGACCTGGTCATTCCACCGCGTCGGAGGTTTACGTTCCCTTTTGTCTTCTACCTTGCAGTATTCAAGTCAACCGTTGTTTCCAAAGGTTTGGTCTTCATTGACAAAAACAGAGTGGTTTTTTAATGGTTGTCATGATTCTGGTCCTGCTCATTCTACGGCTGTCGGCTTTCATGACAATGACTGTAGGTTCTGGTATGTTTGTGATACATAACAGAAGTCTGTACTATTTCAACCTGAAGTCACTCGGCACTCGATTTTAACTAAATAACGCACTTTTTACAAAGAATTTTATGTACTTATTATTTAATACCGTTATCGGCGTTATCTGATCTGAAAATTGTGAATAAAACCAAACGTCAATCGTATACGCCTTTTTACGTTCAGATACTCGCATATATTTATTACTGCAAACAATATTTTAATATTTTTCATCAAATATCACTGTCTTTTTGTCTAATAATGCATTTATCCTTGAAATACGAGACATTTTTGCAAACTGTCAGCCATATTTAAACGTAGATTTGAGTTAACCAGTGCTCGACGGCTGGTTAAGGTTAACGTAACTTTCTGACTGCTAAAGTGCATGGTGCAACGGAAAAACGGACTTGACGTCTACTGTAACCATGATGAGTTCGTTAAGTGTGCGTGGTGCAACCCGCCCTAATTGTTATGACTCTTATGAGATGCACTAATTTTTAGTGGCATTTTAAATATTATTTTCTTCATAGTAGGTTTTTAGGGTTCCGTAGCCAAAATGGCAAAAACGTAACCCTTATACTAGTTTTGTTATGTCCGTCTGTCCGTCCGTCCGTTCGTATGTATATTTATTGGTTTAGGAATTATTAAGTTATTTCCAAAATACGTCTTTCATAGGCAGATACGACCTTCTGATATTACTTTTTCGATAGTAGGTACGAAACCAAGGCCCAGTAACTTCTTAACAAAAGTGTGTCCTTCTTAAATTGCATATGTGTGCGTGCGGTTTATAACAATTATTACCAGTATTTAAAACATATGTTTTTAAATATTGCAACATTTAGAACGATATTATACTTTGCAATTTCTCGGACCTAATCAGTTGTGCACCCTGCCTTGCTTCACTCCCTCGACTCCCTAAGTTTCCTATCATTTATTACATCTCTCTAAGTGACATATCCGGCCCGAGAAATTGTAAAGTATAGTACTGGTTGTTGTCTATGCTGTCAATCACAGCTAAATTCAAAATAAATATGTCATGTAAAAAAAAATTGTTGCGTTTTGGCTTTTGCTTTAGTTATAGCGTATCTACTTGAAATGTATTTGGTTAAATATATTGTATAGGTAATACTATTAAGTGCCGGTCCGCAACCATTGAAATTAGGAAAAATAGCGCTACTACAACTTGGCCTATGCCCGGGGAGTAGCAAAGGGAGAAGCAGCAATGAAGATCATTTATTTTACTTAAGTTTCATCATTTTCTACAACGATAACCACAAATATTTTACGGTAAGAAATATATTTCATGCATTTTTATCATAATATTATTACCTATTCCGGAAAATTTAACTTATTTACATAACATTTATATCATTATCTTAATCATGCATGAACTACGCGTACATAATTATAGAGGATACCTTTATCACCAGCCACAACAGTAAATAAATTGTTACCTCAAAGTGAGGGGTACCTACAGTAGTGATACCGAAAGAAGGGAAGGCAAGGTAGAGAAAGGTAAAAAGGGAACTAGTAAGCATGTATACTAGCAGAATATCTTATGTATTCAGTAACGCGTTGTACTTAACACATTTGGCAGAGACAAGCAAACAAGAGACAAGCGAGTAGAGGATAACGACGTAAAAGGATACCAACATTAAAGATATATTATGTTTCTGTTGTGCAGGATAAGACGAAGATTCAAGGATGCATTAAGTGAAGCAATGCCACCTGGGCAGTAACTATAGCGGCTGCAACTTCAGGGAACTTTTCTGCGTGTCCCTACACATCTCCAGTACCATTTTACACTGTAGCCTTTTACATTATACAATAAATACATACCATTAGTACCATTTTACATTATACAATAAATACATACTTAATATATACCTACAGGTATTCATTTTCATTCTTGAAGTCCTATAGTTCAATTAAGCCTAGGAACGAATAGAGCATTTCTATGAATGTAGTTTCTAATAATCATATGTTTTATGCCAATTGTGTGTTTTTCGACGCAGTAACCTAGTTCTTTTAATAAAAAATAAATTATTAAAATAGCTTTTTTTATTTTATTTCCACATTTGTAAAAGTTAGGTACCTACATATAAGTTATACATTTAGTTTTGGTTTTTCTAATGTGGATCCTTTTGAATTCTTGTTAGGCCAAAAATGTGTCTACTTGCTTTATTACTTTTTACATAAAATATAACTTAAATATTTTATTACAAAAAAGCACACAATTAGTACAATTAAAAAATATTTTTGAGTAATGCTAAATAAATAATAAATACCCAATAATCCTAAAAAAAAAACAAAAAGAATACCCGTACCGGGATTCGAACCCAGGACATCCGCTTCACAGACGCGCTACTACCAACGAGGCCAAACTGGTTGTCAAATTAGTTACTGCGATCTACACGGGAGCGCTGTAGTATAAACGAACTTTAGTGACGTGAGTTATTTTAATGAAAATAGTGAGATGTGCATACATGTAGTTTCATTTTTTACCCTTCACGTGTACGTAACGTTACGTTTTCACGTGTTAGAAAATTGTACTTACTTTAGTTAGCAAAAAATTACACGTCATATTGGACGAGGGGGGAGGGGTCCTGAAAATATCACCAAAGATCACCATGGGGGAGGGGGGGGTCTAAATCAAGCCAAAAACGTATGACGCGATTAATGGACGCCCCCTTAGGTCGCCTCGCTTCCTTATTATGTCTCGGGTTATTTACAACGACTCAATTGAGCCTGGACTCCGTTCGGCAATCTAATTCAACAAATGGGCGTAGGCACTAATTTAAAAAAAAACCGGCCAAGTGCGTGTCGGACCACGCATAATGGAGGGTTCCGTACCGGTAGAATAAGAACCAACTAATACCAAAAGGTCGTATCTGATGCCTATCGTAGAAGTTTTTTGGAGATAACTCAAAAATTGCTGAACTGAAAATGTTCAATACAATTTTCGCAGATAGTATGTGATAAGGCGCATCTTCACAATTTTTTTCATATTTTTTGGACTTACGGTTCAAAAGTTACAGGGGAGGGCACACAATTTTTGTGACTTTCGAAGCGATTATTTCTGAAAATATTTTCTTAATCACATAATGTTTAAAGAAATTTCGATGTTATTTTTAAAGACCTATCGATTAATGTGCAACATGTTGAGATTTGGTAAAAAAAAAATATTTAATTTAGTTACATGTATGGAGCGTTGCCCCTAAAAATACTTTTTCTGCAATTTTTTAAAGACTTTCGATTCTTTCGAAGCAATTATTTCTTAAAATATTTAAATAAACGAAATATTTTTGACATTTAGTTACATGTCGTCCATCACCCCCTCCCCCAAATTTCTTTTTTCTGCAATTGTAATACAAATTTAAATAGCGACATACAAAATATGCCTTATGTCTCAATTTTATTAAGATACGTCTTATAGTTTCCGAGTAAAATGGCTGTGACATACGGACGGACGGACGGAACCCTAAAATGAAGAAATTATTTGCCTACCTATATATATTTGCTTGCCTATATAGAAACCATAATTTAAAAACCGGCCAAGAGCGTGTCGGGCCACGCTCAGTGTAGGGTTCCGTAATTTTCCGTCCGTCACAGTAAGTGTCCCCACTTAAAAGTTAAAAAAAATGGGCTATTTGTTACATTGAGTTGACAATATGCAACCTATCAAGTTCAAAATAATTTTCCTAGAAAGTTTTTATAAAGTTCTACTTTTGAGATTTTTTTCATATTTTTAAAACTTATGGTTCAAAAGTTAGAGGGGGGGGACACATTTTTTTTACTTCTGGAGCGATTATTTCCGAAAATATTTACATTATCAAAAAATGATTTTACTAAACCCCTATTCATTTTTAAATGCCTATCCAAGAATATATCACACGTTAGGGTTGAAATGTAAAAAAAATCACTCCCCACTTTACGTATAGGGGAGGTACCCTAATAAAACATTTTTTTCCACTTTTTATTTTACCACTTTGTCGGCGTGATTGATATACATATTAGCATCAAATTTCAGCTTTCTAGTGCTAACGGTCACTGAAATTATCCGCGGACGGACGGACAGACATGGCGAAACTATAAGGGTTCCTAGTTGACTACGGAACCCTAAAAATGGCTACATTCCCATTCCAATTCAAAAGTAATATAGCCTAGTCTGGAACATCATGACGCAATAGTATCCAATCACAAGTCTTCCTAGATCTACACATACCTTGTCCAGGTGACCAGACGCTGCTGCCGTAGCCGGGCGTGTTCTGCGTAGACCAGGGCGTCATGAGCGGCGTCATGGACGGCGTGCCCACGCCGAAGTACATGCCGCCGCCGACGCCCATGCCGACGCCGAGACCGCCCATTTCCATGCCGTGCTTGCATTTTTCGGCGTCGAGAAGTAAATCGAAGCAGCCTGAATAATACAAATAAAATGTCAATTCTACATGAATGTTACAGTATAAAATTCTTCGTTCGTCACAAATACTTCCTGTGATGTGACGAACGAAGATAACAGTGTTGGCACATGAAAAGATAAAGGCGAAATTAAGAATATTTTTTAAGAAACATTTATTAATATTATAGCAACGTGTAATTGGATCTTACCTGTGCCCATTCTTGGTAATTGTCCCATGATAATATTTTCCGACACGCCTCTCATAGGATCCACTTCAGCGTGGCTGGCAGCATCCAGCAGCACGTCCACCGTTTCCTCGAAGGAGCATCTCATGAGCGCGCCAGTGTCTTGCCTGTTGATACCGTGGCGGGTGATAGCCATGAGATGACCTTTAGCTGTCATGACGTCACAAAGCAACGCAAGGTGTCGGTAGTTCACGTATAGACCGTAGAACTGAAGCACGGCGTTCATTTCCTTTTCTACTGACTTCCGCACAGCCTCGATACCCAATACTTGGAATATTTCGCAAATGTCGTTACTGAACGTCCTGATCGGATCGACATCTCTCTCGGACAATACTTTCATAAGAGAAGTACCGTCAGTTTCCAATAACCATTCTGCAATAGCCTTGAATTCTCCCTGCTCAGTGATAATGATGCGTTTCTTCGCTTCAGTTTGAGGCAAGTGCATGTATACTTTAGCTATAGCTTCTATACCTTGTAACGTCATGTCTGACAACATATTGGCTTCAATACACCGCAAGAACATATCGTCTTCCATTTTATCTACCGTCTCTTCATCATTGTCCTGGAATTTGCTTTCTTCGTTGTTCATAATTCTAATACGCAATACTAGTTTTTCGGCGTTGTCGTCGTTGAAGATACAGTTCAAGTCGTCTCCAAATCCGGCGTTAATCTTCTCAGCGATCTGTTCCATGGTAAGTTTCTTGTCCGTCATCCTCTTACGATCCAACTCGATACGTAGAAGCCAAGGCGAAATCTTTGTAGGGTCAAAGTCAGGCATTTCATAGTAAACATTTACGAATTCTTGATCTTCAGCAATAACTGTATTTTGTGGGTCAGGATCATAGTAAATAGCTGTATTCGCAGTAACCTTACGCAATGTTGTGTGTTCCAGTCTGCAAAGAACATTCTTAGCTTTCTCAGCATCTCGAGCCGCACCGCCTGTTAGGAATACGGTTAGGGAAGGCGCTTTGGGTTTCTTGGAAATGTTGATAATTTCCTTTAAACGTGGCACACCAAGGGTTACGTTTTTGGACGACACACCAGCAAAATGGAAAGTATTCAGTGTCATCTGCGTGGCAGGTTCTCCGAGAGATTGTGCGGCCAGAGCGCCCACCATTTCTCCAGGGTTTACTTGAGCCTGCTGGAAGCGGGTCTCGATTTCTCCAATCAACCATTCAAAAGCTTCACTTGACAATCTGTATTCTTCAGCAACGAACTTTGTGCAAAGTGTAGATCTCACTAGACATTGGAACAACAAAGTTGCGTTCTCATTAGCTTGTACAGATAGGCGATCGTCGCCAGCTACAATGACACACTTTTTCAGAAGGTCTTTGACTCCCTGTATTACTTTGATAGGGCTCAAGTCTGTTGGCATGCGCATGTTGATGTGGAAAATCTTTTGGACATTCCAGATCATTCTCTTGAAGTTGCATGGGAGTACAACTTTAGATTCTCCACTGGGGAAGATTTGACGCAGTACATCTCTGTCCTTGTTCAGCTGTTCCCATTCGCTTTCTAGATCGGCAATAACGTACCCGGACTCTGTAAGCTCTTTAATAATTTCTTCATTAAATATCCTCTTCAGGTAACGTTCATTTGAAGGATCAAATTTGAATTTCTTTTCAAATGCCTTGTTTGATAGCTTCACAGTAGGTAGATTTTGGAACTCTACAGTTTCTCCAGCCAGCCCGTCCTCACCGTATCTCAACTGGATAAGCTGTCCGACAGAGTTACGCACAGTTCCATCGTAGTGAACCATCACAGACTCCATAGCCTTTATGAGACGACGTTGGATGTAACCAGTTTCGGCGGTCTTTACGGCAGTATCAATAAGACCCTCACGACCTCCCATAGCGTGGAAATAGAACTCTGAAGGAGTAAGACCGGCAAGGTATGAATTTTCTACAAAACCTCTGGACTCAGGACCATAATCGTCTTTGATGAAGTGTGGCAGAGTTCTCTTTCGAAAACCGAATGGTATACGTTTACCCTCAACGTTTTGTTGTCCCACGCAAGCAATAACCTGAGAAATATTAATATTGGAACCCTTGGAACCTGATACCACCATAGCTTTGAGGTTATTGTACTCAGTCAGTGACTTCTTAGCTGATCCACCAGTTTTGTCACGAGCGTCATTGAGAATACGATTCACTTGATTTTCGAATGTCTGCCTGAGAGTATTACCAGGTGTAGGCTCCAACTCCATATTGTGAGCTTTTTGAATGACCTCTATTACATCATCCTTGGCTTTAACAATAGCACGCTGAATTTCTTGATACGTTTGCGGATCGGCAATGGTGTCTCCGATACCAATGGAATGGCCTTCCAGCAACAGCCAGTTGTTAATCACAGTTTGAATATTACCATAAAATCGGCCAGCAGTTTCATGGCCCAACTCCAACATGCAAATGTGAAGAAGAGAACCGGCAGAGGCACCAAGAGACTTTTTACACAATATTCCCATGAGAAGCTCTCCATGTTCTACAACTACTTTAGTGTCTCCAGGAGAAATCCACTTGTAAGGCCCATCATCTTCCTCATCAGGATGTGTGGAATGTGTACGAATCATGTTTACGTTTCCTGGGATGATCAGGGTAAATATTTGCTTTCCAGTCCAAAGGGGCTGGGGTTTCAAAATACAAGGCTGCGGAATTTTACCATCCCAAGTAGGTAAGAACATCAGAAGGTTCATAACCTGTTCTTTGGTCAAGAACACATCTCTCTTGGTCATTTTTCGAACTGCAGTAAGAGTGTCCTGCACAATACCCATGACGGGTTTGTTAGCTTGTGGAGTAATAATCTGCCGTGGGGTTATGTGAATGTTTTCTACCTCGGCACGAGTCTCCATTGACTGGGGCACGTGCAAGTTCATTTCATCTCCGTCAAAATCGGCGTTATAAGGTGAAGTACAACTCAAGTTCATACGAAATGTTGACCATGGCAAAACTTTTACTCTGTGACCCATCATACTCATTTTGTGTAGTGTTGGCTGACGATTGAAAATAACCAAGTCATCATCTCTTAGATGGCGTTCTACTTTGTATCCATATTGTAAATGCAAGTCTGACGGTTTTGGGTGGAATCTCAAGTCTATCCTCTCGCCGTTGTCTCGAACTATGTACTTGGCCCCAGGGTATTGCGCATTGCCTCGGCGTACCAACTCCTGCATTCTATCTATATTGAATGGTGTTACTAACTCTGGAAAAGTCAAGTTTTGAGCAATAGATCTGGGTACTCCTACTTGATCAATACGCAAGTTCGGATCTGGCGTAATGACAGTACGTGCTGAGAAATCCACACGTTTTCCCATGAGATTTCCTCGGATCCTTCCTTCTTTGCCCTTCAGTCGCGCTTTAATTGCTTTAAGTGGTTTTCCCGACTTTTGCATAGCTCTGAAAAACAAGTAAAAATTCATATTAAAGAAATGAAATGGTAATGAGGTCAGAGAAAGGCGAAAACATGTAGAATGTTGTAAAACAATAATTTTAAGCAAAAAATAACCAACTTCACTTAGCCTCCACCTTTCCAAAAGCAAATGTCCGAGCTACTGTAAAAAATACTCAAATCACCATAGGTGTGCCTTTAATATTTGAAGAGTTCCCTTGATATCTCCAGGAACCCATCATCAGATCCTGACACAGTGACAATGGGACCAACTGTGAAGTATACTCTTTAAAACGAAAAATTTTTTTCCAAAGCGGTCCAGCCGTCTTCGAATAATCGGTGAACAAACATATATAAAAAAAAACAGGCAAAAACAAATATTGACGAATTGAGAACCTCCTCCTTCGAAATCTTGAAGTCGGTTGAAAAGCTAGCATTTGTGTTTGTAATATTAAGTAAATAAGCACATTTATTTTATGATTATCATTTTTTTCTATTTTTGTGACGCTCAATAAGGCTTGTGTTGTGGCTAATAGAAGATTATGTATGTAATATAGATAACTACTCAAATACATATGCACAAGTTTCAATCAAAACCATAATTTTACTATTTTAAACATCCTATCTTCAATTACCAATAAATGGATTAAGACATTAATATTTTCAGTGATTACTTTTTTTTTTTTTTTTTTATACCACGACGGTGGCAAACAAGCATACGGCCCGCCTGATGGTAAGCAGTACTTATTACCTAAGAGTTAACAAATTACTTATAAATAACCACTTATCTTTTATTTAAATCTAATTGATAGTAACCATAATTTAACAGGCGAGGCCACACCTGCCTAGTCAGGTGTGGTCCCATCTAATACCTAAGTATTTTTTTTTTCTGTAACATATATTTAAAATAAGTACAAAAAAATACTAGTCGACTAAAACTTACTTTGGCATACCCGGCATGTCATTATCAACAAAGGTAGCCACGTGAAACTGCAGCATTCTAATATTGTCAGCAAGAACGTGGGCCGCAGCACCTGACAGTTCATTCCTCATCAACTCATTGTTTGCTTTAATGATGTCAGCTAGTTTGTGGGTCAGATCATCCTGATTCTTAGCAGCTCCAAACATAACCACAGCTGGCCGTACCGATAGTGGTGGCACAGGGAGTACTGTGACTATCATCCAATCTGGCCTAGCAAATTTGGGATCCATTCCCAGAATGAAGGACTCTTCATCTAAAAATAAACCAGATATTATTAAAATAATATCTTAGTTAACTGAATTACACATTTCTGAACAATTGAGGATATATAAGATAGGTTGGGTTCGTACACTGGGACCCTTCATAAAGCAGTCATATCTCGGCTATCTAACATGCTGAAGCGTTCATATTTGCATATAAGACTGCCACTTAAATGCATAGGCTATCTGCCAAAAGTAATGGCAGTGCGTTAAAAGACTTCGCCGAAAAAGTTGTGTTACGCGTTGGTTTCCAAGAAGTTTTAATAGATAACGAAAAAAAAAAGAGTACTGTCACAGAATAACTAATAGTACTACCGTACAGAAAATTCACTCCTTAACAAAAGTCAGATTTAGGTATAAAATTATACCTATACTCGCCGCCTGCAAGCAAAATTGAAACTTATAACCGCGCACGAACCGTGAATCTTCTTTGCGCGCCGCAGTTTTATGACCGAGCTGTGAGCGTCGGCACGGGGTTGGCACTTGACAAGTTTTTGTACCTATACCTACTGATTTATTATTGTTAGATAAATATGTAGGAATTACAAACGTTGATTATGTAAACACGAAATTTTTATCTGGAGATAGATTTTTTTATAGAGATTATGTCTGATTCTCACGGAAGTAGGTATGCCACAGCCGTATTCCTTTGAAAATATGTCGGTCAGTTCCTAATATTATTTCTGGGCAACCGATATTCAATAAATTAAGGATGTTTATTTTATCTATTACTAAGTAAGGACTTTAGGACCTTTCAATATCGTCCGGAATTTAAAAATGTTATTTCTGCTTCCTTGTTCTTCCGTTTATTCAGACATCCGTAAATACATATTTTATACGGATTAGCTCGAGATAGGTTTCGAAGCCATTGTGTATTTTAAATTTTGCGCGAGCGCCAGGTGACACGACTATCGTGCGAGCCGAGCGGCAGCCCACTGCTATACGACTCCCCGGGAGGCGCGCCGGCCAAATGTACCTAAACTGCGTAGTGAAACCCCCCTGGTATTGTTTGTAAAATGCTAAAGATTGTTATGTAAACAATAGTTTTGTGACTACAATTATTTTTTATTTAATTTTTTTCTGGTTTGGGATTGGCATACCTTCGTACGTTCAAAATGTATGTACCCCATAGGCCATGTAAGGCAAGAATATAATAACTGCAAAACCAGGTCAGTAAGATTTGTCTAAAAGGTGACTGAAACAGGTGATATGATAATATAATAAATCCCGGGAGAAACGAATAATGTACGAAACTACACGATGTTTCCCATTTTTTGGGAAAATCGTTATAAGTTGCTTTGTATCAAGCCAGAAATTGCGCTATTATCATAGCCAGGTAAATAGATAATGATGAAGTTGATATCTTAAGATTTCAAGTTGAAGAAACTTGAACCCTATGTAACTATATTTTAGGTCCAAATTTTGTCTTCTTTCTGCCGTGTGTGGATATTTCCCTTTATAGTAGGATGAGCAGTGACCACTCAAAGAAAAGAAACTATAATATTTTGTGCAAGAGATTGGGTTGAAGTGTATCCATATGAGCCCCCAAATTACATAAGAATATGGCACAGAATAGAACAAGTACACAAGATTCTCGTTCCTGAATTTGACATTTAGCTACAGAGATGAAAATGTTAGCAGTCATGCGCTTTAAAAAAAATTAAATAGGGTTTCCGTGCAGGTTTGAGACATGTCATAAACACAGGCTGAAATGATAATATCAAATATGTGACGTTTTCAATCAAGGGTTGGTGAACCCTTATTGGATTAATGGATTTATATGAAGTGGATCGAATACTTCGGTCACAAAGTGAGGCCGAAAGAGAAGGTTATCTAGGGGGCTGTGTCTCGTTTTGACTAAGGAGGTAATGACGTCATCAGACAATCAAAATGTCAATATGCGTCAAATGTGACAATTTTGTAACGAGTGCGAGTGAGACACCGCCCCCTACATTATGCTCTCTATCGGACTGTTTTTATTACTAGTGACCTATGAATGACTGTTTTGCTCAGTAATAAGGTTCAACTGTGGTTAATACAGAGAGAGACGTAGTGAAATCCCCCTGACTATAGTACACAACAATATAACCTGTGCATAATCAACTCAGTCCTCACCAGTTATGTGTTTCAGAATTTCCCACACTCTTTCAGCAGTAATAATAATCTTTTTCTCTTGTGAATCTTCATTGACATGTTTCCATTCGGCAGAGAGGTCAAGTCCCTGCCTCCTGATGGAGGGCTGGTAGTGACCACAACCTCCGTGACCAGACCCTTTCTTAGCCTCCTCTCCTTCTTTTCCTAAATCCATGTCTTCACCACCCTCACAAATATTTTTTCCTTTACACAAGTCATACACATATGTCAACCTTTTACGAGGCTGTCCTTTTGATTTCATCACAACTTCTTTTATCTTTGGATTTGTCTGCAATAAAGAAAATCGTTTATAGATATTGTAAATCTAACCTAGTTTAAATTTATGTCAGTAAACAATTATTCACATGTATAGATGAAAACATAATATAGAGGATAACTTACCGGACTGACAAGCAGTTTTGAACAATAAAAACATACACATCTTAATATTTTAATGGTTTTTGTTATGAAACCAATATGAAATACTGGTTTGGCTAGATCAATATGGCCAAAGTGTCCAGGGCATTCTGTCATGTTGCCAGCGCACGTCTGGCATCGAGAGGTTCTGTCGATCACCCCTTGTCGAGGATCCATGAGGCCCCCAAGCTTGGGCCTTCCGCCTTCCATGGTTTCGGGGTAGCGGATACCCCCTTCCGTGACTGACATACGTCGCTAAAAGTGTTTATATACATGGTAAAGAATTGCACGTATCTCAAAATAGTTATCCCTTGATATTATTTCTAATTATTATAATAGGCATCACAAGGAACAAACATAGTAAATTTGTGACCGTGATAAATAAACGAAATTGTCATGAACAAGGCAAACAGATAACACCACAATACAAGCGCAACTGCGTGACCCGTGTAGACATGAGTAATTTTCAAATGCAGGGTATGGACCGTAACTTGAATTTATTTTGATCATATAGAGATCTTAATATAACACTGTTTTTATAACTTACTATTTCATCTGGTGATATTATACCAAATTGTACTTTTTTTACTTGGCGCACAGGCGCCTTAGAATCATTCGTGGTAGCCATTTTGAATGGCTCTGAAGTCTGATGTGATGATTGTGATCTGACTTTTTTATTCTTTTTTTGGTAGACTTCTCAAATGTTGCCAGGGCACAGTTTGATTTTACCGTTTTACCCCTAGCTAGGGTTGTAATGTAATCAAAAAGGCGTTTTATATACATATATATACAGTGCCCACGAGGAAACGGAAAGATTTTAACAGTATATTCCAGATCGTGTTTAGAGACAAAAATGTCATATAAAGTATAGTTTGGCCAGGGTCTGATAAACTTCAAGCCTAGACAGAGAGACTCATACTGTCTCTTTCTTACCCTATTCCCCTAACTACTGAAAAAGGCTTAAAGGCCCTGTTACACTTTACTTTTTGTAGTGTCCTAACTAGCATCCTAATTAGGATCCTAACTAGTTTTCATAGTAAATTTACTTGCTAAATGCGATTACACTTGACTAAATTTAGAAACTATAGTCTGGCAAACCATTTCTGTCAGTAGAAACGCGCGGCAAATTCAAAATACGTACATGTGGCAACCCTTTATGATGACACACCGTATTTCATGACGAACATTTAAATTCACATTGAATTTGTTTCTAGTGCATTTCACTCTCTCATCTTAAGCGCGAGTGAGATAGAACTCCTGCAACGTTCCCAATTAAATTTAAATTCACTTTTAAGGCATATGTCAATTGCCTCAACCAGATTATCTGTTGCAGTTGATGACAGATCAGACGAAATATATCCGTCTCCTTTTTACACATCGTAAATGTCACCAAATGAAAGGGGCGGAAATACCAACTAAAATTAAAAACATAAAATTTGATGATCATTGCTGCTTTTTTCACTGATTCTTAGTGTTGTCATACTTTTGTTCGCTGTACATTGCTACTGCGTTCATTGGCTGGCCAGACTATAACGCATATAGCAAGTAAATTTACTATGAAAACTAGTTAGGATCCTAATCAGGATGCTAGTTAGGATACTAAAAAAGTAAAGTGTAACAGGGCCTTTAGAGAATTCAACCAGGATGGAGTAGCCATGTCTGTCATTTTCTACAGGGTGTTTCCTGTAATAAGAGCAATAAATTAAAACGTAGATTCTACTCCTCAAACAATGAAACGTTTGTTCAACAATTTAAAAAAAAAATGAAGTTTTTATATTGTCTCTTTTTCATACATACTAAATAGTATTTTCAATGTACGTTAAAATCCGTCTAATTGACATTGCTTGTCACTCTTGTCACCCAACAGAAATAATCAATTTCGCAATACATTGCGTGTTCGAATAAACTTTAAAGTGAAATAAAAATCAAATTATGAGTTATTTTTAAAAGTCTCTGAACTAATACTGTCCAGTTTGAGGAGTACAATCTACGGTTTCATTTATTGCCCCTATTACAGGAAACACCCGGTATACAAAAAAGTCTGCCGATTTTTGCAGGGGAGGGGAACGTCCAAATAAATGTATGGCTATTCGTACGCAACGTACAAATAGCTACGTCAGATAAACGTCAGTCCATACATGAGTATGACCACTGGTCATATCTTTTCTGCAGAGGGGAACTCATGTCAATGGCGACTCCAGTTAGTTGAATTCTCTGAGGAAAAAGGTATGAGTATAGCGACTTCCACTGTTACTGCTACTGCACTTTTTGGCCAGCCAGGGCAGCCAGCCTATATACAGAACGATGCGATTACGGCCTGAACAAAACATTTCATACGTAAAAATATTATAAACAATAATTTTACGTAGAATTTTAAAGTACATTTAAAAAAAAAATTCAAGCTACCAAAGTACAAGTCTATAAAGCAAGCACTTCGTATAACTTTCTTATTTAGGGGCACTACGGGCGTCCGCCAAGTTAAAGAAAAAACAATTCTTAAATCGCCAAATCGCGATTGTCAAAACATTCTATGCGATACTAAATATTAGAGGTCACGAAATAAAACTACGTAAATATGATTTAGAAGTTTAATACTTAATTTAGTAGGTAATTCTTAATTCAAATATAAACAAGTTGCTATTTTCGCTTAATTAAAACGGGCACGCGACAGAAACCGCTAAGAATAAGAACGGACTTTGCAGTTTCTGTCGCGTGCCCGTGTGCCTTAAAACCCCTGTTACACTTTACGTTTTTTAGTGTCCTAACTTGCACCCTAATTAGGATCCTAACTAGTTTTCATAGCAAATTTACTTGCTAAATGTGGTTACACTTGACTAAATTTAGAAACTAAATCATTTAGGAAGCTAACTAGGACAAGACTTTAGTCAAGTCTAACCGCATTTAGCAAGTAAATTTACTATTGAAAAAAGTTAGGATCCTAATTAGGATGCTATAGTTAGGACACAAAAAAAAATATAGTGTAACAGGGCTTTTAGGCCTAGGTTAAAAATAATAATCTGTAGTTATCATGTAGATGTGCGACGATTCGACGAGTTAAGAAGCGAATAGCCATTGCCACGAATGTCCAGTTTGTTTATTTAACCAAATTTTTAAGGCGCAAATTTACGTCGTGAATTGTTACTGGGATTTGCCTAACTATTCGTTTTGCATCTCTTTCCTTTATGGTGCGATCACATATGCATGCGAGTGACGAGCAGAATGATGAGGCGAATAGAATTTTATTTTATTTTATGGCGTCAAGGTGAAAATACGAAAAATTACGTTATTTTAACATTGAGTTTACCACTCCATAAAATTTGGAGTACACACGGTAAAGCCGACTTCAAATAACATACGAAATGTAAGAACATTTCGGTAGGCGCATAAGATTTTAAGACCAGTTGAAAATACGAAAAAAATGCAATGCGGCTTCCACCCATCCGCTCATATATTCGTAATTAGCAACTATTAGTTATTACAGACCGATTTATCCGCAGAATATAGTGATAAAAACTTACATCGACGTCTTACCGTTACCGCATACCACGACGTATGTCGCTGTACGCACTGACCGGTTAGCTGCACTGTGGCTGATCGACCTATCGGCGGTGAGCTCAATCTCAATGATAAATATTTTTTTTCGTAATTTCAACATGTTTTAAAATGTTATGTGCCTACCTAAATAGTCTTATATGTAGTATGTAGGTAATTTAAAGTGAGCTTTATCGTGTCTCAAATTTTGGAGCGGTAAGCTCAATAATAAATTAACGTAATGTTTCGTATTTTCAACTTGACGCCATACATACCAGCACCCTTTTAAAACCTTTAAGACTTATGTTTTCATGATCTCCGAGATGGGCTCTACAACGCTTTATGGAAGCCAAGCGGTAAGAATTTTGATAAAATTATAGTAAGGCAAAAGCTACATTACTATAACTAAGTATTTGTATAAAATTGACCTCAAACTTAAGGACATACCTATCTAACAACACAATTAATTCATCTATATAACTTCTGTTTGAAAACCTAGGTACCTATGGTGTTCTTACAATAGGTTGTATAAAAGCAAGTAAAAAAACAAAAGTGCATGCTAATAAATGCATCAATGGTATGTAATTAATACCTAAACTTTACCTTAAGTAAAGTTACTACTATCTTATCTATCTAATTTAATTTAGATTAATGTACAACAAATGGAATTCGTGGATAATGTCGTTGATTGTACTTATAGTAACACCAATTGTAACACTTATTGTAATACTTTCTGATGACTAACATACTCTACTTGACTGATTCGATGTGTTGACCAATTGTTGGGAATTCAAAGTGTGGTCTTTATCTATTCGTTCGATTACCTTCCCTTACTTATCAAATAAATTAACCAAGTAGATACATTTCATTGTAATGAAGTTGTTGTACCACAATGGTGGACATAATGCTAAGAAATTTTGTATATCTGCAGATACGAGTTTGTAAGTAAGTTTGTATTTATACATTCTTTGTAGGTACTGCAGTTAGGTTGAAATATTACTTTATCTACACTCATACTGTAAGTACTCTAAAATGCGTTCAAAAACCGTAGACAATGACAAGCATTACAACAAACGATTTAACTATGATAAGTTTCTTATCTGCGGCAGTAACGTAATTTTAACTATGCATGCTCAAATATTGTTAAGCAATGAGTTTCAAATTTGGAACATCGAATTTGATAACATAATGTTACCGCCATGGCCAACTCGATTGGTCCCGTGCGAGCGCCGGCACAATCGAGTAGGCCATGACGGTACAATGGCGGTCATTCTATGGTTTCCGAACAATTAATTTAATATATATAACATGAGTGTAGATAAAGCAGTGTATGCAACTGTACGTAATTAGGCCTTAAAAGACTCGTGTGAAAACCACACTCATGTTTTAAGGACCCTTATTACGTAACAGTTACATAAACTACTATTACTGTAATGTTATACATATTTTTGTTTTTGGAGTCACTCATGTTTCCCTACTCATCAGATGAAGGAGATGAAGAGCTGTCAAATGTACAAGTGGGAGAGTTTTCTGAACTAACTGGTGAATACGTTGGACTGGTCGGAGAATATGCAGGGCTAGTATCAGTAATAGACATAGTTAACGAAAGAGAATCTATTAAAGGTGATGAACAATTTGCCGCCGATAGTGAATAAGATGTTGACGTTGGTGAATATGCTGCTGTTGAGAAATAATACGGACTTGTAGGAGAATAACCAGGGTTTTTTGTAGAGTAAATATTAGGACTTGAAGGAGAGTATACAGGACTTGTTGGTGAGTAACTGGAGCTTGTTGGAGAATGAGCAGGGTTTGAAGGAGAGTAATCAGAGCTTGAAGGAGAATAGGTGGGGCTCATCGAAGAGTACGCGGGGCTTACTGGAGAATAAGCAGGGTTTTTTGTAGAGTAAATAGGACTTGAAGGAGAGTATGCAGGATTTGTTGGTAAGTAACTGGGGCTTGTTGGAGAACAAGCAGGGTTTGAAGGAGAGTAATCAGGGCTTGAAGCAGAATAGGTGGGGCTCATGGGAGGATAGGAGAGTGTGGTTGCTGTTATGCTTGATAACAATGAAGAATAAGATGGAGACGCAGGGTTGTATACAGGGCTAGTTGGAGAGTAACTGGGTGACGATATGGTGAGACACGCAGTTACGTATGTGGAACTCGTCGAAGAATATGAAGGACTTGATGGAGAATAAAAGGGACTAGGCGAAGTAGGTGAATAGCTCGGAGAAGCAGGGGAATATGCAGGACTAGTCGGTGAATAACTCGGCGAATTTGGTGAATAACTAGGTGTTGATACGGAATAAAAAGGTGAAGATGCTGGGTACTCCGGAGATGAAGGTGAGTAACTTTGCCAGGCCGGGGAGCATATCGGAGACGTGGGGGAATATTCCAAATTTGTCTGCTTTTCTGAGTATTGAGTTAAACCCAAGGTCTGAGTAGGCAACGTTGCTGAATGCTCGTTGGTGGATGAGAAGTATTGTAAGGGTGTTCCAGTGGGAGATCTCATCGGTAAGTAGCCAGGTGAACCGATCTGCGGTGACCAGGCGCTGTAAGCAGGTGACATATTTGAAGAATCTGACTCGATAATCGGTGAGAAACATGGACCCCCGGGTGTCATGGTACTTCCATCTGTAAATACGAAACACATTATTTACAAAAACCTTATCAGTAACAAATAAGCATTCTACTTAAAAAGTAATCTTACGATATCCCGGCGTGTTCTGCGTAAACCAAGGTGTAGCTGGTGTCACTATTAGTGGCGATTTTTCTCCAAAATACATTGAACCAACTCCAAGTCCTATACCAGACCCTAAGCCGCTTATGAGCTTAGCACGTCTGCATTTCGTATCGTCTAATAACAAATCAAAACAACCTGAAAACGAAGAATTACTTTAGTCTTAAATCCATTGCAGTACACCAGTATTATAATATTATCTTCACACTTAAACCAAACCTTACCTGTGCCTATTCTTGGCAGTTGGCCCATGATTATATTTTCTGAGACACCTCTCATAGGGTCGACTTCAGCGTGACCAGCGGCATCAAACAGAATGTCTCCCGTTTCTTCGAAAGAACATCTCATGAGTGCACCAGTGTCCTGCCTGTTGATGCCGTGACGTGTGATAGCCATGAGGTGACCTTTGGCCGTCATAACGTCGCAAAGTAACGATAGATGGCGGTAATTTACATAAAGGCCATAAAACTCCAAGACAGCTTTTATTTCCTTTTCCAAACATTTTCGTACAGCCTCAATGCCTAAAACTTGGAATACTTCACAAATATCGTTGCTGTATGTTCTAATGGGATCAACTCCCTGTTGCGCTAAAACTTTAAGTAATGAAGAACCATCAGTCTCTAGTAACCATTCCGAAATTGCCTTAAATTCGCCTTGTTCATCAATAATAATTCGTTTCTTCGCATCAGTCTGAGGTAAGTGCATGTACACTTTATCAATAGCTTCTATACCTTGAAGAGTCATATCTGATAATATATTCGATTCAATGTATCTTAAAAATACGTCATCTTCCAGTTTATCTCCTTTTTCTTCATCATTGCCCTCGAACTTGTTTACGTCATTGTTAATAACTCTTAAATGTAGTACAAGCTTCTCAGCGTTGTCATCGTTGAAAATGCAATTCAAATCTTCCCCAAACTCTGCATTAATTATTTCTGCGATTTGTTCCATCGTGAGTTTCTTTTTGGTCATTCTCTTACGATCCAGTTCAATTCGTAGTAGCCAAGGTGATATCTTTGTGGTATCGAAGTCTGGCATTTCATAGTAAGCTGTTACAAATTCTTGATCTTCGGGAATAGCTGTATTTAAAGGTTCAGGATCATAGTAAATGGCAGTGTTAGCAGTTACTTTTCGTAGTGTAGTGTGTTCCAGTCTGGAAAGTACGTCTTTAGCTTTGTCAGCATCTCGTGCTGCTCCGCCAGCTAAGAACACTGTTAGAGACGGTGCCTTTGGTTTCTTTGAAATATTAATTAGTTCATTAAGTCTTGGCACACCAAGAGTAACATTTTTAGACGACACCCCAGCAAAATGGAAAGTATTCAGTGTCATTTGTGTAGCAGGTTCCCCTAACGATTGCGCAGCAAGTGCTCCCACCATTTCCCCAGGGTTAACTTGGGCCTGTTGAAAACGGCTCTCAATTTCTCCAATCAACCAATCAAAAGCTTCAGTTGTTAGTCGGTGTTCTTCTGTCACAACTTTCGCAGAAAGTGTTGACCTTACTAAACATTGAAACAACATGGTGGCATTTTCATTGGCCTGTTTCGAAATATTGTCATCACCACCTACAATGACGCATTTCATTAAAACATCTTTAACTCCTTGAATTACTTTGGTAGGGCTTAGATCAGTGGGTATCTTTTTATTAATATGGAAGATTTGTTGAACGTTCCAAATCATTCTTCTCAAATTGCATGGCAATACAGCTTTAGAATCCCCACTACGGAAAATTTGACGCAAAAATTGCCTGTCCTTGTTTAGTTGGTGCCATTCATCTTCAATTTCAGGAATAATATAACCAGATTCCGTGAGTTCTTTTTGAACATTTTCATTGAAAACGCTGGAGAGATATTCTTCGTTTGAAATATCAAACTTAAATCTGCTCTCAAAAGCCTTGTTTGAAAGTTTTATAGTTGGTAAATTTTGTGATTCAACTGTTTCTCCAGCTAAGCCATCTTCGCCATATGTTAGTTGAATTACTTGGCCGACAGAGTTACGTACAGTTCCATCATAATGTACCATTACAGATTCCATGGCTTTTATGAGTCGACGTTGTATGTAACCTGTATCAGCAGTCTTCACGGCGGTATCAATAAGACCTTCACGACCACCCATAGCATGAAAATAGAATTCTGAAGGAGTTAAGCCCGCAAGGTATGAATTTGCCACAAAGCCTCTTGACTCAGGGCCATAATCATCTTTGATGAAATGTGGCAAGGTCCTTTTCCGGAAGCCAAATGGAATACGTTTGCCTTCGACATTTTGTTGTCCTACACAGGCAATAACCTGTGAAATATTTAGACTCGAACCTTTCGATCCTGAAATTACCATAGCTTTCAGGTTATTGTACTCAGTTAGTGATTTCATTGCTGTTCTGCCAGTCTTGTCACGTGCATCATTTAGGATACTGTTAACTTTATTTTCGAAAGTTTCTTTGATCGTATTGCCAGGAGTAGTATCCAATTCCATTTTATGTGCTTTTTGTGTAATCTCGACAACATCATCTTTTGCTTTAACAATAGCTCGTTGAATCTCTCTATACGTTTGAGGATCTGCGATTGTGTCTTCAATACCTATCGAGTGACCTTCAATCAAGAGCCAATTATTGATGACTGTTTGAATATTGCCGTAGAAATTAGCAGCTATGTCATGCCCTAGTTCCAACATGCAAATATGAAGTAGTGAGCCAGCTGACGCACCCAAAGATTTATTGCACAATATTCCCATTAGTAGTTCTCCATTTTCTACTACTAGTTTTGTATCTTCAGGCGAAATCCAAGTGTCGATGTTACCATCTTCGTCAGAATGCATGGACATCATATTAAGTTTTCCCGGAATTATCAATGTAAATAGTTGTTTTCCGGACCAAAGTGCCTGTGGTTTTAAAATGCAAGGTTGCGGTATTTTACCATCCCAAGTGGGTAAAAACATTACAAGGTTCATTATCTGTTCTTTGGTTAAGAACACGTCTCTCTTCGTCATTTTTCTAGCAGCAGTAAGTGTATCTTGTACGATTCCCATAACGGGTTTGTTAGATTGTGCAGTAATTATTTGTCTAGGTGTTAAGTGGATATTCTCAACTTCAGCCCTTGTCTCCATTGATTGAGGTACATGCAAGTTCATTTCATCGCCATCGAAGTCTGCGTTATATGGAGAAGTACAACTCAAATTCATACGGAATGTTGACCATGGCAATATTTTGACCCTATGCCCCATCATACTCATTTTGTGTAGTGTTGGCTGACGATTGAATATAACCAAGTCGTCATCTCTCAGATGGCGTTCTACTTTGTATCCAAATTGTAAATGTAAGTCTGATGATTTTGGGTGAAACCGCAAATCTATCCTTTCTCCATTGTCACGAACAATATACTTAGCACCTGGGTACTGTGTGGGTCCGAGGCGTACTAATTCTTGCATTCTATCAATATTGAATGGTGTTACCAACTCCGGGAAAGTCAAATTCTGTGCAATAGATTTTGGTACTCCCACTTGATCGATACGTAAGTTGGGATCCGGTGTGATGACAGTACGTGCTGAGAAATCAACACGTTTTCCCATTAAATTTCCTCTTATCCTTCCTTCTTTTCCTGTCAGTCGTGCCTTGATAGCTTTCAGTGGTTTTCCTGATTTTTGCAAAGATCTGGGAAATAAAATAAATAGTATTATAAAGTGTGATTCTGATTAATTAGCTATCATTACCTACAAATACAAAATGTTAAGGATATGTATGTATAGGGCTAGCTAAAAATTTTACGGTATGGTTTTAGGGTATGGTTATATGCGTTCTCGGCTCTTTTCGATACCACGTTTTACCAGTCAAACCATACCTATAGCTTAGAAAAGTATTATTTTCCTAAAAGTAGCCTAGTGTCTGTAATAGGTAGGTATTCTTGTTAGTTTGTGAGATGCTGCCGATGGAAAATCCCATTAGACCACGCACTGACGTATACTAAAGGTACGTACAATCAGCAATGGGTATTGCAGTGTTACACCATAATAGGTAGGTATTTAAGGATAAAATTATGAATTAGTCATATGTTGCCTACAAACAATGCTGCGTATTTTATGTTTCTGTCTTGAAGTTGCTAGTAAATAATTATATAGCTCAACATAGTACAAAGTATGCTTTTTTAAACTTACCTCGGCATCCAAGGTTTATCATTATCCACTAAAGTTGCTACATGGAACTGTAACATCTTTATATTGTTAGTTATAACATGAGCTGCCGCTAGAGCCTGTTGAGATTTCTTCAGCTCATTGTTTGCTTTGATAATATCTGCCAGTTTGTGCGTCAAATCGTCCTGGTTCTTAGTTGTTCCGAACATTACCACAGCTGGCCGTACGGCGAGTGGTGGGACAGGTAATACATTTACAATCATCCAATCAGGTCTTGCATATTTAGGATCCATCCCAAGAATTAATGCTTCTTCGTCTAAATTAAATAAAACAAGTTAATTTTAAATACTTCTAATGTCTACCGATACCTCTTGAGTTTAACCACTTTCGATCGATTGTATATTCTCATGCTACCTCATGATATTCTTATGGTGAAATAATAGGAAACCAAACCTGTTATATGTTTAAGGATTTCCAATGCTCTTTCAGCAGTTACGGTTGCCTTTTTTTCCTGTGTGTCTTCATTGAAATGTTTCCATTCCGCTAAGATGTCGATGCCAACCCGTTTTATAGCAGGCTGGTAGTGGCCACAACCTCCATGCCCAGAGACATTCTTAGTTTCTTGACCGATTTTCTCGACATCAATAATTTCACCGCCTTCACAAATACTTTTCCCTTTACATAAGTCATACACCAAAGTCAATCTCTTGCGAGGTTGCCCTTTTGTTTTCATCACAGCTTCTTTAAGTTTCGGGTTTGACTAAAATTCATAAGCGGAATTTAAGTACTTGGTATGGTTGATTTTATGACATTTTTAATAGTGTTTATCTTACCGGAGTCACAAGGAGTTTCGAGCAATAGAAACAAACACATCGTAATATTTTAATAGTCTTCGTTATGAAGCCAATGTGATACACTGGTTTGATCAGCTCAATGTGTCCAAAGTGCCCAGGGCATTCTGACATGTTTCCGGCGCATGTCTGGCACCTAGAATGTCTGTCAATCACACCTTGCCTTGGGTCCATTAGTCCACCGAGGTTAGGCATGCCGGCTTCTATAGTTTCAGGAAAGCGAATGCCACCTTCTGTGACTGACATACGCCGCTAAAAATAAACAATAGGTAACTTATAATGTTTAGGAGGATGTTTAAATTATTTACTCAGCGCAACTCGGATAGGTATTTAAATAGGCTTTATTGTAATACATTAAATATTTAAATGTGACAAAACATTCTAAGTATATTCTATGATTTTACCTACGTGTATCTATATATCCAACATCAATGGATGTACATCATCATTATATGTATACATATATTTTTTTGTTATTGTGTGTATGTATATACACGATTTCCGGAACATAGCACCAAAAGTCATATCTTTTGTGTCTAAATATCGATTGGCTTTAGCGACAGAGAATGAATATGCTAACTTAATTTTTTTTGACCAAACAGGATGTTATAAAAGTACCTGTGATCAGTTCAAGGGCACAATTGATATCGTAATCTGACTAGGAAAACATAGGAGAAAACATTAGTGGGCGTAAAAAATATTTATGGGACATGTCGTCCCAGCCGGCCAACCCACCATACGAAACCATTTATTTCGCATAAAATATCATTTTGAATAGTTTTTCCTAGGCATAAATAAATACGATACCTAATAAATAGCCATTAAATATGTGCATAAACGGATTACGAGTATTTTTGTAACAGTTTGTATGAACTTCTTACTTTAACATTCAAATTACTTACTTCTAAACACGTAAGTATTTACAATTATTTACTCAACGCCCGGAGGACAACCCTGTAAACTTTTTTGGTAAATAGTTTACCATTAATAAAATTTACAAACCTAGAGTTCTGTTCGTATTGTCAACTCAAATTACATTTAACATTTATTTTCCAACTATTGAGGGCTTATTTAAATGGAGTTACTTTATTGGTAGGATATACAAGAATATAAATTAGACTTACAAATAAATCATATCTATTTAAAATAAAACTAAACTAAAACTATTTTAGTTGGTAACGAAACAAATTATTCTTTTTCTCGATGCGCACATTTTTTTTAATTTCAAGCTATGCTATTAGTTTAATTATTTACTATCGTTGTATAATTCTCTTTTACATTTGCGCTATTTCTTTGGCAATACCTACAAAAATGTGAAATAAAAAATATTGAGAACTAAAGGTGCGACCACACCGCTGCTTAAAATACGGCTACGTTACGGAATCGCAGTGACGCATCGTATCCACACCGTTTTAATCGCATGCCCCCCACACCGCTGCTTAAAATACGGCGACGTTACGGAATCACAGTGACGCATCGTATCCGTACCGTTTTTATCGCATGCCCTCCACACCGCTGCTCAAAATACGCAGACAATTGAGCTGCGTCAAAGTATTTCGTATGGGGCACGTCACTGCGTCACGTTGAGTCTGCGTATTTTGAGCAGCGGTGTGGAGAGCATGCGTTAAAGTCGTGACGTTTACGGCACGTCATTGCGATTCCGTACCGTCAGCGTATTTTAAGCAGCGGTGTGGGGAGCATGCGATTAAAACGGTGTGGATACGATGCGTCACTGCGATTCCGTAGCGTCACCGTTTTTTACGCAGCGGTGTGGTCGCACCTTAACATGACAAAATAAACCAGGATAGGTATTCTTATGTATTTTTTATTTCAAATTCTAAATTATGAAGTCTTTCAACTTTCTTCCAACCAAACAACCTGTTGGTACTTATATAAAAAAATGAGCATGTATTATAATATTATTTATAATGATGTTTGTTGTGATGTCCATGAAATGGCGTGATGTAACTTGGGGAAACCCATAATAAAATAATAAGACAAAATAAAGCGATTTATTTATTTCCTTTTGATTGCTATGAGGCACGAGCAATGTAACAGCTTACAAATACATAAGATTAGATTGTGATAAACTTACAATGGCTTTTTTACACTTTTCAGTAAGCTAAAGTTTATTTCGTAATTCCTACCAAATGAAATATAACATAAATATAATTCCTAGACCAGGATTTGGTAAAAAATGTTCGAAGCTATAGGTAAACCTACGGAAATGTCGGGAATGTCTTGGTAGACTACGACGATACACGCCCCTCTTTTATCGCATTGGATAATCTGATAATAACACGACTATGACACATAGAGCCTGTAATAATAAATAATGAAAAAATGCGATTTATCTTATTTCTTGTTGTACAGTTAAAACAATTTAGTTATTTTATAAGTAATCCTTTAATTTTAGGCAGAAACGAAATAAAAAGGTAGTAAACAAGACATTTCTTAACATCGTATTATTGTTGCGCAATACCTTATTGCATTGTCTTTGTTAAACAGCGCAAATTACCAATATGTTTTGACCAATTGACAAAGATCTCATCATTTACAAAACTGTATTATTACAATATATTGTAACTTTTAGAAAGTTGCAGTAAACTTTTACCGCTAAGAGGAAAATTCTACTAAAAACTTTAAAACAAAGACATCAAGGTAGATTTTTGAAATTACAGCACAGGTATTCCTAATAAAATGTCTCCATTCATTTGTATTATAAAAGACACAACTTACTATTTCATCCGGTGAAATAATACCGAATTGTACTTTCCGTACTTGGCGCACAGGCGCTACGGAGTCACTTGTAGTAGCCATTTTGAATGGCTCTATGAAGCACGCTTGAGTTTTGCCGGGGTATTTATACCCTAAAAAATGTTGCCACGTTAAATGTTATAATATCCCTAAAAACTTTACCCTTAATAAAACGATGTTGCCTGGATTGGATTACCTAGCAAACAAAATTATCGATGAATTTATTTTATTTACGAGCAGAATTATTATACTTCTGAATATATTATGACGAGAATTAACCCATGATTTATTCGAATAAAATAAATTAATAAAAACCGGCCAAGAGCGTGTCGGGCCACGCTCAGTGTAGAGTTCCGTAGTTTTCTGTCCGTCACAGTGTGTCCCCACTGAAGAGTTTTTGAAAGCACGTCATTTCATTGTGATTTTGTAGAAATTACAGGTACACTAAACACCTGCTTATACGGTTAAAACAAACTTAGTTCAGAAATTATTTTGTAATTTTTTTTCAAAAACTATTCAACCTATCAAGTTCAAAATAATTTTCCTAGTAAGTTTTTATAAAGTTCTACTTTTGAGATTTTTTTCATATTTTTAAAACTTATGGTTCAAAAGTTAGAGGGGACACACATTTTTTTTTACTTCTGGAGCGATTATTTCCGAAAATATTTACATTATCAAGATATGATTTTAGTAAACCCCTATTCATTTTTAAATACCTATCCAACAATATATCACACGTTAGGGTTGAAATGAAAAAAAAAATCACTCCCCACTTTACGTATAGGGGAGGCACCCTAATAAAACATTTTTTTCCACTTTTTATTGTACCACTTTGTCGGCGTGATTGATATACATATTAGTACCAAATTTCATCTTTCTAGTGCTAACGGTCACTGAGATTATCCGCGGACGGACGGACGGACGGGCAGACATGGCGAAACTATAAGGGTTCCTAGTTGACTACGGAACTAGTATGACGTGAAAAACGATATGCAAAATGCCATGCCTCTCCTATGATATTTCATCATCCTGTGGGCACCTCTACAAACGAGAAATTCGTGAAATTGTAATACGCGCACGGCGCAATATAATGCTTTGCAATCAGTTGCTATGGTCAATTCATCCCAAGTGGAACGAATTGTGTTAATTTATTTTATAATAAATAATAATATTGCAGGCACCCATATATAGTCTGGCAAACCATTTCTGTCAGTAGAAACGCGCAGGAAATTCAAAATACGTACATGTGGCAACCCTTTGTGATGAGACACCGTATTTCATGACGAACATTTCAATTCACATTCAATTGTTTCTAGTGCATTTCACTCTCTCATCTTAAGCGCGAGTGAGATAGAACTTATGCAACGTTCCCAATTAAATTAAATTTAATTTTAAGCCATATGTCAATTGCCTCAACCAGATTATCTGTTGCAGTTGATGACAGATCAGACGAAATATAACCGTCTCCTTTTTACACGCCGTAAATGTCACCTAATGAAAGGGGCGGAAATACCACCTAAAATTTAAAACATAAAATTTGATGATCATTGCTGCTTTTGCTTACTGATTCTTAGTGTTGTCATACTTTTGTTCGTTGTACATTGCTACTGCGTTCGTTGGCCAGACTATATATATCAATTCTTTTGTCGGTGAAGTCGTCACCAATCTTAGCGAATTCAACCAACCGGAGTCGCCATTGACAGGCGTTCCCCTCTGCCGAAAACATATGACCAGCCAGTGGTCATACACATGTATAGACTGACGTTTATCTGACGTAGCTATTTGTACGTTACGTACGAATACATTTAAAAACTAACTCATTTAGGAAGCTAACTAGGACAAATGTAACACGGCTTTTAAACGAGTTTCACTGTATTGAACTTGGCTCTTATTTCACATTTAAAACGCCTGTTACACTTGTCCTAGTTAAAGGGCTATTAGACATGGCAATATGTAGGGTCCAACATGTCGGGTTGGTAGGTGTAATGGCACCTAGGGAGTAGGAGTCCCGATCTAGGACGATCGGGGCGATCGGCAGTGCCCCGACACCCGCAGCTGTTTATGGAGGTCGTTAGAGTTATTTTACCTTTTTTATTTATAATGTTAGCCATTTGCTACACATTCCATCATTTGAAATAAAAGTTAAAATGTGTAGATTCGCTGGTAATTAATATATTTATCTAGTTTTGTATTTAAATAATAGAAGGATTGGGCAGATGAAGTTAGATTCAGGCAGCTCGAGCGGTCATTTAAATATCTATAATAATAAAAACAGTTTCTTTTTTTATTTAATGTTATGAGCTTACTATCTACTATCACCGTGCTTCACCAATACATTTTTTTGATGTATTGAAGGCATGTCTGTAAACGTTGGTAGGGACGATTTGTTGGTGAGGTAGGGTTTGTAGGGACGATTTGTAGGGAAAGTGTAATAACGGACCCAACGCCTACAGGAGTTGGACACAACAGGTTGGGCCCTACAAATTGCCATGTGTAATAGCCGTTTTAGCTTCCTAAATGATTTAAGTATCTAAGTTTAGTCAAGTGTAACCGCATTTAGCAAGTATATTACTATTGAAAAAAGTGAAGATGATCCTAATTAGGATGCTAGTTAGGATACTAAAAAAGTAAAGTGTAACAGGGCTCTTATGTTTTTGATGGAATGACATTTAAACCGGTATTGGACATTGCAATTTGTAGGGCCCACTCTGTCAGGTTGGGAGGTGTAATAAGAGTTAAACCGGTATTAGACATAGCAATCTGTAGGGCCCAATCTGTCAGGTTTGAGGTGTAATAAGAGTTAGGACCCATAGGGAGCTAGAAGCCCTGTTACACTTGTTCTAGTTAGCTTCCTAATTGAGTTAGTTTCTAAATTTAGTCAAGTGTAACCGCATTTAGCAAGTTATTTTACTATGAAAACCAGTTAGGATCCTAATCAGGATGCTAGTTAGGACACTAAAACAAGTAAAGTGTAACAGGGCATTTACGGAGGGAAGGGAGAGGCAGGGTACACAACAGATTGGGCCCTACAAATTGCAATGTCTAATTCCATTTTAAAGGCTCTGTTACACTTTACTTTTTTTAGTGTCCTAAGAAGCATCCTAATTAGGCTCCTAACTAGTTTTCATAGTAAATTTACTTGCTAAATGCGGTTAGACTTGGCTAAATTTAGAAACTAAATCATTTAGGTAGCTAACTAGGACAAGTGTAACTGGGCTTTTAAAGCCCTGTTACACTTTACTTTTTTTAGTATCCTAACTATAGTCTGACCAGCCAACGAACGCAGTAGCAATGTACAGCGAACAAAAGTATGACAACACTAAGAATCAGTGGAAAAAGCTGCAATGATCATTAAATTTTATGTTTTTAATTTTAGGTGGTATTTCCGCCCCTTTCATTAGGTGACATTTACGGTGTGTAAAAAGGAGACGGCTATATTTCGTCTGATATGTCATCAACTGCAACAGATAATCTGGTTGAGGCAATAGACATATGGCTTAAAATTAAATTAAATTAAATTGGGAACGTTGCATAAGTTCTATCTCACTCGCGCTTAAGATGAGAGAGTGAAATGCAGTAGAAACAAATTCAATGTGAATTGAAATGTTCGTCATGAAATACGGTGTCTCATCACAAAGGGTTGCCACATGTGCGTATTTTGAATTTGCCGCGCATTTCTACTGACAGAAATGGTTTGCCAGACTATAGCATCCTAATTAGGATCCTAACTCTTTTCAATAGTATATTATAGTTGCTAAATGCGGTTATACATGACTAAATTTAGAAACTAACTCATTTAGGAAGCTAACTAGGACAACTGTAACAGGGCTTTTAGGGAGCTGAAGGAGGGTTGGGAGAGGCAGGGTACACAACATATAGGGCCGTACAATTGCAAAGTCTAATACCGGTTTTACTCGATTAAAACCGGTATTAGACATTGCAATTTCTCAGGCCCGATCTGTCAGATTGATAGGTGTTATAAAAGTTAGGGCACTTAGGCGATTATCACAATGGCGTCGCAACCGGATGCGGCGACGATGTGCAAGCGTTACAGTGCACACATGCAGAGCGCTATCGCAATGTCTAATCTAATACCGGTTTAAGACTGAATTTTCTCGGGCCTTGTCGTGTACCCTGCCTGCCTCTCCCTAACTGCTATTACTAAAAGGCCTATTACATTTCTCCTATAATGATTTAGTTTTTAAATTTAGTCAAGTCTAATCGCATTTAGCAAGTAAATTTACTATTGAAAAAGTTAGGATCCTAGTTAGGACACAAAAAAGTAAAGTGTAACAGGGCTTTAACCTGTTTTATTTTCCCCACGGACAGGCCATGCCTAGTGTGGGTTTCAGCATAAATGTAACATTATGTCATTTTATATCTGAAATAAACTTTTTGTATTTAATTTTGTCTATGGTCTTTGAATTTGTATATGGAGCCACAGACAAAATTAAGCTGGACTTTAGGTTCTTCCGACCTCCGTCCGATTTTTGTCTACGATCGACTGAATTCCGCTCAAGTGTGCGGAGCGCTTAAAAAGTAAGTTATTTAAATATAATAAGATGCGTCCAGATTGTTAGATTTAGGTAGATTGTGCGCTTTGAACTAGTTTTCAAAGTGTGAGCCACGTGCAAAAGCCGCATTATTCGGGCAGCCTGGACGCATCCATAGAAATCCCGGAAATTAAGAATCTTGAAGGTACCAACCAAGGAAATTAGAATCAATGGAGTTTATATGATAAGTGGCCATTTCATAACGTCACATTGAAATTTTAAGGCTAGGTTATTGATCAAGATCATAGTGTAGCTCAACAGCTGCTGCCAGGTAAATTTAACATTACTACTCAACTTTCAATAAAGCGTCAGTACGAAGCACGTATAATACACAAACTCTTCATCATCCGGGTAAAGTATATGCAATCTCCATTTGTTCTAATATCCTTGGTGCGGTGCCGTGCCGGCAATGGGGGAGCGAAGTACCCTACATACGTAGAGTAAAATAAAAAACTTATTTGCAATTTTTTTGTTATTACTTAAATATTATTGCAAATTCTTGTTTATAAATATACTTTGGCAGAACGAAAAAAATCTAGCTCTCATAATTAATATACTTACAAAGGTGCTGTTACATAAGTTACCTACTAACTTTAAAAAATGCGTATATTTATACTTGAGGTCTAGTTATGCTTTACTACTGGAAGCACTATTTGTATTAAATTCTAGGAAATCTTTGAGTAATGTAGTACGTCTTTTCTCTGCTATGTCCATTTGATTCTCTAAATCTCCACGATCTGTCGTCTCTGCCCGTTCTACCTTCCATGACAGGTTTTCAATTTCTGCTTCCAGCTGGGCCTGCGGGATATAAAAACATGAAATAATGGCGGTTTATATAAATATTCAGCACAATACGCGTGATGAATTTTATCCATGTATGGTATCAATCGATTCGTTTTGTTGTGAGGATCAAATGTCTATATGGAGCTAATTGCGTTAAAGCAACACAAAAGTCAGAAATGAGACTTAAAGTCTGAGATTTGCAGTTGTTTCTCAAAGCGCCCTTAACAAAATGATGTGTAAAAGCGACGTCACGATTACATAGTAGCCCTATTTAAAGTTATTTTTACAGTGAAATGTTGGGTTTATGTATATGGTTGCTATGCAGTTTATTAAAAATCGTAAAATTTTGAAGCCTTAAAATTTTAAATCTTTGAACCATTTCAATAGATTTTTTTATTTTCACTTTATTTGGATATTTTGCATCCTGTCAACAAATTTTAGTTCATAATTCACCAGGTGTCATCATATACTTCTTGTTCCTCATTTCCTCATGGCAGCACGATCTTCTACTATGTGCATGTATTGTGTGTGAAATAAGACTTTACCTAGGTCTCTATCTACCTGTATTAATTAGAAAGAGCCTGATAGTCTATTTGTGCTAACTGTGCTGGGCGGGTTGCACCCTCATATAATCGCCAAAGTTGTCAAAGTTGTTAAACAGTATCTAATATTCTAATTTCTTTCATATACTTTGAAATTTGCGTAAAATCAAATTTTAACTGAACTCTTCTTTTTGTTTTTGACACTTGGTAGTAAATTAGTCTACATGGGTCAGATTGGAGTAGATCGAACAACAATTTCACTATATAACAAAACCAAAAACAGAAATTAAACTGGTTGCAACCAGTCTGTAATCCAGGAAATTCAAAAATAATAACAAACTTCATCTTACCTGCTGGTACTCAAATAGCTCTTTTCGGGGTCCAACTTCCATATAATAAGCGTAAGGGTATGTATATTGCAAAGTATATCTGCAGCGCTTCAGGAGCCGCGCGGAGTCCCACAGGTATTGCCAGTCAATCCAAGTACCCTCCCCAGCCATCACCTAAAGATATTGAAGTTTGTTGAAAGTGCGTTCAGGGGCTGATTGCATAACAACTTGTAACTAATGACAGTAATGACATTAGCGGAACTCTCTTTCTAATACAGTAGTTCTTAACCTTTTCGTAGTGAGGGACCATTTGACGTTTTTTTTGTGCTGCCAGGGACTACTAACTATTTGAGTGGGAATGCCCATAAGAAAAAAACCGGCCAAGTGCGAGTCGGACTCGCGCACCGAGGGTTCCGTACAAACCTTTACAACTTAAAGGTATTATAGACCTGAGTATTTGATATTAATTTCAATTTAATACCTCTACGCGTTTACGAGGAAAAAGGTAGTAAGTTTAAAATTAAAAAAAAAAAAAAAATTGTATGATTTTACTAAAAATGTATACTTTTCGTAATTTTTCCTTTGTCTGTGCTATATGAAGTTTCTTCGTGCCAAGTTTCAAGTTTCTGAGTTTACGGGAAGTACCCTTTAGGTTTTGAGTTTCTTGCGAGTACTCAGTTTTAAAATATGCGACTTAAATTGCTATTTCTTTTGATTGCGTTGATATAAAAGTTTGGTTTTGCTACATCTGAAAGGTCCTATAGCCCTGTGTATTTGACATGAATTTCAATTTAATACATTCACGCGTTTACGAGGGAAAAGGTAGTAAGTTTAAAATTTAAAAAAATATGTTTTTGTATGATTTTACTAAAAATGTCTACTTTTTGTAATTTTTCCATTGTCTATGCTATATGACGTTGCTTCGTGCCAAATTTCAAGTTTCTGAGTTCACGGGAAGTACCCCATAGGTTTTGCGAGTGCCGAAACTCTAAAATTTGCAGCATAAACGACTGTATCTTTTGATTGAGTTGGCTTTTAAGTTTGATTTTTTTACAGCTCCAAGGGACAATATGCCTGAGTATTTGATATAAATTTCAGCTTGATACCTCCACGCATTCCTGAGAAAAATGGTCTTGACAGACAGACAGACGGACAACAAAGTGATCCTATAAGGGTTCCGTTTTTTCCTTTCGAGGTACGGAACCCTAAAAAATAGCAAATTGTAAATACTATAGATTTTTTAATGGCTTCGCGGACCACCACGAATGCCACCAGTTAAGAACCACTGTTCCAATAAAAGGAATTGAAAAGTGATTTCCGATAATCGATCGCGTACTCGTAGTATGACTTATGATGGATACCGAATGGGTTGCGAGCGGCGTATTCGAGTCGATATGGACAGTTTTGGAACTAGAGTGTAATTATTATGATTATCAGATCACTTTCTTAAAGGCTTTTTACAAATTACTTATTGAGCAATTTGTAAAAAGCATTTTAAGAACGGGACGCCGCAATACGTATGGCACATTTGGAGATATCGCCATACGTGTCTAGCCTATTGCGGCGTCCCGTTCTTGAGATGCTAAATAAGTAAGGTGTAACAGGGCTATACATATAACAGGGACTTGCCTTTTGATTGATACGGCTCTTGAGACTCGCCAAGGTCTGCTCCTCCAGTTTTAGAGATCTTGCGTGATTTTCCCATCTTTCATAATAATGTAAATACTTTTTTAGAGCCTCACGTGCCTAAAAAACAGAATTTATAATTTAATCAAACTTACACCCATCACACTCCTCTTGGTAACTGTAATGGGTAAGAAATGGCAAAAAATATATATTGGCTTCCATAGTCTAGTCAACAGTGACACTGCCTATGAAGCTGGAGGTATCGGATTTGAATTCTGGTAAGGGCATTTGTTTGTGTGTTTATCACATGTATTTGTTCCCAAGTTATGGCCGTTTCTATGCATATAAGTATGTATTTAGCTATCTAACCCCCTTATTCATAAACGTCTTTCAGGCCTTAATTAGTGAATTTATATTTTGTCTATTTCTAACAAACACAACTGTCAAAGTGAGAGATAAGGATATTTTTTTTTTATACAGATAAGGATAAAACATAAATTACATAAGTCGGCTCGCACATTTAGTACAACCTTTGCTTAGATTTGGGGCTAGGTTTATCTAAGTCAGATCTTCCCTCAATTATTAATTTATTTCGTTATTTCTACCTGTGCATGTTGATTGTCATTAGTCAAATTGGGATCTTCCTTATAGCGACTGCACTCGTAGTACTCAGAGCCGTGCGTCTTCCAGTCGCCTAAGCACACCCAACAGAAGTCGTGTCTGCAAGCTCCGCACTGCATGTGATTGCAACCTCCATTCTTCTCTATGCATATCTGGCATTTAGGGCAATCCTGGAATAATACATTAAATAAATAAATATAATTGGACAATCTTACACAAATCGACCTAGTCCCACAGTAAGCTCATTAATGCTTGTGTTGTGGGTACTTGACGACGATATATATAATAGATAAATACTTAAATACATAGAAAACATCCATAACTCAGGAACAAATATCTGTGATAAACACACAAATCAATGCCCTGACCAGGATTCGAACCCGGGACCTCCTGCTTAGTAGGCAGGGTCACTACCGACTAGGCTAGGAGGCCGTTTCATACATTACGTTTTAAAATGTAATTTTAGGTGATATAAAACTACTATCCCGCACTCCTCACTGGCTCCGCAGAAAACCGGCGCCGTTGCATTGCTAAGTGGAGACCATTTCAGCCTCACATCTTTATTAACATTTCTGTAAATGTGCTTTTGTAATTATGTGTTGTCTAAATAAATTAAATTCTATTCTACTATGAACCAAATATGAGGTTTATTTATTTCAACTTGTTTTCATAAAACTGCCACATCACACTAATAATACTGATATCCTGTTACTGCTGGACAGTCAGTCTTAATAATAAAATAAGGTTTTTAAAGGTTTGTTAATTGAATGGTACAGTGCAGTAGAGCATAGATAAAATAATACAGATTTAATCTTACGCAAGTATTAGGGGTCAAAAAAAGAGATACCATAACATAAGAGATTAAATGAAATGATTATTACATTTTTTAAATTCTTTTATTACATTTACTACAAACAAATGGATCGGATAAGAAATGAATATATACAGTCGTGGCCAGATAATTAAGGACAAGATTATTTTTGCCATACAACTGCATACAAATATGACATTTTAAATTTGATAAAAATATAAATTTTGCTTAGGCTATTTATATTTTAAAAAATACTGACGTATCCGTGTTTAAACAAGACTTAATATGGGCCATAAACATCTTCCATAAAATTTGAACTTTAAAAAATACAGACGGTCAAATCAACACTTTTTATAAGTTCATACCATAATTAGGAACAATGTATGAAAATCGTTCCTAATTACAAAAAGTATTGATTTTACCGTCTGTATTTTTTAAAGTTCAAATTTTATGGAAGATGTTTATGGCCCATATTAAGTCTTGTTTAAACACGGATACGTCAGTATTTTTTAAAATATAAATAGCATAAGCAAAATTTATATTTTTATCAACTTTAAAATGTCATATTTGTATGCAGTTGTATGGCAAAAATAATCTTGGCCAGGACTGTAAGAGGAAGCTTGAAAGTCGCCGGAAATTAAGAATGAATGTGGACGAATGTAGAAGAAGAGGCAAACCTAGGAAAAGGTGGATGGACTGTGTGAGAGATGATATGAAAAAAAAAGAAAGGTGAGTGATGAGATGACGGGTGACAGAGGTGTGGAAGAAAAAGAACACGCTGCACTGACCCCAAGTAAATGGGACAAGGGCAAGAGGATGATGATTTACTACAAATAAAACTTGATTTCCAGACTACTACAGATTTATTTGTAAACAAGCGGCACAAAAACCATTTGACAAATTAATTGAGAGCAACCATAGTATAAGTACCTTAGTATGCGCACTGATGTAGTTGGCTGTCTCCGAGTCGTCCGCACACTTGGTCAGCCAGCGCCGGATGGTGGGGCAGTCCGTGGGCGCGTGGTGCGGCGCGCCGCACGAGAAGCACGTCAGCAGCTCGCAGCCCGAGCACTCCACCCGCCGAGCGCCCGTCCGCAACCACGCTTGGAATATCCACTGAAAAATATTCAAAAGTTAAGAGTTAAGAGCCCCTACCAACACCTGTGATGCAACTTATGTCGAAACACATTGTTTCAAATTATACACAATGTTTAATGTAATCAAAAACTTGAAATACTGCTCATAAAAAATCCATAATTCTACATCTGAATTGGACTAAATCAAACAAGTACTAAAGTAACTATGTTACCTCATTTTGTAGTATCCAATCAATATATTGTAGGTTGAATACAATCTCACAAACAATCCATACGAGACAAATTATTTAAACTTAATTTACATAAAGACAAAAGCGACTTAAGACTTGAAAACAAAATATTTCTACCTGGCAATTTGGACCCGGGCAAAATCTAAGTTCTGGATGTGATTTCACATGATCTTTGAACATAAACTGCTGGTAGCGTTCTCGGAGTGTTGGTTTCGCCACATGCGACAGCACAAAGTCCTCTGGAGCTCGCACTTCACAGTCTTGAGCCATGCACTGAATAGTGTTTGACACACCTGTGACAACCACAGATCAAATAAAAATTATATAACCAAGTACAAAGTGTTAAAAAGATATTTCTAGAAAATACCTATGTCATGCTAGCTAAAATCTTGATATTTTAGTTCATTTTTCAAAATTAAATTACCTGAATACATTTTCTAAGGTTAGTAATTGTTGGTGTTATACTTCTAGCAAGTACATCAACACCACAAGCATCAGAGATGCAGTGTGCTGATATTTACTTTTTTTTATTTTTGTAAGTGAAATAAATCTTAATGTAAGTCTAAGTATACATTTCAGCCAATAAATTACATCAAGTAGGTATTTACTTTTAGGGCATGTTATCAGGGGTTGATATTTTGGCATCCGCGGATGTCAAAAAATCAGCATCCGTAACCTCCCTGTTTAATACTATGGTAAGTAACATCATGACTACAAAAAAACTTGATTGTCATTGTTATATCAGTACATGGCAGGAAGAAGTTGACAAGACAAGATGAAAACTTGAAGAAATTTTAACTTAATATAGAATTCCATAAGGTTCAAATCAAATTTCTTCAATTTTATAGCTCAAGTTATCAATTTCTTCCCGTGTACAGATATTAACACCTGTGGAACTATTAATAGTAAAGCACCCCACGCAAGTAGGCTCCATGTGGGGGGTCTGCCTATCTGAATGGTGCTAGTACTTGTCAATCACAGTGAGTCATAACATAACTATCATCAGACTGATAAGTATATAATAAAAACTGAAATGAAAAGTACTTTTAGTTGATAGAGTTCATGCCATAACAGAAAATAGCACAATACAGATGGCTCAACAACAACATTATTTTTCATAATGTCAGGTATTTCAGGCTCAAGCCACAAGTTTAGGTATTTTAAAAATATGGACTTACCTTGCATAATTTGTACTTCAAAGTGCATAGCCCAGCATTCATTACAAAAGTAATGTCCACAAGCAAGAGCACTGTACTTGGTCAGAGCTGGAGTGGTAGCACAGACCGCACAAGACATCCTGCTGGAGCCAGCTTGGACCGATGGAACCCGAGACTTCACCCGGCTATACACTAGCACTTCATTAGCATTGTTTTTATACTTAGCTATAATCTCTTGAGCATTCCATTCATATGCATGTAACATAACCTGTATTACAATAACATAAACTTGACCTTTAAAATTTGTAAAAGGATAGTAAATAATTTTCAGATGAATATAATTTGATACAAACCTTGGCCAGGGAGGGTGTTATTTGAAGGCTGTTGCTGAGCAATTCAATCGATTCGTTTAACAATTTTTCTACTTCTTCTACCTTGTGACAAGAGTATAAAAAATATTCGGGATCAGCCTTACTGCGGTCCACGGCTTCCATATCACAATCGTCTTGTCCTCCGTAGTAATCGTAGTCGTCCCCGTCGTTATCCGAGTATTCCATATCTGATTCCGCAGACATTTTGGAGAAATGTAGAAAGGATGGGATCGAAACGAATGGTAATAGGTTGGGTGGATATCAAGACGATAAAAACATATTGTAATGCACTGAAAATTTTAACATTTTACATAAAATAAATCCTACACACCAAAGTATATGAGTGTATATATATGACTAGAATACGTCATTTAAGTTGGGCTTACTTGTTTATTTCAGGAAAAAATCCATCGTCTATTTACTTACTACTGTTTTCTACTAAAAACTTAAGTAGTGTTCCCATAACAAACCAAACTAACTGCCATAGAATCATACGTTCAGTCCGTTGGAGGACAATACTAATATTTAGCCAACTTGTATTTTTCCTTCAATTAAGTTTAATTTTTATACTCCAAATTAACCATAAAATGCACAACTGGACATTCTGCTCAATATATATAGGAAATCAAAAACTTCCAAAAATAAAGACACTGCTATATTATGCAACACTGAAAATGTTGCAAGGAAATAAAAATAATTGTAGTGATGGTTAAAATTTATAAAACTGACTGTTCTAAACATTTTTTACTAAAATAATATTTGCTTTTAATCAGATTTATGGCTAAGAGTAACGTTTTATTCATGAATACGTATGAAGTTCTAAATTTGTAATTGTATTTTGTTTAGGAAATGTCTGAAAATTATCGATAGTGGTGGTACCACAGCACCACACTAGAGCAATAGCATTTTGTTGTCAAACTTGTCACTCCACTCTTGTCAGTCATTCAAAGGTCACCTTGGTGAAGTTCATCTCTGACAGATTCAAATTCAAAAAGATTTTAAAATTTACCTTTGGTGCGTATCCCTCACATAAAAAGACATCTAAAAACGTTATAGGACCTTGGCTAATGTTTTGTTTAATTCACATAGTGATTTTTTTTTAATACCATTGTGTAACTTCAGTGATAATTTAGTATGTGCTTATTTTAGGTGTCGGGGGATAAATAACCCTTCAGGATGGATGTAACGGCAACCCAAAGGTTTATTGAGAGGGGGTCCCATAAAGGGAAGGGGCTCGCAGTTTTTACGAGCGGGGGTGACTCCCAGGGCATGAATGCTGCAGTACGATCAGTGGTACGAATGGGTATTTACTTAGGATGCAAAGTATACTTCATTCGTGAAGGTTATCAGGGCATGGTGGATGGTGGAGACAACATTGAGGAAGCCAACTGGTCATCCGTCAGCTCTATCATTCATAAGGGAGGTACCATTATAGGCTCAGCCCGATGCATGGATTTCATGTAAGTGTTGTTTTTGTTAGCAAAATAGATTTATGATTTCTATTTATTTTCTAACAACTCTTGAAATTCACTTCACATATTAAGATTTATAATTATTGTTGTTTTATAACAACATATTTTAAATTATGTCAATGTGTTTCATCATGGTTGCGTATTATTTCAGTAAGCAATGAATATGCTGAACAAGTTTCCATTGTATTCTATTTCATCCCATTAATATTTTGAAAAATATATGTTCTATATTATACATTCATGCTAATGAAATTAAAGAAACTATAATAATTTTTTTTTTTTTAAATACCACGACGGTGGCAAACAAGCATACAGCCCATCTGATCTATGGATGCCTGCAACTCCAAAGGAGTCACATGCGCATTGCCGACCCTTTACAAAAAGAAGGATTTGCTGTGTTGACGGCTAAAGGAACAAGAAGGTCCCTCATCGTCAACACACTGGGTCCTCTTTGAGCTCTTTGAAAATGAAAAGAAAAATATTCAAATTAACTTAGTAATCTTACTTAACCTTAACAAAACTATTTATAAAAAATATCATTTTAGCAAAAGAGAAGGTCGCCTGAAAGCTGCGTACAACCTAGTAACCCGAGGCATTACAAATCTAGTAGTCATTGGAGGTGATGGTTCCTTGACCGGAGCTAACCTGTTCCGACAGGAGTGGTCGAGCCTTCTCGATGAACTCTTGGAGAACAATAAAATTACCAAAGATCAGAGGGAAAAATACAAATTCTTGCACATTGCGGGCATGGTGAGTCATTGAATTCTTTTATTTATTATGTTTAAACGTTAATTTCTATTGCAATACATATGTTTTATAGGTTTATTTAAAAGTAAGCAATAGCAATTAAGATTCAGAGTAATTTATATATTTACCATAATTCCTACAATTTTTAGGGTTCCGTAGCCAAATGGCAAAAAACGGAACCCTTATGGGTTCATTATGTCTGTCTGTCTGTCCGTCCGTATGTCACACGGATTTTACTCGGAAACTATACGACGTATCTGAATAAAATTTACACATAAGGTGTATTTTGTATGCAGCTACTTAGTTATGTAGTTAAATTTGAAAAAAAAATAACTTTTAGGGGGGCGCCCATACAGGTAACTAAAAAAAAAAAAATTAACCAAATATCAACATGTGACACATCAATCGACAGGTCTTTCAAAATAACATTGAGGTTTCTTTGACTATTTTGTGATTAAGTGAATATTTTCTGAAATAATCGCTTCGAAAGTCAGAAAAGTTGTGTAGCCCCCCCCGTAACTTTTGAACCGTAAGTTCAAAAAATATGAAAAAATTTGAAGAGATGCGCCTTATTTGTTCAGCCATTTTTCAGTTATCTCCAAAAAACTTCTTCCAGAGGCATCAGATACGACCTTTTGGTATTAGTTTGGTTCTTATTCCATTGAAGGTACGGAACCCCCTATGCGTGGTCCGACACGCACTTGGCCGGTTTTTTTACAAGTTGTTCTCTTTTACAGTGGTTGTGGTTACATACTGTTAAGACGTAGTTGGTTGTGTTGATTGACATTGATTGATTTATCTTTAAACAGTTTTACTAGCTTAAATGTTCCCGGGCGTGTGTCTAATTTAGACACTTGAGTGTCCTCACTAGCAACTGGAGTGTATGTCCAAATTCCTCCTCCGGTTAAACAGTCTCTGGTTAATCTCAATGTACAAAGTTTGTATGCAGGGGAGGGTCAACTAACTATGCATAGTTGATGTATGTATGTGATGATGACAACCATAAGTTTTTTTTTTCAGGTTGGTTCTATTGACAATGATTTCTGTGGCACGGACATGACCATAGGCACAGACTCAGCTCTGCACAGAATTATCGAGGCCATTGACGCAATCGTGAGCACGGCATACTCACATCAAAGGACTTTCATCATGGAGGTTATGGGTAGACACTGCGGGTAGGTTAAAATTGTTTTAGGGTTTGAATACCTACTCATTTCCAACTACATTGTTTATTCGTAAATTTTATGACTTCCATGTTATATGTTTTGTATGTATTACAGGGACTGTACCTTAAATTGAAACTTTTTTCAGCTTTATTTTTTTTAACACAAAGATAAAGTTCAGCTACTTCCCCAAAGGCACGGCAAACCTGAAATGTTGCATCACACGGCAATGTATCAGCGACGTGTGTGGCTTTGCGACCACTGCCTTAAATAAAGTTCGTGTTCGACCTGCTGTGTGCAGTAAGAACATCACCATTCAATTTTAAATAGGCGTGTCCACACCTGACGCACAGCCTCGCGAGGCAGCTCGGCTAGTGTGGACGTGCCTCGGCTGAGGCAAATGCACGTGCGGCTGCCGCAATGCAAATCAAATTCCTCGCGAGGCGGTGCGTCAGGTGTTGACACGCCTAATCGCATGCGCTACGCGAGGCAATATAAGAGGGTTTGTCGCGCCATTTATACCTAGATTCGTTTTACAATACGATTCGATATTTTAAAGTAGTAATAACTAATAATCATACATCATCACTTGACGCTAGGTAAGCTTGCATCAGAAAAATGAAATGGAACAAACAAAAGATAAATAATAATTTATTGGTCTAGATATCTTGCTGTGGTAACGGGATTAGCGTCGGAAGCGGACTTTGTGTTTATCCCCGAGTCGCCTCCATCTGTAGACTGGAGCGCTAAACTATGTGATAAGTTAGAACAGGCAAGCTTCTATTTTTATATGCGCCTTGCCCCTTGCACCCGTTTTTCTCATTAGCATCCATGGATGAGTCTTATATATCTATGCCATTCCATAACTGGTACTTGTTTAGTTTTCTTGCAGTTTATACCAGCCTCTGTACGGATGCTACTTATACATTTATTTGCGAGGAACCAGCGCCCCTCAATTGGAATAAAAAGTTGTGTGCAAAGATTGTCGAGGCAAGGATTTAATTATTATTTATGTGGGAGCAGGATCACTATCCATTTCCTCCATTAATTCACTTCATAAAGGTGATATACCTGCCGCAATTCTAGCTGGTACTCGACGGCCGTACAACATCGTATTGCCTCGAGTGCCAACTAAGAATAATTACGGCAGATATAGTCGGTACATCGGAATACGGCAGATATAGAGAATATGCGAAATTCTCTTGAAGAATTTTTCCGCGGTTTCTCGATTCGCAGCGTCAGTGTTCTTATAGACGGAGAGCCACGTAAAATATGACACAATAATGAGAGCAACGAAAGTTAGTTTGCTATACTATGCTTATTTCTAGATCTGGACATGCGGCAGCTGTAAAATGGTGGAAGTTAAAGAAAGCAAACCACTCCAAGAAAACAAATCCAATATTATTTTGTTTGATGCAACATTATGAGAACATAAATAATGAGATTATATCATTGCCAAAAGTTTCTGTTGGGGGAAAGTAGTGTCAAACGACGTATAATGTAATTTATAGTTTGTCGCCTACTGTTTTTGTTTCCGTAATATTACGCAATTTTTTTGTTCTAATGTATATAGGCCCTTATAACTGAGACAACTTCGGCAGTTTTTACCTATTTTGGTAATAAGTACTATTTTCCAATTCAAAAACTTTGCTAGCCTGGCACCCCATTAAAAGCTGCCAGATGCCCGGATCTAGTAATAAGGATAGTATAGCAATCTAATAAGATGGGTTTTATTGCTCTCATTATTGTGGCATATCTGACGTGGCCAGCTCTTAGTCCATGGCCTAAATCCAGGCAGGCTTCACTGGCGTTTCGTATTGACCTGACCTATGGTGGTGTTTAACTGACTACTATACTGATCACATCAATGCAAGGTGGGTTCCGCTTGCATGACCAACCCTCGGGCCGCTTGTTACAGTTACCTGGCACTCGTGGCCGCTCTGGCGAGCGAGGCAGACCAAGTATTCATTCCCGAGGACCCTGTTCCCAATAATTGGGTTGAAAAGCTTTGCAAACGATTGGCTCAGGTACGCAGCTTAATTGAGTGGCTCTGTGCACATATAACACGCAATCAATGTAGGCACGCAAATTATTTAATGAGAATGTGCTAGTGCTTGGCGCTGTCCGGTAGTTGCTACCTTTATTCTTATTTCCTAGTAAGAGACAGGTTGACAAGTACTGGAATTAGGCTGTCAAATACTAAGACGTTTATTTTATTTATGCTTTATTAGGCGTTGCGAATCATGCAATTCAATACGAGTATTTTGAGGAACCAATCACCTCACTTGACTTGGTGATATCATTCTTAATCGATTCAATTTAGCCAATTGAAAGAAGATATCTTTAGTGGTTCCGTTTGACTGCAAAGCTACGACGACTTGCAAATATGCTGAATTAGTTTTTGCAATCTGACTGCGATCAGCGAAGTTCGGTGACTTTCCGACCCGCCTTTGTCTTTGATTGTGTGTTGTTTGTCAACCTACGCTATATCCTCTTAAATCTTGTATGTTCCTTAAAGTAATTTCAATCACTTGTGGCATGTCTGGAAAGGTGTAGGTACCATTATACATATTTTACAGTGACTTAGTATTTTTTACGTGTTGCCTTTCATCACAACGGATCCTACAACCGTTGCCGTTCTACTTTAAATGAAATGTGCATGTGACTTTAATTCTGAAGCTTAGGATTGATTTTAAATAGCATGTTGACTTACCTACCTAGTTAATAGGTGTGGCCACACCTGACGCACCGCCTTGCGAGGAAATTGCAGCTCGGCTAGTGTGGACGTGCTTCGCCCGAGGCATTGCGGCCGCGCGTGCGTTTGCCTCGGACAAAGCACGTTTACACTAGACGAGCTGGCTCGCGCGGCAATTTCCTCGCGAGGCGATGCGTCAGTTGTGGCAACTCCTAATAATAAGATGCTCTTCGATAGCTCACACAACCCTTATAACATTGCAAATTGTATTAAGATGCAAATAAGTAGTTGAATTGATTTGTGCTGGAAACGGTACCTACGTGACCTCTACCATGTATTCTCTACAATGCAGTATTTGCCGTAAAAGTAACGTCGCTACGACCTCCACGTGTCTTGTATTCATTCATTGAATGCGCTTAATATGAATCGGATGTAAAAGGGTACGATGAATGTAGATTGGGATGTCATTCTCTTATAAAGTCACTTAAAGTTTTTTTACATTACGAAATTACTAATCGTAGCGCAGCATGATCATAATTAGTTATAGTATATAGGACTGCTTTGATTATTTAGATATTTCAATATTTTGATGTAGATTTCCTATTTAAGTACTTAAAATTACTCGTTTAATATTGTTCGAATAATTTTTTTTCTAACCATTTCAATAATTAAAATAATATCTGTGAATAGGAAAGGAAATCGGGCCAGCGGCTAAACATCATCATAGTAGCAGAAGGAGCTATCGACCGCGAGGGCAAGCCGATCACAGCGGAACTGGTTAAGAAAGTGGTCGTGGACAACCTTCAGCAGGACACTCGCATCACTGTGCTGGGTCATGTGCAGCGTGGAGGCTCGCCTTCGGCTTTCGACAGAATTCTGGTACGACTATTTTTCTTAACCAACTTTGGCAACGTAATTTTCACTTTATTGCGATGGTAATTAAGACGGTTAGACTTTAGTTGTATTTAAACTCAACACAGCCGAGCTAGAAGAAGGTAGTGGTTGATAACCTTTAGCTTAGCGGAACACCCGCATCACTGTACTGGGTCACACGCAGCGCGGAGGCTCGCCTTTGGCTTTCGATATGAGAGATAGGACTAGTAGTTTATGTAACTGTTACGTTTTAAGGCCTAATTACGTACAGTTGCATACACTGCTTTATCTACACTAATATTATTTATCCTAAATGCCGTATTCCGAAACCATAGAATGGCCGCCATTGCACCGCCATGGCCAACTCGATTGTGCCGGCGGTCGCGCGGGCGCGTGTCGGCGGCCGCGCGGGAGCGTGTCGGCGGCCGCGCGGGAGCGTGCAGGTGTACATTATGTTATCAAAACTCATTAACACATCAATACTTGAACATGTAAAGTTAAAATTACGTTACTGCCACACATAAAAAGCTTATCATAGTAAAATCGGTTGTGGTAATGCTAGCCATTGCCTACCGTTTTTGAACACGTTTTAGAGGACTTACAATGTGAGTGTAGATAAAAATAATAGTTATTGTTTTTTTTATCAAGTCGTACAACACGAAATGGAAATCTAGAATATAATTTAAATATTTGCCTGCAAGTACCTATTACTATAAAAGATGCGAAAGAAATACTTATTTCATAGAGACGTCCTATATTTAAGTAAGTAACTTTAATTACAGACGAAGGGATGTTATAGTCAATTATTGATCATCAAATGTTACTTGGACTATTATATATTTATATTATCTAGTTGCGTGATAACTTGTCAACCTCGTATTCTCCTAAACACGATAGGTGAATGTACGATAGTGCTTGCCTAAATTGTCAACGGTAGTCCGTACGCGACGACAACGATATTTGGGACTAGGTTGATCTGGATAGGATTGTTCTAAAATATTAATTTACATGTAGACTGTAATTTGGCCATAAAAACCGGCATGCCGGTAGAAAATGATGTGGATACCTTTACAAAAATCACTTATGCCATCATAAAATAAATAGTTAACGGTTTAGGTGATTGGGGCGCATATCTTGACGTGACTCAAATTCGGACTAGCTGTATTACATCCCGTCCAAAAATCGGTCAAATTACTGACAAGTAAAACATCGTATTTCGTATTGTACCTATGTACTTCTCCTGTTTAAATGGGTTGTCGGAATGCGGACAGCGCAATTGGCTCTCGTACGATAATTGGACGCAATTTCATGAAATGGCGCGCAGTTAATTTAGCCGGGATTGTCTTGATAAGTGAAAGCAGATTCTGCAGATTTCTGAGAAATTTAATGACGTTTATTTATTTATAGTTATATATAGGCATCACTGTAATAATACAGAACATATATATCTACACCTATTTACGTAGGTATACCTATCTTCAACTTCAATCGTTACTTTGTTTACTATGCCGCCTGAAGGTACTTTATACTTAAGTATTTACTTTAAAAAAAAAAATTATGACACGAACTCTGCGTAACTTAGCTTCAAGGTTCATATGTTGCCTATTAGCGATGCTATATGCCACTAAAAGTGTATGACAAAAAAATTGATACATCTTTACCTAAGACCCCACTTACAAATTGATTCGTGTTTAGTTTGGGTTCATAAATTTTGTTCTTATGTTTAGTAACAAATGTATCTCACAGTTGTCACACTGAACATAATCAATGTGTAAACAGGCTCTAAAATACACTATTTCAGTATGTTTATTTCTGAGATCTGAATAAACCATACTAAAATATAGATTAAATTAAACCGACATGTGTGCCGTAGGGTTGCCGCATGGGCGCAGAGGCAGTGATGGCGCTGATGGAGGCCACCCCAGAAACTGAGTCTTGCGTGGTGACCCTGGACGGCAACCAGGCTGTGCGCCTCCCCCTTATGGAGTGCGTGCGGCGCACCAAAGCGGTCGCTCAGGTAAGAAGGTTGTCTATCGTAGGGTTGGCGCAGAGGCGGTAATGGAGGCCACCCCAGAAACCGATCCGTGCGTGATGACCTTGGACGGTAACCAGGCTGGGCGCCTCCCCCTTATGGAGTGCGTGCGGCGCACCAAAGCGGTCGCTCAGGTAAGAAGGTTGTCTATCGTAGGGTTGGCGCAGAGGCGGTAATGGAGGCCACCCCAGAAACCGATCCGTGCGTGATGACCTTGGACGGTAACCAGGCTGGGCGCCTCCCCCTTATGGAGTGCGTGCGAAGCACCAAAGCGGTCGCTCAGGTAAAAAAGCTTAGGCGGATCTCACACTGTCGCCGCGTCGCGCTCCGGTGAATGAGGCGACGCCATATACTTGCAGAGAGCTATGTCGCTTGCACACCGTCTCCGCATGCGGAAACCGCAGCGATGTGATAACCGCCTTAATAATGTGTGGTGGCTATAACTAGCTCTAGCTAGCAATTAATAAACTTTATTTGTCAATAAATAAATATCAGTATCTACTAGTGATCAGGAATGCTGTCAGTCAAGCAATAAGTCAGAGCGAAAATAAAATAAAAGTGTACATTTTATAAAATTTATTTTATACTTGTATACCCACCTATTATATGTAGTTTCTTAATTTAGATCTTCTCATTATAAAAGTTTAGGTGGTATGTGTATCGCCAGGAAAGATGAGGTGAATGATTACGCACACAGCTTCATTAGGTACTGATTGCAAAATATTTTTTAAGAAAAAAAAACCGTCCGTAATGGGGGAAGCCGGTGAAGGATTATTGTAGATGGTGCACCCTTAGACTCCATACAATGAAATAACTTGCTTAACAAACACAGCGAAGAGGACAAATCGTCAAACGTGAACTATGCGTCGTTGAAGAGTTCCATCCTGATCATCATCAGCAGTTCCACTTCATCAAACGTCACTCTTTTGAATGAAAATGCTTGATTTGTTGATAAAAATACAAAAATCGCTATCTGTATGCCTTTAAGATTTGAGGAGTTCCCTCGATTCCTCAAGGATCCCATCGTCAGAACTGCGTTTTGACAAAAATGGGACCAATCTGTATATATATACTTACAATCAGAGAAATAATTTTCAAAATTGGTTTAGACATGACGGAGTTATGGATTAACAAACATAAAAAAAAACAAAAACAAAACATACACGCCGAATTGAGAACCTTCTCTTTTGAAATCTTGAACAATGCTTAGAAAAAATGGAAAAGTAGAAAAATCCACTGCCTCAGGCGAGACTCGAACTCGCGACTCTGGGATACATGCCTATCGCCTGAGGCAGTGGATTTTTCTTCTTTTCCATTTTTTCTAAGCATTGTGGTATCGTTAGCAGACGTTCTGCTTAATACAAAATTAATTGCGTTTACAATGGTCTAAGAACTAGCCAAATTGTAGTGTAAGAAGCAGGTAAACCTACCAGGTAGCCACGTCTCGGCATATGGACATATAAATACATAATAATGTCAGCCTCGTCCCAGCTGGTAGAAAAATCGATTGATCCCCAGAAATTCTAATTGATAATGACTTTGAACGTCCTTGTGCAAGAGTAGGTAGGTATCTAAACAATATTACGCGTGCAAAAGGTAATCGATACCTAAGTCTAGAAACCAGAATTCGTTGCGCAACGACTTTTTTGTACACTTTTCATTATTGAAATAAGTATTACGAATTCCAATTCCTAAGAAATACTTCGCAAAATACATGTTTAGGTTGTGTTGTTAACTACTATGTAGTAATAAAAAAACATTAATATTTTATTCATATGTATACAGGATGGATTTTCTTTTTGGGTCAGTAAGGGCAGCTACCAGATCCCGTGCTGCTACGCGAAAATGGTTTTAGACGACCTTTGATCAATTTCAAATTAATGAAGATTGGCGTTTACAGATTTTGGAAACAACATAAATTTTTGGCTTTTCTAGCCAGAATTTTTTTTGCTCCCATACATGCTTTTGATCCAGGATAGCCCATTCCTAGCCTTCATTCCGATCCATTTCGAATGGCATAAAAAAAGTTTGTCAAAAATGACCTTTTTCTCGCAACCTGTATGTTTTATCCAAAATCTGTAAACGCCACTCTTTATTAATTTGAAACAGGAACGGTAAGACCATTTTCACGTAGCAGCACGGGATCTGGTACCTGCCTTCACTGACCCAAAAAGAAATTCCATCCTGTACCTATACTTGATACTTGGGGCAGTTATGGGTTAATTTTAGATCTGTATGTATAAGTATCGCCACGTTAGTTGAGCTCACGCGCACAACAACATGCTGTCATGTAATGACAGCGGGATTTTGAAATTACTGCATGTTCAATGATATTCGCAACTTTTTCTGTTTCAATTATAATCCAATCATTGGGGAATCATCTCCATACATTGCCTTACAATAGGTGGAGTTGAAAATGTTTTAATGGTTATTGGTAGGCTATAGGGTGGTAATTAAAATACTAGATTTGAGACCTTGAGGGGAGGGGGAGGGGGGGGCGTTGGTTTTGTGTGTGAGACTTACTACTTTCACCCCCTCTATAAGCGCTCTAGGGATGAATTCAACTTTTGAATATCTTTTAAAAGAATCATTAGAAGATGACAAAACTGTGGTAGAGACTTCATTTCCTTATCTTGAAGCACAAAATTTTGAAGTTAATAAATGAAATTCTTATGATATAAGAAAATATACACTTTTTCACCCCCTGTATCTTTATATCTGTAAGACTTACAGATGTATTGTGTATGGAAATATTGTAGACAATTTTATCTTCTTCATACGTTCCATAGATATTTTAGGCATACTGATAACCGTTTAAGCGCCAAGGTTCAAAAACGGACTTATGGCACGTTTAAACCAAGATGGCGGCCAACGCTGCCCCCCCCCCCCCCCTCAAGGTCTCAAATCTAGTATTTTAATCACCACCCTATAGCCTACCAATTACCATTAAAACATTTTCTACTCCACCTTTTGTAAGGCAAATGCTCCAATGATTGCGCTATTAGTTTTATTTAAATTAAGAAGTATCTGAATGATAAATAAAGGTTACTGTTTGTTCTGCCTTATTTTCTAAAATATATCGTGCTTTTAAGCAAATTTACATTCACTTCACTCATTAATTTCATTCATCCACTTTTTAACCGACTTCAAGATTTCAAAAGAGAAGGTTCTCAATTCGGCGTGTATGTTTTTTTTTTTTATGTTTGTTAATCCATAACTCCGTCATGTCTAAACCAATTTTGAAAATTATTTCTCTGATTGTAAGTATATATATACAGATTGGTCCCATTTTTGTCAAAACGCAGTTCTGACGATGGGATCCTTGAGGAATCGAGGGAACTCCTCAAATCTTAAAGGCATACAGATAGCGATTTTTGTATTTTTATCAACAAATCAAGCATTTTCATTCAAAAGAGTGACGTTTGATGAAGTGGAACTGCTGATGATGATCAGGATGGAACTCTTCAACGACGCATAGTTCACGTTTGACGATTTGTCCTCTTCGCTGTGTTTGTTAAGCAAGTTATTTCATTGTATGGAGTCTAAGGGTGCACCATCTACAATAATCCTTCACCGGCTTCCCCCATTACGGACGGTTTTTTTTTCTTAAAAAATATTTTGCAATCAGTACCTAATGAAGCTGTGTGCGTAATCATTCACCTCATCTTTCCTGGCGATACACATACCACCTAAACTTTTATAATGAGAAGATCTAAATTAAGAACCCACCTATTATATGTAGTTTCTTAATTTAGATCTTCTCATTATAAAAGTTTAGGTGGTATGTGTATCGCCAGGAAAGATGAGGTGAATGATTACGCACACAGCTTCATTAGGTACTGATTGCAAAATATTTTTTAAGAAAAAAAAACCGTCCGTAATGGGGGAAGCCGGTGAAGGATTATTGTAGATGGTGCACCCTTAGACTCCATACAATGAAATAACTTGCTTAACAAACACAGCGAAGAGGACAAATCGTCAAACGTGAACTATGCGTCGTTGAAGAGTTCCATCCTGATCATCATCAGCAGTTCCACTTCATCAAACGTCACTCTTTTGAATGAAAATGCTTGATTTGTTGATAAAAATACAAAAATCGCTATCTGTATGCCTTTAAGATTTGAGGAGTTCCCTCGATTCCTCAAGGATCCCATCGTCAGAACTGCGTTTTGACAAAAATGGGACCAATCTGTATATATATACTTACAATCAGAGAAATAATTTTCAAAATTGGTTTAGACATGACGGAGTTATGGATTAACAAACATAAAAAAAAAAACAAAAAAAAACATACACGCCGAATTGAGAACCTTCTCTTTTGAAATCTTGAAGTCGGTTAAAAAGTGGATGAATGAAATTAATGAGTGAAGTGAATGTAAATTTGCTTAAAAGCACGATATATTTTAGAAAATAAGGCAGAACAAACAGTAACCTTTATTTATCATTCAGATACTTCTTAATTTAAATAAAACTAATAGCGCAATCATTGGAGCATTTGCCTTACAAAAGGTGGAGTAGAAAATGTTTTAATGGTAATTGGTAGGCTATAGGGTGGTGATTAAAATACTAGATTTGAGACCTTGAGGGGGGGGGGGGGGGGGCAGCGTTGGCCGCCATCTTGGTTTAAACGTGCCATAAGTCCGTTTTTGAACCTTGGCGCTTAAACGGTTATCAGTATGCCTAAAATATCTATGGAACGTATGAAGAAGATAAAATTGTCTACAATATTTCCATACACAATACATCTGTAAGTCTTACAGATATAAAGATACAGGGGGTGAAAAAGTGTATATTTTCTTATATCATAAGAATTTCATTTATTAACTTCAAAATTTTGTGCTTCAAGATAAGGAAATGAAGTCTCTACCACAGTTTTGTCATCTTCTAATGATTCTTTTAAAAGATATTCAAAAGTTGAATTCATCCCTAGAGCGCTTATAGAGGGGGTGAAAGTAGTAAGTCTCACACACAAAACCAACGCCCCCCCCCCTCCCCCTCCCCCTCAAGGTCTCAAATCTAGTATTTTAATTACCACCCTATAGCCTACCAATAACCATTAAAACATTTTCAACTCCACCTATTGTAAGGCAATGTATGGAGATGATTCCCCAATGATTGGATTATAATTGAAACAGAAAAAGTTGCGAATATCATTGAACATGCAGTAATTTCAAAATCCCGCTGTCATTACATGACAGCATGTTGTTGTGCGCGTGAGCTCAACTAACGTGGCGATACTTATACATACAGATCTAAAATTAACCCATAACTGCCCCAAGTATCAAGTATAGGTACACGATGGAATTTCTTTTTGGGTCAGTGAAGGCAGGTACCAGATCCCGTGCTGCTACGTGAAAATGGTCTTACCGTTCCTCTGTTTCAAATTAATAAAGAGTGGCGTTTACAGATTTTGGATAAAACATACAGGTTGCGAGAAAAAGGTCATTTTTGACAAACTTTTTTTATGCCATTCGAAATGGATCGGAATGAAGGCTAGGAATGGGCTATCCTGGATCAAAAGCATGTATGGGAGCAAAAAAAATTCTGGCTAGAAAAGCCAAAAATTTATGTTGTTTCCAAAATCTGTAAACGCCAATCTTCATTAATTTGAAATTGATCAAAGGTCGTCTAAAACCATTTTCGCGTAGCAGCACGGGATCTGGTAGCTGCCCTTACTGACCCAAAAAGAAAATCCACCTGTATACATATGAATAAAATATTAATGTTTTTTTATTACTACATAGTAGTTAACAACACAACCTAAACATGTATTTTGCGAAGTATTTCTTAGGAATTAGAATTCGTAATACTTATTTCAATAATGAAAAGTGTACAAAAAAGTCGTTGCGCAACGAATTCTGGTTTCTAGACTTAGGTATCGATTACCTTTTGCACGCGTAATATTGTTTAGATACCTAGGTAGGTACTCTTGCACAAGGACGTTCAAAGTCATTATCAATTAGAATTTCTGGGGATCAATCGATTTCTCTACCAGCTGGGACGAGGCTGACATTATTATTTATTTATATGTCCATATGCCGAGACGTGGCTACCTGGTAGGTTTACCTTCTTCTTACACTACAATTTGGCTAGTTCTTAGACCATTGTAAACGCAATTAATTTTGTATTAAGCAGAACGTCTGCTAACGATACCACAATGCTTAGAAAAAATGGAAAAGTAGAAAAATCCACTGCCTCAGGCGATAGGCATGTATCCCAGAGTCGCGAGTTCGAGTCTCGCCTGAGGCAGTGGATTTTTCTACTTGTCCATTTTTTCTAAGCATTGTAAACGTACCTACCTAATTAGGTTCCAATGCCAAATCTAATGGCGACATCAAAGTCACAAATAGCACCGAAGAGGTTGATGATTTATCAAGTTATCGCAAGTTTGTTGACATACATATGTATTTGACTTCCAAAAATCGTCTACCAGGGATTCATACGATCGACTGTTGTCAACAACAAAGCTTGTGTCAATGTTGTTATGCTGCCGCGAATGCAGAAAGGGGGCGTCCATTAATCGCGTCATACGTTTTTGGCTTGTTTTAGACCCCCCCCCCCCTCCCCCATGGTGATCTTTGGTGATATTTTCAGGACCCCTCCCCCCCCCCCCCCCTGTCCAATATGACGTGTAATTTTTTGCTAACTAAAGTAAGTACAGTTTTCTAACACGTGAACCTACTTTCGTAACGCACGTACACGTAAAGGGTAAAAAATGAAACTACATGTATACATATAAAATTAAATTATCTTTAATAGAAAAAAACCGGCCAGGTGCGTGTCGGACCACGCGGTTTCGTACCTATACCTACTATCGAAAAAGTAATATCAAAAGGTCGTATCTGCGTATGAAATGAGTTTTTAGGAGATAACTCAATAATTCCTAAACCGATATTGTTCTCAATTTTTTTCATATTTTTGGATCTCCGGTTCACTTACGGGGTGATTTTTCCTTAAAATATTTACTAAATAAAAAAAAAATCAAACAGACCTCAATGTTATTTTGAAAGACCTATCGAGTGATGTGCATCATGTCGATATTTGGTCAAAAAAATATTTTTTGACAAATAATTACATTATGGAGTAGTGCCCCTCCTTAAAATATATTTTTCAGCAATTTACAAAACTAAGTAGCGGCACACAAATACACACCTTATATTTAAATAATTTCATAACGTTTCATAGTTTCCGAGTAAAATGGCTGTGACATACGGACGGACGGACGGACGGACAGACGGACATAAAGAAACTATAAGGATTACGTTTTTGCCACTTTGGCTACGGAACCCTAAAAGCCTACTTCACAAAATAATATGTCAAATGCCATTAAAACTTATTTACAATCATAGTGCTAGTGCAATTTTACTCTGCTTTTGACATATTGATTCAAAAGTTGATAATTTTGAAACAAGAAACAAAAAAACTACACGTGATATGTGTCCAGACCCCCCTCCCCCCTGTGGTGATCATTGGTGATTTTTTTCTTGACCCCCTCCCCCCCTATACAATATGACGCGATTAATGGACGCCCCCAAAGACGATGGTTCGATTCCAATACAGTCGCCATTAGATAGATATCGGAGCGGCCAAGGTGGTCACAAATATCTGAACAACGCCTTTATTGTCAAGGCGATAAAGTGCATGTTCAGATGTTTTTGAGTACCTTGGCCGCTCCGATATATCTGATGGCGACTGTACCTAACTCGCTGATGTATCTTTATTTTTTTTGAGTCATATCAGGGGAAAATTTAAATGAGACTATTTTTTTTCCATGATACGCTTAAGGCAATAAGATGCAAAATGGCGAATTTTTTAATCGTTTTTCCAAAAATCGCACTACGACAATTGCACGATTTTTATAATCTGAAAAAAGACGAAGTATAAGGACGGGATGGCTTGACCACTTTTTGTTTCATGACATCTACTTCAGTTTTTAATACTAGTGTCATCTCTCAGGCTATGGCCGACAAGAACTGGGACCTAGCGGTACAGTTGCGTGGTCGCAGCTTCGCTCGCAATCTGGAGACCTATAAGATGCTGACACGCCTCAAGCCGCCCAAGGAGGCTTTCGACGCCTCTGGGAAACCTTCTGTAAGTTGTAGTGTTACATTTAGCTATACTTAATCTGTTGACCTAAAACATAAAGGAAGAAAAAAGGACGCGGCTCTAAGTTGTTTATAACAGGGTTGTTAGTTGTTTATGGCAGCTGCACTGTCCCATCTGGACCTCGCAGCACTCACTGGATTTTCTTTATCATCTGCTTTCCCGCTACTACTATCCCAGGGAAGAAATGCCTATCTATATCCAGTGACATGTAGCCATACGATAAATAAATAAATAACAGGGTTGCCCAAATTCAGGCTCGCTAGGCTGCCAATTCGGAGCTAAATTCTGAATTCTCCACAATCCCGCCCGCGAAAATAAAGTGAAATTCCGGCCGCGGCCCTTGGGTTGAAAAGTTTTGTTAAAACAGTCGATATTCTGTCTTCCAGTGGCGGTGCGTCCATAGAACTCGATTCCCATCGGCCTACCTAAATATTAGACTCTTGGGTAACTTCCCTACAGATTGTGGGAGAAAAAGAAAGCCAAATTATCTCTGACTCTCCTTCAAATATTTTTGCCTATATTGCCTATAACCTCCGAGCGGCTTGGAGTAAAGTAATCGAGCTCGATTGAAAAACATAGTTTAAGTAATTTAAGAGTATTGCTACAACTCCACGCGTAACATTATGGCATGGCTACGGCAAATAAATACATAGGTGTCAACTACAAGCATTCTACAACCCTTATCAAAAATTTTTTACACTCAATTTTGACCCAATATACTGCCAAACTTCCCTTAGAAAGTTAGAACAACACTAATACGCAGCCTTAATGACATGTTTTAAAGTAAATAACATTTTAGGAGGGGTACACACTGGCAGTAATGCACGTCGGCGCCCCTGCGTGCGGTATGAACGCGGCCGTGCGCTCTTTTGTGCGCAACTGTATCTACCGCGGCGACACTGTGCTGGGCGTCCACGACGGCGTCGAGGGCTTCATCAGCGGCAACATCGTCAAGATGGAGTGGTAACTACATTTTACATTACTTATATATAAGTACTGTTAGGGAGGGTCACTCATGCATGTTGGCGCCCCTGCGTGCGGTATGAACGTGGCCGTGCGCTCTTTCGTGCGCAACTGTATCTACCGCGGCGACACCGTGCTGGGCGTCCACGACGGCGTCGAGGGCTTCATCAGCGGCAACATCGTTAAGATGGAGTGGTAACTACATTTTACATTACTTATAAGCAGAGCTCGGATTTTTCACGGCAAAACAAAACACTAGCGTAATTTAGCCAGTGCTTGAAATATTATTTTATCGACACCTATCGAGTCTTACTAGAGTATATGACAGGTATTGCCTCAGTACATTTTTTCTTTTTTTATTCGATGGTACACCTATCAGTGTGAATGTCAAAATTTAAAAACTAACAAACGTGCGAAAATTTCGAAAAACAGGAGACTTACTAGAGCTCAAAATCAATATTTTTGACCAGTCTAAGGTGACCTACTGGGGGTTAGAAGGTTGTGCATTAATTACCGGACATCCTGTATAAGTAATAAAATAACTTTTCATTTTAGCTTTGCCATAGTCGAGCAACAAAGAGGTAGGTCTGCATGTACAACTTAGAACGAAGTAACTATACCACCTCATTTAAAATGATAGAAACGACTGCAAATTTCATCTCACATGGCATATGACATTCACACTTTAACTGTCATTTCATTACGTATAAAACGTAAATTGCATCTAGGTATTATTTATTTCGCAACGCATTGAATCCGACGTGTTGGATATACGTATAATAACTTAATATTGCAAGGTATCAATTAATACAAAAATGAGTAATGTACAAGATCGGATCAAAACGTGGATTGAAAATCACCCTGAGTTAGTCTATAATGAAGTGACCTCCACTATATACTGCTCTATGTGCGATATGCATCTAAAACTGAAGAAATGCAATATTGAGAATCATGTGAAAAGCAACCGCCACAATTACCGTTCGGGGCAACCAAATAGGAAACATCAATTTTATTTCGATTTAATTATTTTTCTTATTTCATGCAACATACCATGGGCAACAGTCAACAACAATAATTTTCGTAATTTTTTTAACAAGTATTTATGTTGCGACTGCTCTATGACTTCTTTACCGGACGAATCAACCCTGCGAAAAATTTATTTAAATCTCGTGTACAAAAAAACTATACAGGGTATAAGAGAGGTAAACAAAACCATTTATTTGTGGATATCTATAGACGAAACACCAGATTTCATGGGAAAATCTGTGACAAACGTGGTGATTCGGTCTTTGCAAAAAAATTGTTCTAAGCAATTTTATCTTTTGGGGTCGAAGGTTTTAGAGAAGGTAAATAGGGAAACAATAGCAAACCTAATAATAAACCAATTAAAATTTTTGTTTCAAAATTATTTCAATGATAACGTAAACAATTTGCTTTTACTTTGCACAGATAGTGCCGCATATATGCTTAAAGCCGGTCGTATTTTAAAAGCAACGTTTCCTCGTATGAAACACATTACGTGTTTAGCTCATGGTCTGCACCGGGTTGCCGAAGAAGTGCGAGATAATTTCAAAGGTGTGGATGGGTTGATATCGAATGTCAAAAAGATATTCCTAAAATCTCCAGAGCGTGTACGCCTTTTTAAGGCAAAATATCCGTCCATTCCCCTACCTCCCGAGCCAATTATCACCAGATGGGGAACTTGGATATCTGCTGCGGTATATTACGCTCAATACTATGAGCAAATACGTGATGTCGTCTCCATACTTGCTAATGACTCGGCAGCTATAAGAGCTGCAAAAAAATGTTTTCAAACACGCAAACTACGACCGGAGTTAAATTTCATTCGCGACAACTACGAAGTAATAGCCTCTTCAATAGAACAATTGCAATGTTCGACTTTATCCATTGCGGAATCCTTCCTCATTCTGGATACTGTTCGTTGCTACGTAAACTGGAGTAAACTTTTACCAGTGATACGTAAATTTGAAGCCGTGCTCGAACGAAATCCTGATTACGAAATTTTAAGAGACATATCTGAAAATATTACCCGAACTGATAATGAATTCTATAAATTTGCTCCCTTGACGTCAACTGAAGTTGAACGTACATTTAGTGAACATAAATGGATTTATAGTGATAAACGCAACTGTTTACTCCCAGAGAATGTTGAAAAGATAATGATCATCTACTCCTATCACTATTACCCAAATAAAATGTCTTGTGCTGCTGTGTGTACTGACGTAGATTTTGAAGAAGAAATTGCGTCTGTTTCTAATATATAGTAACTTTATACAAATGTTTTTATTAGTTTTATTACATATTAATTTTATTTGGTGACTTTTATTTCTTCTAGTTCTGAATTATCGATATCGATAAAATAATATTTCAAGCACTGGCTAAATTACGCTAGTGTTTTGTTTTGCCGTGAAAAATCCGAGCTCTGCTTATAAGTACTGTTAGGGAGGGTCACTCATGCATCTTGGCGCCCCTGCGTGCGGTACGAACGCGGCCGTGCACTATTTCATGCGCAACTGTATCTACCGCGGCGACACCGTGCTGGGCGTCCACGACGGCGTCGAGGGCTTCATCAGCGGCAACATCGTTAAGATGGAGTGGTAACTACATTTTACATTACTTATAAGTACTGTTAGGGAGGGTCACTCATGCATCTTGGCGCCCCTGCGTGCGGTATGAACGCGGCCGTGCGCTCTTTCGTGCGCAACTGTATCTACCGCGGCGACACCGTGCTGGGCGTCCACGACGGCGTAGAGGGCTTCATCAGCGGCAACATCGTTAAGATGGAGTGGTAACTACACTTTACATCTTATATGTACAGTCACCGGCAATAGTATCTTCCTATAGGAAGGCCGCAAAAACATGTGACACGCTCTTATTTGTAGGGCCATAAGAGCGTGTAACATATTTTAAGGAGGCCTTTTAAGGAGGGTATCTATTCTATGTTTTGGACTGTAAGCTAGGAACAAATTTCATAACCAATCGCGTCCCAGGCGATAACTTGTGAAGTGATTAAGGGCGATGTATAATGAAGCCTCATGAAAGTCAGCTGCCTCTCCGTTGGTGGGTTGAGGAACGGCAGCCTAAATCAATTGGCCTGGGACGCGAAGATCAACGAAATTAGTCCCTGGCTTATGGTATATTTAGACGGTAAGCTAGATTGGTTGTACGTATATCATTCATAGTAATGAGTGTAATGAATGACTATCAAAACAAAAAGCAAGAAAATGTTTAGAAAATGTCTGTTAATAATCCGTTAACTTTGACGCATCTATGAAAACCCGACAACGATTAATAGAAAAAGTCTTAGTCGCATTGTATATGAAGACGTCGATATTTCCTTAGAACGTAAAGACTGTAGGCAGCGCCCGGCATGAACCGAAGACTAGGGAATGCAAACTGGTAATAACGGTGTAGAAATTATTGGTAAATTACCGTTAATTCTTACGGTAAACATTTACATTCGACGCCAGAGACCAAAGCCCACCGCCAGAGCGCAAGCCACAGATCGTATTAGAGTCGGACGATATTGACATTTTTGGAGATAATTCCGGTGTATTTTACAGAAACGTTTTAAGGGACATACATAATAATATTATTGTATAATTAAAGTTACTATATAAAGCTACTATATCATTATATATCATATTGTAGTTATTTGAAATTTACTTTTTGCAATATTTTGTTACTTTTTGCAATATTTTGTTACTTTTTCTGTAAAAACTGGTTTTTGGCCGTATGATGAACGTGGATATCGATGTGATAATACATCCAGCCTACATCAGTAGATAACATAAAACACGTTTTAACATGTCGTTATTCCCAGGTCCGACGTAACTGGATGGGTGGCGCAGGGTGGCGCATTCCTGGGTACTAAGCGTACATTGCCCGGAGACAAGAAGGCCGAGATAGCAGCGCGCATCAAGCAGTTCAATATCCAGGGCTTGCTGATCATTGGTGGATTCGAGGTAGGAGCAAATAAAAATAATAGTTTAAAAAACTAAAAAACACGCTTTTAGCACGCACTAAAAATTAGAAAATAATTCGGACATTTAGTTTGATGACTCAAGAGTTTTCCCTTTGCCAAATCTTCATTAGATCGCAGGTAAACATAAACAATTTCAGTTCGTGATGAACGATAAATAATTACCTATGCGAAATGGTTATAAGTAGGTAATCATCTTTATTGACGCGACTTAGAGCAAGTTATTCCTGACAGCAAACCCTTTCATTTGATACCCATATCATGGGGGTGCATTTCAAATAGCCTGTCCGCCATCTTGGACGTCCGCCATATTGGATTTAAGTCACGTGACTATTTTTTTCGTTTTCCTGACAGCAAACCCTTTCATTTGATACCCATATAATGGGGGTGGATTTCAAACAGCCAGTCCGCCATATTGGATTTGTAATGACGTTTCTTAGCTAGTCATGTATTGTCATCAGAACTCAGAGCGTGTGCAAAATTTCATCCTAATCGAAGACCGGGAAGTGGGTCAAATTAAGATTCCAAGATTTTCTTACATACATAGTTAGTTACAAGTGAAGCTAATAAAAGCGTGTTAAAAATAGAAGTTCATCTAGGCTAGCTCTTCTTCTTCCTGCCCTTATCCTACGTTATGTGGGGTCGGCACAACATGTCTTCTTCCATTCTCATCTATCTCCCGTCATCTCCTCACTTACTCCTTTCTTCCTCATGTCCTCTTTTACACAATCCATCCATCGTTTCCTTGGCCTACCCATAGCTCTTCGCCCATCTACTTTCATATTTAACATTCTTTTGCCTATATTACATTCATCCCTCCTCATGACATGCCCGAACCATGCTAACCTACCACCCTTCACTTTCTATTAGTACGTAATGTACCAAGCGGCCAAGGTGGCCACAAACATCTGAACAACGCCTCTATTGTCAAGGCGATAAAGTGCATGTTCAGATGTTATTGAGTACCTTGGCCGCTCCGGTATATTTGATGGCGACTGTACAACATCAGTGACGTCAGTCATAGTATGCAACGTCCCTACGTACGTGCTGTTGTTGCACTACTATTGTACCTGCAATACAACACGACGTGCCGTGCACAAATTTCTGACATAATGTAATTTTTAGAGCCATAAGAGCGAGTCTCATATCTTTGCGTCTTTGCTGTGCAAGATATTATTGTAATGTACAGTTGTACACGCAAATTATTATAATATCCATATATGTGTCCATGCAATTTTCAATCTCAACTGTACTTTCCTGTTTTCAACCGACTTCAAGATTTCGAAGGAGGAGGTTATCAATTCGTCGGGATCTTTGTTTTTGCTATTTTTTTTTTTTTTCTGTGTATGTTCACCGATTATTCGAAGACGGCTGGACCGATTTGGAAAATTCTTTTTTTGTTTGAAAGAGTATACTTCACAGTTGGTCCCATTGTAACCAGGTCAGGATCTGATGATGGGATCCTGGAGAAATCGAGGGAACTTTTCAACTATTATAGGCACACCTATAGTGATTTGAGTATTTTTTACAGTATCTCGAGCATTTGCTTTTGGAAAGGTGGATGCTAAGTGAAGTCGGTTCTTTTTTGTTTAAAATTATTCAATGAATATTCGAGGAATCAGTCTTCGAGCAACAATGTAAAGGAGGTACAGACTCAAACAAGATGACTGATGAAAACTACTAAGATGACTAATGATACTGAAAATATGGCTCGTAAAAATTGGTACCATACGGGGGGGGGGGGGGGGGGGGCTATTGCCCCTGTTCCTCCCCCCCCCGTATCCGCGCCTGCACAAGATCGACTCGTGTGCTCTTTGACAGTATTACGGTATAAGACTGGCCGGTTACCAATTTTTACGAGGCATTTTTCAGAATCGCAAACCTCGTATACTACGGGGCCCAGTTGGGGACCGCGAGATTTTTTGTGAAGGAAAGTGCCCCCCTGAACGAAATCCTGCATCCGCGCCTGATCTTGTGGTACTATTGTGGGGCCATATTTTTGGGCTGATTGTGTATCCCTAGTATTGTTTGATCGGTGGAATCAGTACATAAGTTATAACAACAATTTTAGGAATTTAGAACCTGAGAAGTTTCCGATGTCAATCTTTTTCACTTTATTTACTTTGAATGGCCTATGGAAAAGTTCTAAATGTATGATTATTTGCAGGCATACCAAGCAGGCTTGGAGCTATACGAGTCCCGTCACCAGTTCGCCGAGTTCAACCTCCCGCTAGTGGTGATCCCATCCACCATCAGTAACAATGTTCCCGAACCGACTTCTCGCTCGGGGCAGATACTGCCCTCAATGAGATTACTGAGATCTGCGACCGCATCCGTCAGTCTGCGCAGGTACAGTTGAATTTCAACTTTGATTCTACTGACATTGTATGGTATGTTTTTGAACTAATATCCAGTCATCCTGAGCCTGATTTAACATGGTGTTTCTGAAAACGTTCTAGGAACTTTTATAGTACTTATTTTTGCTAGTTGGGATCCATCTAGTCGTGATCACATCCACCATTAGCAACAATGTGCCCGGTACGGGCTTTTCCCTCGGAGCGGATACTGCTTCAATGAGATTAATGAGATCTGCGACCGCATCCGTCAGTCTGCGCAGGTACAGTTGAATTTCAACTTTGTTTCTACTGGCATATGGTAGTTTTTGGACTAATATCCAGTCATGCTGATCCAACATCCCTCTAGTCGTGATCACATCCACCATTAGCAACAATGTGCCCGGTACTGGCTTTTGCCTCGGAGCTGATACTGCCTCAATGAGATTACCGAGATCTGTGACCGCATCCGTCAGTTTACGCAAGTATAATTGGATTCAAACTTTGTTTTGGCTGGATCGTTTATAGGATTTTCAGTCAGTTATCCGGATTCAACATACCAGTGGTGTTCCCTTCAACCTTCAGTAACAATGTTCCTGGAACTGAGATCTGATGGGCACTGGATCAGAGATCTTGAAGATCTTAGACAGCATCCGTCAGTTTGTTCATGTGTAGTTTTTATGGAATTCGAACCTTATTTAACCTTTTGACCGCCAAGCATTGAACAAATATGACGTGCCACCGACGCCACGTAATCGCGTTTTGTCAATCGAAATTGAACTTTGCGGAAGCCCGCGTAGGTCCCTATTGCATTACAAAGCCTGTCGGCTGTAGCCGTCGTTGGCGTCCATGGCACAACTTTTTGATGTCGGCCACAGCCGACTGTGGCGGTCAATAGGTTAAAGAGCCACAAGGTCGTTTCTCAAAATGCTGTTCGTGATGATCTCATTGACACGAACAAAATGCCCATCCTATCTATATTAACTTCTTTCTACGGAGCTCGCAAAAGCAACCGTTTTCTGTCTTATTTGAAACTAGCACTAATGATTTGCAATAAACATCTGTTCATTTCACAGGGTACGAAACGTCGTGTGTTCGTCATTGAAACCATGGGCGGCTTTTGCGGTTATTTAGCTACCTTAGCAGGTAAATTATTATTTTTATTTTGACAAATCACGGTTCTTAATCGCGTACACTAACATTTATTATTTTCCTGACGTTTCGAGCGTGTCGTAACGGTCGTGGAATCCAGTGATTAGCAAATATAAGCATGGAAATACTTGCAGTTCCAAACCATCGGATGTTGTGTGGTGTGTGTTGAGTGTAGGCAAAGTGACAACCCTAGTGTAAATATGAATAATCGAGACCAAGTGCGGGTAGCTCGGAAAACCCGCGCGGCTAGGAGATGCTTATACAATAAAAACGAATAAGCTCCTTAATAAATGAAAAAATGAAAATTCTTCGCCAATCCATCTGCGACCACGAGCGTTACCACAGGTTCGAAACGTCAGAAAAATAATAAAAGTAAGTGTACGCGATTAAGTCCCGTGTTTTGTCAAAATAATAAGTGAAAATCGTGTGAGTTTAAATCAGTAAATAATTACTTTCTTACCAAATTCATACAAAATCAATACTTAATTTATGATATATTTAGGCTTGGCCGGCGGTGCCGACGCTGCCTACATCTACGAAGAAAAGTTCTCCATCAAGGACTTACAACAAGACGTCTACCACATGGCGTCTAAAATGACGGGCGGGATTCAGCGCGGTCTGATCCTGCGTAATGAGAAGGCTAATGACAACTACAACACTGACTTTATATATCGACTCTACTCGGAGGAGGGCAAAGGACTGTTCACGGCCAGGAGCAATGTATTAGGTAAGATCTGTAGTAATTATTCAACCAGAAAACGTCGAAAATAACGGGATATCCTGCGCGCCTTATTCTGCGCAATGAGAATGAGTTTTTCACTAGATGTCAGCACCGTGGCGAGAGGTCTAGCTCTCATTATCCACCAATCATGTTTAATAATAGTAGATTGTACAACAAGTGCATAAAACGTACGATTTTACGCGAGGCGTTTATCCATCCGAGCGACCTTGCGAGCGAGGATTGATATAAAGTCGAGTGTAAAATGGGTTTTATGGACGAGGGCTACACTCTAATTTTCACTTCAATTGCGAGGAAATTATTTATCGGTAGTCGTAAAACAATTTCAAGTTGTAACAAAAATATTACAATGAAAACAAATATGGTTCCCACCAATTAATTTTTTAATGTTTCTTTTTTAATTTTCAACAAGTGAATTTAGACATAGATAGGTACTTGTTTTCTGCCAAGTCATAAAAACATTTCGGGGCATTTCTAAACTATTATCAACTCCTATTTTATTTGATTCAATTTATTTTATTATAGAAAACACGCCATTCAATTCAAATAATTATAGCAAGAATATGATAAAAGAACAAGTTTCAGTATTCTACGAAATTTTACTGCTCAGTGAAATTGTGCAATATATTTTGACTCTGTTTGGCTGTTGAGCCACATTCTTAGTCTTAGAAGAAAATTTTGCCCTAGAGCTTAAAATGCGATTTTATGTCGTCCACGCACGACTTAAAGTCAAACTTTACGAGCATGAGAAGTGAAAAAAAATTTATTGGTGAATTTTGGCAGCTGCTGTCAAAAATACCTCTCGTAAATTAAAAATCCTTATTGTAAAGACAACTGTAACATCTAGTTTATCTACCGGATCTACTCTGAGTAGGACTGTCGACTCCTACAAGCTCCAGTTCAACGAATTAATTGAAGCTAAGGAAGACCACGCTACAAAGTCAATGACCTCGTAGTGTAGTCAGTAACCTATCTCCGACTACTTTAGAAATCACGTCTCAGTGGCTTGTGATGTCACGTTCGACGTTCAAATCTGGTATACAACTTGTCCCTATTGTATCGTCACTTGTTTTTTGCCGTCTTCCACTGATGTAGGGTAAATTGTCAATAACTAGCCACCGTTCAATAACTGGCCACCTTATACTAAAGATGAATTCTATTTATATGTTAATAGAATTCATTTTCAACCGGCTTCAAGATTTTGAAGGAGTTTATCAATTCGTCGGGATCATTGTTTTTCCTTTTTTTTTAATGTATGTTCACCAATTATTCGAAGACGGCTGGGCCGATTTGGAAAATTCTTTTTTTGTTTGAAAGAGTACTTCACAGTTGGTCCAATTGTAACCAGGTCGGGAACTGATGATGGGATCATGGAGAAATCGAGGGAACTCTTCAACTATAGCCACACCTATAGTGATTTTAGTGTTTTTACAGTAGCTCGGGCATTTTTGGAAAGGTGGAGGCTAAGTGAAGTTGGTTCTTGTTTGTTTAAAATTATAGTATCAGGTATCAATTACTGGCCACCTTATCTTTAGCTATAAATAGAATCCTTTTTTTTTTGTACAGCCTTGGCCAGAAGTGTTGAGCACTCTTGCGATTTTCATACAAAACTCGAAATTTTAGACCGGCGTTTCTATCTTTTTTGAAGTTATTTTATCAATTAATTCAAACTGACCAGGCATGTTTTGTTGAAGTTAGCAGTAACTGCATAGAATATTTGCAATTTTTCGCACCGTACTAAATTCACATTTTTGGGACCTCGACTTTTCATATTTTATAGGTACCTTGAAAGTGTTATTAAGTGAAGTTTTGTAGATATATCAATAAAATATAACATTTTATGTCATCTTACATTGTTATCATAGGGAATTAATACTTAACATCAAAATTGTAAACAAAAAAGAGCTATGCTCAACACTTCTGGCCAAGGCTGTATAAGGTGGCTATCAGTTAGTGACGAATTACCCTACGTTGGCAACGGTTGGTATCTTACAGGCCACATGCAGCAAGGCGGGTCCCCGACGCCGTTCGACCGCAACATGGGCACCAAGATGGCGGCCAAGTGCCTGCACTGGCTGGTGGAGACGCTGCAGCGCGGGCCCGCCGTCGGCGCCGACACGGCGTGCCTGCTCGGCGTCGTCAAGCGACAGTACAAGTTCACGCCGCTCGAGGATCTCAAGGCTCAGACCAATTTTGCGTAAGTGTTCTAATGGGTGTACTGCCTTTTTTCCGAATTATGTTTCGTCAAATGTCATTTAGCAACCAACTTTTCGCCGAAGTTTTATTTTGCAAACCAATCTTCGGCATAATTTTACTTCGTAATTTTTTTATTTCGCTACATTTTTATATTACAAAAATTTATTACGTTAAATTTTATGTGGTAAATAATTGTGTAGCAAATGATTTGCTAAGGCAAATAACATATTGTTAAATAATTCGAATCCTGGTCGGCGCATTTATTTGTGTGTTTATCACGGATATTTCTTCCTGAGTTATGTATGTTATGTTTTCTATGTATTTAAGTATTTATCTATATCTATCTATTATCGAACGAGCGAAGTGAGTTCTTACAAACAACTTCGGCTACTGGGATGTTTCAGCATTTTGATGGCTTTTTGATTTTGAGAGTTTGTTCCGCGATAACTTTAGTTAACGTCTTTCTGATCTTTATGAAATCTGTTGGGGTTGTAGCAGATATACATAAAATTTGTGAGTTCGTATATGAGCAGGATCTTTCAAGGGGTTGTGGAGCTAGAAGGCGAAAAAAAATCTTCAGAAACGTCTTGTTATATTGGTCATCTCGTTTGCAAGGAAATCGCGAGTTCTGAGTTCGAGGCGGACTACTAGTATATATCGTCGCCTAGTATGTACCCAGTAGTTATCGAACGAGCGGAGCGTAAGCGAGGTGAAGTTCTTACAGACAACTTTGGACATAACAGAACGTCTGTGCATTTCGATGGATTTATGAATTTGAATATTTGTCGCGCGATAATTTTAGTAACGTTTTTCTAATCTATATGAAATTTGTTGGGGTTGTAGTATAGCTCAATACAATTTGATAGTTCGTATATGAGCAAGATCGATCAAGGGGTTATGGAGCTAGAAGGCTCGAAAAAGTCGTCATTAGGGTCTTGTTATATTGGTCATCTCGTTTGCAAGAAAATCGAGAGTTCTCAGTTCGAGGCCGACTACTAGTTTATAAGGTAGTTTTTACTTAACTTTTAGATAACAACTAAAAGTTAAGTAAAAATACTACAGTCAAACAAAGTAAACCTTGTTTGAATGAGATAAAAGATAGCGTAGGAACACTCTTCAGTTAAAATTAAATCTGATGCCAAATGTCATAAAGGTGAACTTATCGAAGTTATTTTCATTTTATGCAAGTACTTGTTTGAATCTCTTGTACAATAAGAAAAGGAGTATCTACCATGTACAGTCAACCAATTTGATTCCTAGGCCACTCTACACAGTGTGGGATTTTCGATCAGTTTTGACCACCCTCGTTTTATATTTTTATAATACGCATTATAATATCCTGCATCCCAGTGTAAAACTCCCGAATGATTATCTGGCGTAGTTAATGCATAATATTTTTTTGTTGACAAGGTCAATGACCTTAAGAAAACATGTTTATTGGCATAATTACTGAAGTACCGTCACTATAGTTCCAATTTTTATTTCTGAGTTTTAGTGAGAGATACTCATTAATTGTGCAAAAAATTCAGCATCTTAGTACCATTCAGTTAAAAGTTAGAAGTTACTAAAGTTTTCAAACATTTTTTTTTATTTCTCCTATATTTTCCAATATTAGCGTTTTATTTTTTATTAAGTGTATTTAAAATATGGTTAACTATAATTTCTCAAAATTTCAAAAGCTAATCTTGCGGGATTTAGGATTTATAACATTTCTAAGTTTTTTACCGATTTCTATGGAAATAGGGTTGTCATGATTGACTTTAAGACATAATACCGTAATATAGTTTTTTCACTTCTCATGCTCAAAAAATGTGTCATATTATGCTTACCAAGGCGGACTAAAGTAGTACATTTAGCCTCTAGGGCTAATATGTACCTATACATATTTATGATTTGCAAAACATTTTAAATTGACCAATCGGAACACTTCACCATATTAAATCCACCAATCACAACACATATCGAAGTTAATCGGAACGCTAGATAATTTTTTGGTGCGTATACTGTGTAAATAATTTAAGTCCTTTAAAAAAACATTGTAATTAATATCAACCAATCAGAATACAGCAATGTTAAAATTGACCAATCAGGAAACGCAATCTATTTCTCAAAACATGAGGTGTTTTTTAGTCCCTACTTCACAATCATTACAAAGATTTTTATTTATTTTATGGAAGCGCTTTAAAGCGTGTTTAAACTGTTTAAAGAGCTATAAAATTATACCGTTGTCTGTGGCATTTATTTGCGGTGTTTATATTTTGTATCTATGTCAAAGAAGTTAAAAAAATTAAAAGACCGTCAAGTTAAACCATAATTTCACCTTAGTTTAGTTATTGTGTGTAAATAATAATTATTTTTATCTTATTTTCTCGCAATCGAAGTGAAAAAAGAGAAGACGATCTTCAGTCGTCAACTTCATCATCATCATCATCCGAATTAATTAGAATTTCTTCTGTAGGGAGAATTAAGTCCGTGCTTAACCCCAATTCCGACAAATCCGACTCCTCTGTTGCAATGGAAGAATTTGGTTCGATTGGTTTTAAAATGGTCAAAACTTTTGCCGGAATAGGCTGACGCTTCTGTTTACTTAAACGGTCTTTCAGAGATAAATGTGAAATGTAAGGATCAGAAGACTCTAACACACGCCGAAAAAGATCTAGGAGTGTAATTTGCCTATTGATTTTCCTCGTGTGGTGCTCATTGTCATAACGCCAGAATTTGTTTCTGGATTCACCGGCCTGTTCGGACAGTATTCCGATGGGTAATGGGCTGTTTATAATTATTTGCCAACCGTGAATAAGTATTTTATGCAAAGTGACTGACATGTAGAACCACTTGTAATTTTTTACATATTTTTCAGCCAAAGACCAACAAAACGCACGAAACTTGTTTGCATCTATTGGTAACCCACTCGAGAGTGCGACCAAAATTGTGTGCAGATCGTCTACAAGCCATTCAGCTATGCCTAAAATTTGTGCAAATGCTTTTCTATTCCCATCTGAGAATGCTGTCCATGCAAAGGCTTTTAGGCAAGACTATGTTGGTTAGTATTATAACAACACATCCCTTGTGGTGTAAAAATGTATCTTCTAAATACTTAATGTACTGAATAAATGCTTAAATATCAAAACAATTAAGATTAATCATTATAATTCATTGGATTTCCAGACATTGTAACTATGTAGGTACCCAGTTACCTACCTAGGTACACCACCGGAGTTGTAGGTGACAGCCCTGACCCAAATATTAAAAAATGCATATCTCGGCAATCCTGCGTTATTTTCATTCAATTTTTTTTTCAGTACTGCCTCTTATAGCATAGAACAGTTTCGTTTAGAAATAAAATGCTAGAATTGTAGGATTATCGACTAAAAAATTTTTTTTCAATATGTATAAAAAAATTATATCGCCACCCAGAATAATAAATTTTAACTTTATTTTGACGAAATGTATACTTCAATATATCCTTAATAGATCTAAATTAGATTCACACAAAAAAGGTGCACGTAAAATAAGAAATTTCGTTTCTATGTTTTCTATGAACATTTCTCAAGTTTTTGATTATCTCCAAAACTACGCATGATAGAAATTTGGGAGTTTCATTCTGACCTTTTATTTGACGAGACTAATGCGATGAAATAAACAATGAAAATAGTCAAATCTGATCGAAAATACCACACTGTGCTCTAGAACCTTGTCACAATAGCTAGTTTGGTAGCGAATAGGTTACGTTTATACGTATCCACGGGCAACTGTCATTACGACAAGGTTCTACTGTGGCCTAGGAATCAAATTGGTTGACCGTACATATATGTTTTTTATTTCGATAATTAGACTCGGTTATAAGCGCCGATATTACGAAGTAAAACCTAAATAACCTAAATATAAGTGGTAAATACCCCTTTTCCAATAGTATGTAGTAATAACGTTAATAACAATGTTAGTTAGAAATTTTATATTAAATCTACCTATTGTATTAAGTTGTGCTGGTAAATGAACCTGAAATGTAAATTATTTCCTCTTTTTCAGTCAAAGAATACCGAAGCAGCAATGGTGGATGAAACTGCGCCCCCTGCTTCGTATCTTGGCGAAGCACGACTCTACTTACGAAGAAGAAGGAATGTACATGACCGTTGAACAAGGAGAGATTGACTCAGAAAATGTCATTTAAATTTATTAGATCTTAATCGGGATTCGTATTGCTAATTTTAAATTTAGAACCTAGTTGCCATCGCATCACCGACAACAGCTTTTTATGTAGGTAGATGTTAAACTGTAGCAAACTAAGTTATTAGTTTGTGATTATATTTATTTCATTCTGTGAGATTCACTACTAGTTATAATACTTATAATAGATCAATTTTACGCAAGATTTAATAAGTACAGTAGAAAATTACGCATAGAACGGGTTGACTTGGTTCAAGCAGTTTTTACCAGAAAATGGGTATCAATATTAAGTTTAAGTACAAATGTAAACTTGTAATATTAATACTATCAGTAACTACAGTGTAATGATCAATGAACGATATATTACATTATTTAAATATTTGTACAATGTTGAGCTGTGAATTCAAACTGTACCAATCTTAAGGGCTGTGGGAGGACCGCGTATTTTGCCGTTCATTTTGTTGATTATTTATTACTAGCGCAATTTATTTATTTTTTAACTGTTTATTTTTGATACAGTACAATATTATATAAAACGAAATAAGCATTATTCTTAAATCATGTTTGCATGTGAATCTATCAAACGATTTTAATTTAAGTATCAATTTTGTAATTTTGAATATTGATAAATCACAACTATTCAATAATAATATCGATATTTGTTCGAGAGAGGTTTTAATGTGTTATAGAAAATTATATTGAAATTAAGTTTGTTACCAGTATTTTTTGAAAATGTGAGACGTAATGTATGTACATCGATGAATCGTTAGTATTGTTGGAGATTATTTATTCTAGCAGCTTATGCTATAATATCAACAGCGGATTCGTAGCAAACGAATATAAATGTTGTTTAATTCTGTTACATTTTATAATAAATGTATTTGGCTCTCAATATTCTTATTTATTTATTATATTATTTTTTCAACTACATTTCCTAATGATAGCAGACTGTGTTTAATACCAAGTTAAATTGGTACTGTTTGAAAAACGTCAAAATAATCTGTTGCTAGGGTATTTCGCCAGTAACTGGCCACCGCTCAATAACTGACCACCTTATACTAATAATGAACTCTGTTCACCTAAAAACAGAATTCATTTTAGTATAAGGTTTTAATTGATGGCTACTTAGCCATCAATTATACTAAAATGGATTGGATATAAATAGGCATTTCTTCTCTGGGGTAGAAGTAGTGGGAAAGCAGATGATGGAGAAAATCCAGTGAGTGCTGCGAGGTCCAGATGGGATGGGTGAATAGGGTTCATTTGTAGTATGAGGGGGGCCAGTTATTGAAAGGTGGCCAGTTACTGGCGATTTTCTATTTGCTATTGTGTTCGCAAGACAGACGAACCCAGTGACTTCACTATAATATATTATGATGAATCCACCAGCATTAATGAGTTATGCCATTTATTTTTTAATGAAAATACTATTATAGATATCTCTGGATTTAAAAAAACGTTCATATTTCCATACCTAATACGACTTTATATTTTTTATAAACAAACGAGGAAACTAGGAAAAATCTTGTTCTGAAAATCTGGATTTTATTTTTTATGAGTTATGAGCTAATTTAAAGCAAAATCGAGCGCCCTCCTAAAAATATTTTTTTCTGCAATTTAATTAACTACATGACCAAGTAGTGGCATACGAAATACACCTTATGCGTAAATTTTATTAAGATACGTCTTAAGGTGCGTGCACACCTGGCCAACGAAGGGCTATCTATCTCATTCTAACAAATAGCTGCCGCATAAGTGCTTCGCGTTCGTTGGCCCGGTGTATACCCACCTTTATAGTATCCGAGTAAAATGGCTGTGACATACGGACAGACGGACATGACGCAACTATAAGGGTTCCGTTTTTGCCATTTTGGCTACGGAACCCTAAAAAGGTACCAAACAGTAGTTAATATCAAATTTTATCACAGCCCATTAATTTAGTAAAGTACACCTGTAGCACAGATTATACAGCCTGGAAAGATAAGTCGGGCCCTGGAGGGAAACTACCTTAAAACCTTGAGATAGCTTAATTCGCTCAAAGGAAACATTATTTTATTTTTCCTAAAAACTAAAACTGCATTCACAGTTTTTTTCTTAATTTTCACTTTATTCCATACTAATTGTATAAAAAATATGATTATTATTTATGTGTTCTCTTGTGCCCTAAACTTGGTTGGTATTTAGAAGTTTTTATCCTCGTTGTAAACAGGATCGATTGGCATCAATTGTCATAAAAAATATTTATGGCAAAAATTACAAAATAAATACTTTTTTTGACAACTGTACTCTTTTCCAAAAATTTGTAAATGCAGTTATGGCCCTTTAAAGAAACTAAAGAATGTTTCTTTCAGTGAATTGAGCTATCTCAACGTTTTAAGGTAGTTTTCCTCCAGGGCCCGATTTATCTTTCCACCCTGTATAATAGTTCTTACGAACCTGTAGCTAATGACCGGAGTAAACGGCGACAGAGCTTTAAAAAAACAGTTCTTATTATTTTTCCGTTTTGTCTGCGTGATTGATGCACGTACTCAAATTTCAACATTCTAGTGCTAACGATCACTGAGCTAAGCCGCGGAGAGACAGATGGACATGGCGACACTATAAAGGTTCCTAGCTGACTAAAACCGTAAAAAAGAAAAAAATCTCGTCCGTTGCGAATCCGAGCGAGCCAACAGCCGATAACTACGGAACCCTACATTAGACATAATAGAAAGCATTCCAGTATCTGCTTAGAGAATTCAACCCGGATGGATAGTACCCATGTCTCTCATTTCCGATACAAAAAAAGTCTGCCGATTTTTGCGGGGGAGGGGAACGTCAAATGTATGGCTGTTCGTATATAACGTACAAATAGCTACGTCAGATAAACGTCAGTCCATACATGTGTATGACCACTGGTCATGTTTTCGGCAGAGGGAACGCCTGTCAATGGCGACTCCGGTTGGTTGAATTCTCAAAGAATATCTGCAACAATACAACAATGTACTATGTTGCAGTAAAGTTAGCGCTGTTAAGCGCTGTCATTCGTTATGTGCTGTTTCATTTGTAGTGCAATAAAGAATATTAATCTAATCTAATCCAAATAAAAAAAAAACCATTTACATTATTAAAAAAAAACAGCTAGGATTCATGCATGGATGCTCTTTAGGATTTTGATAAGGTTGCAATGCAGTGCAGTATTTGGTACTGCGTATGTAGTGTAGTGAGTGGAATGGAATGGAAAAAGCCGACCTTGATTTGTTTTTCTCTGATTATCTTACTCATTACTGAAATTCCGAAAAAATAAGATAGTTGACCATATATTATTAAATTATGATTATTAAAAGTAATGGGTTTCAATCTCATAGCGTCGTAAGATATTGTGATTTAAATAAATCGTCAATTGACCTTATTTGGTGCCAACACAACAATCAACAAACGACAGCGCTGTTGACGTGCGTTAAGTGAAAGTGTCACGTCGGCCAATTTGCTGTCAGTTCAGTAATATTTTTGTTCCGATATAATTTCTTATTGGCTGCTTATTGGTACGGTATTAACGCTAGTTTTAAAAAAGTAGAAAAATATTAATCGTTACTTGTTTTATGAAAACTATCTTACGTGTATAAAACAGTTGGTTAAGAAAAAGTTATCTTTGATCTAGGTTATTGCCGGGGAAAATGGGTGTTAAGCCTGCAATTGGAAGAAAATCTAACAAAAACCCACCTATATTTAGCCATGAATTTGTGATTCAGAACCACGCAGATATAGTATCATGTGTGGTTATGGTTTTCCTGGTTGGACTGATGGTTCAGGTACGTTCAAAGCAGTTGCCACGTAAGCCGAGCTTTTCGATGTTTCTTGTAATATTGCAGCAATTCGTTGTGCTACAGTTTTTATATTTGTGGTTTCTGTTACAGTCGACGAGTCCTATCGCCAGTTTATTCATCAGTCTGCACCACAATGTCAGTGGGGTCGAGCCTTCGAGAGAAACTCCCAAGGGTGAGCCTTTCTCCTACGAAGCAGGCTGGAAGGATTCTTGCGCGGTGTTCTTCTACTCGCTCGTGTGCATCGTGATGCATGCAATCCTTCAAGAATACTTCTTGGACGTAAGTTGCCACCTCTATACATAAATTCAAGTTTGGTCTTGTAGATAGGTTTAGTGTAGTGTAGTTTAGTGTAGATAGTTTGGTATTGCTCAGTATATATAAAGTTTATATTTTGTTTTAGAAAATATCAAAGAAGTTCCACTTATCGAAATCACGATTGAGTTCGCTGAATGAGTCTGGTCAGCTGGTTGTGTTCCACCTGGTAACATTGCTGTGGGGAGGTGATGCTATTCTCCGAGAAGGTTTTGCTTTCAACATTTCACAGCTGTGGGATGGTAAGTGTTTTCTTAATTTATTGTTTATTTTTTTTCATAACATCAAAAAGAAAAAACATGCTCTATGCAGGCGTACATTATTAAGAGAATATATTATTTTATTATATATATTTATATAGGTTTGAATTATAATATAGCTTGGTAGACCATTTTATTCAAGATATTTTCCTAGTTTTAGGCATATAATTCTGGCCACATAGAATACACCATTTCTCTCTCACTCTCCTAGTCCACTGTCTTATGAAGGAAAATTATTTTTTGTCAGATAACGAACTGGCAGAAGAGAGGGGAGGCTTTTTCCCAACAGGTGGGAGTGGGACACAAACTAAACTATTAAATAGTGAAAATATTAAAGATTGGCTCATTATCAACAATATGTGTGATTGTCATTTTTTATTCTGTTCAGGCTACCCGAACCACCCAATGAGCTTCTTATTGAAGCTGTGGTGGATTGTTCAAGCCGCATACTGGCTCCACACTCTGCCCGAACTGTACTTCCAACGTATCAAGAAGGATGAGTGGTCTGGACGTATCCGCCAAGCTGTCATTGCATTCATTTTTGTGTCTCTGGCTTATGGCTTCAAGTAAGTTTTATATAAAATCCTAATTAAGCTAATTATTTTAATCAGTTAAACCATATCTCTAATTACCTTGAGCAATTAATTACAGAACACATTTGCATATTTGTAATGTAAGTGAATTAAATTAGTAAATATTTTGCCTTTAAACTCAATAATTACAGAAAAAAGAAATAGATAGTTTCTGTTGTTGCTGTTGTTTTGGCAAATTCTACTTTATGCTTAGTGTTAGAACTTAATTTTCTTCATTAATAATAGCTTAGTACACAGCAGAATTTGCTAGTACAACAACATTGTCCTTACAAAGCTCAAAATCCTATTTTAGGCAAAAAGTTAGTAATAATGATTCAATATATTTATTGTAAATACTATTTATTAAACAATCTTTCATCATACTTTTAATAAGTTATGCTGGGCGTTCAAATACACTTTGTGTTTAAATCCCATTGCCTTCCTGTGTATTTTTAGTTGAAAATATCATGCAGTTAATGTAAACCTATAATTCCAATCAGACATTATGCACAATTTAATAATGATAAAAATATTAACTGATATATTTATTTTCTGAAATCTAGATTCCAGCGTGTCGGTGTCAGCCTGGTTGTTCTGCACTCCCTGGCCGAGTTCGTGTCGCACACCTACCGCCTCAACGTCATCCTCAGGGGCGAGCGAGAGGACTTCTTTGAGAAATGTAAGTTGTATTGGCAATTCAATATCTAGATAATGCTGTAAGACCAAATACTTTTAAAACAGGTTAGTTACCTACTCACAAAAATTACTCTCCTCTAGATTCAAATCGGCTACTCTTTATGACACGTCAAAACGATTCTACCTCACGATAATATTACATATACATATTCGAAAGCGCACGAATGGGCGAATCAACTTTTTGACCGACACAAATCTGTCCTCAACTATTAAATTTAGTTGTAAAATTTCACCTTTAATTAATGGCTTTCTGGGTTTCAGTTTAAGGTGCATGTTAAACCATTTGAGGCTGTTAAACCTAATAAACAGAAACTATATATATTAGAAGCCTGATTTCTTGGTAACTCCAGAGACATCAAAAAGTTGATTGGCCCAAATAGGTTTTACTTCGTTTTTTCTTTGTATTTTCTCAAATTCGATTTCATGACAACTTTTTTTTTTCTTTATTTTTGACAAACAGAGAGATACATTTAATCAGTTTCACCTATCTGCCAAACTGCCATAGCAGTTTGTTGGCAGAAAACTTATTTTACCCTCCACAATTGTACTAATAAATTAAGTACCTACTTATGTGGCTGTGGGAGTGTCTGCTTACTCCATTTGCAATAACAGGTAGGTATTTTTGCAAGCAGAGTAAGCAGGCACTCGCCGCGCGGCCGCTATGTTTGTTATGTTAGGTATTTGTAATAACTAATAACACTTGTGCTACGAGACTATGAAATGTACATATCTGTAGGAAACTTAGGAAGGCAATTAGCTCCACACAGTGAAGCCAGTTCACAGCCAAACTGTCATCACTAATTAGCAGAAACTTGATGAACTTTCCATCACATCAGCTCCTCATTGTCATATCGTAATTAATGATACCAAATTTCAGATTGGTTACACATTAAAGAGTGAAACTCAAAGTCAACTTTTAAATTGACAATCTTACTCAAATCGACCTAGTTCCACAGTAAGCTCAATAAGGCTTGTGTTTTGGGTACTAGATGACGATATATATAATAAGATAAATACTTAAATACATAGAAAACATCCATAACTCAGGAACAAATATCTGTGATAAACACACAAATAAATGCCCTGACCAGGATTCGAACCCAGGACCCCCTGCTTCATAGGCAGGGTCACTACCGACTTAGGCTAGGAGGCCGTCAATATTTGGATTAACTGGCTTTGAATCAAAGAAATATAGAAACTCTATTAGCACAAATACCTACATGGAGTGTAGCTATTGAAATAAAAGTGTAATAAAGCGTGAAGTGTGGAAATATAATTTACGTCACACCTGGCCATAATGTGAGTTTTATCGCACGCTACGCGTACGGTAAAACTCGCATTATGGCCAGGTGGAGACGTAAAATTGTGTACTCACCACGGGCAGTAAAAAAGAAAGCCCTCTATCGCATATTTACAAACCTCGCCTGCGGCTCGGGTTACAAATACCTGCGATTTCGGGCTTTCTTTCTTTTACAGTCCTTGGTAAGTAATGTACTAAAATCATTCTTAGAGAAGGAAGAAGTTTAGTTTTAGTTATGCTAGTTTAATGTACTTTAAAATGGTTACAAATAATGAAGTTATTTCTTCAACATTTGCATGTTAGATATGCATTGTCGTTACTTTCCTAGAGTGCGGCGTAAAGTAGGTCGTAACTCGCAGTGTAAACGGAAAATACAGATTCTCACTTACTATCTAAGTATTCTAAGTGGTAGAGTAGACATACAAGTTTCAAAAGTAGAAAATCAAATATATGATACATACGCCTTCGATAGAAACTGGTGGGAGTCGGGTCAGGACCGAGACACGTGGAAGGCAAGGAGGGAGGGCTTTTACACTATTAGTCCGCCTCCAACTGAGAACTCGCGATTTACTTTCAAACGAGTTGACCAATATAACAAGACCGTTAGAATGATCGTTTTTCGCCTTCTAGCTCTATAACCCTTTGGATCCTGCTTATATACGAAATCAGAAATTATATGTATCTCTGCTACAACCCTAACAAATTTCATGAAGATCAGAAAAAAGTTACTAAAGTTATCGCGGAACAAACCCTCAAAATCGAAAAGCCATCGAAATGCCGAGACGTCCCAGTAGCCGAAGTTGTTTGGAAGAACTTCACTTCCCTCGTTCGATAAAACTGCTGTGTATGACATTGTCTATAGTTTAACGGCCCTTCGTATCCTTGTCGGTAGTATTCCTACGAAGCTGGTTCGAATCCTAGTATAGGCATTTATTTGTGTTGATCACGGTTCCCAAGTTATGTTTTCCATGTATTTAAGTTTGTGTTTATCTGTACAAGAAGATATATGTACACATGGTATAAGCTTAGCTTAGTTTGATGCTAGGCTGATCGGTGTAAGATTGTACCGAAATATTTATTTATTTTTAAATGACTTCAAAAAAGGTTCTCAATTCGACTGAATTTTTTTTAGTGTTTCGTACCCAACTTGGTTCACGAAACACTAAGGGGTCCACTTCGGTCATGTGAGATGATTACAGACTTCTTTCCCGGAGACAATTTTGATGTAGAAAGCTGAAATTTGGAATGAAAAGGTACAGAAAATGTTGGCTTAACCAAGGAACTCAGGTCTAAACCATTTTACAGTAGCTCGGGCATTTGGTGAAAGGAGGAGTAGCCAAACTGAAGTCATTTCTTTTATCCTTAAATTAGTTTTACGTTGTACAGTGATGCGGCTGGTGAACGGCGCGGTGTTCGTGCTGGTGCGGCTGGCGTCGCTGGTGCTGGGCGTGCTGACCTTCTACTTCGGGCTGGCCGGCGTCGCGCCGCTGCTGCTCCGCGTGGGCGCGCTGTCGCTGCTCGTGTCCTTCCAGGTATATACTCGTACCTAACGCGCATAATATAATGTATAGTCTGGCAAACCATTTCTGTCAGTAGAAACGCGCGGCAAATTCAAAATACGTACATGTGGCAGCCCTTTGTGATGAGACACCGTATTTCATGACGAACATTTCAATTCACATTGAATTTGTTTCTAGTGCATTTCACTCTCTCATCTTAAGCGCGAGTGAGATAGAACTCCTGCAACGTTCCCAATTAAATTTAAATTCACTTTAAGGCATATGTCAATTGCCTCAACCAGATTATCTGTTGCAGTTGATGACAGATAAGACGAAATATATCAGTCTCCTTTTTACACACCGTAAATGTCACCTAATGAAAGGGGCGGAAATACCAACTAAAATTAAAAACATAAAATTCGATGATCATTGCTGCTTTTTTCACCGATTCTTAGTGTTGTCATACTTTTGTTCGATGTACATTGCTACTGCGTTCGTTGGCTGACCAGACTATATATACCATTGCGCTGTCTCTGTCAAGCGCGGTTTCGTGTTCGGTCCGCTAGTCCGCGTTCACATCTCCGCACCCCTTCCATCCTCGCGAAACAATGGTCAAAATGAAAATAGCGTAGTTATTGTACAGGTACAAGCAGCAACACTCTTAACTGTACATCAGTGGACCTTATTACAAAAGGCATAAGGTCCACCGATGCCACCAATGGGCAGTTAACAGTGTGGGCGATGGTACTAGGTATAATTTCAAAATATACTAAGAATAAGATGAGATTTGTTTCTCTATTTTGAAGACAATTCCTAGCATGTAAACGAATTGGTGTAGACTGTAAGCAAAATTGTAGATGTAGTCCCATTTTAAGAATTTTAATCAATCCATTGAAGAACAAACAATACTGTATATTTACATTATTATCCTCGTTATAGGTTTATCTCATGTTCAACTTCATCTCTGAAGCCATGAAGCAGAGGCAAGAAGCCCGTCAGCTGGGTGTGAACAGGCCAAAGAAGGACAAGAAAGACAAGCCTAAAAAGGAGAAAGGTAAGCTTTCATACAATTATTTTTCGGTATTTAGAGTAGACTCAAATAGCCCGACGCACTTGTATTAATGTTGATGATGTTGTATTACTTTTGTACTTTAACAATAATTAGGCCCTAGAATATATGGTTTCCCGGGTTATTTGGGCCCATACTGTATACAAACATTTCAAAGTTGAACTGCCAATCCATAAATTTAAAATGTATTATATTGTTAACAGTGAAGAAGGCGCCCGTCGAAGAGTCCGACCTCCCGGAGGTGGATCAGAACACGAACAAGACCCTGAGGCAGCGTCAGGCCACCAAGGCCAAGTGAAGCTTCCCGGAGCCCGCAGACCTGCACTTCCGAACCGAGACGCCGTAACCACCCATCCACCACACATCCGCATAGCGTTAGGCCCATCCACATGATGGGCCAACATAGGCCAACCTAAGAGTCGCAGTTCGCTTCGTAATATCGCTTACTCCTTATTGCGTCCCTCAGATTGGCATATGTTGGCCCAACGCGTGTATCGAGCAATACAATTCGACAGTGACATGACGAAATATTTGTAGTAACTGTTCATACGCAACCCAAGGGTTATCCCTGTAAAATTTTACCATGACATTTTTAGTGGGAGATATTTTTGTGAAGGTTTGGAGAAGTGACGATCATCTGAAGTGCACGTCCGGGCTAGCCTAGTTCAATGAAGGTTGTCCTCATCCCGTCGTATCTCAGTCTTTCCACTACATAACGAGTCTTTCATTTTCGATCTTCCTATATCCATGTATTTGATTAAATTTTGTGTTGTCAACAAGTCGGAGCACAAAGTATTTTGATATTTTTTCGACACTACCTAACTGTACCTATTTCATTATTTTTATTGTCTCACCAATCAGTTGTAGAAAGGAGATCGTCAATTTTTGTTAGGTGATCTGGCCCAGATTATTTAGGACCGTTTAGGAATGGTTCTTACCTTTACAGAATCGTCATAATTTCTAGATCAGGATGGTGGTAAAAATATTGCGAAATCTAATGGGAAAACTGAAAAATCATGCATTTAAAACATGAATCTGACAAGGACAATATTTGAAAGCGTGCTTGCCTATGATTTATATATTAATGTAAAAAAGTACCAATTTTTTAAAGATAATGTACAAAAGCGGACTTGAAAACAAAACGGGAATCATGATGAAATAATAAAAAGTCATATTTTGATCGTATTTATAGTTCCTGTATTTCGGTAAACAAAGACGGCTGTCAAACCATCGTTGATACTATTAACTGAACATTCCTAACACCTATTGCGAAGGGATAAGGTTTACCACCGTTAAGTGCGATAGCACTAGTATCTGACATTACAAAATTGAAAAAAAGATGCGTTTCGTTATCGAAGGAGCATGATTTATGCCATTATGAAACCCACTTTTAATATTCAAACTCCGATCAAAAATGCAAAAATACGCATTTTCAATCTTTAGGCGTTTTAATACAGTCGATTTCTAATTTAAACTTCCGTACGATAGATACTATTTTAATATAACAATGTTCTAACTTACCGAACAGTATCAAAACGCAGATTATGTAACGGTATACATTGACAGTGTCAAACCAAAAAACAATCCCGTTTCAGGCCAGGGTGAAGTTAAACTTTATGTCAATGCCATAAGGTCGTTAACGACTTGTCTTGCTGTATTTTAATCGCGGAAAAATCAACATAATGTTTATTTATTTAGTACTTCTAATTCCCGTTTAATTTTTTTGCAATATTTTGTCTACTTTAGTAATAAAATGAGTATTTATTTTACATTGCAGTACAAACTGTATACGGTTTATATCAGGTGGCCCAGAATTGACGATCTCCTTTACCCTAGCTATGAAAATTCAGGATGATTAATACTCATCAAGAAATGTGTTTCGTTGAGTTGTTAGGCATTTGTTAGGTAGTTATATTCTACGTAAATGTGCTGTCTTTTCTCAAGTCATAATTTGGATAGCTAAACGTACTGTCATTTAAAAGTATCGTGGATACAGGGTTGTAAAATATCTCCTAAAGTGTAAAAATAAATGTAATAGGATAAAATGTTGTTTATATGAATATATTGATAAGGATTATGTTATGAGGTACTGTGTGTTCAACACTAAATGGAGGAACTGCATAATTAATTTGCATTTTTAATATACACTTTTCCAGAATTCCAATACTGAGTTGTTTTAAATATATTCGTAATTATTTTTGTAATGCGGATTACTTTTTATTCCATAAGTTTCTTTTATTTTTGTGACTATTTATTCTGTAACATTCGAAGTAAAATTATTTTGGTGCTCTCGAGGTAATTTATGTAAAGAGATTTTAGGCTTTGTAGTAGATTGTAGTAGATTGCTCTGTGGTTGTCCACGTGAGCGCTAGGGGGCGCTCTGTTACGTTATGAGATTGAATCCATGTTTGTTGTTATGTATGTGAACAATGTGAACTAAAGCATAAATTAATATTATTCTTCCCAATATGAAATTTGTGCTCATAATTTTATAGTTATTATTTTCACGAGAAGTGTCAATTTTAAAAGGCTTGATGTTATTTTTATTTCAGAATAAATTTTGTAACAATAACATGAGTTTTTATTTTTAGTGATTACGTAGCTGCCAATATTAAAGTATTTATAACAAACTAACTATCCCTACCGCGTATTCTAATTTATTCCTTGCAACCATGGTATTACAAGATGTTCTTAAAGTTTAGCCAGTGCAGACATGGACCCTACTAGGGCGTAGCAAGATTTTATACTTATACCTAATTAACTATAAACTAAACTACGTAGACATCAAATTTTCAGCAGCGTATTATCTACCACTTACATAATTATTATCGCAATCAGAATGAGATCTTATATTTTACTACATTTACAATGCAATGGTAATGGACATGGACAATATTCCATGAACTCGTGTAGAGAGTAAGGGCATTCAGTTAGTAAATATTTTTTTAGTTTATTTACAAAGTTATGTATGATATTTGGATTCGTCCTTTATGTCCTGAGGTATTTTATTATAGATCTTAATTGATATAGAGTAAGGGCTGGTAACCCATAGTCTTATTACCACCCCTCCTTCCTGACGGAGAGGCCATTAATAAAAAATAAAAAAAGTATATGTAAAATTGAAGTAAACTTATGATTCTTATGAATATCTAAAAATGTAAACAATATTTTTAAATGTAAAAACAATAATAAATGGCTATTCTGATTCTGAAGGGCCGTTGAATATGTGCCTCACTCTTGCTAGTCTTGCTAATATCAGAGAGAAAGATGTTATAATGAGATAAATATGTAAGGTTAGTTATGGTTTTGTGTGATAAAAATCCTGAATCACGCTATCAAAATATACCTTGTACAATACAAGTTGGTACATATTTTGTTTACTCAACGCATTTATCGCTGAATGGCGCTTTCAAGGCTCGTACAATTTGCTTATCACCATCAAGTTGCACGCTAGATGGCGGTGTTCCAATTTAAGTTGATCACGCGGAAAGAATTTCGAGACTACATTTTTATCCATGGTTTAACCTCACGTAGGGAGATTCTATGTATGTGCTAGTTTTCGTCCTTGTATGTCCTTGAGTATGTCAGTTTTCCCTCCATACTTATCAACCGACTTCAAGATTTCGAAGGAGGAGGTTATCAATTCGTCGATCTTTGTTTATGCTTTTTTTTTTTTGTATGTATTTTCACCGATTATCGAAGATGGCTGGACCGATTTGAAAAATTCTCTTTTCTTTTGAAAGAATATACTTCACAGTTGTTCCCATTGTAACCAGGTCAGGATCTGATGATGGGATCCTGGAGAAATCGAGGGAACTCTTCAACTATTATAGGCACACCAATAGTGATTTGAGTATTTTTTACAGCAGCTCGAGCATTTACTTTTGGAAAGGTGGATGTTTAGTGAAGTCGGTTCTTTTTGTTCAAAATTATTTTTAACCGACTTTCTAGAATTCAAAAGAGGTTATCAATTCGACGTGTATGTTTTTTTTTATTTGTAGGGTTCCGTACCTCGAAAGGAAAAAACGGAACCCTTATAGGACCACTTTGTTGTCCGTCCGTCCGTCCGTCTGTTAAGACCCTTTCTCTTAGGAACGCGTGGAGATATCAAGCTGAAATTTATATCAAATACTCAGGACTACTGTCCCATGGAGCTGTGAAAAAATCAAACTTCTAAGCCAACGCAATCAAAAGATACAGCCGTTTATGCCGCAAATTTCGCAAGGGAATCAAATCCGGGTACTTCCCGTGAACTCAGAATCTTGAAATTTGGTACGAAGCAACGTCTTATAGCCATCTTATAGCACAGATAAACGAAAAACTGCGAAAACCGTAAATTTTTAGTTACATCATATAATAAAAATAATTTTAATAATTTTAAAGTTACTACGCCTATATACCTACAGGTTTGTACGGAACCCTCGTTGCGCGAGTCCGACTCGCACTTGGCCGATTTTTTTATGTTTGTTACTCCATAACTCCGTCATGTCTAAACCGATTTTGTTTTTAGGGTTCCGTAGTCAACTAGGAACCCTTATAGTTTCGCCATGTCTGCCCGTACGTCCGTCCGTCCGTCCGTCCGCGGATAATCTCAGTGACCATTAGCACTAGAAAGCTGAAATTTGGTACTAATATGTATATCAATCACGCCGACAAAGTGGTATAATAAAAAGTGGAAAAAAATGTTTTATTAGGGTACCTCCCCTATATAAGTAAAGTGGGGAGTGATTTTTTTTTTCATTTCAACCCTAACGTGTGATATATTGTTGTATAGGTATTTAAAAATGAATAGGGGTTTACTAAAATCATTTTATGATAATGTAAATATTTTCGGAAATAATCGCTCCAGAAGTAAAAAAAAATGTGTCCCCTCCTCTAACTTTTGAACCATAAGTTTCAAAAATATGAAAAAAATCTGAAAAGTAAACCTTTATAAAAACTTTCTAGGAAAATTATTTTGAACTTGATAGGTTGAATAGTTTTTGAAAAAAAAAATACAAAATTATTTCTGAACTAAGTTTGTTATTTAACCGTATAGTATAAGCAGGTGTGTATTGTACCTGTAATTTCTACAAAATTACAATGAAAAGACTTGCTTTCAAATAAAGTAAAAACGGTGAAAATCGGTTCACGCAATAAAGAATTATCCCATAAAAATCATCTTCCATACTTTAAGCTCGCGCGCAATAGTTTACTTAATTTGTCGATAGATGTCGCTGTACGTAGAACGCTCATATCATATCCTACATGGCGGTATTATTTTAACTCTTAAGTGGGGACACTTACTGTGACGGACGAAAAACTACGGAACCCTACACTGAGCGTGGCCCGACACGCTCTTGGCCGGTTTTTAGAACATACAGATGTACCTATTGTGACGGATTGTCACTGGGTTTTATTTATATCCAATCAGAATTCAGTTGGGCTAGGTATTAAAAGATCACTTCAGAGTCACATATTTATTGGGGGTGCACCACTCACATCATATATTAATTAAATTATAATTGTAGAACTCACATTATAGCGTCTGCTCTGTTCGGTCGTCAAAAGGAAAGAGAGATAGACAAGATAGACTTTGTCTATAGATTACAGAGGTTAGGGGTTGCCATATATATTGCTTAAGGCGTATACACACATTCCAACACTTCCCCTTAGGCCTTACAGCAATAGTGTCAAGAAAAATAATTTATCTAAATTATTTAACATTTGTACTATATAATGCAAGTCAATATCATATAAGGCTAAACTTCTCTACATCATAGAGACGTAACATCCATATCAAAATTATACGTGTCAATATTATTTGTATAGGTACAATAATCTCTAAGTTAGAGACATTATCAATAACATGTATAATTTATATTCACATGGAAATATATGTCAGGGCTACATATATAATAAAATAAAAAAAACCTCATTAGGATATCGTCATGATACAGTTAAATTCAAACATTAACACATGATAATACATTAAACTATAGAGAGACATCATGTTTCATAATAATATTCATGTCAGAAATGAAGCTACAATGTTTTTGCGTACACAATGGTTTGGTCAATACATCAGCTATCATGTTGTCAGTTGAAAGGTACTTAACCGAAATACAGTCTTTCCTAATTAAATCTTTAACAAAGTGATATCTTATATCAATATGCTTCGTTCGTTTATGGCAAAATTCTTTACATTCCAAAAGTCTTTGAGCACTCTGGTTGTCATTATAAACGGTACAAGCTATTTGTTTGTTTAATATTTCGGTAAGCAAATTCTTAATGAAACAGACATCTTTACATACATCGCCTATTGCCAAAAATTCGGCTTCAGTTGTCGACTGTGCAATACATTTTTGCTTACGTGATTCCCAGTTAATGGTGTTATTACCTAGCTTTATGACAAAACCTGTATACGATTTTCTGTCAATAAGGTCATTACCATAGTCTGCGTCAGTGTATGCCTCTAAATTCCAATTAACACTTTTTATATAATATAAACAGTAATCAATTGTACCAGCTAAATACCTAAGTACACGTTTTGCTGCCATCCAGTGCGACCTATCAAAGCTATTATTAAACTGGCTTAGCTGACTACAAGCAAAGGAGATGTCTGGTCTCGTACAAACAGATAAGTACATAAGACTACCTACAAGTTGCCTATAATCATAGGTCTCATTTAGTATTTGAGCACTATCGTTATTAGGTACAGTCAGTCTACAATTTAAAGCCATAGGCGTTGCAATGGGTTTACAATCTTGCATCTTGAAACGAATTAAAAGTTTTTTAATATATTCTGTTTGATCTAGACACAAGGTACCTTTTGACTTATTTCTTGTAACTCTAATGCCTAAGCAATTCCTCAATGGACCCAAATTTTTAACGTTAAATTCTTTCTCTAAAACGTTCAATAACTGGACTTTAATTAAGCTATTTTTAGAGTAAAGGACATAAAAATCGTCTACATAAAGCGCAATGACGACAAAATCACGTTCAGACTTTTTAGTGTATATACATGGTTCACATATAGACTGGTTAAAGCCATTTTTTACAAGTACATTATTTACTTTTTCATTCCACATTTTACTAGCTTGTTTTAAGCCGTATATACTTTTATGTAACAAACAAACCTTATCATTGTTTCCATTACAGAATCCTTCAGGCTGTTCCATGTATATAACCTCATTTAGGTGTCCATTTAAGAATGCTGTGGCTACATCAAGATGATCAATTTCCAAATCCATTTGATTGGCCAAGGAAAACAATATTCTCATAGACGAGTGGCGAATGACGGGAGCATATGTTTCATTATAGTCTACACCCTGTTTTTGTGTAAAGCCCCTGGCGACAAGCCTCGCCTTGTATCTATCGAAATTCCCATCGGCATCATGCTTTAACTTATACACCCACTTACATTTGACTATGTTTTTGTTAGTAGGTCTATCGACTAAAGTCCATACCTTATTTGAAACCAACGAATCATATTCACATTGCATTGCTTTCATCCAATCATTATGATATGGTGATGCAATGGCTTCGTGATATGACTGTGGTTCCTCAAATGAGGTAGGTTGAGCTAACATTGAAAAATCATAATCGCCATACCTTTGTGGGGGACGCCTGACACGGACAGGACGATCGGACGTACCAACCGAGGCCTCATCCTCCAGTAATGCTTCCCCTCCAGATGACGGCTGCTCAGACGATGTAAGGCGCTGCATGCGCTCATCGTCAGCAGAGCTGTCGCTGAAGTAGGGCTCACACTGCACCACTTCCGCCTCACAGGACGTTGGCCGAGACGGTGTAGGTCGCTCCTCGCGCCCACCATCGGCCGAATCGTCAGAGTCGGGCTCGGTCAATGACTGGTACTCCTCATCACCTCCATCAGATCCAACTGAAATTTCAGAAAGAGCATTGTTAGCTTCAAAACTATTATTAGAAATTTCAACATTACGATTTTCATGTGTCTCAATATTTTTATTATCATTTATTAAATTGTCAGATGTAAATAAATAATAATTATCATTAAAATTATTCGGTCGACTTCTATAATAAAATTTATTCTCTAAAAAAGTCACAGAACGAGACAATATCACAGTCTTGGGACCAGGGGCGTAGTGATGTAAAACGGCGCCCAGGGCACGCATCCAAACTGCGCCCTTTTGTAATTTTTTTATAGGATATTCTACATATTGACTGTATGTAATGGACCGTATTAAGCCAGGAACAAATTTCATAACCAATCGCGTCCCCGTCCTAGGCGATAACTTGTGAAGTGCTTAAGGTCGATGTATAATGAAGCCTCGTGAAAGTCAGCTGTCGCTCCGTTGGTGAGTGAGGAACGGAAACCATTTAATCACTTAAAAAATTGTCCTCTCATCCCAATGGAAAATTTGTCAGATGATATGCTATTATAAAAATTAAAAATTGTCAACTGGCTGTATCGAGGTGGAAAGACCTTGAACGCCGTATGTTTACGTGACCAGTTGATGGTATTTTCACCAAGATGCAGTCGGTTGATGATTTTTGGGGTTCCGTACCAAAATGGTAAAAAATACTTTTCCGTCCGTCTGTCTGTCTATCTGTCATAAATTAAATTTGCTCATAAGCTACGGGACCGATTTAGCAAAAATTTTGTAGACATATTTAATCTCTATATCTCCGGGTCGGACGTGTAACGTTAATAAATTAGGTTTAAACATGGATGCCACTTTTGAGTGGTTAATTAGAATAAATGAATTAAAAGTTTTTCAAAATATACCGTGTAATATATATCAGATGAAAGCATTTATTGCCAGAATTACAAAAATATTTATTATCTCGGAAACTTCTGGGTCAAAAAAAATGTTCTTTATTTATAGATTACAGGAAACATTACATGAAGTCTACTATGGTAATTCTTTAAAAAAAATGATTTGTAGGGCATCCTATCATTATGTTATTTGGCATTAAAGATGCCGGCTGTTTTTTTTTCAATATTTTATACAAGTTTTAGAAGTCGACCGCTTAGAAAAATAATATTAAAGTGTATTTCTCTTATTAAGAGTTTCGAAATTTCGCTAGTAGACGTAATAGCCTCTGCCTTTGTACTCGTAATGTATGATGATAAAAAGTATGTCATTATCGTAGATTTTTTATTCGGATTTGATGTGGCACGTTCCCAAGAAATTTCTGCAATTCAGTTTTCCTCAGTAACGTTCAAAATTACTAATATCTTTTATTGACATATGTCTAAAGCAGACGCTAGTAAAACAAAAGTTAACACAATCATTTTTTTATCCTAATTAATGAATTACAAATTTTCCGCAAGCGGTAGTGACCTCTAAAGCTTGTTTGATAATTCTGAAAAAGTACATCCATCATCTTTAATCACAAATAATCATGACATTACCAACACTACGACAATCGCGGATGGATTGTAATTAAGAATATTGAGATCATGGAATTCATGGATGAACAATATTTCACTGTGTTTCATTCACGAATAGGCGTTTAACAATACCTAATTCATGTCAAAAGTCGAAATCTACAATAACTCTTTAAAATTTGTTACGTATATAAATACATTATAGTTAAATATAAAATAAAAATAGAGACAAAATTTACTTATTTTAAATTTTATTAGGCTCCTTTGTATTCCAACTCCAAAAAAAAGTTTATTCATACTTTAACACATTTTTTCATGCCTCAAATAACATAAATGCCTCAAAAACATATTTCTTCCATAAAGTTTTTCACAGCTACGTTGCCGGTGACGTCAGGTACCACGCGCTTTTTGTAAAGCGGTCCAGACACTATCAGTAATAATGTCATTATTTCTGTACCCGTCCTTTTCTAGCATATGTAGAATGATAAGGATAGGTAGATAAATAATGTCATTATTACTGACAGTGTCTGGTCAGCTTAAGAGCCGCTTCAACTCGCGGAGGAAGACGCCTGATCTATTTTCACATTTTAGACGTTTCTGTGGTAGATAGTAGATTACTCAGAGATATTGGAAATTTGAACGTCACGGGAAATATAATCGATTGATGTCTTAAAAAATATATGTAGGTACCTATGTAAAAATATATACGTTGCTAATTTTTAATAGATATCATTTTAAACCCAACTAACATTACTCACGAAATTAATCGCATGAGTTTTAGTTCCATTTCACAAAATAATAAGAATCAAAATTTTACGTCTAAATATTTAGGTCTACAAATTTTGTAAGTGTGTAATGTAGTGTAATGCAAAGTAGTTATCATACATTACTTCCCAGTATATTCAGGAATAAATTTATTTATAAGAATGAAATCGAAATTATAAAAAAAAACTTCTCTTGTTTGCCGATTTGGATTGAATTATTTTTTAATAGGTAGTTAGCAAACTTGGTTTTTTGCGCCCCCCTCTTGATTGCGCCCAGGGCACGTGCCCTGGCTGCCCCACCACTCACTACGCCACTGCTTGGGACTAGAAGGTTCGCATAAACGATAACCTTTAGAGGTCTCACTGTAGCCAACAAAAATAGCCTGTTTACTCTTGGCATCTAACTTTTGTCGCTTCTGTGATGGAGTTAGGTGATATGCAGTGCAGCCAAACACACGTAGGTGGCGAAGATCAACCTTGGATCCGGTCCAAACCTCTTCAGGCAAACGTCCTGCTAAAGCAGATGTTGGGGATCTATTTTTCAAATAAATGGCAGTCATAACTGCCTCCCCCCAAAAACGATTGCAGAGACCTGACTCACTAAGCATGCACCTAACTTTGTCCATAATAATTCTGTTATTTCTTTCACTTACGCCGTTCTGACTTTGGCAGTAAGGGACAGACTTTTGGTGTATGATTCCTTCCTTCATTAAATAATTAGAGAATTTTTTATTAACATATTCGCCACCACAATCCGACCTTAAAATTCGAATTGACTTCCCAAGTTGCTTTTCTACCTGTGATTTAAAAGTAATAAAATGTGACATTACCTCAGACTTTTCCTTCATTAGATATCCAAATGTTTTTCTTGAGTAGTCGTCGGTGAAACAGACAAGGTACCTCTTGCCTCCCCAGCTTGGCTCCTGCATAGGCCCCAGGACGTCACTGTGGATCAGCTGTAATGCTTCATCAGCTCGCTTCGCCTGTCCCTTAGGGTAGGATGCGGCCGACATCTTCCCCTCAAGACAAGCAGTACAGCTCTTGATGTCTTCATCCTGAAACATTATACCACATGCACTATCCCTCAAACCTTTCAAACCTTTTATGGACAGGTGCGCAAGTCTTGAATGCCAAAGCTGCACTGGGACATCGGCAGCTAAAGTGGCCCTCGGTGATTCCTGGCTAGCTTCCAGGAACAAAGAGTGTTCCACGGGTGAGGTCTTGTTAGTGACACATACAGGCACATTTAACTTATATAAACCATTAGAACAAGTAGCACATGCAACGGGCTTGTCAAAATTAGTGGCTTTGCTCTCATAAATGCTACAACCTTTTTTATTAAACCAGACGCTGTAGCCAGACTCAACTAACTTAGAAATTGAAATCAAGTTACATGAGAGTCTAGGCACATACATGACGTTCGACAATGTTAGTGGGCTTACCTCGTCTTTCAATGAGAGTTGCAGTTTTCCTGTGGCCTCACAAGTAATAGTGTTACTATTTGCAACTATGACATTTGATTTACATGACTTTGTATTTGTTAACAGCTTTCTGTCAGTAACCATGCTATTAGTTGCACCAGAATCTAAATAAAAATCTTCTTGTGAATCTCCGGCCATAAACGCAGCAACCAGATTTGTTCTGTCAGCATCACCGCCTGCAGCCTTCTTCTTATTCTTCGACTTCAGCTTGAAACATCTGGCCTTTGAGTGGCCATGCCGTTTGCAAAAATCACAGACGATAGTCTTCTTACTAATGAAGGCGGTTGCAGTGTCCGCTGAAGATTTCCTGGAATATTCCTGGAGCAATCGAGTTTTGATCACTTCGCTGGTCAATTTGTCCGCTGCTGCCGCAGTAGATAAATTCGAAACTACAGTGTCATATTCAGCCGGTAATCCACTGAGAAGAATTTCGGCCACCTCGGCATCCTCAATAGTCCGTCCGATGTCTTGGAGTTGATGCACGATAGTTGTTATATTTTCAATGTAGTTCGACATAGATGAATGATCAGCGAATTGGATTCCATGGAGTTTTCGCAGTAACAAAACCCTGCGGTATAAACCTTTATCTTCAAATACGTCTGCTAATTTCGTCCAAGCTTCTGCAGGTGTAGTTACATTTCTAACATATTGATACAAATCTTTGTTAATTGAAAGGCAGATACGTGCTAACGCACGGTTTTTATGGTCGCCATCAGCGTCACTGCCCTCGACAGCATTCCACAAACCTTCCAAGATGAGCAAGTTCTTCATAGTAAATTTCCACGTGTGGTAATTCGATGTACCAATCAACTTCTCTATAGTTTGCACATGCCCGTTGAGGTTATGTCTCGACGATGATGTAGCGACGGACTCCATTATAACAGTTATGAAGTTTATCCAGCCCAAAAAATTGCACTCGATCTTTTAATATACTTAATATGTATTGATGGTTGTTCTTCTAGAAATTTAATAAAACCCTGAGCCCTTAACCTGTGACGGATTGTCACTGGGTTTTATTTATATCCAATCAGAATTCAGTTGGGCTAGGTATTAAAAGATCACTTCAGAGTCACATATTTATTGGGGGTGCACCACTCACATCATATATTAATTAAATTATAATTGTAGAACTCACATTATAGCGTCTGCTCTGTTCGGTCGTCAAAAGGAAAGAGAGATAGACAAGATAGACTTTGTCTATAGATTACAGAGGTTAGGGGTTGCCATATATATTGCTTAAGGCGTATACACACATTCCAACACCTATTATACAGATTGGTCCCGTTTTGCTCAAAACGCAGTTCTGATGATGCGATCCACGAGGAATCGAGAGAACTCCTCAAATCTTAAAGGCGTACATAAAGTGATTTTTGTATTTTTATCAACAAATCAAGCATTTTCATTCAAAAGAGTTACATTTTATCAAGTGGAACTGCTGATGATCTGAAATGAATTTTGTCTGGGGGCTTCATAAAAAAATTTAGCCACCATAAACAAATTACGCTTTCCAGCGAGTGTTTGTCCGTGTAGCTGAATCCCAGTATGCGCATTAAACTTGCATGTAAAATCTTTATGTATTTGAATCTTTATTATATCTTTAAGAAATAAATTAAGAATAACAACCGACCATGGAACGGCAGGTACATACGTAAGAAATATAAACCCGATAAATTTAGCAATATATTTGTGACAACTCATTGGCATAGGTACTGATATTCTATAAGTAATTCAGTATTTCCTAGTACTAATAAGTTACGTTGGTAAAACAATAGGAAATAATTTTAAACATACCTAAACTAAGTACTTACGTAAGAAGGTACTTATATAATCTTACTAAACGAATATACCTATTTTATCTACCTCTAATTTCTTACTTTATTCAAGATAAGGAAAATTAAAATCGTTTTATGCATACAGTCTGTAAATTTTATACGGGCGTATATTGTACTGGCGATTAGTACCTAGGGAACCTATTTACATTTATTTCTTTATGAAAATAAGGAATTTTTTTTTCATACGTAATAATTCAGCCCGCAATGTATTGCATATCCATGACAATTAAATTACCGATGCGTCATGTCAGTTTTAAATCAGTTGTATAGCGTACATTGGTGCCCGGTAGGACTTTAAAAAATCGTTACGCATAATTAATAACACTATTTAACAAAATGATTATACTATATGAGTCCTATTACTGGGTACTATAGGTGGATAAAGTATACGCCCGTATAAAATTTACAGGCTGTATACTTACCCTATTAAGATTATTTTCCGGGTTTTGGTATTCCTGGTCATTTTCATAGACAGATAGGTATCAGGCCAGGTCCTTTGTATGGGGAAGATAGGAATATTATCTTCTTACCATCTTCTAGATCTAGAGGAAAGCCGCACGAAACTACCATGAAATTTCAAGAGCAATTTTTAAGTAGCTAGTATTTTTTTTTGTTTTTGACAGAGGTGAAGGTAATCCTTATGCCCGACTCAGGTGCGGATTGGGGACTTTTAGGTGGGGCATACACAGATTGATGTAGGTATATGTAGGTATGTTTGATATAAAACTCTGAGGACCGTTGGTAGCCCAAGAAGTAAGGGTGCGTCGACTTTCAGTCCGAAGAGTGCGTTGCATTTGAGTTTCTTGGGAATTATGTTCCAAACATTCGCTTTTCGTTGAAAGAAAAGTTGAGAAAATTGTAAGGAAATCGGACCTATACCCTACCTAATCGGACCTAATAGTTTCCACTCTGAGTTCGAAGAGGTTGGATGGTATAGTCGCTTTTATAGTGGCTACGCCAAATATTGGGATTAGGTTGACGAGTGGGCTTTCGGCTCCATTGAGCCCTGGCAAAAACCACGGGACAAAACGCTAGGAAAGATGATGGCAATGTATGATGTAGATATAAACTCTTTTTTTCACTTACAAACACGAAACACAACCTAAAACTATGTCGATGCCGGTTTTAGGCGATGAAAGTCACAAGCAAAAATTGGCTCTATGTAGGTATGATCCATGACGGGAACTATAGAGACAACGTTTGTTTTTCTGCGTGTTTCTACCTGGTAGTATACTTATAGGTTAGATAGATAGAGAGTATAGGTAAGATACTTACTACGCGCTGTATTCTAATTAACAGTTTATAATTAATTACACACTAAAGTAACCTAGTCCACTAAGTGGGTTTATAGGCACGCAGAGTAAAAATCACAGAAGTCTTCCTAGCTTTATTGCTACCTATTCAATTTTATGATAGCTTTTCGCTAACCGTTACTGTAAGTAGCGGGCGTGCCGAGCATGATGCGTTTCCAAAGCTTTGACTGATACATCTACGTAGCTATATAAAAGTGAGGCAGCGGAGCGCCCGGCAGTTCCTCCACAGAATCTGTCCGAGTCCGACGTACCTTCACCATGCAGCGGCTAACCTTGTTTTTACTCTCGGCGGTGTTGGCTGTCGCTCTTGCAGGTTAGTGCCCTTTCGTTCAGTTTTTGCTGCTGTTCGATGCGACTGTCTTTTTTTGGATACCTCACTTTTATTGGCAACATTGATCGAGGTAAGTTTTTAGTTAGTTGTCCTTGTTTGTCCAACAATAGGTAATACTCGGGAACGTGTTAACGTCCGTTGATTTTCAAACTTACGTTGCGCGAAAATTTGGATTCAGTGGTCTGTTACAGTTTCTGGGAACAGAATAATAAGCAAAACTTCCATGGATCAAATCCTATCATTTCCGAGAGCAACCACATGACATGACTCACTACAGACAAAACTAAATTGCGATGCTCCTATTCCTTTTAGTTATGTCGTTAAGGTACCTAATGTATGGGACTTATGATCAAAGCACATGCAGTTCTGAAGTACCTATTAGGTGATGAATTTTCGGCACACCATTCTTTTATTGGTCAAAAAACCTCATACCTGTCCTTTACGTGATAGAGTAGATCTAGGTAGCAGTGATAGCGCTTTTAAATATTGGTAGACAAGCCGGAGTATGTAACTATAAGTATGTGTCTTTTTCTTCATGTCATGAGCTGTTGGAGAAGCGCTTAAATGTCTAAAAGTACAAGTACAAGGTACCTAGGGAACCATCGATCTAATCTACTTGCTTACGAGTAAAAAAAAACAATATAAATAAATTCCCTATAACGTTGATAACTTAAACAATTAACGAAATCCTAAAATAATCCTAAAGTATTCAAACATTTCCTATTAGGTACCTAATATAAGCATATTGAAAGCTGTCTTATTTTAACTATTGTGTAGAGGATAGGTACAATAGTTAAATAGTAGGGTTTTCTCTCAGTACAAAAGTGAAAAAAATTGTGCGCATCGAGAAAAAGTTGTGAGGTTTTGAGCATGGATAGAGTGCCCTACGATGAATATTTTTTAGTATTGGAGGTCCGTAATATTTTTGGACCTTAACGCCAATATCAGGGATCCCGTGCAATATGTTATCACTCTCTGGTTAAGGCTGCTAGGGGTTGTGTGGTATCATTTTCGTATAAAACAGATATGCAGAATTCATTTTAGATATTTTAAAAGTAAAAACCTGTATTAAAAAAAAGTTCTGCGAAGAGGAAAAACACTCAAATAAATAAAATTTTTTAGAACGTTGTATTTGTAATAAATATCATAAATTTCTAAATAAAAAATAAATAAAACGAGTCATATTTAATGCAGTTTTTAAATGTATCAAATTTTAGGGCCTTTACCATACAAAAACTACGCGAAAAAAATCATTCGCGTCGTGGTGTATATGTTTTCTTCATAGTAAGTATCGAAAATCAATGTGAAACGTGAACATCCGTAGCATATTGACCTTAAAACCTATGTATTGTTTTTTATTAGTCACTTTTGCTCAGAATACCTTTTACAAAATGCAGAAATGATAAAAAAAAGAATTAAAAAACACATTTGTTCCAATTGTAACGATTAATACTTAAGTTAGTAGGTATAAGGAAATATGAGTTTTTAATTTATTTATTTTTCATTTTGTAGAAGGTATTCTGAACAAAATTGACTAATAATAAGCAATACATGCTCGTACATTTTAAGCTCAATTCGCTACGGATGTTCACGTTTCTTATTGATTTTCCATACTTATAATGGAGAAAACATATACACCACGACGCAAATGATTTTTTTCGCGTATTTTTTGTACAGTAAAAGCTTTAAAATTTGATATATTTAAAAACTGCATTAAATATGCTTCCTTATGATATTTTTTGTATTTAATAATAAATTATATTTATTAGTTATATAACGAATCTTGAAGCAAATCAAATTATTTTGTTCAATATTTTTTGATTTGCAATTTTTAAGTAGTTACACTACTATATATGAACTGAAAATAAATGTCATATACTTCAGAAAAACTGACCAAACCCTCCGGTGTCCGAGGCCAGATTTGAACTGGCGTCTTCAGCTTTCGCGGCTGACGTCCTGACCACTAGACCACCCGGTCACGGCGGAACTTGACAAATTTTCTCATGTATATGCAATCTCTTCTTATGTATAATTCTCTCTCGCTATACCAGAATCACGTAAGAGATTCGGATAGGAGGTGCAAGCACGTACTGCGCATGCCCTTAGAGTATGGTCAACGGCGCCTAGCCGTTTCAAATTCAAGAGATTGCATATACATGAGAAAATTTGTCAAGTTCACCCGTGACCGGGTGGTCTAGTGGTCAGGACGACAGCCGCGAAAGCTGAAGACGCCAGTTCAAATCTGGCCTCGGACACCGGAGGGTTTGGTCATTTTTTCTGAAGTATATGACATCTATTTTTAGTTATATAACGTTCTAAAAAATAATATTTATTTGAGTATTTTTCCTCTCCGCGGAACTTTGTTTTTAGTTTCGATTTTTACTTTTTTATTATCAAAAATGAATTCTGCATGTCTGTTTTATACGGAAATGATACCACACAACCCCTAGCAGCCTTAACCAGAGAGTAATAACATATTGCACGGGACCCCTGATTTTGCCGTGAAGGTCCAAAAATTTTACAGACCTTCAATACTAAAAAATATTCTTCGTGGGGCGCTCTATCCATGGTCAAAAATTAATAACTTTTTCTCAATGCGCACAATTTTTTCAATTTCAAGCTCTGCTAAAAATAAGACAGCTTTTATCATGATAAAAAAAACTCTCGCAAGCTATCTATTTAATGAATTCGGTATGTTGTTTTACCGATAAATCTTTAAAAGGTACCTTTGTCTTTACGCAGTTTTATTTAATCGAGTAAAAAACGAAAACGCTTAACAAGCAAAAGGCTGTTCACAAAGCTTATCGCCCGCTTCACTGCAACTTAAAGCTAAGTTTGACCTGCGAATACAAATTGCTAATAGTCATCTCTGGGTCAAATTATACAAGGACGAGCTCACAGAAAATACAAAACGTATTGTGAATAGGCAGGATCGAGGCACTCACAAGGTTGAGATCATCACAACATGTAATTCATCTTTTATGTTTTACTCTTAAGAGTCTGAAGCGACCTTACCCGATCGTGACTAACTTAATTCTTGATGAGCAATAAATCGGTTGTTGAATTTCTATAACCAAATGATTACATACATTGGTTTAATTGGAGACCCTTTGAAAATTCGTAATGCTTAATTAACCAGATATCATAGGGCATTGAATATTCAAGAATGCAATGAGGGCTCCTTACATACAAACATATTTTAAACTAGTGGTTTACTAGACCTGAGACAAAATGTCTGTTGTTCCAGCTACTCTATGCAATAGATAAAAGGTAAATCCAATTAGTGTGAGACGCTTTTTGTTAATTTTTTCGTGTGTTTGTGCATGTAAACGAATGCTCACAATTTAAGTAAGTATCTGAAATATGCTGGTCCTACGTTGGTTTTGGTTTTCGGCAAAGAGGTTGATGATAGTTCAACAAAGAGGTTTTAAGTCAATATAAAGATGGCGCAGTTATAATCTGTTTTTAATTTTTGAATTTATTGTTGTGTTCCCAACAGTAAATGGGGCATTCCACGAGCTATCCAACACACCGCGTGTGTAAGTCATTCGAGTTATCTTTGTAATTTTAATTGGAATACTATATTTCTGACCAAAAAAAAAATACTCTATTGTCGCAGAAAAAGCAACTCCAAAACCTACATATTTTCCAAAAATTCGTGTTCGTACGGTAAACTTTTCCGTGGAATGCTCCAAATGTAACATAACTTTCTTGGAAACAACGTTGAGCGTCATACTGCACTCGCAGCGTGCAGCGTGGTGAAACAATGCATGTACTGTTACGGCTGTTACTATGACCGCGCATTCCAGAAAATAGTGCCATTGCTACGGCTACGTGATGTGACCGTACTACACACGTTTTACTTGACCCTACATAACAATAACGCTTGAAAGCAACACATTTTGCACGCAATACGCATGGACAGTATTTGAACACGACGGAACAATAAAAACAACAAAATACTGGCACTATGAAATACTTAACCGAGACAAAATACAGCTTTTAGAGTTTGTGAGGTAAGAGAAGTGTCGTGGAAGTGTGTACCTATAGGGTAGGGGTCACCAATTAGCTTCTTTAGGGGTCCGGTTTATAAAATAAAATGACAATCGCGGTCTGTTTCTACTATAGTTTATTAAAAAAGCCTTAAATAAATACGCGCATGTAATATACAGAAGTAACAAGGATTTTTTTAGGTATCAATGTGAAAAAGGGATCTCTGCCTTTTCGCCAAATAACGTTTCCCAAACTGTTTCATTTGCCAACTGTGTCATTTGGCATACTGCATTTTTTCTGAAACTGTAACAATTTCAGGATCGATGATTATAAAACAAACCTTGAAAAGTTTACAGTTTCAGAAAAAAATGCACTTTGGCAAATGAAACAGTTTGGGAAACGTTATTCGGCGAAAAGGCAGGCTCCCGTGCTACTTGTCTGAAGTTTGGAGTAAAATTGGTGCAAGCTATTGTCATTAAATCCTAAAATTGTTCATCGATAAGTCGAGATCGAGATTTATTTTTAATGAATTTCATCTTCGAAAATGCTGCTACACCCTAACATAGTAAGAAGTTTCAAGGCCATTTTTTTAATTCTCTGGGTAAAATTGATTAACAAATCAATTTTATCCACATCTCTTCATAAGGAACTTCCGTATGTTTGTGTTTTATTTAAAACTTAAATTTGCATTTTCTTGGAAGCCGATCATTTTAATATAATAGTTACTGTATACTTAAGGTCCGCACAAAATAGGTCGGCGGTCCGGATGCGGACCCCGGCCCGCCATTTGGTGACCCCTGCCATAGGGTGTATTTATAGGGGAAATAATGAATTTTTCACACCACCTGCTCGACAATGCCAAATTATATATCATGCAAACCTCACCGAAAGCAAATCATTATAGCCCTTGGCTTTAGCCGGGTTATAATGTTGTACTAAATCTCATTATAACCCGCTGGTTAATAATGTGAATTCACTTCCCATAGCTCTTATTGTTATGTGCTTAAAGTCTAATTTCGTAAAGTCCGCACGGTGCACAGCCCCGCGACGCCAGCCGGGGCCCGCGCCGCCGCGTCGAGCTGATTTGAAAATCGAATTTATTCGGAAAATCGTGCTGGCCACCTCAATTTTAAATACCTAAAACAAATGCCGCGAGTGTCATAAGACGCTGCAGTATACGGAGTAAAACTGCAGGTTCTATAAAAATAGAAGATAAAATTAGAATAAAATGGACTAATGTATCAAGAATAAATTTTTAGGGTTCCGTAGCCAAATGGCAAAAAACGGAACCCTTATTGATTCGTCATGTCTGTCTGTATGTCTGTCCGTCCGTATGTCACAGCCATTTTACTCGGAAACTATACGACGTATCTGAATAAAATTTACACATAAGGTGTATTTTGTATGCCGCTACTCAGTTATGTAGTTAAATTTGAAAAAAAAAAATTTTGGGGGGGGGGGGGGCGCTTCATACATGTAACAAAATTTTTATTTTTTATATTTTTGACTAAATATCAACATGTGACACATAAATCGATAGGTCTTTAAAAATAACACTGAGGTTTTTTGACCATTTTGTGATTAAGTGAATATTTTCTGAAATAATCGCTTCGAAAGTCAGTAAAATTGTGCCCCCCCCCCTGTAACTTTTGAACCGTAAGTCCAAAAAATATGAAAAAAATTGAGGAGATGCGCCTTATCATATACTTTCTAGGAAAAATTTTTTGAACATTATTGGTTTAGCCATTTTTGAGTTATCTCCAAAAAACTTTTTCCATAGGCATCAGATACGACCTTTTGGTATTAGTTTGGTTCTTATTCCATTGAATGTACGGAATCCTGCTATGTGTGGTCCGACACGCACTTGGCCGGTTTTTACTTTTGATTTACTTTAATAAAAATCCGTTTCTAGTAGCCTTAGCTATTTTATTGTCTCGCAAGAGGTGAGAAAAGTAGAGTATACTCCTCGGGGATAAAGCTGTTTTTGTCACGGGCGCGCTTGAACCCCTCACTGCACTCAGGACTCAGTCTTAATTCCCTCGCTTCGCTCGGGAATTAACTCATAACCCCCTCGCTGCGCTCGGGAGTAAAATCTGGAGTCCTTCGTTACGTTCAGGATTCAATATTGCGCCCGTGACATAAAACAGTGCTTTATCCCCTTGGTGTACAATCTACTATTACGTGACTTCTCTTTCAGACTCAAGTTCAGAGAAGTGAAATATGGGATGACATTTTATTTATCTCGCGTTATTGTATAGGTATACCTATTATTACGTGTCTCAATTTTTTACATTTATTTTTATTTTATTTTATGTTCTACCCTATTCCATTTGCTTAAAGACCTTCAACGTAAGGCATAGATGTTCTATGAGGTATATATGTAGGTAACCTAAACGTGCCACTGTGCTACTTATTAGATGCCTTTAATTGCTGAATTTTAAAGTTACTGGATATAGGTAGTTAAAGGCTCCAATTAATCCAATACGAAAAAAATATTTCAATTATGATTATGATTCTATTATGTACTTAGCGAAAATACTTATTTTCACTTTATTTACTTAAATATTTATAATGATAATTTCCGAACATATAGTAGTTTTTTAACATGCGCATACTCTTTTATTTCATTGTATCTTTATAGAGCATTCTGTATACGTTACTATTACTGTACATTCCAGAGGGCCAGTACTACGTGCCACGCGCGTACTACACGATCGACGAGACGGGGCACGAGTCGGTGCCAGTGCCCCTGCAGCGCTTGCGTCGTTCCTTCTACCCCTACCCCGGCCCTGGATCCGATGCTAATGCCAACGCTAACGCTAATGCGTGGGGAGGTACGTTTCAATACTGATGCTTTAGATCCTGGAGTACACACGCACGATCACGGCGGGGCACGAGTCGGTGCCAGTGCCCCTGCAGCGCTTGCGTCGTTCCTTCTACCCCTACCCCGGCCCTGGATCCGATGCCAATGCCAACGCTAACGCTAATGCGTGGGGAGGTACGTGTTCAATACTGATGCTTTAGATCCTTGAGTACACACGCACGATCGCGGCGGGGCACGAGTCGGTGCCAGTGCCCCTGCAGCGCCTGCGTCGTTTCTTCTACCCCTACCCCGGCCCTGGATCCAGTGCTAACGCTAACGCTAATGTGTGGGGAGGTACGTGTTCAATACTGATGCTTTAGATCCTTGAGTACACACGCACGATCGCGGCGGCCGGCGGGGCACGAGTCGGTATTAGCGGTGGCCCTGCAGCCCCGGCCCTGAATCCGATGGCAATGCCAATGCTAACGCGTGGGGAGGTACCTACGTATTTAATACTAACTGATGCTTTAGATCCTTGACCAAGTGACACTTTTCTGTAGGGCAAATTCCCCGAAAACTTTAAAGATAATTGTCCTCTCATAGCAAACGAAAACATGGACACCCTATAATCAATCGATAAGTTTGAAACAGGCAAAACATTTCTGTCCGATACCTATTTAAGTTGAATTAATTATATTTATATTTCTAAATTAAGTACTACCTTCTTGTGTTACCTTTATTTGGCCTCTTGTCTATATAGATACTGTACTTAGTACTTATACATAGTAATTAATAGCACTTAAAGTTTCATATAGGTTTTTACTTAGGTTTTTTTTTACCAGAAGAAAAATAGTAATAGCCACTAGGATTATTTTTAAGTTTTTAGATATATATATCTAAAACATAAAGATATAGTTAGGTATTGAATTCTCCATTAATAAAAGTATAAAAACATACCGTAAAGATTACCTCACTTCATTGGATCCGGAACTAATCACCACTAAACGCGGTGGGTGATTCAATCAACGCGGTCGAAGAATCATGACAACGCAATAACATCCATTCATTGGTCGATCGAGGAAATCCTTGATGATGGAAGCTAAAATCTTAACCACGACTTTCCAATTAATTAAAATTCCGTTAATTACTTACCATCTGCCGCAATACTAACGTGTTCTTAATTGGTGATACATAATTACCTAGGTGTACTACAAATTAGAGTGTCACTCACACGTATCGAAAACAAAGTATCTTATTAATAAGCCTATAAAGCTTAGCAAATAAGTACTAATAGGTTAGCGCTTTTGATGTAGGTGCTTTTGATCTCTAAAATGGTATATTTTTAAGATGTCCGAATGTTTAGTAGGTTGATCTTTATTAGTACCTAGCACATTGCAAGCAAAATTGTGTATTATTATCTCTTTATTTATTTTCCTTCTTAGGCTAGGCTTTTTACAATATTTTTATAAAAGTAAAATATAAGAATGCATCTAAAGCATATAAAAAACCTAACCTAGGGTGCCGCCGGCAACGGAGCAAGGCCCAGGCTGCCGGTGGTTAGGGCATGTTAGTATTATTATATTTATTATCGTTCACTAATCTTCAACTTCATTAAAAAATAGAATATAGGTATTCAGTAGTTAAAATAAAAAGTAGTACCTACTTACCTATATATTGAATTGAATTGAAACTTTACATTCTGTAAAAAATTATAATCATCATTTATTTTGATCACCACAGCTAGCTCTGAATAAATACCACCATAACTTTTGTACTTACTCGAGTCCTCTTAAACAACGGGACACGTCCCAATGGCACAGTACCTACATCGCTCATTCCAACGGTACGATAATTGATATGCACAAAATGAGCTCTCAAGTATCAAATAAGTAGAGTAGAGCATCATCGACGTGCGCAGCAAGCACCAAACTCCAATCACTTTTCGAGTTCCAGCGAGCTTGTAACTCAGGAAAACCAATGTGACCTGAGCTCACTCGTGTCAATAATTACGCGTAATGGAAGGGTACACTTCTATTTGATCGACGGAGACGAACTGCCGCCTCTAATAGCGATCGGAATAGTGAAGGCGTATCGCTGCAGGCGCCGCTCGAATAACGGTTTTGTCTTCATTCACCCATCACCCGCCCATGCGCAAATAGACGAAAAAGCGATCCATTCTTTAAAAAGTTCGTTATAAAAAGTAGTGTCAACCCACTTGAAGACCAATCATCCGTGACAAAACATGAGGAACCTGGTTTTCTGTAGCCACACAAAAAAAACGAAACTGGAATTTAGACTCTTGTCACGATGACAATAAGTTTATAATTGCTTGATTGGTAGTCTAAGTAGGTGGGTTCAGCAAACTATTTAACGGTGTCGAGACGAGATCAATCTATGACAGTTGCAGGTGGACGGTATAGCGGACCAAATACCTAATTAAATTCGTTCAAATATAATAGATCTAACTACTTATACAAAAACAAATAATATGTACATTTGAGTGACCAAGTAGATTGAGCGCACCGATCCGACGGGCAGGTATTCGATTAATCTGATTAACAGTGTTATGGTTATTATCATGGCATCCTTGTATTGGATTCGAAGAACATCTACGATTCTACGTATTTATAGGGGTTATATAAATTAATTACTTAGTACCGACGGGCAATATTGTTAGTCTACAAACAAAATTCATGTACTAAGTTTACAATTAATTTAGCCAAATAATTTTATTACTAATTTTTCATTCAATACTGTTTTCATTGAAGCTTTGAATGGTACATATTAATTATAAAAAACTATTAAAACAATACCTATACAGTGCTTTTGGACAGGGGTCCGATTTTTGACAAATTTCCTATCCAATAATTTAACCTCATATATAATCGCACATAAAAGTTTGTCGCCATTGTTGACGCATGAAATGAATAGTATACATAATCATGATTTTAAATTACTATCGCTGTTATTAAAAAAAAATATTTCTTTGTTTTATTTAGAGTTTTAAATGTCATATTCGAGCGCTCGAATCAATTCAATTCAATTCAATTTGTTTATTGATAAAAATAAAAATATTTTATACGTCAACATTATAAACTTACTTGCTAGGATATTACATTGTTAATATTAGTCATAGGTATTTTAAAATACATTCATTTACATTCTTATATAAATATGCATAATACATTATATTAGTAATACTATTTATTTAATATTACGGTACGTGATATTACTAATATATTTGGGCAAGCAATCCAGTAGGTCCAGAAGGCTTAAAGAAATCCTCTATTTTATAGAGCGCATCGGAAACCAACTTCGTCTTGAGTTTACTAACGAACGATTGGTAACTAGATGTTTTTTTTATATCATCAGGTATAGCGTTATATATTTTCGGGCCGATCGTGTGCAGAAGTTTTTTTGATTTATTTAGTCGCGTGAACGGTGATTTTAACAAATGACGCTGCCTAGTGTTGCGGTCATGGACGTCTCCAAATGTCGAGAAGTTATTGATGTTCCCTCTAACCTGTTTTGCAATTTCAAGGATGTACAAACCCGGTAGGGTCAGTATTTTGTACTCCTGGAACAGGATTTTTGCATCACTGTCATACGCAGCACCAGCAACGGCGCGAATCGCTCGTCTCTGTAGCCCGAACACCCTTTCTCGTCCTGCAGCATCACCCCAAAGGTCGATCGAATCTCAAAAATCGCCCCCCAGATGTCCAACGTGGTGTCCGAAATGTTGGAGCCGTTAAACCACGTCTAGTATGATGAATTTTATAATACTTATTTGGACAAATAATGGTAAATTTACCGAGTATGACGTCATAAAACCAGAAAAAAATGAATGAGGGGTTGATTTGTCGATAAAATTCATCATACTATAGGTGGTTAATGACCCCAACTTAGGTGTCCAAATTATGTATCGGTTGGTTTTAAAATAAATAATAAAAAGGTACCACAAGGGTTGCGTACCCCGTGCCGTCAAATTAATATTTTGCTTTTTTTCTTTCTCCTTAGCACTGATTGGCGCATTACTAGATTTTGTTATTGTCCGACTCTTCAGATACAACCAGCAGGCAGACAGTCAGATGGACAGCATATGATTACTAGGGCTCAGTTTGTCAACCTAGTCTATGTATAATTTCAAATTTAATAACTTACTCGGCATTAAAAATACCCAAGTATTGTTATAATACCTATAGGTACGGTCAATCAATTTCATTCCTAGGCTACTGTAGAACCTTGTCGTAATGACAGTTGTCCGTGGATACGTATAAACGTAACCTATTCGCTACCAAACTAGCTATTGTGACAAGGTTCTAGAGTGGCCTAGGAATCAAATTAGTTGACTGTACATAAAGTTATCCCTCGTATTAAATTTTTTTTACGATGCGAAGTTAAAAGTATGTTGATGTTGTTTCCAGGCGGCAATGCTAACGCGAACGCGAACGCCAACGCCGGTGCCGGACGCGCCTACCCCGGAAACGCCGGTGGTAGCTGGGGTGTTCCCGGAGCTTATGGAGCAGCGAAGCCGATGGGGTACGTAACTGGTCCTCATAAGGAATCATAGTAGGGGAGCCCAAGAGGTGATTTTTGGAGTTACTCGAGCGCTTCAGATTAAGATATACTTAGTGATATCTTGCAACCGGTGAAGATCTCCCTCAACCACTTTTAGCCGGCGCCTTTGGTGGGTTGGTTGGTGGGCAGATAAAGAATTGATTGGTGGATTGTGGATTCGGTCATATTGTTCCAAGTTGATGCTTTGATTGTTCTAATTCTAATACATAATCTGACATTTATCTTCAGGAATGTTCTTAATATGACGGATTCAATTTTAATATTGAGGTTTTTCTATGAATGCCAACGTAAATTTCCATCCCATCATCCATTTTGTCAGATAATCATACCGCGTCATCAGTCATACGTCGCAAGCCTCCAGTTTCAATATCTGACGCGCTCGAGCAAGTAGGTAAATGTGACCTTTTGTTGGTTTGTATGATGAAAGTATATACATAATACACCGATACACAATCAGCCATAAAAATGGCCCCACAATAGTGCTGTAAGAACGACTCGTACAGCAGTTTCTTTGAGAGTCTTATTACGGTATAACAATGGCCGGTTACAATTTTCACGAGCCATATTTTCGCTTATTTTTGTCTGAGACTGATGCAACTATACTATACAAGGTGTAAAAAAAATACTGGAGATCTGTTTAAGGGCATAATTGGTATTTTATAATTGTAATTATGAAAAAGTAAGAAAAAAATTTTCAGGCAAAAAAAAAATTGTTTTGTATGGAGGGTCGGCAGGCTGGGTTTTTTTTCCCCTCTATTTTTACAAAAAAGAGATACATTTAATCAATTTCACCTATCTAAAAAACTCCTCGACCATTGTACTATTAATTTACATAGTACTTATGTGGCTGTCTGCTTACTCCATTTGCAATAACAGGTAGCCGTGCGGCCGCTATGTTTTTCTTATGTTAGGTATTGGCAATAATACTTTACATTTACACACATTAAGTACTTTCTAGAGGTAATATACAGTCGTAACAGACTGATGACTAATGGAGATAACAAGTTCTATTACACTTAAACTATAGTTAAGTGTAGACCATTTTATAATGAACTCATAACATAGATTGGATGTCGCTCGGTAATAAGTTAATAATAACATTAATAACAAACTGATCATATGATTCTATTATACTCACGGCCTATGAAAACGGGTCACCTTGTATCGGTATTCCTATTCCATGCGACCCGCTTTTACTGCCCCCGAGTGTATGTAGGTCAGGTTGACGTGTCCCATTAAAAAAAAAAAGTTTTTTTTCCTTATTTTTCTTAGTTACAATACCAATTATGCCCTTAAACGGATCACCAGTATTTAAAGGTCCCTTTTTATGGTTTTTCGTAAATAACTCAGTAACGGTAGCTCATACGAAAAAAAAATTTTCTACTTAATTCATCCACATATAATTTTCTACAAAAAAGATTCGTTGCACATTTTTGCTGGGATCAATGTTTAATGACATATCGTGGAAATACGATGAACACTTTTTTTAAACTTTCGGAGCTATATTTACGAAGATTTAATCCAGAAACTGTAACTTTAATCCAGAATTTTTTATCGTAATTAACCTATTAAATTTTAATGGTATTGACAATCAATAATATTAATAATATTAATTATTTTAAGGCTTAACTGGTAGTTAAGTGACAAAGCTAGTTTATGAGTAGGACTTAAGTAGATATAAGAATGTATGTAAATATTGTATGCCCAAATTGGCATGCAATATTTACACTATTGTCCAGGTGGACAATAAGAAACTCCATTAATTTCAACAGGTTTATTACAAGGTTTAAGTACAAAATAAAATTACAAAAAAAAGCTCTGAGCGGCACGTGCGCGCTGCAGATTTGACTCGCCGACTCGAAGTTCTTGCTGTCTCGTCTTCCATTTTGTACGTTGCTGGAGCTCTGCTATGTACTCTCGCCGCCATCGGTCCCAGAAGTGTTGTCTCAGCTGCTCTATGCGCTCGTATCTGTTAGGGTACTTAGTAGCGATGATTCGAGACGGCACTGAAGTGAGAGGCCGGCCGATTAGAAAATGCCCAGGAGTGAGAGGAGATGGGTCAGTAGGATCAGAGGAGAGTGGGAATAAACGTATAGAGTTCAAAATTGCTGCAATTTGGGAAAACAAAGATCCTAGATCTCCAAACGTCAGGGAAGTCCACCGGCAATACGTGGAAGATGATATTTAGCTGATTTAACTCCAGCTTCCCAAATACTACCGAAGAAGAAGAGTAGGCTGGACTGAAGATGAACTTAATTCCTTCCTCATTAGCAAAACTAGTTACCGACTGACGACTGGAGTTAACCAATTTACTCAGTTCATTGTTTGTTCCCCTAAAATCTGACCCATTGTCACAAAATATTACAGATGGCTTGCCTCTGCGCAACACAGATCGTCGCAGGGCCAGAATAAATGCTTCCGTACTAAGGTCGCTTACCAGCTCATGGTGCACCGCTTTAGTTGCTAGGCATACATAAATAACATTTGGAAGTGCGGCCCGCTTTTCCTTTCTTACTAACGGACCTGCCATATCGACCCCACATGTATAGAAAGCGTACGGGGAGTTTGCTCGCTCATTGGGCACGTTACCCATGATTGGTTACACGGTTTTTCCTCTAGAACGGATACAAATTACGCATTTTGGAACTAAGCTGCGGAGCAAGTTTCTACCTCCTATGGGTCAAAATAATTCCCTAACTGTAGCTAACAGAAGTTCAGGACTGGTAATATGGTATGAAGTAAGCGCAAGTGCTCGTGTCTTATCATTAATCTGGTCAACTGATGCTTAGCAACGAATGGATTTAACGATAGCAATTTTGACCTAAGATTAAATTGAATTACCCTGAGCTATATCTTTAATGTCATTATCAAAGCATTCAGACGGACACACCTTTACCAAACATTGCAACGAATGGTCTAAACTCACTCAGTAACATCCAGTTGTCCAGTCAATTTGGGATTACGAACCTTACAATTATTTATAAATCGTAAGACATAATGCGTAAATCTGAGAACCTATCAAACTGTACAATACTATCAGCAGTGACTCCTACATGGCACTTTATGGTACTATTTTCTTTGGAAGTTTTTATCTCAGGCAAATCAACAGTAGGTATACGTGTATGGTTTTGCGTAGGCCAGTCAAAAGAATCTGGCTTGAGAAATGGTGGCCCATTCCACCAAATTGAACAAGAAAGTAAAGATTTATATCTAATATAACATAAAGGTTTAAAACAAAATCTGAAAAAATATAATTTTTTAGGGTACACATCCGAAAGTTTAAAATAGTGTTTATAGTATTTCCTCGATATTTCATTAAAAATTGATCCCAGCAAAAAAGTGCAAATGTGGATGAATTGTGGGTGATTATGGATGAATTGTGGGTACAAAAGTGGATGAAACAAGAACATTTTTTCGTATGAGCCAAACCAAAAAAAGGGACCTTTACACAGGGATGTTGTGTAAGATACCTTTGCCTACAACTACACCAATATTCGGCTATACACGAATTATTTCTTTTAAGTTTTTCTTCGTTGGGTGGGCGCTAGTACTGCTACTAGCGATAACGTTGATTTTTAAAGCTCGAATAACGCTCTAAGTTATAACTTGCATTCCTGCTCCACCACACATAAAAACCGTAAAAGGTATTCGACCTTGTATTATTTATCGTATTTTCGACCTTCTAATTCTAAATTATGAATTATTTTCCAATGTACTTACTACGGTTCTTATACTTAGTAGGGCTTGCCTAAAATCAACAAGAACATTTTTCACTTCGCATGCTCTAAAAGTTCGTCTTTAAAAATAAAGTGTAAAACTCTTCCATAATAGTACATTATGATACAAGTGTGTTAAGTTGATCATTACATACGAAGCGATATTGTGCGCACGAACGCATGTGAGTGCGCATAAGGAAGCTGAGCTTATGTAATGATCAAGCACACGCGTTTCATACGACGTTTTTCAACACACTTGTGAGGAAATAACAGAATAGTAAAATTAATAACTTTTGATAAATACATTAATTGTCAGAATGTTTACAGGATAGAGGTACTTGCGAACCTAAGATAATTAAATTTAACTAACCTTTTTTGTGATGTTATTGAGTATCTGGAACTCTTTTTCAAATCATTTCATAAAATTAACGACTTCACATTTATTGTACAATAAATTATAGTATTTTTTTCTTACGTATTGCTCACCAGATTTTTATGATGACATTTTACTAGTATGTATCACAATTTTGAAATATATCCAGAGGTTAAATTAACGCTAAAGTTGTCTTCTTATTCATTGAAAATATAATCTGTTTAAATTAATAAAACACGACGAGAAAAATCTAACAAATAAACAATGATTTGAGGTTAACTTATACATGGCGCGCAATTTTCTTTTTTGGATGTGCGTGCAGCTTGAGGCAAAGGCGCGGACGTGTAATGCCAAACAGCCAATATTAAAACAGACAATTCGTGTTTAAAACGTAATTTATTGTGTATTACGAGTAATATAATAAGTTGAAATGATTCTTATTCACAATGAGGATTGTATAATTTGTATTCTATCGTAAATGTGTATATTTTTAATATATTTACTTTTTTTTTGCTTTTTTAGAATGTAAACTCATAAAGAGTTAAAAAAAAAGTAAAGGTAATACCCGACTAAATTACAACGATTCGTCTGCGTACGTATAACTTGGTACTAGAGTACAAACGTCACTTGATCGGATTATTAAATTATTCCACTAGTTGGATAATTATTGTGAAATGCACGTGTGTTTAATATCTAGGATTATGAGCATAAAAGCGGTGGAATGAGAACCTCGTTACGAGCAGGTGTGTTGAAAAACTCATTTTACACTCGACTTAATATAAATCCTCGCTCGCAAGCTCGCTCGGATGGATAAACACCTCGTGTAAAATCGTGCGTTTTATGCACTTGTTGTACAATCTACTATTATCAGCATCATCAACTTCATCAGTGACTAATTCGCCCTTTTCTGTCCTTAGGGCCTAGCGGGCGAGAGACATAACTAACCACGGTGAGGGCCACCCTGAGCATTTTCCACCAGCTGCACCCCCGCGCCCCGCCCCGCCCCGCGCCGGCGCCTCGCGGCCTACCGTGCAGCTGCCGGAAGACCATTTATTGTTTACTTAATTTGTTACTAATAAAAATATTCATTTCAAAAATACCTTGCCTTACGTCTCTTTTTGCCCAAAACGTTGTTCTTCCGTAATCTCGGTCAGGGGGCCGATTTTTGACTTTCGAGCGCTCGAATTCCAAGAAATAAAGCACGAAAATAATCGCACAGAAGAGTATGTCAGCATTATTTTTGCATGAAATTAATAGTATAAATAATCGTGATTTTGAATTCCTATCGCTCTTATTAAAAACATAATTTCATCATTTTATTCAGAGTCAAAATGTCAGATTCGAGCGCTCGAATCTCAAAAATCGCCCCCAGAAACTCTTTTAAAAGTTTTCATATGAATATGACTCGTATTTTTAGAAAAGTGTTTCTAATATTTTGTAAGGTGCCATAATAATCCGGTGCTACCCCAGCACCGGATTATTTTTTAACTAGTTGATAAGCCTTTAGAGTTCATTTTTTTATTCACTCGGTAAGGTTTTCTCGAAATATTACTGCTTGTTTTAATTGACGAGCGACATAACTAACAATGGTGTGGGTATCCTGAACATTTTCCGGCACTCCTGCGCCGTAACGTGCAGCTGCCGGAGGCGGAACACCACTTTATCTACACTCATACTGTAAGTACTCTAAAATGCGTTCAAAAACCGTAGACAATGACAAGCATTACAACAAACGATTTAACTATGATAAGTTTCTTATCTGCGGCAGTAACGTAATTTTAACTATGCATGCTCAAATATTGTTAAGCAATGAGTTTGCCCCGGAGAAGGTAATACCTACCGTAAACCGGAGCAAAGAGAATTAAGTAAGCTTACTTAAATAAGTAAGCATTGATTTTTGTATAAATATACAGTGTGTTTTTTCAATAACTAGCCATATTGTGATGTGAGAGGTGATTAGGTGAGCATACTGAACAACTTTTTCTACGGGACCAACCCCGATATCCCAAAAAAATGTTGACCTAAAACGTCGACGTCAGGCCGGCCGAAATGTATGAAACCGCCAAATTTTTTTTTGTGATTTCGTAGTTGATCCCATAGTATAAGTTGTTTAATATGGCATACCAAATCACCGGGCACATTATGGCTAGTTATTGAAAAAACAGCCTGTATACAGACTGTAATAAAAATACTGGATCGGTATTGTATTACGACTAAGAAAAAGCAGGAGAAAAATGTTTTATCTACACTCATATTGTAAGTTCTCTAAAACGTGTTCGAAAACGGTAGGCAATGGCTAGCATTACCACGACCGATTTTACTATGATAAGCTTTTTATCCGTGGCAGTAACGTAATTTTAACTTTTCATGCTCAATTATTGATGTCCTATGAGTTTTGATAACATAATGTACACCTGCACCCTCCCGCGCATCCGCCGACAGCCCGACACGCGCCTCCCCGACCGCCGGCACAATCGAGTTGGCCATGGCGGTGCAATGGCGGCCATTCTATGGTTTCCGAATACGGCATTTTGGATAAATAATATGAGTGTAGATAAAGCAGTGTATGCAACTGTACGTAATTAGGCCTTAAAACACTCGTGTGATCTTATTATGAAACTCACCTGCGGCTCGTTTCATAAAACCACACTCATGTTTTAAGGACTCTTATTACGTAACAGTTACATAAACTACTATTGGATGCGAATTTTTTTTGTATGTGATGTGAAATGTATCGTACCTACTAGCGCCAACCCCCAGCCAATACGTAACCCTTTTTTTCGCGTGAAATTTTTTTTCTTACTTTTTTATAATTAGAATACGATACCAATTACCAATTACGCCCTTTAACGAATCACAAGCATTTTTGTTACACCTTGTATAATCAGGTTGAATTTAAATTGAAAAGGATTATTTATGTAAGTAGAAACGGGACTCAACCTCGTAATGTGCATACATATCAATTATTTAAAATTACCTTCAATGGCATATTGTTAATCTGGAACCTTGTCGCCTGAAAATACGGGGTACTGTGCGTCAAATCCGGTAGTAGATAGTACCGGTAGTAGATTAGTAGGTAGTACAGGTAGGTACCGATATTATAGTTCAAAATCTGTAAGAATGAACTTTTGACACATCGCAACGCCCGTAGAACGTAAACGGGCAAGATACTTTGAAATTATAAACAAAATCCCATAAGGATTTTACAGCTTGTCATGTACGTAAACACTTTTTCACTTTTAATAAACATTACTTAATTAATGTTACATTTTTTCATATCTTAGTTATTGAATATTTTACGATAACAATTTAGCATGCAAACAGTTACGATCTACGCCTCCTTTTTTTTAAATTAAGTGTTGTGACCATGTCTGCTGTTCCGATTCATATAACATTTCCGTAAGTCGATAAAATCGATTATGTAATCAATAGGCAATATATATTATAATAATAAAAACCAAAACAAAACGAAAATAAAATTAAGTACGATGTGAAAAAAGGTCATTATTGTAATTGTATCGGTTTTTTAAGTAATACTCCAGTGTTGAATAATTAATAATAAATGACAAAAACGCTCAAAACTTAAACTGTTGCTATATACATAGTGGAAAAAAATAATGGGCCCTGGAGGGGAACTACCTTAAAACGTTGAGATAGCTCAATTCGATGAAAGGAAACATTGATCACAATGATTATAATTATATTCCTGATCAGGCTTTACAAATTACCAAAGACCGTAATTCATAACTGAGCATAATTATGGAGCATCATAAAACTTTCTTATCATACTGTATTAATTATGGAAATATTATAATGCCATACATAATTAGTAGATTACAATTATCAAATGATCTTTTCCTAAATCATTTTATTTTTTGCTTTGTTATAGTTGTTTTCCTTTTTAATTTATTTTTGTATATTAGGCACAAGTGGCACAACTGCATACAACTCATCTCAACTCATATTCTCGGTGGAATCACTGACTTCCGAGTCACAGGCATCCGCCTAGTTGGGGAGACAGAGGCTCAGTTCCGGTGAAACTGTTTCAAACCTAATACATACATCTCTCTTAAGCTATTAGCGTACCTACTGTGCAAATATTACTTATACTTGTATTAGGTTTGAGTCAATAAAGATTATTCATATTCTCTTATTCTTATCATTTGAGAAGATTTGTGATACTAAATATAGGCATATAACAAGAAAAAAATCGGTTGAAGTAAAATCGATTCGAACAATTCATAAATAATCGCTAAATTTGACAAACAATACGTCTTAGCCCCATCACTAATTACGTCAATACTGAAGTGTCAAAAGTTCATTCTTAGAGATTTTGAACTATAACACTATAGTTCAAAATCTGTAAGAATGAACTTTTGACACATCGCAACGCCCGTAGAACGTAAACGCGCAAGACACTTTGAAATTATAAACAAAATCCCATAACGATTTTACAGCTTGTCATGTACGTAAACACAATATTTCACTTTTAATAAACATAACTTAATTAATGTTAATTTTTTTCATATATTAGTTATTGAATATTTTACGATAACAATTTAGCATGCAATCAGTTACGGTCTACGTCTCCTTTTTTTTAAATTTAGTGTTGTGACCATGTCTGCTGTTCCGATTCATATAACATTTCCGTAAGTCGATAAAATCGATTATGTAATCAATAGACAATATAAGACTCTCTTATCATATTGTATTAATTATGGAATTATTATAATGCCATACATAATTAGTAGATAACAATTATTAAATGATCATTTCCTAAATAATTTTATTTTCTGCTTTGTTATAGTTAAGTTTTCCTTTTTTAATTTATTTTTGTATATTAGGCATAGTTGCATACAACTCATCTTAACTCATATTCTCGGTGGAATCACTGACTTCCGAGTCACAGGCATCCGCCTAGTTCGGGAGACAGAGGCTCAGTTCTGGTGAAACTGTTTCAAACCTAATACATAAGTCTCTCTTAAGCTATTAGCGTACTGTAGAAATATTACTTACACTTGTATTAGGTTTAAGTCAATAAACATTATTCTTATTCTCTTATTCTTATTGTTATAATTTGAGAAGATTTGTGATACAAAATATATAGGCATATAGCAAGAAAAAATCGGTTGTAGTAAAATCGATTCGAACAATTCATAAATAATCGCTAAATTTGACAAACGATACGTCTTAGCCCCATCACTAATGATGTCAATACTGAAGTGTCAAAAGTTCATTCTTACAGATTTTGAACTATATGTAGATTTTTCGCAGACTTGTTTATGATGTTGGCCCAATGAATAATCCTAGTTTGTGACCTCTCGAAAACTCGAAAAATCGTTTTTAGGGTTCCGTAGTCAACTGGGAACCCTTATAGTTTCGCCATGTCTGCCCGTCCGTCCGTCCGTCCGTCCGCGGATAATCTCAGTGACCGTTTGCACAAGAAAGCTGAAATTTGGTACTAATATGTATATCAATCACGCCGACAAAGTGGTAAAATAAAAAGTGAAAAAAAATGTTTTATTAGGGTACCTCCCCTATACGTAAAGTGGGGAGTGATTTTTTTTTTCATTTCAACCCTAATGTGTGATATATTGTTGGATAGGTATTTAAAAATGAATAGGAGTTTACTAAAATCATTTTTTCATAATGTAAATATATTCGGAAATAATCGCTCCAGAAATAAAAAAAAATGTGTCCCCCCCCCTCTAACTTTTGAACCATAAGTTTTAAAAATATGAAAAAAATCACAAAAGTAGAACTTTATAAAAACTTTCTAGGAAAATTATTTTGAACTTGATAGGTTGAATAGTTTATGAAAAAAAATTACAAAATAATTTCTGAACTAAGTTTGTAATTTAACCGTATAAGCAGGTGTTTATTGTACCTGTAATTTCTACAAAATCACAACGAAATGACGTGCTTTCAAATAAAGTAAAAACGGTAAAATTCGGTTCACGCATTAAAGAATTATCCCATAAAAATCATCTTCCGTACTTTAAGCTCGCGCGCAATAGTTTACTTAATTTGCCGATAGATGTCGCTGTACGTGGAACGCTCATATCATATCCTACATGGCGGTGTTATTTTAACTCTTAAGTGGGGACACTTACTGTGACGGACGGAAAACTACGGAACCCTACACTGAGCGTGGCCCGACACGCTCTTGGCCGGTTTTTTATAGACTTTGGCGATTATGACCCTAAAGGACTGGTTTTTGATAGTACCTTCACGGAAAATTCTTAAAGAAAACTAAATTTGCTACAATATGAGACTAAAATTGTCTTTGTAGACCCAATAGTTTATTACTAAACCGCGATGAGAATGGGATTAGACTTGACAGATTTGCCATACACTTGCGTCAAAATTAATATGGACTGACAGCTATCTCAATCCCATTCTAATCGCGGTTTAGTAATACCTTTTACCCTTCCCCTTCTCTTCTGGGAAAAACGGTTCTATTTTGAAAAGCTTTATCTTGGAAACTATTGGGTCTAAACTTTTCTTATTCAATATATTAAAAACTTTTAGTATTATATGACTAAGTAGCGGCTACATATAATATTGTACCTACAAGGTAATGTATCTAATGGTAATAGCCACCAAATTAACTATGAGAAATGTACGCAGGGGTGCGGCGTACATTTCTCTGCAGCTGTACATATTTTAAAACAATTGGTTGTCTTTCCTGTGGACAAAAACTTAACAGCTTAGCTCAAGGACATATAAGTAACAAAGGGTAATAGTACAAGAATACCTACTCCACAATTTAGATAAGAGCGGAATCCAAAAATTGGGCTTCGGGTTTACCAAAAAACCCTCAAATACGTGCACTAGATTTTAATACAATGCTAAATTTTAACAGCCCCGGGATGACCCGACGCATGTTCGGATCAGTTCAAGGTGCGAACTCTGTGTCTGCCAGCTCTTCGGTGGACGTCGACGGCGAGGGCAACGGGTCCTACGACTTGTCCTCTTCAGTTGGCAACTAAACCAAATACTTAAACCACGAAATTAACTGTATCGACACTATAGGGCTGACTGCAGTTTGCCTCAGAGGTTTAAATCTAGATTTCATAAGCTTAATGCTTATTGCTGTGCAGACTTATAATGGCGATCCACAGTTACCGATAACGAAAAATGGCTGCATAATTGTAGGCGACTTAAAGTTAATTAATCGCTATACCTTGTTTATTTGTTTAATGATTTTAGGACTAAGCAATCTTATCAAATTTGTCAAATTAGTGGGAAAAATCATTTTAATCTTGACATTTTTATTTCGTGGACAAAATATTGTAAATTTGCTGTTCGGTATTGGTACGGTGGTACCAAATGAGAACTTTTAATGTGTGAACTTTTTGTGGATAGGCATATCAATGTAATTGTACAAGAAACAATAAAAATGTAATTTAACATTGAACAATTGAATTGAATTAAACCATCGTTAAAGTCCCAAATGAATAAGCGCCCACACGCATATAATACCAACGCAATTATGCGTGTTAATTAAATGTGATTTAGTTTACAATTGTGTATGTTTACATTATAGTTGTAGCTCTTAACAATAAAGTAATTTGAGTTAATTTCATGTGATATATAATAATTTAATACACATTGTTCAGGATGGGTCGCAAATAAATAAATGCATTTTGTGTTTCATTACTTACTTAATAATTTATTGATCTAAAATAATCATCAATTCATCATCTATACTCCTAATAGTAAAACATTGTTCCATTCCTACTTTAACTGTGTTGCATGACAATTCAAAATACGGTGAAATAAGTAGCAAGCAGTGTTTAATACTGAAGAGAGCCTCTTCTTAGTTTATTATTTAATACCCGTAAAATTGTGCTGGTGCCTAAATAATTAATAATACCCACTATTGCTACTGAAATTGGCAAGTAAAATTTTGGTGATGTATTTCCAACGTATTTTTTTTTACTATAACCTATTAAATTTAAGTGTCATCAATGGGTTGTCTAAAAATTTGGCAATTTATACTTTACTTATGGGGAAGCTCGAGCCTATACTGCGGTTTGTTGTACTGATAGCCCTGAGCGGGCTCCACTGGTGCCGGCGCCGGCGCAGGCGGTGTTATAGGCACGTGCGGAGGGGTTACTATCACAGCATCATCAGTTATAGCCACGTCGCGGCCTGCAGCGAAGTTTCGAGGGTACTGCTGTGAGAACTGCTGGGCTTGGTACTGTGGCGGTACTTGGTTGAACTGAGGTTGCGCCTGGTAGAATTGTGGCGGCGGCTGATTATATTGGTTGTACGATTGGTGACCAGGCGCGCTGTACTGCTGGTAGTCGTAGTTGTTGAATTGAGGAGGACCGTATTGCGTGGGCAGCTCCATACGACCGAACATGTTTCCTAGGAATGGGAACTTGTTGGTGAGGTGGTTCCAGAGGCCGGTGCCGCCGACCTGGTTGCTGCCTTGGCTGCTCCAGAACAGCCGCTGAGATGGCTGCGCGAGGAAGTTGGGGTTGACTTCAACCGCGTACGGATCGTTCGGTCCGATGTTGTAAGGCGCGTTTGGTTGCGTGTAGTACCCTACGGTACTTCCTAAAATATAAAAAATAATTACTGCCAGAAATGTGCTAAACTGTGCTCTTTGACCGAAATTTAAGTTTATCATCGAAATTGTGTGCATATTGTATGTAGATCTAGCGACGGTTTAATAGGTACGCAGCGTGATTTATAAGAAAAGGTACTTGAAGAACTTTATATTTTATAGGTGCCTACAAGCAGGTATACTGTTCAAGCAACGTCGTATCATTTATGAACTCATTCCAAATGAGCTACTTTACAATTGAGGTATATTATAATGGAAGATTTATTGTATGTATGTATTTTAAGTTGTTTTACAAGTATTCTACCCGTATGTAGGTAGCAATCGATGAATTAGTATGTTTGGGCTGTACCTACGTCTTAAGTCATAACTCACAAGTCCTAATCTTAAGGATCCTTCCCCTTGAGTTTTGAATGTTTCTGAAATCGTTTGAGACAGCAAATTGAACTTCTTTAGAAGAAATTTGATAAAAACGTGTGATATTGTCAATACTATGACAATATAACATGACAATAAGTGTAGACTTTTAAAAATATAGGCGCGCTTTTTAAGATACGAGATTGCACCATACAAGTAAGCATATAAAATTGCACTATTTAACATCCATCCCTTGCCATCGCGATCACAACCACAGATATGTAAAAACGTAATTATTGAAAAGGTTTTTCTTTAAACGTAATCCATTACAAATCACTCTACGCATCACTCATCTAGTCCACTTCACGTACCAACAACACAACACAGCAGTAGTGCGAGGGGCGCATTCATTTTGGCACGAGTATCGGAGTCGACTGCATGTTATTGTTGCCTGTTCTTGTATTTATACCCCCTCTATTCCCCAAAAGAGGACCTTGAGGTTCATTGTAACCCAATATTGATAGTGTGAGGTAATGGTGGCTCACCCAGCGGACAATAGGCGCGACAACTAGGTGACTCGTGCGATGCACAGGCCGTGCCGAATCTGCATGTCGTATGCTAAACTTCTGAGTTTTCCTTGGAACGGTTGTAATTATGGCGTATGCTGAAGGCAGAATACATAATCAGCTCGTGAAAGCGAAGAGAAAATTTACAAGTTTTACAAGAGGATTGCGTAGCAGCTCAGTTGGTACGTAGGTAAGGTAGCCACTCCTCGTTGCAATCTTGATTGGAAAGAGATACTCGCGTATCATTCATTCCCTACCAATGTTGCATGTAAGTAGAAAACTGCTCATCCTGAGCCGCAGTTTTAGCCTAATTCAATTATAGCGTGTCTTTTTTATTTTTATAATGTTCTATACTTACAGTAAGTGACTGACATTTCATTTGTTTCGTTTCCTGAAAACCACATTACGATGACAATGAAATCTACAATATAAAGGGGACGTACAATCGAGCTATAAGTACCCATTATTTAGTTAGGTATTCATAACTCTTCAAAAAGTAGGTAATTTTTGTGTTATTCAAGTATTTTTGCAGCCACCCAAGTGCTAAATAAATATAAAAAGGTATGATGGTGATGTATGGTGGTGGTGGACTAAGAGCCGGCTACGTCAGATATGACACAATAATGAGCAAAAAAACCATCTGGCTAGATTGCTATACTCTCCTTATTGCTAGATTCGGGCATCTGGCAGCTTTTAAGGGAGGTCAGAGTGACAGACTAGCAAAATTTTTGAATTGGAAAATAGTAATATCAAAATAGGTAAAAACTGCCGAAGTTCTCTCAGTTATAATAGACAGGGCCTTTATTTTTACATTATAACAAAAAACGTTGCGTATTAATACGGAAACAAAACAGTATGAATTACATTATAAGTCGTTTTGGCACTACTTTCCCCAACAGAAACTTTTGGCAATGATAATCTAATTATTTATCTAATTTCTCATAATATTGCATCAAACACAGAGCTCTAGGATTTGTTTTCTTGAAGTGATTTGCATTCTTTGACCTCCACCACTTTACAGCTGCCAGATGTCCAGATCTATAAATAAGCATAGTATAGAAAACTGACTAGAGAGGTTTCGTTGCTCTCATTATTGTGTCATATCTGACATGGCTGGCCCTCCGTCTATGAAACGGGTTAATCGGTTTTAAAGAACTCGACCAAAATTATTTTTTGATAACTTTAACGCTCAGCCAAAAAATAATCAATCTGAAATAAAAAGATTTATCAAAAATTTTCCTATGTTGCATGAAATCATAAGGTAATAAATACATATAAAACGATGTAGAAAATCTACAGCCTGTATATAAAAGCATTTTTTGTGAAAAATTCACTCGAACGCATGTGTTTACTCAACATAATCGGCATTATTCATAAGATAACAAGTATTTGTCTTCGCCGCTTGTCGCAGCATTGTCCGAAGAAGCGTTTTGCGAAACCTTTACTCAAGCGAGCCTACACGATGGTCACGACCGTAGAGCGTCGACGGAATAGATAGGACGGTCAAATATTGCGGCAACGATAACAATCACAGAAATTGGGCTTAACTGCTGTGTGTCCTAACTCCTAAACACTTGTACTAATTTTCTCGGGAACGTTTTCCGCGAAATAAAAAACGTTTGTAAAAAGGCGATACGGCAGCTGTATCCCTTTCCTTATGGGTGAACGTAAATGTAAGGAAATGTGAAAACATGAACAAACTTCGTAATGTCATCACAGTGACTAAAGAATGTCTTGGTTACTTGTGGACGTGTTATTTTTAGTACTGAGATGAGAACGTTTTTACCTACGCCTACTATCCATTAAGCTTTTACAAGGAGCACGGGGTCACCACACATCAGCGCAATTTTATTCGTTAATTTCTACGATTCGAATAGCACTTCTCAATAGTATTCTACACCATTTTGTAGTATAACAATCCAGGTAAGTCCCTATAACTTGATTTTTGTGAATATTTTTAATTCACATGCGTAATGATCAAAAACGTTAACTCGAAACGTTAATAACGAAATAAGCGGTCGCGCTCTCTACTAAATTAGTACGGGAGCGCTGTTGTGTGGTGACCTCGAGTTGTACCATATCTAGTGGTTATCTGTGACCAATATACACTTATTACCAATATACAATAAGTATTAGGATCCTGCGGATTTTCGAAATAAGCAGCGCTGGTAGCCTGGCGGTTAAGACGTCAGACTTTCAATCCGGAGGTCTCGGGTTCAAACCCCGGCTCTTACCACTGAGTTTTTCGTACATACCTAAGTCCTAATTACTATGCCATAGTCGCTAATTACTATGGTGATAGGTGTCTTCACAAACGTTTACCCTATATACTCAACAGCCTGCCCGTTGACATCAGGCAGGAAGTCAATAAAGTTAAGTTCGGAAAAAAGCTGCGTACTTACCTCGTAAATTGCATAAATTAATTTTTCATAAGCATAATGTATAGATGTTATCTTTAGATAAATAAGAGTGTAGAGACTGAACGATCCCACAGTCAAACCGTGAAAACTGTTTTGTGGGACCCTTTATTTGTGTAAGCGTAGTATCTTTTTCAAGTTAATAAATAAATAATAATAATAAGATAGTTATTATAGTTGCCCCTCTGGGTGGGAAGGTCACATGACATTCGCTTTCGTAAAAACTAGTGTATATGCCACTTCATGGGATTAGGCTGCCAAGCGGACCCCAGGCTCAAAAGCCGGGACAAACACTAAAATGATGAATAAACTACTTAAGGATTAATTAAGTAAAGTATCTGTTCATGTACGTACAATTTAGGTTAAGATACTAAGTAGGTGCAAAATATGTATATACTTAGGTACAGTCACGTCTAAAAGATTCAATAGCTTTTGTCTTTAATCCCTAACTTATCTCTTAATCTGACCAGCTTAAGTTTAAAGTTGATTATGCCAATAGGGAAAGTGGTTAGCTGCAATGGGTCAAGACTTAAAGCCACTCGACTTGCTAGCGATGCGAGCTATATGACGACATATCTACGACTCTACATGGGCAATAAGCTTCTGTTGTAAGTATGTAAGTAATTTATGATGAATGAATAAAATCATGAACTTTTTATACGGCCAATGATAAACATGGATCGATGATGAATCGCTACATTACACTGCAATGAACCTACCTACTTCCATTTTTCGCCGCAGGTAGCGTTCGGTTGGTAAATAAAGGCTAATAGTCGGTGATGTACACTTATTTATACGGAAAATGATGATGATGGAATTCCCATTTGCATAGCTAATCCTTTAGGCTCTAAGATTAATTTAAGAAGGGGAGCTAATCAAATTTTTGATGCAAATTTTTGACGAAGTGGGGGGTGCTCCCCATAATTAATTAAAAATAAAATAGAGCTATATAGTAAAGTTTGATATCATTTTCATGTAAAGCAAGGACGCCGAATTCATTTTTGGTATTTTATTTATACCTTTCCATATAAGAAAACTGAGAAAATATAAAAAATATGAAATCAACGTTTGATATTTTTTTGAATAAATGCCTATATTTTTTTAATTTATGGTCGTAACCTGAAAAATAAATTTTCAGGATAAAGCCCTGTTATTCCCCTTTATAAAAAGTATATAAATCCTATATTGGTTATAATATCTTTAACGAAAATAATAATAATAATAAGCCTGTTATCAACCACAATCTAATTATGTAGGAAAAACGATGTGGTTTGAGCTCTAATGCTTGCCTAATTATATCTTTCACAACTAAATGGACGTCAACCATTTCAAACGCTATTATTTACCTTGCCTTTGTATGCTTGTTATAATCCGTAAGTGAAATAAAGAGTTCGTTTAGAAGATACCGGAACCGGTTACCACTAAAGGGGTAGGGGTATTTAGATCAAGTAAGTATTTGGTAGGGTAGTTTTAAAAAACTATCAATTTAGTACACACATAATTGAGATACCCAAAGGTAAGCGCTTGGCGGGTACGGATTGGAGGAAGACAGCAGAAGATCGAGCACAGTGGCGTGCCATGGGAGAGGCCTATGTCCAGCAGTGGACTGATAGGTACTGGCTGCTGCTGCTGATAATGATAATGTAGCGCTTACCGAAATGAAAATCCAAAATGACGTTTACCTGTCAAGCTAATTTCATGTCTACTGCTAAGACATTAGGCAGGGACATAACATTGAATATAGGGTAACTATATCATTTTGTAACCAAGAAAACAGCGCTATCAAATAGAGGGGTTCTCCAGTCCCTGTTATCTAGTGACGTTTTCAAGTGAATGGTACATCATTGCGGGTTATCAATAAGGGCCCGTTCATTTTTTTAGAGAGAAAACTTAAGCGGTAGGTATACATCTTCAACTGAGGACAGTCTGTTGGCGAATAGTGCGCTTTAAAATAAAAATAACAATTCTGTGTTATACCCACTTAGACATTGCACAAACTTATTTGAAAATTTGTTAATTTATTATAACTAATATTTACATAACTAAATGCAAGTCTGCATATCTACAGCTACATGCTTCATCCCACATCTCCATAATTTTGTGGTTGAAATTATACCCTCGTTCTATTGACAAATTGATCCGATATCTGGACATGGCAATTTAATAGATTCAGTATCATTGTAAATCCAAGATAGCTGCCGCTACAGAATGCCGCGTATTACACATTTCTTAACAAACCTCTCAATCTCAATCAAGTATAAAATGAAAGGGATTTATTAGTAGAACACAGTGCATTGCGGATCATAAAGTAAACGTACTTTAGACAGTTTTAGTAACATAACAACTTGAAAAGAAAATAAGTATTGTTTAGGTAAATTCAAAAGCTTTTATTGAAAATAAACAATGATATAGATAATGTACAAAAACCTATAAAAATAATTCGGTAGGTTCTAGGTACCAGTTATCACACCACTCTTCTCATTAATGTAGCTAGAGCATTGAAAAGACAAAAAACTAAAATCGTGGGGCGCTTGAATTTTTTATCAACGGACAACGCCTAATATCATTATAATATATATGAACTTAGGTTAGGTACGCTACGCTAGTGGTGTGATGAGTGGTACCTAGGACCTATCGATTATTTTAGCCTTAAGTACATTACAGTTCCAATACAAGTTGTAGCTTGGTTGCAATCTGTCTGTATCGGCCCTAAGAAGGTTTACCTGCATCATTATTATCATTATTTTCAATTAAACCGTTTAATATATTGTAAACGGGGTGTTTACCTAACTCAAATATACATGGTAAATACCATACCAATAATAATATTTTAATAGTATCTAGTCTAAACAGAAAATAATTATTTTACTTATTTTATTTATGGCCTGGATACGAGACTTTCAAGCCAAATCTTTATTGGATAACTCTGCACTATAATGTGCTACAAATATAACAATTGTTTTCCCCACTTCCCACAAAACTAGGAACATTCATATATTTTTTGCAAAAACGGTTGAAGTTACCACAAAACTTTCAACAAAGGAAATATTCTTCATGAAATTCTCTACAATTCTTTCCTTTGAAGTATGTTGCTAAGACTTATAGTTTTCAATCTATGTGTCGCGAAAATTTTAACCCCCCCTTTTTACCCCCACCGCACAATAAATTTAGGTGGCTCTGCTTCCTAAAATGGCCTATGGGTCCTAAAGTCTCACTGTGCAAAAGGTGACCCCATCATCACTAAAATCCGTATAATGCTCTTTGTTGTCGTGTGCACCACCGACTATACCTATAAAGTGTGACGTTCAGTCAGCATTTATAATATCACATCACATAATATATTTGTATTACTAGTATGGGATTAGTAGCAGAAAAATTGTTTAATCATAAAATTATATTTAAAGAAAATTTTATGAACATTATATAAGTTTCTTAACTAAAAAAAATGGATAATGAACAGTGATCGGCAAACACGGTGCCATACCGCGGGACTCCAAAGTGTTTTTTTTTTTTAATATAGACATGAACAGTCTATTTTTCAATTGAATATTATGTTCAGTCAGAGTAGCGGGATTAAAATTTAATAATCATGTCCATATAAAAATATCACTGAAAATGAAAGAATAAAATGTATGTTGCATGGCATGAAATGTTGTCTAGGAAACAATTAACCGATAAAAGGGATCAATAAAATAAAAATATAGTAGATTGTAAAAATAATTCCCGTTATAGATGTAATGAATAAGTTCATTAAGTAAGTCACTCATAATTATAAATAGAGTCAACAAATGGTTATCTGAAATAGTTGATAAAATATACATGAAATTACTTTACAAAAATAATCAAATGGATCGCCAACAGCCTATTAATTTGAATGAATTAGTACCTACGTGTATTATGTGCACGGTCAAGGTTTACAGTTAGGAGGGCTTATTCAGAATAAATTCCAACTCGTTATCCTCGTCTAAGCGGACATTGTTCTAAAAGATGAATTACGGATGAGACGACAGAAATTATAGCGTTTACTGCATATTATATGAACGCCCGCGGCTCAGTGACCCGGATATGGGTATCACGAGCCTCTTGCCACGCAACCCCGACTTGTTTATTTACTTTTAGTTTTAACAGTTTTAACAATATATTCCCTTTACGTATAAATTTATTCACATTTTTGATTAAACCACAAATAAGTCGGAAAGCTTAATTGATGGCCTTTTGTTATTTATTACTTTATTTTCAATGGAATTTACAATGACCTCTGACATTTACTGATTAAATATTTTTTCTTATTTTTTGTCATGCATGACCAATTTTATGCTTCGTTAATTGAAATGTGAATTAAATATTTTTTTAATAATACCTACCCATATCTTTAAAGCTATACAATTTTTTTAAATTAATATGTATTACAAAATTCTTGCGAATCTACCGATAGGCTTCATTTAATATCATAGGCCTACTTATTTATACGTGATTTATTTTAATTGATTGATGCAATTGTCCACGGGGTATCAATCATAGGCTCTTACCGTTGGACAAGGTTCATACATTTTCAGATAGTTAATGTAGGCAAGCTTTGATCATGAATATGATCATAGTTTATTTTAATGAAAAGCAATAATTCGTTATTACAATATCCATATGAAGGTCAAAAGGAAACTGAGAAGTATTGATGGATCTTAGACGATATGTAATAACAAGAGGGGGCATTATATGTAGCATCCTTTCTTAAAAGACTGGAAGCATAGAGTGCTAGAGTCGATCTAAAGATCAATCAATCAAAAACTAAAATAATGGTACCGATGGTCCGACGTCAGAAACTTCAAAGCTACGGAAAAGTGGAAGAGTTTTATATACCTGGGGTCGCTGATAACAAATGACGGTAAATGCCTGAATGAGATCATCCAAAGAGCCGGGATGGCTAAAAGCGCTATGGCAAATCTTGATACGGTGTGAAAAACTCGCAGTTCTTCATCTTTTTATATGGTGCTGACACTTGGTGCATCAAGAGCCCAGAACGCAGCAGAATAAACGCTTTTGATGCGGTGCTGGAGGAGACTATTCGGATCCCATGGACGGCCAGAAGGCCAAATAAATTCATATTGAAGGAACTCGGCATCACAAAGCGACTTGCGGATATCTGTCAACTCTCTTTGCTTCTTCGGAAACATTATGCGGTCACCTAGGCTCTGTCTGGTGAAACAAATTATTTTTGGATACGTGGAGGGCGAGCGTAGCAAAGGTCCCATTCCAGTGCGCTGGAGCGACGCTATAAAGAGGGCTGCTAATGGAAGCCTCTACAAGGCAGTAAGATTAATCAAAAACCGGACTATATGGAGAACAATTGCATTTGGTCACGATCCTCAGTCATGCACGATGTCATGAACGATTAAGAAGAAAGATGTACTTAGGTATTTAAAGAATAAGCGTGTTCTTATTCTTAGCTGACGTCATCATATAGAGGACCTCTTATTTTAACCCACTTCTATGCTAATCGACTGGATTCTGGTGTACATTTGAGTTCCGAGCGCTCGAAATCAGAGAAACAAGGTTTTTGTATAAAGTTAACGATATCAATATTCAGGATTCTTTATTTTTATCCATATTTTTTCTAAAATACCAATTTCAGTTGTCCGCGAAAATGACCAGTGTAACCTGTGACGAAACGTCGGAACTCAAGGTACCTAATACTTACCTAAATTAAATTTCATTCGCGTTAGACCCGTCAAATGTTCCTTTAATAGTTATGTATACACGGTGGGGCCTGTAATTAAAGCAAAAAATTAAAATGTACATTCTTCTCCTCAAACTACGCAACGTTTGTTTGACGACTTTGAAAAAAAACTTGCGGTTTGAATTTTATTACATTTTAAAGTTAATTCGAACACGCAATGTACTATGAAATTGATTATGTCTGTAGAGTGACTAGACTGACAGGCGATGTCAATTAGACGGAGTTTTAAGTACATTGAAAATACTATTTACTTTGTTTGAAAAAATAACAATCTAAAAACTTTATGATTTTAAAAAGTTGCTACACAAAAGTTGTCTAGTTTGAGGACTAGAATCTACGTTTTTAATTTTTTGCTTTAGTTACAGGCCCCACCCTATATAATGTAAGTAGGTACGAGTACCTAATTGAAATTGATTAGTTGGCAAATCATGTAAAATCAGCTGAAATCGGATGTTTTCGGTAGGTACTTACATGAATAGCAATTAAGGGTTATTTTATTTAGTCAATTTTGACTCGTTTATTTTGTTATTGGACTTATTGGATATTAGAGTTGCCTGCCATGTATTTAGAACCGATTTCAGAAAGCAATATGTTGCCTACTTACATACCCCTACTTCAGCGAATTATTGTGGTGAGATATGAATATGATGCGTTGTCGCAGTTCTAGGTATCATAGTTTAATGTAGGTTCTGTAAACATAGCCATGACGAGCCTTTGTGGATATTGTGAGTGGGTGAAGGTAGCGAAGCTGATTAGTCAGCCCTTCCAGCAAACACAATTATAAGGCGTTGTCTCCGCGACGGAAACGATGTAAACAATGTGTTCAGCCTACACAGTGTCATAGTTTTTGCGAATGGCGATAGCGGAAAGATGGGTTCAGAATTGCATGGCCAATTTATGAATGAATTCATTGATAAATTGACCGTGCAATTTTGAACCTGATGGTACGTAGATAGTTTGAAGACTAAGACGGTTTAGTAGGTATCAATGGTATTTACGCGCTAATCTTAGCAAGCAAGAGCTTAGAGAGGTAGTTTAGAAATAAAGGAAAAGTAGAAAAATCCACTGCCACAAGCGAGACACGAACTCGTGACTATGGGATACTTGCCCATCGCTCTGACCAACTGAGCTACTGAAATAAGTTTCATGATGGCTGCGAATTTCTCCACTATATCCTTTATGCGTTTTAGGGGGACGCCTAGCGACACTTCCCAACCGGCCATCGGAGACCCTAGTTGTATTGAGAATTCATCGATAATAATGCGCTACCCCATACTAAAATTATTTTTTTATTAAGCGAACGTCTGCTAACGATACCATAATATTTAGAAATAAAGGAAAAGTAGAAAAATCCACTGCCTCAGGCTCGCAATAATAGAAAAGTAACCTCCGATCTGTCTACTTTTATCCAAGTAATTCATATTTAAGAAAGACGAGGATTAAAATTCTACATAAAATACGTATACGATTAAAATGGGCGTAACAATTTATTTGTTTTGGAAGACGGAATTTATCGTAGGTAACGCCAACCAGAATATGTAATGAAGCACAACCGGTTTTTGTTTTAATTGTTCAGCATAAAACATGGCATATTATGTATGGGTTTATTCAAGAAATAAAGTAGGTACATATTATGTATTGGATTTTTATAACCCATCAATTTTTTAGAATGATTATACCTACAAACCAAGGGACGACGATGACTGTGTCGAGTAGGTACCTACCTACCTATATATTGGGTCATACTAATATAAATGCCATGCCGTACAGAAATAAAGCTTTTTATTTTGTTTTTCCTGCTCTCAGCAGGACATAAAATAATAGGTATATCCATCTTGGATTGAGCTAACTTCGAGTGCGGTTGTTAGACGAAATATATACCTAATCCAATAACCGTAACGAATAACCATAAATTAGGGAGATTAGGCTCACCTGTCCTTAACAAAGACCAAAACGGAGATGGAGGAATGAGTAATGACCGACAAATTTTGTAAAGAGTGGCGGGAGTGCGCTTTAGATAGAGCCAATCAACAGGAAACAGGAGAGGCTTGTTTCAGGTCTTTAAAAAATAGGTAAGTATTATGATTCAAGTACGAAAAAAATGGCTATTTGGTTATGTCTGTTTTTGTACAAGGTAAGTACTTAGTACACTAATAATTTATTAATATAAGCTATTTTATTCAACAGCATCCGCGATGTACACATGAGTCGTATAAACAATGGCGAGAAGTAGACGATTGTATCAATTCTGCATTCGTATCGCCTACCGATCGTTCGACTCACGCTAACCAGTGTGATACAGCGAGTGGTTCATAAAATGGAATCTTGAAGTCACGAGGGCCTCAAGGCAAGAGAGGTTAAACAAACTTTGCTGCCGATTATAATAAAAAATGTTTACCACGCCAACACAGGAAAAAAAAAGGTAAAAGATATAAAAAATCGACGACAAATGAATGCTTTCAAATTTTTATAATTCAATATCATCACTTCAAAGTCCATCCTGCCAGATAACGTGAAAAAACAAGTCAAAACTTGTACTAAATTACTTTTCCCACATGCGGATAAAATGCGTTTTTCCCCACCGTTTTTATGGAATAAACAGCGTGTTTCCGAGGTGGAGTGGTGAAAAATCTCTAACAAACCAACGTCTTATTAACGTAGGTAAGTGCTGTGACGTTAGCAGCGTTGGAGTTCATACGAAATAAGCATTGGACAAATACAAAAGTTACTACATTAATAAAAGAGATGCAGTTAAACATCATAATTCATGTAAAAACAACACGCAATGACGCTATGTAGACGCTATGTATTTAAGACGCTGACACTTGAAACACGACATTGGTGACGCGACGTCGTTGCGTTGACGTTTGGAAAACGCTAACCGATGTTCGACCAATTTATGGTGCTCGGCAGACGTGCACCGGCATACTTAATACCATTGGACAAGCGACGAACGTGCTTTTTGTGGCCGAGGCGCCCCATCGACCGAACCGAACGCCGCAGCATGCTAGATTGTGAGAGGGCTCTCCTTATGCTTGTTGGCCAAAGACGACGAGCCCACTGAGCCCAGTATATGATGGAAGTGGGAACTATTTAAGCCCTGATATATGGGACGGTTGGTGAGATTTACGATCGATGCTGGGAATCTGCAGACGATTAGGAATGATGAGAGCAATCTTTGTAATTCTTTCAAGTTGTAATATAACTTAATGAAGGTAAATTTATCTGTTAGTCTGTCACATTATCTTTTTACCTGGGCCGCAGAGTACCTAACAATAGATAACGCAAAAATAAATAAAAATCTATATAAACCGCTTTCATATTTAGTTTACGTCTACATGCTCTTTATGTTCAATCTAATTAATTATCTAATAGGTAACAAAAAACCATTACAAATAGGTACCAACATTCATTATTTTACGCTAGTTTGGAGTAAGTAGTAGGTACCCTATAAGACGGCCGGCCGGATTCAACGGCCTCCTAGCCCAGTCGGTAGTGACACTGCCTACGAAGCAGGAGGTCCCGGGTTCGAATCCTGGTAAGGGCATTTATTTGTGTCTTTATCACAGATATTTGTACCTTATGGATGTTTTCTATGTATTTAAGTATTTATCAACATATATATATCGTCGTCTAGTACCCACAACACAAACGGGACTTAATCGCGTACACTTACTTTTATTATTTTCCTGACGTTTCGAGCGTGCCGTAACGCTCGTGGTCGCAGGCAGACCAGCAGGCAGCAGGCAGGTGAGTCTGCCTGCGACCACGAGCGTTACGGCACGCTCGAAACGTCAGGAAAATAATAAAAGTAAGTGTACGCGATTAATTTAAGTCCCGTTTTTGTCATAATAATGAGTGAACATCGTGTAAGTTTAAATCAGTACCCACAACACAAGTTATTGAGCTTACTGTGGGACTAGGTCGGTTTGTGTAAGATTGTCCTATAATATTTATTTATTTATTTATAAGATAACTTTGATAACAGTGTAGGTAGTGTGTGTGATTTAGTGACCAAGACGAAACATAATACCAATAGTAATCTGTGGAAAAGTTTAAAATATAATTGCTTCTAATCATTCCAGTTTAATTTGTCAGTTCGTTAGTCACACACAAAAGTTATATTTAGAAGTCAATTTAATCGTAGATTTACATCACCCTGTTACGTACTAGTCAAAATTCCTTGTTAGCCGTAGAAGATTTATATTTTTTAAATTAGTCAGTACCCACAGTCTATTAGAGTATGGTAGTCTCCATATACAGGTGGTTTTGTTATAATTATTTATTGTACATGTCACATTAGCGAGATTTCAGTTTCATGCATATTGTAAGGTGCTTTAACATCGCATGTTAACGTAAAGCTTCTCTTTAAATTATTTTAGCTGAGTACTAGATAGCGTGTTAATCAAAGGTGCAACGCTGCATATTATGTATGGGTATATGTGGCATGCTGGCGTGTCTATGTGACGTCCGCTATCTAAAACAAGATAGGCAATTCGATTTTTTACAAGCTAAGTATTATTTAACAGCTACAGTATTTAGTCAGCTAGTACAATCAGCCAGATTTGAATTTTTGAACCAGTGCCTGATGTGCAATTGAGGTGAATTTTAGCTTTACTTGCGTAACTTGAACGACAATGCAATATTTTGGTACAGTCGAGTTCATAAATATATGAGCAAATCCGAGGCTTCAAAAATAAATGAGTATAGAAAGGTACATAGGTATGCATCAGAACAGATTTACTAATCAAAAATATGTGTACAGTCACGTCTGAAAATATGAATGCATTTAATGTGACAAAAACATGTATCCAATACTTTACGCCCTGGTAATAGAGTCGTGGGTACATATTTTTGTCATACTAAATGTATCCATATTTTCAGACGTGACTGTACATGTCACCTGTCATATTAATCTGAGAAAGTCTCACAATAATATGTAAGCAACTGAAACCTCATAAATGTCTGTAGGTACTAATATTTTTCAAACTTATTTAATCAAGTGAAAGTACACAAAAACCCATAGGTATTTTATAATTCAAATTCAATGCAACGCACATGAATCACAATTATATGTACCTTTCTATGCTCATCTATTTTTGAAGCCTCGGATTTGCTCATATATTTATGTACTCGACTGTACCATCGATCTACTATGATGATGGAGACAAGGTGGTCATAATAAATAAGTGTGTAATAAAATAATGGAAGCAATTTTTTTGGTTTTGTTAGAATCATCTAGTTGATCCTAAGGTGACTTTGGCAAGAAAAGTAGATTTAGAAGTAGTAAATTAGAAGACTTTTGCAGTCAGTTTTAAAAGCTTGTATTAAAATTATTTTATTTCATCGGGATATCGGGATCGGGATTGATTATATCGGAAATGTTGCTCTGGATCTGAACAATGCTGGGTCCCGTAGAAAAGGTAAACCGAAGACGAGATGGGCAGATACCATAGCGAAAGACATGCGGGCCTGCGAAGTATCAGTAGACGATACGTCCGATCGCGCAAAGAGAGAAAGAACGAGAAAAGCAGACCCCACAATCAGATGGGAATAGTAATAATAAGGAGAGAGAGAGAGAGACAGATAAAAATGATTTTATTGAAAATCTAATTCCATGAATTGGCGTAGGCACTAGATTTTACGGAAGCGACTGCCATCTGACCTTATAACCCAGAGGGGAAACTAGGCCTTATCGGAATTTGGTCCGGTTTCCTTACAATGTTTTCCTTCACCGAAAAGCGACTGGTAAATATCTAATGACATTCCGTACATAAGTTGCTAGAAACTCAGTGGTATGAGCCGGGGTTTGAACCCGAGATCTCCGGATTGAAAGTCGGACCTCGGGTCTTACCGCCAGGCTACCAGCGCTCTTATAGTCTGTATTATTTATTTACTTATAAGTAGTTTAGTATTATTTAATACTTTTAAGGTTTTTAATTAAGCATATAACTTATATGATATCAGATAGGTATGTATCTTATCTCATTAACTTTGCAAAAAAATACCACTAAGGCGATCGTCCACTCTTGAATTTTATTCTTGATTTATCAATTATGTCGACCATCATGGTAAAAAAACCGGCCAAGTGCGTGTCGGACCACGCATAGGAGGGTTCCGTACCTTCAATGGAATAAGAACCAAACTAATACCAAAAGGTCGTAACTGATGCCTATGGAAGAAGTTTTTTGGAGATAACTCAAAAATGGCTAAACCGATAATGTTCAAAACAATTTTCGTAGAAAGTATATGATAAGGATCATCTCCTCAAATTTTTTCATATTTTTTGGACTTACGGTTCAAAAGTTACAGGGGGGGGCTACACAATTTTTCTGACTTTCGAAGCGATTATTTCAAAAAAATATTCACTCAATCACAAAATAATCAAAAAAACCTCAATATTATTTTTAAAGACCTATCGATTGATGTATCACATGTTGATATTTAGTAAAAACATTTTTTTTTTAAATTTAGTTACATGTATGGAGCGCCCCCCCTTAAAATATTTTTTTTTCAAATTTAGATACATAACTAAGTAGCGGCATACAGAATACACCTTATGTGTAAATTTTATTCAGATACGTCGTATAGTTTCCGAGTAAAATGGCTGTGACATACGGACGGACAGACAGACAGACATGACGAATCCATAAGGGTTCCGTTTTTTGCCATTTGGCTACGGAACCCTAAAAAGTACGTGATAATTCCACGGAAGTGCTTACGCAGGAAGTCGGTAGTCGTTGAACTCTAATGGATGTGTGCTCTTATGACATGACGTCATACATTCGCTCAACTGAGAAACCCCTTAAGTATACGTGTCGTTTTTTTGGTTGGCCTATGTATAAAATATGAGAGGCAAAAAGTGACCTTTTATTGTTTTTTGCCTTGTTATTGTTGTAACAAATGACAGCTTGTCTATGAATGGTTCGCAAATTGTACTATGTAACATAATGAACATATAAGATAAGCACTTATGGGCCTGGATAGCCATGCTACTTTGTTAATAGCTGAATGATAGAACGCAATAAAACCTACTTATCCTTTTGTTTTGGTCTCTTCATTCTAGATTATTGCCGACTACTGAAATGCAATCAATGTATTCGACTCATCAAAAAAAAACCGGCCAAGTGCGAGTCGGACTCGCGCACCGAGGGTTCCGTACAAACCTTTACCGCTTAAAGGTATTATAGACCTGAATTTGATATGAATTTCAATTTAATACCTCTATGCGTTTATGAGGAAAGGGGTAGTAACTTTAAAATTATTAAAAATATTTATATTATATTATTTAACTAAAACTTTACGGTTTTCGCAATTTTTCCTTTATCTGTGCTATAAGACGTTGCTTCGTACAAAATTTCAAGATTCTGAGTTCACAGGAAGTACCCTGTAGGTTGTGATTCCCTTGCGAGTTTCGAAAATTTTCGGCATAAACGGCTGTATCTTTTGATTGCGTTGGCTTAGAAGTTTGATTTTTTCACAGCTCTAAGGGACAGTAGACATGAGTATTCGATATAAATTTCAGCATGATACCTCCACGCGTTCCTGAGAAAAAGGGTCTTGACAGACGGACGGACGGACAACAAAGTGATCCTATAAGGGTTCCGTTTTTTCCTTTCGAGGTACGGAACCCTAAAAATGCCTGAATAATGAGTCGAAAATCGCATGCAATTATAGATATCGTTTATATCGTATAGCCCATATAATATTAAGACAAGTTAAGCTTAGCAGACCTCATTAAATATGTTCACTCTGTATCAAACAACAGATTTGAGACTCCTTCTGAATACCTATTTAACGACATTATATAGTTTTGGGCTTTTGGGGACGTTAGCTTGTTGGGCTGTCTACAGTTAATGTTTTAATTTGCCTGTTTGTTTTTTGTCATTGTTACTGCTTCCTTTCGTAGATAGTGATCTTATGTACAGAGGAGTTACATTTAATGGATAAGTTTTTTTTATCTTAGGTTGAAATGCAAATTAAAACATCCTTAAGCTCGTTAACTCTATGCGATGTAGAGTTCATAAGATCTGTGAACCTATAAATGGTTGTTAAATTGTGAACCTTTTTTTGGAAAATGTACCATTTAGCGAAGGCGGAAGATTATTATTTATATATTATAGATTCATTATTATAATCGTGCAATTAAAGTGTAAGAGCCGACTGCCAAATGGTACATTTTGATCTATACTATCATAAATAATACAATCTAAAACGGATAAAAACTACCATATCAACATCCACAGAATTTACTAACTAACTATCACTTACTAAGCACGTAGTGCCCTAAACCAAAAATATATACCTACTCGTACAAAGGTTATATGTTATATATTTATTATAAAACGAATTCTCTTATATATATGTAAGGAAAGAGGCAATAAACGAAGATTAATAAAACTGCGTTTTATAATTTTTCTTTAATTAAATAATAATGACCTAGTTGTATATCACCACTATTCAAGTTATTTTGCACTTTACTGTTAACAATTATTCATGTTGCTAGGCACGTATGCCTACGTAAACAGGACACACTGTTATGTTGGAAAATATGCATCTACTTGGGTAGGTAAGTACCTACTTTTACTACTTCTACGCTCAATAGAAGTTGCAAAATATGTATTCTTATGCATAATTTACTTTGATAAAAAGAAAATTATATATAGCTCCAGTAACGACTAAAGTATGCACACATTGATAATTTTAGAAACCTATACTATGAAATTATTAAAAATATCATGATATGACACTTAATTTAACATTATTTAAAACATGTTTTTAGGCTACAACAATCTCAATTGGTTAGTCCATAATTTAAATATCACAATAAGTCTATTAAATCAGATCCTCTTATTATTAAACAATAGTTATGCTTAGCTTAGGCGATTAATTAAATTTAATCAGGTCGTCACATAGGCCTTGGGTGCCTTATTAATTCATAGCTTGCCCATGTATGGCGTGGAGTCTTGTCGCGAAGTCATTACAATTACCTTATCTTCTTCCGTAACCTGGAACAACATAATTAATGAATTAGTACCTATTTAAACCATTATCTAAGATCGATTCACAAGTAAGAGTTGGCGCGAAATTTGTAATACACTGTCAATATAAGACATGGGTACTGTACTTTATCATCGCGCTTGCCTTGAACATACAAGAAAAATCCTATTACCTGTTAATTTGATAAAGTCAGTACAATAAAGATGGAAAATAAAATAAAATTAGTAATATAAATAAATAGGTACTAACCTCCTTTAGTAGGAAATCCAGCCGAAGCATGCGCGCTAGCGGAACTGCTAGCAAAGCTGCCAGCTTGGTTGTACGCCCCGCTGGTGGCTCCCGCCAGGCTCTTCGCGGATGCGACCGCGGCGCTGTTACTCAGCGCGAAGTTTCCATATGGATTGCCGCTATTGCCTTCATTGCCGCCACAACCACCACTGCATCCACTGTTGCCGGCATTGCCTTGATTACTTCCAGAGTTAAATGCGCCAGCAGCAGCTCCGGCAACTGCATGTGCTGCAGCACCTGCTTGCGATCCACTCCCACCTCCATTTAGAGAACTATAAGGCGAATGGTTTCCATTTCCTGTTGTTCCCGCATTCAGATTATTGCTATTTCCGTTGATTCCGAAACTACCGCCATGAAGGCCATTTTGAGGAGCGCCTGGCTTGCTTCCCAATTTTCCATCATCAAAAGGTTTCAAAAGCCCTGGTGGACCGCCAAAACCCCCGGAGTATGCAACTGCGTTGGCACTGGCTGACGCACTCGCACCGGCTGCTGACCCAGCTATGCCCTTGTTCGCGTTACCATATGAAGGAGACGACTGACTTGGCTGAGATCCACAATTTCCAGATGTGCAGGAAGGTTTGTTGTAAACACTGGAAGTAGGAGATGTTGGAGCTAATCCATGAGTAGTGGACGGGATTGCACTTGTGCTCGGATGTGCGGGTTGACTTGTTGGATTTTGGCCTGTCGGAAGTGCTGGTTTAGAAGGCAGTGAGAAATCGTTAGGTTTTAAAATTCCGGCTGGGGCACCAAAACCTCCGGTATAGGCTGGTAATTTCTCTTCGGATGAGGGATATGTTCCGCTAGCTGGTTTAGAAGTACCCAAAGGTCTTGCTCCAGCGTTAGCGCCGGCCGCTGTACCGTACTGACCAGAGTTAGACGGCGAAGTAAATGGAGGAGTATACGTAATACTTGGTTGAGGGAATGTACTGTGGCTAGGCTGAGCGGAAGAACCAGCGCAGTTAGGTGTTCCACAGCTAGTGGGTGCAGTTGCACCAGCTGATGGGATTGTGGGCGATGATCCTTGCGAATAACTGGGGAATTTTGATCCCGGATAAGTGCTAGCTCCTGTGGGGCTTGGTGCTGATGAAGGGAAATTTCCGCAATTACCATTGACACAGTTACCGGTAGGACCTGATAACGTGGGTGAAACCCCAGGGACTTTATGACCTTGATACGATCCCGCAGCACTAGGGGCAGATGAAGAATAAGTGCCACAGTTTCCGTTTGCACAGCTACCGCTAGGACCTGATGATGACGTTAGTGAATAACCTGGGGCTTTGGAACCTGGGTAAGATCCCGCAGCACTGGGGGCAGATGAAGGATAAGTGCCGCAGTTTCCATTTGCACAGTTACCATTAGGACCTGATGGCGCTGAGTAACCAGGAGCTTTGGAACCTGGGTAAGTTCCCGCTGCACTAGGGGCAGTTGAGGGGTAGGTGCCGCAGTTACCGTTGGCACAGTTGCTGCCGGAAGCTGAAGGCGTAAGGCTAGTAGGTTTGGAGCCTGAATAAGATCCCGTAGCGCTCGGGGCAAATGAAGGATAATTTCCACAGTTCCCGTTGGCACAGTTGCCATTGGGAGCTGAAGGTGTTGGTGAATAGCTGGTGGGTTTGGAGCCCGCATAAGATCCCGCAGCGCTTGATGCAGACGAAGGATTACTGTTAGGAGCTGGCGGTGTGGGCGCATAGCCTGGGACTGTGGAACCTGGATAGGTTCCCGCAGTACTGGGTGCGGAAGAAGGATGACTACCACAATTTCCATTAGCACAGTTGCCACTAGGAGCAGATGGTGAAGATGAATAGCCTGGGGCTTTGGAACCTGCGTAAGATCCCGCAGAGCTGGAGGCAGATGTAGGATAATTGCCACAATGACCGCCAGCACAGTTGGCATTAGGGCCCGATGGTTTTTGTGAATAAGATCCTGTAGGGCTAGGTGCAGATGAAGGATATGTTCCACAATTTCCGTTAGTACAACCACCACCAGGCGCGGAAGGTGACTGTAAATACTCACCTGGGGCTTTGGAACCAGGATAAGTTCCTGTGGGAGCAGGAGCGGTTGAGGGATAGCTACCGCAATTTCCACCGGCACAGTTTGGATTGGGGGCAGCGGATGAGGAATAACCAGGGGCTGATGAACCCGGGTAAGCTCCCGTTGGATTAGAACCAGGAGTGGGATAAGTGCCACAATTTCCAGAGACACAGTTTCCTTTGTTGCCGTCCTTCGACTCCTTAGGGAAATTGGGGCCTAAGTAATTCGTTGAATAAGAATCACCGTTAGTGGGATTGTAAGCACCATCTGGATATTTGTTATTACACTTTCCGGAAGAGCATTGACCAAAATTTCCATTCGCTGAAGGGGTGTTTTGATAAGCGTTGTTAATCAAGGGCAAGCGTCCAGTTCCTGGATTTGGATATTCTTTCGGAACTGTTAAATCTGTAGCCGGTACGTTTGCATTACCATGTGCTCCACTCTGAGGATAATAGGAATTATCATTGCAATTCGGAGATTCACATTTAGGCTTTGAATAATCTGTGCCTGTTCCAGGATTTGTTTGTGGGTATGATGGGTTTGAAGAAGAGGGAGACCCACAGTTTCCATTGGAACAACCAAAAGGTTGATAGCTGTCGTCCGATTTGTCATTCTGGGAGTCTCGGACATTTCCAGTAGTTTTCGAAGCTGCTGTACCAGCAACATTAACAGGAATGTCGTTATTTTCGTCATCTTCTGGTTTATTGTTTGATGCTGTGTCACATTTGCCTGAAGTACATTTGCTAGCATTTCCGCAGTTAGCTCCTTGACAATCAGAGGGTTTTTGGCCTGAACACGCTCCACTAGTGCAGGGGGCACCATTAGGAGAATACGAGCCAGCAATAGCACCAGCTGATGCTATAGCCCCGGCGTTTGCTCCACTGAATGCTGGAAATCCGTTTCCTGGTTGTCCATCTGTGCTCTTCTGACATCCTCCGGATGTACAACCTGCACTTCCTGGGCCAAAGGAACCACTACCGCTGTAGCTGATCGAACTTGAACTGGAACTAGCACTCGATGAGGCAAAGCTGGAAGCCGAGGATTTGGAAAAACTGCCCGAAAATCCGGCACCGGCGGGGATGTTGCCCGCGCCGCTAAAAGCACCGGCTAACGCCGCTGCATCGGCTAAAACAAAAAAGTATTAACTTTAATATCTATACGAATATGATCATTTTGAGCGGTTACTTGGTTTGAATCTATTACGACGTAATTGAATTTAGGTACCTACCTAAATTATGATTGATGACACATTACTCACTTAATACCATTTAATTTTAATTATTTGCGTCTAGTGTCCAGTTATTCAAATTAGAAGCCGGTTTATTACTAACTCTCAACAATTAACTACACGGCTTAATTGGTTTAATTTAACAAATACCTACGCAAATCAAAATTTTAACCAAACTTTTCTAACAAATAAACCTTACAAGTAAACACTTACCCTTGGCCCCTGCGCCCGCGCCGCCCTTAACGCCATAGCTATTATAAGGACTGGATGCCACCACACCCACGAGGGTCAACACTAAGGCACACTTGAGCTCCATCTCAGTGAAGCCTCGCGATTACAATGTAGCACGACCACGGGTGCCTGACTTTATAAAGCGATACACAAATAGCCAGTCGTTCTTATATATAGCAAAAAACCAGTCGGCGTTTACCGCGAATCAAAATGTTGACTTCATGTTTGTTTCCCGCATTCATTAGAAGCACCGCTCCGTAGTGCATGGTAATTGGGTGCTGGGGTACTCCGTTTCAAATTTTATTACGTAAGTAACGTCCTTAACTTACGTTTATTAACATATGAACTTGATACCATGCGCGGATCTATTCAGGAATTCACAAAGTGAGTGCCATCCTCGCATCCACTACTGTTTTTTATTTACCCTTTTAAGTGTTTAGAGGAAAATACATTGGCGCTGTAGTGGTTATCGTTAGAGATGAGATGATGTCGATATAGCCAGTATGCAAGGTGATGACCTCCATAAGTTTTAGGAATCAATATCTAACAACAACCACACTAATGTTTTCCAATAAGCGCTTGGTCATTTAATTTGTATTTATTACCTAATATCCTATGTCTATGATTCATAATGATGTTTGCGGTTATCTTCAGAGACAAAACTAATCCAATGGTCACATTTCTGTCAGTAAAAAATCGTGGGAAATCAGTTACTAATCTTTATCACTCTTTAACACAGGCGGCTTAATTTAAAAGTTTTTTAAAGATCTATTATAATCGTGTTTGTTAGATTACCTAAATAGGTACCTACAGAATAAAAGGGAAACATACTAACAAGCTTTAAACCTATCTGCGTGATAGTCAATAAGAAATAGATGCACGATACGGTAATTATAAAATACAGTTTTCGCGCGTAAATCTAATATTCATTAATATAATCGAAACAATCAATTACCTAATAATAACAGATTATGCTCTACTAACAATGTCTACCTATGTATAAGTAAGTTTATCTATCTATCTACCATACACATGAACGAACAGTCGCCATCAAATATATTGAAGCAGTCAAAGTGGTCACACTACGTGATCGCTACTCGCATATATTTAAACAACGCTTCTCTTCCATGTCTTTCAAACGCATGTTGCAATATTTTTGGACACTCCGATGTAGCCGATGGCGATTTTTTTAATTTAGAGGTCTTCTATAAGTAGGTATTATATATTTTTTGGTATATTCCACTGGTTCTTTGACATTTAGACCTTCCCACGGGGGTACTATTTGACTCGTCAGTGACATGATATGGCTAACCGAAATCCCGTAATCTCAAGAATAGTCTTTTTTAAGAGTTGGCCTCCGTAACAATATGATATATATTAGATCGGCTATCGGCCAACTAATACGAATCGATTGCAGATAATGTTTAGTGTCGGATACCTTCTCTGACACTTTTAAGAGAAATGAAATGTTAATTATTCCACTCCCCAAAACAACTATAACACCTATCTATTCATCCTAATATAAGTATGTAATAAGTGTACTAACTCACTCAACTCGATCGACCAAACGACATCAACGCGCCTGTATGACACTGTGCCTGCGTGTGCGCTGTGTTGTGTGTGTACACTTGTGTTCTGCTGAAATTAGTTATAATACTTATTACTTATAGGTACTACTCTCTAATACTAATGACCTGACTTCTTAATTTTAAGTCTTTTAAAAATATTCAAAACAAAAATACATAATTTGCTTATTTAGGCCACTTAGCAAGCTTCGAAGCCTAAGCACGGCCTTCAGGTGTATTCGTATGATTGTATATACCTACCAATATGGCATTTACCTACCTCTACGCCCTAGACTACCCATTAGAGATGGACGCGCCGCCTGACCAACGCTACCTAACAGGCGGTCGGTTATAAGAACTTAGTCACACTGTCTAATTTCACACCACATAACATTAGAAGCTGAAAGCTGCCGCTTTTGCCATAAAATAGCACATATCCCATGTGACAGATGACGCATGCACATAATTGCTCTCTTCTTCTCTTACATGATTAAGTAACTCGTTTAACGCCAATAAATTGCTTGCCAGCAGTTGCTGTAAACTAGAGATTTTGCTACACAACGGCTTCTAGAGTCAAAAAACAGCATACAATATATTGTAGCTGGTATACTGTATGGATTAACATTTTAGATGTAGGTACTACAGCCACGTCATTGGAATAAATTACAGACAAACAATCGGTCCTTCCTACTACATCCATATGTCCATGAATGTAAAATTAACAAGATATGACATCAACGCCAAGTCATCTAGAACTTTATAAAATGTGATCTGTGTCAATGACAATGGGGAAAATTTTATGACTGCTTGAATCTACATGTGTAGTCTAGGTTGGAGGTCGTTTTCGACCTTTTTTAGAAGCAGCTGATAACGTTGCGTCTTAAGGGCTGATAACGTTGCGCTCCACAATTAGTGCGTGAACACTTAATTAGTATGCTTTCGCGCCGAGCCAAACATTAAGTAATAATATAGGTATACTAAAACCGAGCTGCTATGAAATACCAATTTGTTTAGTGATCTAAAATTTGACTCCTCACGCTACATGTCTTGCGTGCACTTTTGGTGCTAAATTCAGAATTGAATAATTTTCAACACATGTCATCTCACTAGGATAGGGCGTCGCTCGCAGGACATGAAACATACTCGTAGTCAAGAAAACCTGGGAAGTTGAAGTGGACAGGACATATGCCCAATTTGTGATGTCACGAAGACAAAGACGAATATAGCTCCTATTTAGATCCTTTTGCAGCGAGGACAAGTGATAGTGCAGGCAGAAAACTGGATCAGTTGAATTAGTATGCGTTAGTCATTTCATTAGTCACAACTCAACTTGAACTTTTGCCCAAGTACTCAATAAAGTTTTACGGCCTTACAAAAAACTGCATGCTACTCATAAGATTTAGTCGAAGATCCTACCGTTGTAGTAATAGTAACTAAACTATATCAAGTATAAGGACGTTATACCTATGTTGTGTGATCGATACTGCGTTAAATCTGTTTATCAAAAGTTAGGTACTATCGGGTTCAGAATTGCATGGCCAATTTATGAATGAATTCATTGATAAATTGACCATGCAATTTTGAACCCGATGGTACCTTACTAAGTTACTAGTTAGGTAACTTTTGATAAACAGATTTACTGTATATATACAGTTCAGTTAAGTTATAAGTAGTTTGGCATCGTACGAGTATTAGTAGGTATTAGTGCCATCTAGTCTAGCTGTCAAACGCGGGGCACGATTAGGTACCTACTTATTTCATACTTACCTCCTTTTAGGTACTCCTTGTTCTTCCACCTAGCGTTTGTCCCAGCTTTTTTGCTCTATTGAGCCTGGGATCCGCTCGGCAACCCAATCCCAGGAATTGGCGTAGGCATGAGTTTTTACGAAAGCGACTGCCATCTGACCTTCCAACCCAGAGGGGAAACTAGGCCTTGTTGGAATTAGATCCGGTTTCCTCACGATGTTTTCCTTCACCGAAAAGCGACTGGTAAATATCAAATGATATTTCGTACATAAGTTCCAAACTCAGTGGTACTGGTGGTACGAGCCGGGGTTTGAACCTGCGACCTTCGGATTTAAAGTCTGACGTCTTACCCGCAGGCCACCAGCGCTCTTACCTCCTTTTACTCCATTATCTTTAAATTATAAGTAGGTAGGTAAGTAGTAAAATACTCAAAACAGAATAAAAACGAACTTTATTTTCGTTACGTATACTTATGAGGAACTATATACTTAGGTACCTACTTACTTACTTTATGAAAGATCGAAACTATACTGAAACGAAATGTAGGTAGATGTGATGCACTTTGGACTTAACCAGAACTGGTGTCTTTCCTTATCCCGGTATTTATGAAGGTATCTTTTGAATCTCGCTTCTTCGAATATCGTTACTAACTCGAGTGCATTAATAAATATCCAAAGCCACGAACGAGTCGTTAATCAACATAATAAAATGTTCATAGGGCAGTAGCCTAACCATAAGTTATGGGTACCTATTTCATTTTATGATGTAAATTTTTCATCGGGCTTAATATTAGGATTTCATTTTCATCATTCATGTCATACCTACATGGCTTATGCAGGGACGTAGTTAGGAGGGAGGGCATTATGGAGCAATGCCCTATCTTAGAAATACCCTAAATTAGCACTGCCCTAGCTACTGCCCTGGGCGTGTATGCATAAATAAATACGCATCTTGTCATTTGCGGCAATTTGATACCTACTTCAGCTATGTTATTTATGATAAAGTAAAGTTTCAGACTAGATTACAAGAGTCCGAAGATCGCCGCATTTTAAAAAGTTTAGGCACCGAGAGCGCGAGGTCACCACACATATTATGGCGCAATTTTACTTGTAGGTAATATGCATCGATTCGAGTAGCATAACTGAGTTACATCCTACTATTCCTACTTATACTCTAAAAACCCAGGTTCACCCCCGAACCTATATTTTTATATTACACAAGTACAGATGTAAACATACCTACTGTATTAGTAAGGTACGGGAGCGTCGGGAGTGCCTATGTGTGGAGATCACGAGTTGTCTTATATGCTTCATCTTGTAGTTGAGGTTATCAGTAGCATTTCAACCAACTTGCTTCTAACCTTTATCTTTGCCTGTCTTACCGTGTATACATTACCTTTGTTATGCAAAACTAGTTCATCTCACGAAGCCGGTATCCTGTTTTTCGTTGCAAGCGTCGGCCGCGGGCGCCGTGTGACCGTGGCCTTAGGGCGTGACAAAGCGTCGCGAGTCGTCTGGCTCCGTTATTCTATTGTGTATTACAAAGCTCACGAGTGTTCGACTTCAACTAGTGTAGAAGTGACTTCGTGATCCGCAACTACACACATGTAGTCTTTCGGAGTAACAGCGTGGTGGGCAACGCAGTGCCTGTTTCTCCAACAGTGATGAAATTGGTTGGGGTGTCTTTTTGTAAAATTTAGAGGAACTTGGTTCCTCGTTTCGTAGGATTAATTGACTTCGGAGTAAGGGCCAAGTTTTGTACCAAAAAGTTAATTGGGGTAAAAGTACGAGGCTAGAAGTAGTTAGTTACGCACATTACGATTCGTATCTTTACCCTAATGCCAAGTCTTTTAAAAAATCATAATGGAGATAACAAGGTTAAGTGAAGGGTACACGGAAAGAACATGTCTAGTCACTTTTTTTCTAAAATGAGATTTTTATATCAAAATGTAGAGCTTGCAATGAACTATTAGTAACAACTTCTGTTACAGATGTAAATTTTAATGTATATCCACTTCTTAACTCATAAAAACCATCTAGTTACGAAAATAGTATAGTTAATTGAATCGTTCCAAATTTTAAAAGTGCTATAACTCAAAATGTTGTCAATGTGACTAGACATGTTCTTTCCGTGTACCCTTCAAGAGCTTAATTATAAAATTGACCAGGATTTGACTAAAAATACCCATTACCATATCTATGAAAATGTTCGCGTATTTTTACCCAACTGTGTGCGTAATTTTACCCGTGTCGGCCAAGAGTATGTTTTAGGAACATTTTACTTTTGCGGCATAGGAGAAAAATTTATTCGCTTTTATGGACCTGAGAAAAAAACGCGTGCTCTTGACCAGAGTAACTCAAACTAATGCGTAATCACAAGCTTTTCACGTGTATTCTACACGTGAAAAGTAGTTTATATGTTTGTGTAGTAGTATGTTTAAATCTCGCTAGTTACATTTTAAATAATTCGAAACTTAGGTAATAAAAGAATACCATGTAATTAGTTACTACCAAATTGTTCTCATGGTAAGACTGAAGGTGATTATAGGAGCTGCTATGAGAAAACTGGGCCGGTAAAGAGTACCTAAAGGACTTAAAAAGTAGATAGAAGTTGACTTGTCTAAAGAAGATAATCAGCAAGCTAGAATCAAGAATATAATTTCTGACAACATAATAATTAATAACTAACTATAATTAAGAATCTATACTGAAGCTGACATGCATGCTCTAAAATTTGTATGCCGTAAGGCGCCACATAGTGAAACACAAATTTAATTTGTAACAACCTGTAGCCTGTGCTGGACAAATTAATATCGACCTACATCTAGAGAGAATTTCGCTACGGGGTTGTGGTTGGATCAAGGGTTAGATTCAGAAGGCGGTTATCCTAGACACGGCGCGCATAGTCCGAAGTTCCTCACTCTGCGGCCCTGACCACCGGCAGCCTCGGCCTTGCTCCATTGCCGGCGGCACCCTAAGTTAGGTTTTTATAATGTTTTTAATGTTTTTTTACGTTTTAGATGTATTTCTATATTTTACTTTTGTAAAAATATTATAAAAACCTAAGCCATGAACAACCATCTAAGAAATGAACGAAATAAAGAGAATAATAATACCTACTTATCACACTTGGTTCACCTGACGCGATCGCTCGCTTGCGGTTGATACGCGATCCGAATACCGACCCAAGTCGTGCGACCGCAGCCGTGCTGCATCCACACATCCGGGTGACGTACCGCCCACATACTTACCACTAATTCTCCATACATTCCAAACTATATATGTATCATCCATACTCCTATAAATCATGTTACGAACTTGGCGTGGTCTTAGATGGTAAATACCGATCTCGGAGCTAATAATGTGCACATTTATGGCTCAATAGAGCCAACTTGTCTCGGAAAATGAGGCGCATATTATATCTTCGTTTACCTAATCACTTAATAACAGTGCGAATGCGTTAAGATTTCAAATAAGATGTCTGAGAGATGATTGACAAGTTTTAATCTAATGAGAAGGAGTTTCAGAGTTCATGGCTTTACCATTCGAATACAAACATTACTTCACATGGTATAAATTTAGCATTACTCATTGCATTTACGTGCCGGGCATTATACGGTTTGAGCATAAATTGTATCGGTAATAAACATTTTGATTTTCCTTACTTAGAATTTTGACTCCGAGAAACAATGCAAGGTTGCGCGAAAGCATTAGTGATAATTTCCTGTTTAAAAGGTCTGAGCGATGCGAACACATTAAGCTCAATTCTCTAGTAAGAGTATGTAGTTAAATCGGCTAATCCCTGGCACAATGTGCGTGCTTACTGTTTTTAAAATATCTTATACCTACACATTTTAACGAATATTTACTTTTTTTAAAGGCAGTTGAGTTTCATTAAAATTAAAACCGATTTCACCAGAATAAAATATGTATTTTATTTAAAAATAGCATATTTCTCCGAACCATTACGACAATTCCATCTTAAATCTAAAAACAAATTTCGAAGCAAACATAATTAGTATACCTACTAAAATTCTAAATAATTTAATTTGTGTACGGATCGTTGAACTACTACTAGTGTTTGTAATGGGCGTCCTTTGGGTGGTGTATGTCCGTTATATGAACTCGTCGGGTTCGCGCGGCGCGTCCAAGTCTCGGTAGTGTATGACAGGGCGGTAGTCTGCGCCGCCGCCCCTTTAACAAGCAACCACACGGTTAGGAACCACTCCACTCAAACTTATTAAAACGGGAACACTCGATAATTCCGAAATCATTAGTGCGAAAGCTACATTTTTGTCATTTTCATAATTCCAAACTCGTCTTCCGCTGAAGGCTATTTACTGCAATGTTTTATATTTAAACGGTAATAATTAATCTATTAAAAGTATAACATCCTTTTGCCGCAAAACATTGTATACGGAAAAACAACTCAAAATATAGGTTTTCGAAAAAAAATCGGAATAAAAGAGTGTTTTCTAAATTCTACTAAAACTCGTACACACGGCAAAACACACAACTTTTTGTAAAGTGAAAGCGTAATTTAAAATGTAATGTGTTCGTGTATTCATGTTTCAAAGTGGAAGACTTGTTTTGTATCATAAGGTACGCCACAAAGAAAACCAGGAATGTTATCAATACAATAAGCTATTTGTAAATATGTCTGCTGTCTAGAAATGGATAGGAAATAATCTCGCCTTCCCGGAGATTACAATTATTTAATACGCTACAATAGCTTTGAGGTATAGGATAAGATAAGTGTAGGGAAACAGATGTAACACGTGATGGTGTAAGATAATTTATTTCAAAATAGTCTTATAATTGATTGTAATATTATGTATATTGTACTAAGTACAAATGTCTTGTTGGCTTAAATAACAAAAAATGAAATGATTTAGTATATTTACTGTAATGTAGTGAATACTTGCATTTATATTCTATAGTATTTATACATAAAGTACAACAGAATGAATAGCACGTACAATATAGTCTAAGGTAACATTACACAACCAATATAGTATATAAATGATTGAAAAGGTACGACAACTAAGTTTGGTAATAGGACACTGACGTATTTTCATTTATTGGGTACTTTGAAGTTATAACATAAAAGTCTTATTGGTAAATTCTATTTTAGTCCAAAGATAATAGTTTCGAATTCATTGACAAATATATTATTATAAAGGTAATTAACAGTAATTTCAACAAATGCGTTTTACGACTTTAGAAAAATCTTGAGTCAGTATAGATGTAATTTAAAATTATCTAATACCTATTTCATGGAAATATGCTTGAAATAAGTTAACATTATTTATAAGTCGGAATGATCAATACAAAAATATAAAATACAAAATATAATCTGTCATGGTTTTGAGTCAATACTTAAAATATATCGCCACTATCCGGGAAGTCAAGATCGTTGTACGCGATAATGGGCCGGGAGCGGTCCACATTATCCCTGCAAATTATTTCCTTAAACTTAATAATTGTTTTTGAAAATAGTACAAAAATACAGTTAAACTCGCTTAAGACGATTTTGAAGGGACCCAGCGTAAACGCGTCTTAAGCGGGAAAGCGTATTATGCGAAACTGTCCTGCGGGATTCCAAGTTGTAGGGGCATATACAGGGTGGAAAGATAAGTCGGGCCCTGGAGGGAAACTACCTTAAAACCTTGAGATAGCTCAATTCGCTCAAAGGAAACATTCTGTTATTTTTCCTAAAAACTAAAACTGCATTCACAGTTTTTTTCTTAATTTTCACTTTTTTCCATACTAATTATATGAAAAATATTATTATTATTATTTATGGGTTCTCTTGTGAATTATTTATGGCAAAAATAACAAAATAAATACTTTTTTTGAAAACTGTACTTTTTTCCAAAAATTTGTAAATGCAGTTATGTCCCTTTAAAGAAATTAAAGAATGTTTCCTATCAGTGAATTGAGCTATCTCAACGTTTTAAGGTAGTTTTCCTCCAGGGCCCGACTTATCTTTCCACCCTGTATACAATGGCGTATTATGAGAGAAATCGTATAAAACGTGGTCGTATTAAGCGGGTTCTACTATAAGTACGTTATATCATCAAAATAAGAAACAAATGCCGTGCGAAAAACCAAAAGCAGTAATTTATTATCAACATTTTTAGGAAAACATGCGAATAAAGTTATTGTATGTACAAGCATAAAGTTATGTTCATCATTTACAAGGCAAGTTAAGTCAATGTAGTAGGTATTAGATGGTTCCGCGTTGATGACATAGATTAATGTTAATTACGATTTAACGAGTGTACAATATTACATACTTTTAAATACACGATTAGATGTAAATTGTGTTAATGATAGGAAATATCTTCAACTAATATGACTGTCAAATAAATTATAATTTATAAACAATACCACGATATAGCATAATTTATAAGTTCTTTTACTTTTTAATTTCGCCATGTCCGTCTGTCCGTGCTTTGCTCAGTGATGGTTAGTACTAGAAAACTGAAATTTGGTATGAGTACGTGTATCAAATCAATAACGTCAACAAAGTGGTAAAACAAAATCTAAAAAAATATTTTTTTTAGGGTACCTCCCGTACACATGAAGTAGGGGGAAAATTTTTTTTCGCTCAACCCTATCGTGTGGGGTGTGGTTCGAAAGGTCATTAAAAAAAGAATAAGGGTATTTAAAACAATCTTTGGGTAAAACTAATACTTTAAATAATAGCTCCGAAAGTTTAAAAAAGGCCGCCCCCACCCCGTTTAACTTTCGAACCGTAGTTCCAAAAAAATTGCAAAATTGATGTAAGGAGTGGTCCGGAAAAAAAGTAGCAGTGCCTTTTTTGATTTATCTTTTTATTTTGTGCCGATTTAGAAGCAGTGTTTATATTTAAATAATCTCTAGATACAAGCATACAAAACATAAATACAATCATACTTAAATAAAACAGCGTTTGGAAGTTTTCGCCTTTTGTATTCCATCATACACATAGTTTTTTGAACAGCGTCTTCTGACAGAATTTTTGAGGTGTTTCTCAAAAACATGTTTTTTCTTATAGTTTGATTTGATGAGCTATTTTATACCTTAATAAATTGTCTTTCTTCAATAGTAAACTTTTTTATCTGGCTTCATTTTAAGGTAGTTACAGTAATTTTTGTATTTTAATTAAATGTATTTGCCTTTTTTCATAGAAAATTATCTCCCATAGAAAAATCTTTGTCAGAGGTTAGATTAGAGAGTCTTTCTGACTATCCTAGCTAAAATACAGTTAATTAATGTAGCTTCTTGGTAAGATGAAATTCTGAAAAGCATAAAACGGGTTGTGAAAATGGAAATACAATTGTGGCATTGTAGCGGATGTCGATTGAAGATTGTCAAATTATGTTGTTCAAAAGGTTACAAAGTATGTTGAATTAAAAACGCGAAAACTTAAATATGCTCACATATTCTATTATGATTGTATTTTTATTTATTAGTATTGTATCTACGGATTAATAAAATAAATATACTGCTTCAAAATTAGCACTAAATTAAAAAATACACAAGATTGTACACTGCTACTTTATTTCAGGACCACTCCTTAAGTCATGCCTAATATGTACATTAAATGAAAACTATATTGAATAAACTCGGTTGAGCCGTTTTTGAGTTATAACTCAAAAACGCATAGTAATATGACGTAAATGCCCCAAGATATGCCTTAATAAATGACCTTTTGAATGGATGTATTGTAACAGGCCGGCAACTACGGAACCCTACAGTCCCTACACTGAGCAAGTGAGCATGCCTCGACAAGCTCTTTGCCAGTTTTACCGCCTTAATGTGAATTATAAATTGTTGAATTTATTATGTTTATTTAAAAATTATTTTATTTTTTGAAGTAGTTAGAAATGTTTGTGGAGTTAACAGCGGTTAAGATTAATACGTATGTAAGTGTATGTTATTGTCATTGAACACCGCGCGAAAAACTAAATATTTAAAGAGAAACATTAAACATTCGCATTATAAATACCACATGTTATGTGTATCCTTTATTATGGCACGACATACGTACCATACGAGTCTAATGAGTATGTTATCTAGAAACCGCACGGACCATAGTGAGCTATCGTTAAGATCAGAATTACAGTGGTCGAATCAGATTAACGATTGTAAATCCGATAAGTGTGGGGTGTCCGTAATTGGTAATTAAATAAAATACTATGATTAATGCAAAAGATGACAAGTAAGCATTAGAAATAATGATAAAAATAACAAACGTTTAAAGTTAGTAATAATCCAAGCAATTTTGTGTTGTTAATGAAATAAAACCAGGTAAAATCATACAGACACTTATTTAGTCGGGTGTTTGCAGAATTTAAAGACACGAGAATCGAATATTCGATTGTTGTTTGCTAAATACAAGTAACAGTTAGTCAGTACATATTTCATCAAATTTTTCATTTACTGAAACCGACATTTCAACAATCTACTTTTTCAAAGTATTCATTCCTTTAGAATTAGGTAGCTGCCTTGATTCCACTTGAAACTAATTACATTCTCACTAAACTCGTGCATCTATGATATATAATAATGACAGATGGGTTCTGCACGCTCCAAAAGTTTAGCACTTAAAATGAATGATTTCAAACAATTAAGATGCGGACGTGCCAATGAGCTCCCGCCACCCGCGTGAGAAAGAGACAAACTGTAATTTTCTAACAATGAGTGACAAAGTTGTAATGATTGTCAAAATAAATAGACATAACACGATCGTTGCCAGGTTATGAAATAACTCTGGAAATATTATTTCTGCTCATTTTGTTAGAGTATAACCCATCCATATTAAATATCATTGGGGTGCATTCAATAATTTTGTTAATAAATACTTTATTGGTATTAATATTAAATGAATGTATTGCAGACTACTTCCACAATAAAATGTGGTGTGACAAACATAGGTATTACAAGAAGAGATATTGCTGGTCCACCCATACACCTACGTTGTTTTACGGTATCGTAAAAGGAACGACTATATATATATCGCAATTCTAAAGAAATTGGCAGATAATATTTTATTATATTATGTAGTTAATGAACAAATTTACAAACTTTTTACACACATTTAGTTAGCTAGACCCCGTAAATTGATGTGTTTCAAATATTGTAAGTTAAATTTTAACCACTTCCTTCCCGGTGTCTGATTGAGCTGAACTATCGTATACTTCCTTAATTTATATGACAACTAGCTTTTGCCCGCGGCTTCGCTCGCGTTAAATTCGGGGTAACACGGTTCCCCTTTGCCCCCCGGAATGCTCCATACAAACTTCCACCCCCATTTTAGGGAAGTGGGGGGTTAGAAAGAGACAAAAAGTAGCCTATGTCACTCTCCATCCCTTCAACTATCTCCACTTAAAAAATCACGTCAAATCGTCGCCCCGTTTTGACGTGAAAGACGGACAAACAAACAAACAAACACACACACACACTATCCCATTTATAATATTAGTATGGATGCTTTCTATTAGGTAAAGTCAGCAACAAAGGTGTGTACTAGAAAATATTTTTGGTTTGGAAATTGTATTAATTGGTCTCAAGTGGAATCAAGTCGGGCATTAAAAACGAGACGGCAGCTCACCTGGGCCTGGAGAACCGCGGATGGCGCGGCGCGTAGGGCTGCGGCGGCGCCCAGCCCGCCCAGCCCCAGCCGCGCGCGCCCGGCCCGCCGCCCCCGCCGCCGTACCTGCACCATGACAATCATCGCCGGTCAACATGGATTCTAATGAGGGTTTTCTGAATATATTTTTTCACCAGGTGGCAGCACCGTGGCGAGAGGTCCAGCTGTCATAATCCACCAATCATGTTTAATCACATTTTATTTGATTGGTGGATTTTGACAGTTGCTGTATAAATGACCTCTTGTCACAGTGGCGCCACCTGGATTTCCGGAAACCCTAATTTGTGACAAAGTGTATTCTTTTTCATAAAATCCTCGTTTCATAACGCGGATCCACGTCCCGGCATACAAAATATAAAATTATCAAATAAAACATATCTTTTATAATAAAACTTATTCATAGCTCGATGTAAAATAAATATATATGTAACTACAACTCCCGCTACATCCGCGTAAAAAAGTACCTTTTACGAGCAAGTGCGATGAAAATAGAGAACATGCATGAAAAATATTTAATTGAATTTGTTCCGTAAACACGTTCAACAACCCCAAATTAATATAAATAAGTGGAAAACCGTAATAATTTTTAACAGTTTTTTAAAGATATTGCGGTTTAAAAACTTAAAATTTTAGGCATTTTTTTATATACCTCAAATGTATTTTCAAAACTTCAGTTCGATTACTTATGTTCTAACAAGAAAAAAAATGTACGACAACTATAGAGCTAAACGCATTTTTTCGTGCCTAAAATTACAAAAATCTCCCAAAAACTTGTTCCTTCCAAACAGTATTCTGCAACTTTGTGTTCGGTGACGTCACAATCCTCACACTTTTTGTATGGGGCGTTTTGACGCGCGGCGCAGACGCCTAACATATTTTCACATTTTTGACGTGTCAGGGCTATCATAGATAGTAGGTTTATTAGAGACATTTGAATCTACAGGGAAATAGAATCGAATGACGTCTTCCAAAAAAATCATGCATGTTCCTATTAGTAATAATACTTACGGCGCGGGCTGCGGCGGCGGCGCGTGCTGCGCGGGCGGCGTGCGCTGCGGCGGCTCGGGCTGCTGCGGGCGCCGCACGTCGCGCACGTACGCGTTGAAGTACGCCACCTCGCGCCGGACCTCGTCCACCTACATACACAACGACGGACTCGTAGCATAGGAGCGCCACACTTTTACGATACCACTCTAGTCGAAGAGGATGGAGTAATAGAGGCGCGTTTTTAAGAAACAATCGTGCCTCGAGTTTGACAGCTTGACCAGATGTCGATTATGAGGTGCCATATGTTTTTTATAAACTGATTTAACAACTAACGTGATTTAACTGATTTGACTTTATCGCACAATGTAAAGGGCCGAACAAAGGTTGACTGGAAGAGATCCCTTAAGGGATAAGTCCACCTTTGTACAAATATCATATATTCTTTCTGTTGTATGTTTCTTTGTTGTACTTATACTACTACTACTACTATCCAATCCTGCCGTTAAATTCGAAGCATATTTATTTCTTAGACTGTGCAATATCTTATAAAATCAACAATATTTGACTAGACTAACAATAAAAAAGGACCGAATATTGCAAATGGTCGTTCACGTAACGGTTATAGGTTTCTTCAAAGCAAATAAAAAAGCCCTTTGAAAGAAAAGCCCCTTCACCAGGTTACGCGTTTTCTAGGTAGTAACATTTTGCACTTTTGTACTTTTGTACGGACTCATCAACGTCATCCGGCAGATGACTGTGATTTTTTTTATACAATAAAATTTTGCTGACAATTTAACGGTGACAAACGGTTTGGTGCAACCGAACCTACCCTTTTAACCGCCGTTACGGCAAAAATTTAAATTCCAATTTTAAACTGTCATAATTTATGATTATGAGTATCAATTACGTTGTCACTTTGTCTCATATTTCCTTAGAGAATTTAACCCGGATGGAGTACCATGTCTGTCATTTCCGATACAAAAAAAGTCGAACGTCAAATGTATGACTATTCGTACGTAACGTACAAATAGCCACGTCAGATAAACGTCAGTCCATACATGTGTATGACCACTGGTCATATGTTTTCGGCAGAGGGGAACGCCTGTCAATGGCGACTCCGGTTGGTTTAATTCTCAAAGCATATATCAGACGACGGCGATTAAAAGGCTAAGCCGTAAAAAAAATACTAATATATATTAACATACCTTCTCAGCATGCTTGTTGAAGATATGTTTCCTTATAAAGTCAGGCCCTTTGAACTTCTTGCCGCTGAGCGGACACAGCCACTTGTCTTTGCCTAATTCTTGAGAATTCGCCTGGATGAACTTCTCTACTTCTGCATCGGGATCCTGATACAATAGATATTTGTGCAACAAGAGAAGAAAATTCATATTTACTTCAAGTGCTAATTTTAAGTCCTGCAACACCCCTGAAACACAGTCAGAACGAAACGTTCTGTTCGTTTCGACTTGTTTCAGGGATTTGCTATCGAAAGTTCAGTATACGAATTAAAATAAATTGAATGACGTTTAAAATAATTCTGTCTCTCTTTATTTACTAACGACGTGAAAAAGACAACGCGAATAGACTCCGAGTATTTCAAATTTGTATTAGACCTCGCGCGCGGATTTACATTGTAATTCCATGGTCACTTCAAGGTTATTTTGTCTCACACTCGCAGCAAAATTGAGTTTTGCTTACTGTTTTTAGATATCATAAACACCCTCGTTCCTGCTGCTGAGGTGAAAATGTAATTACCTTAATTCCAAGCTTCTGTAACTCTTCTTCAGTAAGGGGTTTAACATCTTGGAGGAAAGCAGACATTTTTCCCTCAAATGTTTTGATGTAATCCTGCACTTCTTGTTGGGTTGGCTGCAAAATACATGAGATATTACGTTTCTAATCGAGTAAAGTCCTGTAGGAAATATAATACAACTTTTGTTTAATTTTTAATTAAGCAGGAGACCCTGCAATTCACAAACGTTCACTTTGGAAAGCCCTTGAATGATCTAAATATGGATACAAGGAGGATCGATCTCTCTTATAGGAAAACGGTCGAAAAAGTGTCCAGCGGTAAACAATAGTTCCAAATATCTCCGGGTGGCGCTAGGTATAGTTCAGCATTTGAAATGAATCACCGATATTTAATACTTATATGACATTCTAAATAAAATTAATATTCAGAGTGTTTTTCTTCTCCGCAAATAATTATTTTGTAAATATGTATGGATTTGAATTTTAATATCAAAATTAATTTAATCAAATTTAATATCACTGTGGCGCCATCAGTTTATCGCCTTTTGACGGACATTTTTGTAACATAGAGATTTATATCCTTCTTGTACCATCCATAGATCTAAAGATGATGTTACCTTAGTGGCAGGAGGGCCAGCGCGCGCGTGCATGATGCCGCAGCGGTTGGGCATCTCGTCCTCGTACGGGTACTCGCAGTGGTTGTAATAGTCCACTGAGTGCACTATGCGCAGGTACAGCACTAGCCGGTCCAACACTTTCATCTGTAGTGATGAATGGTTTGTAGGTCAATATTTAGATGCTCTTATTATGGATATAGTTAACGATTTATTAATTTGATGTAGGTTTGTCTGTTCACGGCTTAGCTCAGTGTTCATTAGTGGTAGAAAGGTAGTATTAGTTACCTCACGTAGACAACATATTATATTATCAGAAACGTTTTCTCAGAGCCCTTAACTATAGACTCGGACATGCATATCTGCCATAAGAAAGCCTCCTACAACGGTACAAACTTAAAACACTGGCTAGCAGACGTCATGTTAAGGACGCCACCGTTCTTTACAACATATGCACTGGTTCATATAACTGCCCGGGGTTGTTAGAGACTATTGGTTTTAGAGCTCCTTCCTATAGAACACGAAATTTGTCTCTTTTTGCGCAGCAGATAAACTCCACTAACGCAGGCGTGCGTGCGCCTCTGCGCAGAATATGCTGCAATTATAACAAACGCCTGGTCTCGGTTGACATATTTAATCATACGCGGGCTGATTTTAAATGCAAAGTAAGCGAACTCTTGTAACTGTCGTTATTTTCTTCATTTCTTCACTGTAATGGTGTAATGGTAGTCTATTCCTCTTATTGTCTTAGAAATTGTAGTTGTAACATTTCTCTCTTGTTTTCGCTACTCTCTACTGTGTGTTTAGTTTAAGTAGTCTATAGGTAGTTTAAGATTACTTAAGGATATTTGTTTTGTTCCGTTAACAATGCCATCTTAATATAATTTGTGTGAAATCTCAGTGGGATTTGTGCTAGGATATAAGCTGTACCTATTTACCTCCATGATTTATTTTTGTACATGTTTTTTGGCTTGTATCTGTTTTTCTCCCCAATAAATAAAATAAAATAAATTATAACAAAAGGATGTTTTCTATAAGAAAAAGGTGTCTTGATAAAGTCAATGCTTTTGAAAATAATCGCTCCGAAAGTAAAAAGTTTTAAGTAAGTAATAATAGCGATTATATAGTACGGAAGATTATACCGTGGTACAAATTCCTACATACCAATTCAGGATCCACCTGCTCGGTCTGGGCCTCCGCGTCTGGCTGTACCCCAAGCAGCTCCTCCTCCTCGGTGGAAGCTTCCTCGATCAGGTGCTCGGTTATCTTGTGGAGCACGGGGTTCGGAGACTCGTTTAGGCTGAAACTCTGGAACGAAAATGGGCTATTGTGATGAATGTTACTGGTAATGGCATATTCATGTTCAGTGCCAAGCGTTTGATTGTTTCAACATGAAAGCAGGCCCTAGATTAATTTTCACATTTATATCTGACAGGGATGGTTTACTTTTTGGAAGTAAAAGCTGGTCACGTCAGAAATTACGCAATAATGAGAGCAACGAAACCCGTCTGGTTAGATTGCTATACTATCCTTATTGTTAGATCCGGGCATCTGGCAGCTTTTAATGGGTGGAGGTCAGAGTGACAAACTAGCAAAATTTTGAATTGGAAAATAGTAATACCAAAATAGGTAAAAACTGCCGAAGTTGTCTCATTTATACAAGACAGGGCCTATATTTTAACATTAGAAGAAAAAACATTGCGCATTATTTCGGAAACAAAAACAGTAAGCCACAAACTATGAATTACATATTTGGCAATGATATATAATTTCTCATAATATTGCATCAAACCCAGAACTCTAGGATTTGTTTTGTTGAAGTTATTTGCATTCTTTGACCTCCACCACTTTACAGCTGCCAGATGTCCAGATCTAGAAATGAGCATAATATAGCAAACTGACTAGTGGTTTCGTTGCTTTCATTATTGTGTCATATCTGACGTGACTTAACTCTCCGTCTATAACTCCTTATCAATATATCAAAAATAATTCTTCAAATTTAGTATATTACGTTATGGTTACTTTATTCGTTTTACACGATTTTAACTTTTAAGCAAGTTGAAAATGCTTCATCATCATCATCATTTCAGCCGAAAGACGTCCACTGCTGGACAAAAGCGTCCCCTAAGGATCTCCACAACGATCGGTCACTCGCCGCCCTTAACCAGCTTTTTCCCGCGACTCTAACCAGATCGTCGGTCCACCTAGTCGACAATGCTTCGAAATAATATTATTCTTTTGTGCCCAGCCGATGCAAGCAGCAACAATAATAATCAATAACTACATTACAACACATGCGCAGTCAACTACACTAGGCACAACTTACACAAAAACTGTACTATTTCAAGATATCTTTAGCTCTAATTCGTATTGTAACGTACTTTTAGGAGTATGGCTGAGGGATAAATACCATGTATGTATCCACAATAGGCATGATGACACATGTTGAATTATGCAATAAAATTAGATAGGATGCAAAATGATCAATATATCCAATTAAAGTGATAATTTATAAATTCTATTGAAATGGCTCAAAGATATCAAGCTGCAAAATTTCTAAATTTTACAATTTTTTAAAGTGCGAAATTAAAAAAAAACAATGATACCATTAGATTTTTAACATTTTACTGTAAAATAAATTGTATAGCAACCATATACATAAACGCAACATTTCACTGTAAAAATAGCAATTTCATATTTTTTCCATACTTTAAACACGGCGACTATGTGATCGTGACGTCACTTTTGCACGTCATTTTGTTAGGAGCGTTTTGAGAAACAAATGCAAATCTCGGACTTTAAGTCTCATTTCTGACTTTTGTGTTGCTTTAACGCAATTAGCCCCATATAGACATTTGATCCTCACAACAAAACGAATCGATTGATACCATACATGAAAAAAATTCACCATGCCTATTGAGCTTGGCCCTTTGCACACGGCGTTGTGGAGTAAGCGTATCGTAATACGCGCGTAGGACGAGAGCGATAAGAGCACGTACATGTTCAAAGAACTCCGCACACGACGCGGCGTTTTTACGATTACGATTCGCATCAACGCCGCTTCGTGTGCGGACATGTATGTGCTCGTATCACTCTCGTATTACGCGCGTATTACTATACGCTTACGCTACGACGCCGTGTACAGAGAGCCTAAATCGGGAAAAACGATGAACAATTCTTAGTATAGGTAGGTAGAATGTGCTAGTTTTCGTCCACATATGTCAGTTTTCCGTCCATACTTATTTATAGATTTATATTCAAGTTTACCCAAAATAAAACGTTAACATAAAAAAACACCTAAAGAATAAATTATAAAAAAACAATGTTTACCTTATAATGTTTTCCCCATATATTTGAATCAGTTTAATCAAGTGGACGGTAAACTGGACACGGGACGGGAAACTAACACAATCACCCTACATGCAGACTTGAAGGACGTGCGGGATATAGGAAGGATTTACTAACCGAGTCCTCACAAGGGACCTTTCTATTGACACGGGGGTCGCGGCTATTCTTGACCGTTTGACCATGGATATCCTAAAAGCAAATGTTATTTACGCACAAAAGCAATGAAAATGAGTTATTTTGCACAAGTGTTAAATGGCGCATGGCGTGGTAAAAGCCAGCTTGTTTTTATTTTCAAAGAAAAGCATTCATCCATTACTAATAAAATAATTAACACGTTAACTGCCAGACGAAAAATGACGTCCTACTTCAGAAACCGGGCATCCATAGCTACGTACAACGTACAAAACAACCCGCCCAGCGAGTTGTCCGGCATCTGAGCAAAGTTTACGAGCGCCCACGAGGCGTGTTCTTGGCAGTGAATGTGTTAAGCAATTAAGTGTGAAAAAGAAGGATGAACGCTCTTCTGCGGTATTTAATGAAGCATGAGAGTTAGGATGATACGTAGGTAGGCATTTTTTTTCTTTACCAGCACCTAAATAAAAAGCAGGCAGGTAACCATAAAGGAACAAAAGAAATAGAACGTGTTATATATTATATGCATTGGGAAAAGATTATATCTGCTGTCGATTTATGATCTGACACTGTTCATTTGAAACGATTGAAAGTCACAACATTATACATTTCTTATAATTATAACTAAAAATCGAAAGCAGACACCAAAGTATTTTAATACAAACGAATTTCGTACACAACAGTCACGTGTATTCCATCACCACATTTGTTGACTACGAATCGGCTTGCAGTTGCAAACACCTGTATATCGTCAGGTCAAAGGCGAAACCAACCATCTGCTAATAAAGTTAAATCTCAATAGTTGCTTCTACCTTTAAGCCTTTATAAGGCAGAGGGAATATATTTCCCACCATTATTTGAACTTTATTTCAAAGCGATAGGGTTAAATTTCGCCTAATTTCTGACACTCTTATGCCTTATAAAGGGTTACTCAGCGATATATCTTAAGAGCGTTTAAAAAATTCAATGGCTGCGTTTCGGATAATGTTGCCGACCATAATCTGCTTAAACCGATTCGGCGTAGATACGAGGGCGGAGTGATAAGTCTGGTAAAAATTAAACTATTTGTTATGTTATAGGCAAAGTTAATATTTATTTTTCGACATAGTCTCCTTCTAAGTCACAGCACTTATTCCAACGTTTTTCTAGCTTCTCTATTCCCTCCGCATAATACGATTGCTCCAACCCTTCAAAATAAGCATTGGTTTCTTCTATCACTTCCTCATTCGACCTAAACCTTTTTCCTCCAAGCCATTTCTTCAAGTTAGGAAAAAGGAAATAATCGCAGGGGGCTAAATCTGGCGAATAAGGCGGATGGGCGACCAATTCGTAATGCAATTCGTGGATTTTAGCCATTGCAACTGCACAAGTGTGCACCCGTGCGTTGTCTTGGTGAAAAAGAATTTTCTTCTTCGCCAAGTGGGGCCTTTTTTCCATTAAAACTTGATGAAATCGTTGCAGTAAATTGGCATAATATTCGCCGTTGATTGTTTTGCCTTTTTGAAGGTAATCAATGTATATTACACCACGAGCATCCCAGAAGACGGTAGCCATAACTTTATTTGCCGATAAAACTGCTTTGGCCTTCTTCGGTGCAGGTTCACCAGAAGCAATCCATTGTTTTGACTGCTCCTTGGTTTCTGGTGTAAGATGATGGATCCAAGTTTCGTCTACAGTTATGAAACGACGGATGAAATCCTTTTTATTACGCCTAAACTTCGCCAAACCTTCTTCTGAAATTGCCACTCTAGTACGCTTTTGATCCTCTGTAAGCAATCGCGGCACCCAACGGGCGGATAGCTTCTTCATGTCCAAATGAGTGTGTAGGATATTACGAACCCTTTCGTCTGAAATGCTTACAATATCAGCTATCTCTCTGACTTTTACTCTTCGGTCATCCAATACGATATCATGGATTTTCCTTATCATCTCTGGTGTAGTGACCTCAACTGGCCGTCCGGGTCGGTCGGCATCACTAGTGCTTGTACGACCACAACGAAACTCAGTAAACCACTTGTGAATCATTTTAATCGACGGAGCAGAGTCCCCGTAATATTTTTCTAGGCTTTTTTTTGTTTCCGTAATAGATTTTTTTCGAAGAAAATAATGTTTGATCAGAACGCGAAACTCACTTTTCTCCATGTTTGCAAACATCAAAGCAATTGTTTTTTTTCTTCGCTGTCAAAAAAAAAGTAATGATGCGAACTGGCTGAAAATATACAATTCAGCCTCAAAAAGGTTCGACTACAAGTGGGCATCATTGAAATTGTGAACATATTACCTTAACTAATGATTTTACCGGACTTATCACTCCGCCCTCGTAGATAAACATGACTCTTAAACGACAGCCGCGTGTAGGCATGCGGTTTGTTCCACTGTAAGAGTAGGTTCACACGGCAACGTCCTGCACGTTTTTTCACGTATTCGATTTTAAACGTACAAACTGTCGGGTGTTCACACGGTATATTTTCATGCGTTTAAAAACCGTTTTCACGCCGAATAGCGACAGCTTTCACGCAGTTGTCGCAGTGGGCAGACGTCTGAGATGGATCCACGCTTCATCGTACTTTTATATTGGTATCGATGGCGACAAAGATTTCGCCGCCGACAAAACAGAAGGTTTTGGGCACATCCCATAAATAAAGAATCAGTGCGTAATAAAACGTTTGAAAATTTATACGCACAACATAGGAACGATGAAACAAAGTTTTTCAATTACTTTCGGATGTCCATTGAAAGTTTTGACAATTTATTAAGTCGACTGGAAAATTCATCATTACATTCATTACCGAAAAAAAATACGAATATGCGGAATAATTCATTGTCTATCAAAGATTCGTCAATCATTTTGAATTAATCTTGAAATTGCAAACAAAATACGTGCGTTCCCGCCAAAAGTTACTCTAGTACTATAGACGCTTATTCGGTTGCTATTCGATAAAAAACGTATAACATCGTGCCGTGTGAATGAAACAGAACTATACTACGCGCCACTGCAAACCGAATACGTTATTCGATTTGCTTGACAAGTCCGGTGAGTATCCGTTTAAACGTATAAAGAATGTACGTTTTTTTGCAGTACAAACGCCGTGTGAATGGTTCTATGCATAAAGTATGTGCCACTATTTATCCGTTAAGACGTATACTGCAAAAAAACGTGCAGGACAATGCCGTGTGAACGAAGCCTAGGCTGCAGATTCGATGCACGCGGTCGGGACAAAATGTGTTCTTCGAAGTCTATACATTTTGATTTGAGTCGCCCGGCCCGCCGCTCGCCACGCTCCGCTCCGAGCGCAACGATCACTTACAGCCTTGGCCAGAAGTGTTGAGCATAGCTCTTTTTTGTTTACAATTTTGATGTTAAGTATTAATTCCCTATCATAACAATGTACGATGACGTAAAATATTATATTTTATTGATATATCTAGAAAACTTCACTTAATAACACTTTCAAGGTACCTATAAAATATGAAAAGTGGAGGTCCCAAAAATGCGAATTTAGGTCGGTGCGAAAAATTGCAAATATTCTATGCAGTTACTACTCACTTCAACAAAACATGACTGTTCAGTTTGAATTAATTGATAAAATAACTTCAAAAAAGATAGAAACGTCGGTGTAAACTTTCGAGTTTTGTATGAAAATCGCAAGGATGCTCAACACTCCTGGCCAAGGCTGTATATCGATTCTGCGCCGTGACCGTTCAGCGAGCGGGTAACATGGCTCACCTCCGGCTGCGACTGCGGCTCCGGCGGGTCGTCGGCGCCGTCCCCCTTGGGCGGGCTCCACAGCTTGGTGCGCGTGTCCAGCAGGTGCGCGAGCCGGGCCGCCAGCCGGGCGTCGGCGCGCAGCACGGGCCGCTCCAGGGTGACGCCGGTCACGGGCCGCACGCGCCGCGCCAGGTCGCGGTTCACAATGGCGCCCAACTCGCACTCGCGCAACTACACATGTACAAATACATATATTATATACTCGTGATGTTACCAATGTTTTCAATTTTTAGCGAGTACCACCTGAAAATTTTCATTAACGCGGCAACCGTTTTTTTAGCATAATGTTATAATGTAGGTCGATTCCATAGTTCTTAGAGAGAATAAAATATCATCGATTAAAATTAGGCATTGGATACTACATTAGGCCCTACATTGTTTTTGGAAATCCATCTCCTTGAATTCCATCCATCTGATTCCCACCCAGGAAGAGCCACGGATACAACTACACAGAATTCATCCTTACTTCTCTTATCATGTAAACAAACACTTCTCAAAGACATTATCAGCATACTTTTCTCTGGAATTATCACTTAAAATGTTTGTTTAATTATCACTTTAAAAAAGTCAACCAAGTAACCACTGAAAAATATCATTTCTAATGAAATTTTCTTCGATAATCGAAGTAGCGAACGATTAACCTCAAAAATAAATGTCATTACGATGTCTAGCTAGATTGACACACGTTTGTTTACATGATATGGGGAATGGGGATCATTGTTACTCTGCGTCCGTAACACGGACGGAAACACTTTAGACAACCCTACACGTGATCCCTGGGAGGTGCTAAAAGAGTAACAAACTTGGCAGCCGCACTGTCCCATCTGGACCTCGCAGCACTCACTGGATTTTCTTTATCATCTGCTTTCCCACTCTACCCCAGGGAAGAAATTAATATCTATATTCAGTGATATGTAGCCTAGCCATACGATAAATAAATAAATATGACAAGTAAGGATGAATTCTGTATAGTCAAAGATACGACTTACCCTAATGTTGTTGAGGTTCCAGCAGATGTCCTTGATGTTGACTTCCCTGCGGAAGGTGACCCAGCCGCGGCGGAACCAGCGTCGCTCGGGCAACGGGTCGGCCAGCGCCACGCGTAAGAAACCGCCGTAGCGCTTGCACATCTGTATCAAACAAAACAATATGTAAACTATCGTCTTTTTATATCTGCATTTTGCTATTTGGTATGGCAATGAAGTGATTGCTAAGTATCCTTACACCGTGGAAAATAAAAGCTTCAAGTGATATCAAAACAAAAGTATGGCGGTCGGCGGGGGCGTCAATATCGCAGAAATTTTTCGTGATCTTCGGGTTACCGCCGTTTCGGTCACCAGGGGTAAGGGGGGAGCGGATAGGGTCAGGGTGCTATATTGCGAATGTATTTTATCGATGCTAAATTAATCATGAATAAATAAATAAATAAATATCATGGGACAATCTTACACAAATCAACCTAGTCCCACAGTAAGCTCAATAAGGCTTGTGTTGTGGGTACTAGGCGACGATATACTAGGTATGATATAATAGGTAGATATAGATAAATACTTAAATACATAGAAAACATCCATAACACAGGGACAAATATCCGTGATGAACACACAAATAAATGCCCTGACCAGGATTCGAACCCGGGACCTCCTGCTTCATAGGCAGGGTCACTACCGACTAGGCTAGGAGGCCGTTAAATGAATGCTGTAATAGGTCACCGCAAGTAATGAATTTTAGTAACTAGGTAACGGTGACGACGCGTCAAAAACATTTGTAGACGCCAGAGCTAAGTTGGCTTACCATTTCTTCGAGAGCTGTAGCAAAGGTGACAGGAAATTATGTAAGCTAGTGGGAATGAAGTTCGGACGCCCCACCACTGATAGTTAAATGTGTATCGAAATATTAGACTTACAGCTTCCACCTCAGCTTTAGTAATACTGGGAGCCAGATTCCTCAAGAATATGGAAGTTGTTTTATGAAGAGCCCTAGTTTCTTTCTTCTCTACAACCACATCAGACACCGACTCCGCCTTTTCATCTCCGCTCTTATCCCCATTCTTGTCGCTCTCTTTAACAACATCAACCGGTTTCACGTCTTTCTCAGCGCTCGGTGACTTGGATTTCTCCTTGCGTTTAGGGGATTTGTCGGGCGTTTTGGACTTGGACTTGGATTTGCGTCTCGGAGCCGTTTCGCCTTCGTCTTCAGAGCTGGATGAGGATGAGCTGGACGAGGAGGAGCTGGATGAAGAACCTGGGGGTGCTGAAATAAAAACGATGATTAAAAATTATGCTGTTTATCTTAGTATAAACTAGTCTAGTGTAGATGCGCCGAAGCGGCGGCGCGTCTACGCTGCCCATGCTGCTTCACGCGGCAATTTCCTCGCACGGCTGCGAGGCGTGTGTGGCCTTGCCTAATGAAATGACGAATAAATACTTAGGCGATAACAGAATACTATATAAAACAGTCCGGATTTGTATAAATGTAGCTCGCGACTTTTGTCTGTGTAGAACTAGCACAACCATAGTAAATGTCTCCTTCCTTTTACTCCCTTAAAGGTATGATTTTAGTGATAATGTCCTATATCCTTCCCTGGAACACAACCATCTCCATACCCAATCTCATCTAAATCGGTTCAGTGGCTTAAGCGTGAAGACATAACAGACAGACTTAGTTAGTTTTGCATTTAAAGTATTAGCAGATACTAGGGATCGGTGTAGTCATGTTTCTAATCTCAATATTTACCGGCATCACTATAACGAACAGTCACTCACGTGGTTCTTTCTCTGGAACATCGATGTCGTCTCCCGGCTCCGTGCCCGGCGCGGAGTTGAACCGCGAGAACATTTTGGCTTGCTCCTGCAGTTGCTTCAGATGCGGGTCTATCTCCATTGTCAGAGGCGTCGTCGGCTTTGGCGACTCTGGCTTCTTTTCCTTTTCCTGTTAAAAATACTTCATATTTAGCATGGAGGTAAGAAGATTAGGACCAACGGAGTTTTTATCTCCTTTACCTGATTTGAGAAGAATTTATTCAGCCGCGATTTACTCCTAAATAAGTATATTTATTGAAAATAGTGTAGTAGCTGTTGATTTACTGTCAAGAGAATAGCCCTGGCGAAAGCTACGGTATTGCAACGTGAAGTCATGAAATGGCCGCATTTCGCGCTTCAACTTATTGTTTCTACATGCAAACTCGATTGTTTCTAATCTAATGATAGCATGGTTTAAAATATATATATAATTAACTTATTTATACCTTTTCTTCAGTTTTCTCAGAATCGTCTTTTTCTTCTTTTACTTTAACAGCATCTACGTCAATGACGACTGGTTGGTCATCGCGTTTATCTGAAACAAGTCATTCAAATTGTTACAAACTAATGGTAACAGCAGAAATAAGACTTCAGTATATCGCTTTCCATACAGATGTCGAGCAGCTCGTCATACTACGCTAGCGTGCACTCCGAGAACCTTTCAAGCACTGAACACCCCACTTTGTAATGTTCGCGTATGTGATCGCACCTTTGCAGTTTAATTTTCTTTTCTTAAGTTTAAGTTGGAACACCATTACCTCCATCTAGTCTAAGTAAGGTAGATAAACAACAAAAATAATTACCCGATTTTTCACTTATCGAATTAGTATTCTCTTGGGCAGGCGGCAAATCGAGCGCCTTCAGGTCTTCCTCAGTACCACCCTCTAGTTTAATAACGACGGTGTCTAGCAACCGGACCAGTTGGTCGGACTTGTCCACGTCCACTGATACTTTGTTCAGCTCCCCAGTTTCTAGAAGCTCGAGGAAGATGTTGACGCGATTCTAAAAACATCTCGCCGTTAGTCGTGTACCAGGATGATATAAGACATGGATTGACAATGTCCATACAAAATCGCGTTCCCTTATTTCAGGATATAGTACTAGCGTCATCTATCGGTCACTACAAACACTAAATCCCAGTTTCAAATATTTTGTTCGGCGATTAAAGCTGACAGAATAACTCGACTCCAGACTCGACAGATGGCGCTTAGTACCGAAAACAGATGTATAACCTGAAGTTTGGAGGAACGCGATTTATAGATACACACGCAAAACGCACGCGCGTGACACGCAGCTTGTTTGACCTTTGCAAACCTACACTGTACGAACGCGCCGTCGACTAGAGATATGCCGTTCTCGAGCTCATTTCCCGTTTTGTATGGGAAACGTTCTCGCTCGAGAATATTGCCCGTAGTAAACGGAGAACGTTCTCGAGAACAGCACATCTCTTTTGTATCGATACAGCCGCAAACAAACTGATCCTTGGAACGAAAAACGCGGTGTGCAACAAGGACCATTAATGTTAAAAATATATTTGCCTATAAACATCTTGCTAGAGCTATTCCTCTTCCAACAGAGCTATAACGCCTATAACTCAGGGAATATAATTGAGTTAATTTACTCTTAAACAAGTATTTTTACTTGAAAAGAAATAACTGTTTAAAACATTTAGAAAATGACTTACTTTAAGTGCACTAAGTTGCTCCTCTTTCCGTTTAACAGATTCTTCAGGATGGTATTTGATCTTGAACCTAAATCAAAGTCAAATGTTATCATGCCTTCAGAGTATAGTACATAATATAGCTACTAGTTGACTAGTCTTGTCATACACTCAAATACATAAGTCTCTTAGAAGCGTAAGTAATTTTGGACTCAATTTTTTTTTTAAGAAATCACTTCTAACAGACTTGTACAACATTGACATGACTTTCTTACAAATAAAAGTTAATAAGAACCATTGAACTTGCACTTTTATTTGAAAAAATGTCATAACACTTATACCTCTGTGGCATACCAGCCTCGCTCAGCCACTTTTGTTGTTCAGCAAACTAAAGAGCTTAGTAATAATTTGTAAAATTACTTCATTCTCACCTGTACCACCCTTGTGGAATTTAACCCTAACAGCCCTACAGAATCGAAACCTGTAGCATTGCGCGCTACTGGTCAACGCGAGATGAACTAGCTACACACACGTTTTTATTTTTACAAAGTTTCAATATAATTTTCTCAACGAAGTCCAGCAATTCCACGCGTTTACGCGGTTGACTGTAGGGAAAAAAGTTTATATTATAATTTGCATAAGGTCTTTAAAAGATTCTAAGCCTTAACTAATTCATAAAAATCACGGATTATAGTTTATTCTGATGTAATTTTGTTAATGCTTAGAATCTTTTAACTACCAGCAAATACAATTAATATAAGGAAGGGTATAGTAAATTTCCTTCTCATTAGAACTTGACATTACTATTCTACAACAATGAATCTTTATTTGACTCTTTGATTATCATCTGATGAGTCTGCTTGCAAGAATTGCAAGTAATGAATATTTGTATCATTATGAATCAATTTAGCAAAGCATTCTCAGTGTCCAATAGTTTTCCAAAAATGTTACACACCATTCTTCGTCTTTATGAGCTACAAAGAACTCATTGAGCTGTTGTCGTTTGTACTCCAGTTTGTACTCATTGTACTTGACGATGGCATCATCGACTGTGATAGAGTCGTCTTGCGCTGCGAGGAACGCCTTAAAAGTCATCATGGTGGACGAGCCGTCATTTGGACCAATGGGCAGGACAGCATCTCTGGAAAAAATGTTATTACAACCTCTTAGTACAATGGACAAAAATCAGAATATCCACAACTCCAAAAAAATAAATTTAGTCTAATGAAATGACTGGTGTCCTTAATGTGAAATATTTGGAATACAATACATGTTAAGCATTTCAAAAATTCCTTGTTTTATTCAAGTAAATATGCAATCCTAACCTCAGTAAATTACTCAACAGAAAACCATTTCTTTAATTACAGGGCATCTATGTATGTTTTAAACTTTTAATATGCATTACCTAGCAGGAACGGGGGGCATGGGCTGACCATATCCTTGGTGAGCGGGATGAGGCCCAAAGTGATCATGAGCCCATCCATAGGACCCATATGAATCATGAGGCATCCCCCCATATCTTCTGTCTTCCATAGGCCAGTCAGGCCGGATTCTCTTGTTGGGTGGCCCCTCACCCCGGATGGGGGAGTAGCCGCGGTTTGCACTGGCTCCTCCACGGTAGTCTCTGTAATCTGGACCGGAGCGCCCTCCACCCCGGGATCTTGAATAAAAAAAAAAAATTTAGATTATGTAATGTATATAAGGTAGGCTATAAAAATTCAAGCCCTCAATTCTGCAACTGATAGTACATACTTTGGACCCGGGTATCAGGGACCGGAACCGGTAACCAATAAAGGGGTATTAGATTGGGTATTTGATAAAGTTGTTTTTAAAAACCCTATCAATTCGGTAAGCGTATCGTTTGACTTACCCGAACGAAAGGCTAACCATATCAATACAGTTAATTCGGGTAAGTGGTTACAACCCAGCATATGGTTTCCCTATCAGATAGGGTTTTTCAAATGCGATTAAGCTATTATAAACTCTGTGACCAATACATTTGGCTTATTTATTATTCGAGCACCCTACGAGCTAAGCGCTGCCGGTATGGCGGCACGAGCGAGCCTACAGACAAACAAGAAACTTTTTGCGAAGGTTTCCTTCTTACGCCTTTGATCTAGACGCTATTATTGCTTGTTAGTGCGCTAAAAGATCGATGTTTGGTGCCGGTGTTTTTGTTTTTGCCATTCGAACGTGACGGCTCGTGTCGATTGAATCTTAAACCCAGGCTTATAGGAACCAAATTCAAATGCATATTGTGAAGTGTTAAAATATATAATTTTGTGTTATTCTAGTTATAGGTAGTACTTTGTTTCAATGGCTCCAGCAAAATGTGACGCCGTTCAATATCAGTCAGTGTTGGACACTCAAGAATAAAATCATTATTAGAAAAAAATATCGTAAGAATAAACTTATGTTTATTGTATTCCCGTTAAAATGATTCAAAATAATTTCGTCGGGACTAATTCATATGCGAGAAAATGTAATAAAAATAATTGATTCTTAACAGAATTATTTAATCATGCTTTTTATTTTAAATAATGTTCCGCGTATAAGAATGTAATCTGGGTTTTTCGGTGTAAGAAAACATCGTGTGGAAACTGGACCTAATCCCAACAAGGCGTAGTTTCCCTTATGCCCAGCAAAAGTTATATCTGTTATAAAATCCAAGGTAGGCAGATACTCTTTTCACTTCTCATGCTCGTAAAGTTCGACTTTAAATCGTGCGTGGACGATATAAAATCGCATTTTAAGCTCTTGGGCATAAAGTAAAATTTTCTTCTAAGACCAAGAATGTGGCTCAACAGCCAAACAGAGTCAAAATATATTGCACAATTTAATTGAGCAGTAAACTTTCGTAGAATACTGGAACTTGTTATTTTATTATCCCACCAAAAACATAAATGTAAAAAAGGAGAGCCAAGTTCAATACAAAAATTATGCTTGCCTGTGGGCTTCGCCGCAAAAAGTATTGAGATCTAAATGAGTGCCAAGTTCTATGCAAAATCCAAATATGTATTTATAGGAACAAAATAACGTTAAGAAGAAGTATTAAAACTCTATTTCTTTGCTTTATTGGATACCTATAACAATTGCTGTTATTTAAAAATGTGAGATCTTAAAGTAGGTTAGATTTGTCTCTCCTTTTTTACATTTATGTTTTTGGTGGGATATCATTACTTTTCGTAAATAAAACTAGGTAGGTATTGAGATTTAATGTTTTTTCTTGCGTTTCCGCTGCATGGTTTTCTTTTTTATGCTATTATACATTCTCTTTACTTCTGTTCTGTGTATAATTATGTAGTGCCGCGCGCCGCCGACGACACACCGTTGGCCGGTCGTTTAGCGCGTATTACAAGTTTTTTGTATGGGGACACCACTTATTTTTTGACTGAACTTTATTTTTATATTTCTGTTATATAGCAAATATAATAATACATATATTGGGATAGTTTCAAATATCTGCTTGTAACGGTTCCAACGATTCAATTAAATAAAAAATTGTATGGGGACCCCCCTATTTTTTAACTTTATTTATGTTTAGATTTTTTCCTACGCTTACACACATTTACCGAGCTGGATTCCAAATTTCATCCTTCTAGGTCATCTGGAAGTAGTCGGTGCTAAAATTTACGACTTTTAAAATTTGACCTTCATATCTTTATAAGCTTCTAGATGTCCTTATGAATATAATTAAACACACGTAGTTTTATGTGTTAACGTTAAAGAGGTTTTGAGTTATAGAAGGGTCAAAAGTGGCACCAAGTGGTTCGTGTAATATACACTCGGCGCTGGCTAGCCAGTTCCTTTGCTTGAACTTGGCTTGACACGCTGCCGCGTGTCTAGATATTCTTGCTATAATTATTTGAATTGCGTGTTTTCTATAATTAAATAAATGAAATCAAATAAAATAGGAGTTGATAATAGTTTAGAAATGCCCCGAAATGTTTTGATGACTTGGCAGAAAATTTCTAAATTCACATGTTGAAAATTCAAAAGAATATATTAAAAAATTAATTGGTGGGAACCATATTTGTTTTCATTGTAAAAAATTTGTTACAACTTGAAATTGTTTTACGATTACCGATATAATTTCCTCGCAATTGAAGTGAAAATTAGAGTGTAACCCTTGTCCATAAAACCCATTTTACACTAGACTTTATATCAATCCTCGCTCGCAAGCTCGCTCGGATGGATAAACGCCTCGCGTAAAATCGTACGTTTTATGCACTTGTTATACAATCTACTATTATAATATAATAAAAATCCTAAAATGAAAAAAAAAATCAAAATAAAATGAACATAAAAAAAAAAAATTAAAAAATATTATAAACCTTCAGAGTTCTTCTTCTTTGTCGTTACACTCTTTACAGAGGTGTCGTGGCCAAAATGTACTAATTTATTTTAATCGACAGTTTTACCAATAACATTTGTTTTTATGTTTAAAAGCATTTTGAAAAAATCCAAAAAAAGAAAAAAATTTTTTTTTGGCGAAATCGACCTAAATTGATATAATATTTATTACTCCTTATGACCTCAGGAGTTTATGGTTGAAATCTGTCGGGTTACTCAGATTCACCGTGTATAATAAAAATAATAAAGAAACCAGTCCATCTTGAATTTTAAAACAGATATAATTTATACACCCTGAATAATTAACCGAAAATAACTACCATGACGATTTTTCAGTAAAAAGTATATAACCTTGGATTATAAAACAGAAATTATTTTCGACATCCCCTAATTATAAATATTATTTGAAACGGGGTATTTACCTCGCACCCGAAATATCGGATGCCCAATAACGCTAATATATGTACATGGTAAATACCCCGTTTCAAATAATATTTATAATGTGAATGACCATGTGAGCTTAAATCGTATATCCCATAATTAGCTGAAAACGACTACCAATCCCTACGCCAATTCATGGGATTAGGTTGTCAAGCGGACCACAGGCTCAACTGAGCCGAGCTAGGAGGATGAATGTATTGGTTTGCGTCAAATCGATTTCAATATGAATAAAAATTGTGTTTTTATTCTTATTCAAAATAATTATTGCCCAACTCAACAGTAAGTGCAAACTATGCAAAAATAAACTGAAGGTAAGACACATTTCTTTAACATAAATTATTTAATTTAAAGTTGTGTACGCGAGCAGAGGACTGGACTGTGAGTGTGACTTTTCCAGAATGAATAAACGACAGCAAATCTTATATTCACTCAATTTGTTCCGCCGCCACCTCTCCTGTTCCATTTCAAATGAGAAAGATAGAACCGCCTGCCTGCGTGGAAAAGAGACAGGAAAAGGGTAGCCCTATAGGGTAAGCGGTAAATATTAAGGCTATCTTTACCCCATTCGACTAGGAAACCACATTGAAAAGGGTTAAGCCTATTCAAAATGACTTCCATATTGATAGGGTAACCCTATCATTGGGGTAAAACTTTAATAGGGTTACCCTATCGAAACGATTAATCAAATGAAGGGGTTTTCCGGTCCCTGCTGGGTATGTCCTTAAACTACATACAAAAGAGAGGTTTGGGTACTATGAATATCATCTAGCTATGTGTGGTAGGGCACAGCTCATCTTGCTCAAATCTGGGGCAGAACACGACTGGGGAAGTACCTCTACCTTACAGAAAACCACAGCCAAATAGCACTAGACCATACTCATTGTGTTGTGTTCCTGCTGGTAAGTATAAAAAATAAAATAAAAATGCCTTTTATTTCTGGGTGAAAAAATTAATCTAAAATTATTTGCAAACTTAGTCAAGGATAATTTAACCTAAATTTGTAGGGTAAAGAAAACACACCAGAACCCTCTTACGAGGTATAGGCTTGCTGAAGAGTAAGGTTGCCAAAGAGCTCAAATAGGACCCAGTTTCCCCTTTCGCTGTCAACACAGTAAATTCTCCTTTTTGTAAAGAGTTGGCAACGCGCATCTGACACCTTTGGAGTTGCAGGCGTCCATAAGCTATGGTAGCTGCTTACCATCAGGCGGGCCGTACGCTTGTGTATACCACCGTCATGGTATAATAATAAAAAATCTAGGTGCACAATGGCATGGACAGATTATGAACGAATTCATCCATAAGTTTGTCCTTGCCATTTTCCAGCTTTATCACTATACAACCACTACCAACTACAGTCAAGCCTTAACATTCATGTAAGGTGTATTGGCAAATTTATTGGGTATTGCAGATAACTTCACAAATTAGATTACTTTTATAACAAGGAAACTATACTGCCACGCTAAGCCAAGAAGCGCAATCTCAAAATGAAATGCATCTGAAAATGGAATTCTGAGCAAATAAATTTAAGGTATACATATGTATTCAGCTTTTTTCTGACATAGTGCTATTCGGCTTAGATCTGAGCTGAGTAGATAAGGGTTTTAACTCTAATGTTTTATTAAATAATTGTCATAATAGTATATTTTCAGAATTACCAATCTAATATGCTATACAGCATTTATAGAACTATTGTTAATGTTTTGAAAACTTAGCAACTGATTAAACATGCACAAACTTAAGTATTTGTTTTAGGCTACCTTTAAATAAAATATACATGTATTAGTGCTATATAACCTAGCAAAGTAAAAGCAAGCCAAACTTAACATATAACACTAAAATCAATTCTACTTTGTAATGGGAAATTATGATAAGTTTTATTATACCTTATTACTAGGGTAAATGAACGCTTGGGATATTTAGGACCAGGTATAGGATTCTTAGGAGCCTCGGTATTTTGAGGATAGGATCTGGAAAAGAAAGCTTAGTGTTTGTTATGTTTATATCAAATAACTGCCACATATGCTAATGCATATCATCACGTACATACCTCTCAGACCACTCTTCGCGACCACGACCTCTTTCTTCCCGCCGATCGCTGCTCCGGTAGCTGCTGCCTTCAGCTGTACCTCTTTCACCGCGGAATTTGTCTCGCCGCTTGCGATCATATTCATCATCACTGTCAGCCATAGTTGAACACAATTTAATGACAACTATACGTTTTATTCACTAATTACGTGTTTTGCTGAATCAACAACTAATAATTATTGGCACTTTGGCAGGCACGTAACGTACGTAACGTAAAGACAAGAGAGAGCAGTGTTGCCAGGTGCGTCCAAGTGGATTATCGTACCAACGTTTAAAAATTATCGTACCAGACGTAAAATTATCGTACATCTATAAAAGTGACACTATCGCTTATTTTTCATTGGAAATGAGCTGAAATATGAAAAGAACACACGCACTTTACATACTACAAGGTTATTTTAACTTAATTTTTTTGAATGACGGGGTTTTTTTTCTCACAATCAATGGCATGAATGGCAAAACTCAGTTTTTCTTAAGGCCTCAAAAGCCACATGCTGTCCCTTTCCTTAGGGTCACTAAAAAGAGATGGCAGTTGGGACATGCGATTGTCATTTCTGCTCTAGTCCGTCATATTTCTTAGTTGACGATAAATGTCAAAATGGACCAAATGCACATCAGCCTGGTACACGATGCCATAGATATGAAAGTCTTTAATAAAAGTGTAGTACACTACACTGAAACCTTAAAATTATCGTACTTTTGCGTACGATAATCAACATTGGAACGTACATCGTACGGAGGTGCAAATTATCGTACATGTACGACAATTATCGTACGCCTGGCAACGCTGAGAGAGAGAGAAACTTGTTTCATAGACTATAGAACACAGTGTTGTTCTTGTTGAATTTTGGGGTTGCCGTATTCCGAGGCGTAATTTGCCGTATCCCTATACAAATTCTTAACATAATTGCCGCTGAATTGCCGTATCCAGAAAATTGGCGAAAACGTGTCTAAAAAATGTATGGAGATACGGCAATAGGACCGCTGCCGTGTGCCGAATTTTTGACTGTAATGCCCCTGAATTGCCGTATGTTACGGCAATTACCGTATCCGGACCAACACTGATAGAACAGCATCTCTCGTAAAACCCCACAGACAAGATAACTTTCACAGGGGTCCACAGACGATAGCGACTGCTCAACCGATTACAGTGAAAGAGAACTATAATAATGTGAGATAAAAGTTTTAATCGCCCACCAGAATGGTCTTAAAATTGGTATGTAGGTTATTTGATGTGGGCTAAATAATGTATATGGAAGAAAATTGGTAAGTTTTTTGATAAATTTCCAGTTAAAGCCCTGATACACTTTACTTTTTTTAGTGTGCTAACTATAGTCAGGCAAAACATTTCTGTCAGTAGAAACGCGCGGCAAATTCAAAATACGTACATGTGGCAACCCTTTGTGATGAGACACCGTATTTCATGACGAACATTTAAATTCACATTTGAATTTGTTTCTAGTGCATTTCACTCTCTCATCTTAAGCGCAAGTGAGATAGAACTACTGCAACGTTCCCAATTAAATTTAAATTCACTTTTAAGGCATATGTCAATTGCCTTAACTAAATTATCTGTTGCAGTTGATGACAGATCAGACGAAATATATCCGTCTCCTTTTTACACACCGTAAATGTCACCATATGAAAGGGGCGGAAATACCAACTAAAAATAAAAACATAACATTTGATGATCATTACTGCTTTTTTCACTGATTCTTAGTGTTGTCATCCTTTTGTTCGCTGTACATTGCTACTGCGTTCGTTGGCTGGCCAGACTATAGCATCCTAATTAGGATCTTAACTTTTTTCAATAGTAAGTTTACTTGCTAAATGCTTAGCAAATTCAGTAGAAAAGCGCGGCAAATTCAAAATACGTACATGTGGCAACCCTTTGTGACGAGACACCGTATTCCTGACGAACATTTCAGGTCACATTTCTTTTTAATTCAATTTGTTTGCAGTGAATTCACTCTCTTATCTTAAGCGCGAGTGAGATAGAATACCTGCAACGTTTTACATTGAATTTAAATTCGTTTTTAAGGCATATATCAATTGCCTCAACCAGATTATCTGTTGCAGTTGATGACAGATCAGATCAGACGAAATATATCCGTCTCCTTATTACACACCGTAAATGTCACCTAATGAAAGGGGCGGAATAGAAATAACTAAAATCACCCAAAATCTGATGATCATTGCTGTTTTTTTTCACTGATTCAGTGTTGTCATACTTTTGTTCGCTGTACATTGCTACTGCGTTCGTTGGCTGGCCAGACTATACATATTATAAATAGAAGTGTTATCGCGGCGCCGTGTTGACGACAAATCGCGCCATGTATAGACCAAAATATTAATATAGTCTGTGGACCCATTTCTAGCAGTAAAAAAGGCGGAAAATGTGAAATATAGTTTTTTGCCAGGGAATTTTCCCGGAATATTTCACGGAGATTTCACGTGTTACGTTTCAGAACGCAGACTAAGAATCGTACTGTGTATTTATCTTGCTAGTACGCAGTGTTGGCCGTTAATTTCAATTAGAATTGAAAATTGATCAATAAGATTGAAGATTAATTCCGTAACTAATCAATTACACTAACATCAATTTTTACTAACGTTAGTTCGCATTGATTTTGTGACGTCGTCAATTACACTAACCGTCAATTAGAATTAACCTATTAGTTACACTAACGTCTCGAAAATTTAATAAGAATTACAGTTAATTAGATTTTCACCCTACTGTCCGGAACGTGTGACACTGTCCTATGTGACAAAAGATGGTCAAAATCCAAGCTGGAAAGTAAGCATTTGCTGTAGCACCTGAACCACCACTACAGCAATGTTATTGTAGCGATGAAATGTCATTAGTTGGAAAGTAAATAGTCCAGTTATGTCATTACATTCATTAAAAACATTAAAAGGTCTTTTTTTGGCACAACTTTATGTTTCATAAATAAAATAAAGTTGTTTATCGCGCCAACTACCTGTTAAAAAAAAAAGAAACGTCAAAACCATTTATTCACCCTTAAGGCGTTTTTACTTTTTGAGCCGTTTGTGGTTTTCTATCAAAAACGCCTCTAAGTAATGAGTCGGAGTTGAAGCAAACAACAGAAAAACGCTTCTTGAAAGTGAAAAAAAAAAAGTAAAAAGGCGGAAGTGGAATACTGAATTGGATATTCTATTAAAGCATTTATATTTTTATGTTATGTTATGACAAATGTTTTTTTTATTTCCTCACAGTAGTCGTGAAAAGCACTATGTAATATCTCGGCCGAAAGCGCTATAGGTGGACACGTATCTTCGAGGGCCTCCCCTGGCGGGTCGGCCCTCGAACTAACTCGATCCACCTATAGCTTACTTTCAAGCCTCTACAACAATGTACTATAACGTTAGTGTAACTAAATTAATCCTATCTTACACGAATAATTAATTTTAAAACTGCATCTCGGGTTCGGAAGTCGGGACCAATATCACAAGATGGAGCTCATGCTGGACTCTAGGGCTACCTACTGGATCTCGGGTTTGGCGCATCATAGACTCATGCTGTTTGGGCTCATTCGACTTGTACTGATGAGCAGATGGTACCGGTATCAAAATCTGGAGCTCA